>OZ010799.1:425958829-427158829 GCA_963932465.1 Maratus speciosus | reverse complement strand
AGCTGTAAGTTTGGATTTGCATCCTCTAAACTAATAGAATTTGTTTTCTGTTATACAATCCTAAAATACCATTTATAGTTTCTCAAAATCTCATTTGAGAAAAATGTATATTTTGAATTTTATTTCAATTAATCCAACTTACTTTAAAACAAATTTTCCATTATTAAATTAGGAATCACATTGCCAAGGCATTGGATTCAGGTTTCTGCTAAGGTCTACGATATTTCTTCGTGCCAAGTGCTGTCGCAAAAGAGGACATCTCTAAAAGGGATAAACAGTCATCTGTCAAAGACCTTTTTCTAAACTGAAAACTGTAAGTTTCAACTTTTTTATCTGTTGGCTAACATTTTAAGTCTGTGTAATCATTTAACAAGGAACAGTGAAATAAGTTTATATCACTTTTTTAAAAATTAGGCTTACATTTTGTCTTATGGTTTTGTTTATGTGAAAACTATATGTATTGTACTCATATTTTACAGGGTACCGTATTTTCGGGTGTATAGCCCGCACCCCTAAATCGAGCAGCACCATAAAAAAGTTCGTGTATAAGCCGCGGAGCTGCATCGTTGTATAGCCCGCGGGCTATACACCATCTACGAATGTATATTTCGACCAGGGTTTACGCCGCATGTAAAATTTCCGAGGTAATCGCGAATGGCATGCTAAACAGAAACACATTAATAAGAAGAATAAAGAAATCATAAAAATGAAATTATTAATTAGAAATAAATAATTTAAATGCACAATTCAAAATTATTAATATAATTTAAATAACATAAATACGAAAAACTACACTAAAGTTGCGTGAAATTTGCAGCTTAAATTCCGGCATATGGCGCGGATGATAAATTGCATTATTACTTTGGTATATCGCGAATGATTTTGCAACAAAAAAATTAATTAAACTGAAATTTTAAAAACCACAAGCATCGAAATTACAGGGCTCCCACTAGATCCGTTTTTTTTTTTTTTTTTTTTTGCTTCAAGTCCGTATTGGTCCGTTTTTTCATTGTTAGGTCCGTTTTTTTACACTTTTAACCGACTTTTATTTAAAATTTTACCGATGTTTGGCATTTAGCCGAGCATCGCGGAAAAATCGCGCTTTTCGCAAATATGTTCCAAAAAATACCATTAAATTTCGTTAATCGATCACGAAAAGAATCGCCAACTTTGTCAAAGGATTGCGAAAATGCGCAAATTTCTTCAAAAGATCGTGAATTTCGTTAAAAGATCGAAAAAAACGCGGTCAAAAGATAGAAAGGAAAAAAGCGGTCAAAAGATCGAAAAAAAGACTAATTTCCTCAAAAGATTGCGAAAAAAACCGCAAGTTTTGTCAAAGAATAGCCAAAAACGCGTTTTTCGTCAAATTACGCAGGCAAATTAGGTCGCAAATTACAGCAAAGGATCGCGAAAAACACGCAAATTTCGGCAAAGGATCGCAAAAAAACGAGAATTTTGTAAAAAGATCGCGAAAAAACACGAATTTCATCAAAAGATCTCTCAATAAAACGCAAGTTTTGTCAAAGAATCGCGGAAAACGCGATTTTCGTCAAAAGGTGGCAAAAAAACAAAAAAAAAACACGCGAATTTCGGCAAAAGGTCTCTCAATAAAACGCAAATTTCGCCAAAAAATCGAAAAAACATGCGAATTTCGTCAAATAATCGCGAAAAAACGTGAATTTCGTCAAAAGATTACAAAAAGAACGCGAATTGCATCAAAATATCGCGAAAAAAACGGTCAAAAAACTGCGGAAAAAAGCACAAATTTCGTCAAAAAATCGAAAAAAAAAAACTAATTTCGTCAAAAGATTTTAAAAACTTTAATTTCGTCAAGATATAGTAAAAAACGTATAAATTTCATCAAAGGATCCCGAAAAACACGCAAATTTCTTTAAATAGTCGTGGAAAAATTCGTGAAATTCAACCTGTATTAGAAGGTTTGTAACTTCTACCAATAACAATGGCTTTAAGATAATGAATTTCAGAATTTGAATCGGAGCAAGCGTTTTCTTTATAACAAATTATACTTTGAACATTTATTAATTAGTGACAATTGAAGGAAAGGAAGGTTTCCTTGTTTATTTTATTTTATGATTTGCGAAAATAGTTTTCTTTTGATCTCTTTTTTTACAAAATATGTGCTCCCTTTTGGTCCCCCTTTTTACTACACAAGTTGAGTGAGAGCTCTGGAAATATGAAATTATTAATTTGTTATAAATAATATAAGTACGATATTCAAAATTAATAATTCATTATGAATAATATTTAAAAGAAAAAATCCCGTTAAAATTGAGTAAACTTTTCTATACACTAAAGAGCGTCATGAGAAAGATTGGGCGTTAGCAATCTCAACTTTAACTCAAGTATCTTAAATAGCGTACTTGAATGACATTAAAATGACGACGTGCTAAAATGACATTTATTTTCACAGTGCCATATATTAAAATGATTTACAAATAGATAATAAACGTATTAATTTTAATATTTAGCGCTATGTACAAATAAAATAACGTTATCACATCCCATTTCGGCAATTGAATAAGATATAAAAATTCTCATTTTAATCATTTCTAAAAGAATCTGTAGATCGGGAATGCAGATGTTTTTGATTTTTTTAAGAGAGGGAGGGGGGGGGGGGGATTAAAAAGAAACCTCGCACAATAATTCATCGAGAATTTTAAACTCATTTTTAAACGGAAAAGCATGGAATCTGCTTGCATATCTATCAAAGTGATTTGAAATCGAATGCGTTTTTCTATTTTCGATAAATGTATTATATCTTAAGTTATAAGCTATTGCTATTTGATGATGACCTTTCCCTAGCTGTCTCATCTGGAAATTCAGTTAAAAAATCAACTTTCAGCATTTTCTAAATGTTTTTTCCCTTATCAAAAACTGAAAAACGCTGTTCGATTTCGTTAAGTATTAATAAATGCGGCAATAGTTTTACACATTTAAAATTAAAAATGTCTTATAGTGAGTGCAGCCGTTATTTATGTGTGTATGCGTGTTTTATAATAAAGTTATCAGAAACAAAACAAAACTTTTTATTTAATTCGAATCGGTTTTATTTAATTCCAATCAATCTGCAAGAAATTTCATGATCTACTTTTATTATTTCTTTGCACGTGGAGCGATAAGGATTATAAACATTATATGATTCATGCTAACCACTACGAAAAGATATCACGTGCGATCCTAAAGCTATTTTCTTTTTTTTCCCCCCTTCTTCTATCGCTCTGTTTGGAACTTTTTAGCTGTCAGAATCTCAAAGAAATAAATATAGATTTCAAATACACGAAATGATTACAAAGAAAAAAAAAAAAAATACTTACCATCACTGTGCTGTTTCTTAAATACAAGATGATTTAACAATGCAATTTAATCTGATTTATTTTATGGCCGTTTTTTAAAATATTTGGCGTTATTGTAGATGTTTTAAAAATACTTCTTGCATGAACATTTAAAAGTTATATTTTATATTTATTTCAATCACTTGGTACAGAATTGAATCCTGCATTGGGTCGGGTAATCGGATAGTACCCGAACCCGACTAAAGTTCAGGTCGGGTTGGCGGGATTTTTTTTCTTTCTTTTGACGTGGGTCGGGTTGGAATTTGATTCGTTCAAGTTAACTTTTTTTTTTCTCCAAAAGATGATGCTGAATATTTGTTAAAATGATAAAAGCCGAAATAATTTGATACAAGAAAAACATAATTATAGACTACTTTTCCGTAAATGCATTAAAATATGGATTAATTTTCCTCCATTTTAGTTTCTGGTTTTAATATTTCGGTTGACAAAATTTGTTCTTGTCGGGTCTCGAGTTGACTTTAAATAGAATTTTCGGATTCGGATAGCATACAATCCGGACCTTGCAGTTCAGGTTCAGAGTAGAGTCCAACATTTGATCTTGTAGTCTGATTTTACCTGCTATTGTTTTGTTATGGATAGAGGGGGGGGGGGGGTGTATTTTTTCTAGAAAAATACATTTTTTACAAATAGATTATTTTCTTGTAGTTATATTTTCTTAGAAAATATGGAATATTAAGCATTTAAAAGAATTATATCCACTAATTTGTTTTATGTATCCTATGAATATTGTTTTAAATCATTTTTATAGGATTTTCACTTAAAACGTACACATTAGAGATCTACATGGACCTGGTTAATCTCTTTTTATTAGACTCGGGCCGGACCGCGATCGAGCTTAATTTTTTATCTGCGGCCGCTCCGGGCCGGGACTGGAGAACTACTTTTTTTTTTTTTTTTTTTTTTTCGGGGCCATGTTAAACCGGCAGGTTTTTGCGAAAATAACAGTGAAAGTTTTCCTTTGTTCGACGAAATCTTTAGAAATTTATTTCACTTTATTAAATTATAGAGAAATATATTTAAAAAAATCTTTATGGAGCTTCAAAATTATTTTTTCTAAAATATTTTTCTTCCAATTTAAACTACATTATTTTTTCTAATGAGTTATCATTTAAATGAATTTCTCTAAGTAATCAATAATGTTGCCATTCCATATTTCATAGATTGTGGACATACTAGTTTAAGCTGCAAAATGTTTGCATGAGTATGTAAAAAATATATCTTAAATAATTTTATTGATAGGATCCCGGACTTGATTTAATTGATTTTTCTTGGGTTGGGGGGTGGGGCAAATTTTTAGCATAAATGGTTCAAGTTTAGCCCAGGCAGGGCCAATATATTTCGATCGCCTAGGTCTGAAAATTTCGGCTCGCCCACATTATTTTAAAATCTCATTAATATGAAATTTCTCATCTTTGGTATCTGAATTTTTGGGAGTGAAAAAAAAATTTTAATTGCGCGTAAACGCCGCATCGCTTGAAATTTCAGTTTAAAACACGTAAACGCCTCGGCGTTTCTTCCGTAAATTACGGTACTAAAATCTTTTTTTTTTAATAATTCCATAATAATAAAACCAGATTTTAACTTATTTATTATTATCATTATTTTTAATCTGGAAAAAAAGTCACTTTTTTTCCCCCTTTAAAACTAACAAAATTATTGTCAGAGGTAAGAAATATTTTCGTTTTTCTACGCCCCACCAGTGGCCGAGAGGTTCTGCTCTCAAAAGCTGGTAGACGGGAGGTCCTGGGTTCGAATCCAATCGCGCTCGTCGGCCTAATCGTTCGGAGTTTTCTTCTAAACTTGGATTTTTGTGCGTAAATACGGGTTAGGTTCCGTTAGAAAAACCCCCACGGAGGGCATCCCCGCCTCTCCGGGCCCATTTCGTAGATAATTAGCTATCATAAGCAACACAATACACAAATTTTTCACAATATTTTTTTTTCATGTCAAAAAGTAAATGTAATTATTGTGCTAATTGCATACATTTCTGGCAAACACTAAATACCATTTATCTCAGTTTAATTTTTTGAATTGCAGCAGCAGATAATAGGTAAATTATCACAACAGTAACTTTGAAAGAACTGGATGTAATATACAACTGGAGCCATTAATGGCATTTTACCTCCTAGAAAATATGTTATTATTATTTTAAACAATAATTACTATAAGTAATATAAAACTACTGTATAAAAAGGCACACAGTAATTTGCTCAAAAATATTTATTTTAATCACTGGAATCGGAAAATCCTTCAAAATCGGAAGTTTCCGAGTCCGTCATAAACAAACCAATAATATCTCTATTTTCAAAGACAGAAATAAATAATAATAGCATTTAAACAGTAAAAAAACATTACAAACACGGGAAAATTCTTTAAATTTCGCGGCATAGCGAAAAAAATTTACAAATTTCGACGATTTTTGAAATTTTTTCGGGTTTAAAAATTATAGAAAAATCACGATTTTCCGTTTCTTTTTTTAAAAAAAATCTTTGTATAGTCCGCACCGTGTATAAGCCGCAGCGGCTGTTCCAAATGTTTTTTTCTTGTATAACCCGCGGGCTATACACCCGAAAATACGGTATATGATTTTATGCTTCTTGCAATTAAGTTAGACATTATAAAATTTGTCTTAAAACATGTACAATATTTTTTATTCCTGGCATCTCTTTTCTGTAATATTTTATTAAAGCATACAGTACAGTTCATTATTATGAAATTTGCTAACTTACTAAATGTTTTTTTGCAAATTGTCGAAATTTGAAAATACTGTATTTTGTATAAGGCCAAAAAAAATCGTGTTTTTGTTGCCATGAAAATGTGACTTTAGATAACTAAAAGTAGCCCTTTTTTCCTTTTAAAAGTATAAACTGCATTGTATAAAAACTGAGAAATAAATCATAATTAAGAATCACTAGTTTATTAAAAAAATACCATTTTCATTACTAAAATAACTTCCCTCCAAATATTTGCAGCGGTCCTATCATTCAGTCCACTTTTCACCACAAGAAAGGGAGGAATTCTCTTTAGTCCAAATTTTAGTGTAGGGGGGAGGCCCATAATTCAGGTTTTTAATTACTCCAAATTTTATTTTGCTGTGTTACAATCATATATCATATTAAAAAGGTTATAATTTTTATTGTGTTTACAAAATCTATTTTTTCCAGTAAAGAAAATAACACTTATGAGGTAATAAGTAAAAGATATTGTAAAAGAAAACAATAATAATAATATGAAATACAGATTGTAAGCCCTTCATTTTTGAAAAGCAAAAAATTTAAATTTCTGAGGGGGGGGGGGGGGGACTTATAATCAAGATTTCTTTAATTCACTAAAAAACCCGATGTTATCCATAATTTAAATTACAGAAATGAGAATTTTCCATATTTCTGAAAAATTGCACTTAAAGAAAATAATCATCTAAATTCACTCCTTAAAATCATTGCCTGCAACAAAACAACTAAACTAAATTTTAAATTTTTACAAAAGGAATTTTTCTTCTTTTATTTTAACAATAAATATTCAATTATCTACACCTCTCATTTCCTGAAATTACTCATTCCTTCTTTGCATCTCTTTTGCTCAAAACATGCATAGTTTAACTCTTTAATTTTAAATTTCATTTCTTCTCAGTTTAATACCCTATAGCAGTGGTCACCAATTGTTTTCTACGTAGGTCTGTTTCAAAGCATTGCCCGGTAGCAGAAAGTTCGAGACAGGAGACGGATGTCGCAGATTTACTTTTCTCTCTTGCAAATTCTTTTTCATCGAACCTTTTATTTTGCTTCATATTATGCTTAGCTCTTTATAAGTTAATACAAAAAGTTAAGATCATTATTAATAAAAATTTATAGAACGCCTAAAAATGCTACTGTTTGATTAATTAACGCTTCAGTTGTAAAAATATTTTACCTGCAGATTATTTTTTGCCCCTGAAGTATCTGTCGCAGACACTTGGAGAAATTTCTGCTACCGGGAAGCATTGTAATTGTTTCTCGATCCAGAAAAACTAAGCCTGCCATCACACTACCAACTACTGTACTTTACTAAGCTACCTGCTATGTTTAGTCAAATTTATTTTAAAATCATTTGTTCTCTTACGTGCAAACCACAATATGTACGAGTGAAAGAAAGTGCATGAATACTAGTGATATAACGAATAGTGATTTGGCCGAATAGCCGAATACCGAATATTCGGCCAAGTTTTAGGCCGAATACCGAATATTCGGCGGCCGAATACTGACTTTAATATAAATGACTTTTATTTTAATTGTTTAATTTTTTTTTCAATTTTAAAATAAAAAATTAAATTAAGCACTAATTGAAATTAAATTTTTGTTTGAGTTTTCAAAAATCATAACAGCTGAATGTATTTTTTGTTATATTTTAAATGTCTTAAAAATACTTTAAAGATAACATATGACTTTTAAAAATGTAAATAATAATTTAATTCACAATTTTTTATTTAATCCATAGATAATTCTAGTAATTTATATATATACTATCTAAAATAGAACTCATTACCCCTGTAAAAATGAAACTTTTATTATTTTAGTAAAATCCTTTCACCCCCTAAAAATAAGAACTTGCATGTGTCCTCTGTCTTTTTATATCCCTTTTCATGCAACTTAAACTTAGTAAATTTACACTCTGTATGTCAAAAAAAAGGTTATTTTCTTAAAATATAATTATTCATTCCATTAAAATATTATATATTCTTTTCTGCTACCAAGATATACTTTTCTCTTTTCTTTCTCTCAAAATTAACAAGTCCCTCGTAATACTTCCTCCACCCCATATTTCAGAATGAGATCTTTTTCTTATAATAATAAATGTATTTAGGTATAATTTTTTAATATTGTTTGTCAAAAATATTTAAAATCATATTTTGTTTTGATTTTCTGGAACATATCTAACCAAATATCTTAAAATATTCGGCCAAATATGCCACTATTCGGCTACAGGTATTCGGTCAAATGCCCCACTATTCGGTCACAGGTATTCGGCCGAATATCTGTTCAATATTCGGCCGGCCGAATATTCGGCAAAAGGGCCGAATACCGAATAGTGGCCGAATATTCGTTACATCCCTAATGAATACCAAATCTACTTTTTATATTATGATTTATGAATACAAGAAAATCAATACAAAGTACGGGGTGTCCATAATTAAGTGACCCTACTTTAAAGTTGTCTCCAGACAAAACTATTGTTCATAAAGTAGTGAAATTTGGTGAAAGACATAATAGGGGATGGGAATTTGTTTAAGCCAAAAAAAAAAGAAAAAAGTTCAAAATTTTGCCACCAGAGAGCAATTTTTAATAAATTACACATTTAGCATTACAATAGTTTAGAAATTTTATTTATTAACTTAACCTGATTCTAAGGACAGCATTTCACGACATCTTCCTATCATTTCACGGAACACACTGTGGTCAACTGTGGAACATGCTATCATACGGTTCCGGATGGTATCTGAAAATGATGACCGTCATAGAACATGTTTTGTTATAACAAAATTTGTTAAACTATTGTAAATGTATAATTCATTTTAGAACAATCTCCTAATTTTTTTTTTCGCTCGAACAAAATTCCCATACCTTTATTATGTCCTCCACAAAATTTTACAACATTCTGAACAATTAAAAATCGCCCTCTGGTGGCAAAATTTTGAACTTTTTTATTTTTTTCAACAAATTCGCATTTTTTTATTATGTTTTTCACAACATTAAGAACAATGGTTTTGTCTGTAGAAAATTTTAAAGAAGAATCGTTTAATTATGGACACGCTGTATATAGTGTGAGACTGCAAAAATCCGTTATTCAGAAATCAGGCAGATTCAAAAATCCAGCATAAAAGTAATTTTCTCCTCCTTTTTTTACACTTCCGACATAGTACAGAAAGAGAAAAGCAATTGTTTACACATTAAAAACAATGAACTTTTAGTGGACTGCGAGATTTCTGATGCTTGCTAAATGGAACCACTGATAATGTGCTAGTTGCAACTCAGAGGACGAGGATCAGGAAGTGGCAGAAGAAAATGTGTTAATGTAAAAGTGCATAAAATTTCACTAGAGGATTAACATCTGCTTTAGAGAATCGAGACTCGTTTTGAAAGGAATATTCTTCATTTGTGCCAAATACAAGGAAAACTTGTGAAAGAATGGTCAAAGAAAATTGAAGCAAAAAAAAGGCATCGATATTTTGGAAATGACATGAGGAGAAATGACTTTACTGTTTGTTAGATATTTTTTTTTTTGTAACATAGGAAATGTCAGTTAAAGTAAGTCTTCTTTAATATTTAATGTTCTCATTTCTGGCATAATTATCACTTGGTAATGAATTAAATTATGACTAAAGGTACAATTAAGAGTATCGTAAGTTCTTGTGATAATTCTTTAAGAAATCTGGAATTTTGAAAAATCTGGCTTAGGCTTGGTTCTGACGATGCTAGATTTTTGAGGAAATACTGTAGTATAAATTCGAAAATTCACACTAAAATTTATTTCGATTAATGTTCAATAAATGGTATATTGGAGTCTGCAAAACCTGCCTGAATTTTGGGGTCCAGCTTAAGTAACTAATTCATGTCAAGTTGTTAAGGTGGTCATATCTCAGCAGAGATCTTTATCAGTTCTAAATAAAGTTGATTTTTGAGAATACTGCTTCACACACAAAAGTTGAGGCAAACATAGCACATAATTTATGTCTAAACTTTTAGCTTGAGATACCTTTTTCACACATTTTTATTCCAGAATTCTCACTCCCACGAGTTTTTGGAACTTCGGCATAAATGCCACTTAAAACATCTCCTTAGAACTTGATTATTTCCAACTGTAGAATAGAACTATGGTTATGCATGTCTACGATTACTGTCTATATGGTAAGCATTGTACACTGAAACATTATTATTATCACTTATTCACAGTTTCGTAACGGTCCGTGCAAAACATGCCTGCAGTCTGGATGTGGACTACAATCTGCCATTTGGTGACTACTGCTCTATAGTAACAATATATAAATAATATATTACTTTAATTAGTTCCTCCTCCTAAAAAATCTGCTTCTCTCCCTCTTCCCCCCCCCCCACACACACTTATCACACATATTGGCACCTTTTTTCCTCACCCTTCCCTTCACCTACTTAAGGTGCCCATAGTATTTAAAGTCTTTAAAATGCCCTATTTTTTTCTTTTTTTTTTTTTCTTAGTTATAAGTTTTCAATGAGGTATATAAATAATAAGTCATCTAATAAACTCCCTCCATCCTAAAAAAATTGAAAAAAATCTGCTTCCGTTTTTGTCCCCTCACATCATGGTTTAAAAAACCTTAGAATTCATTGCTTTTTTAAAAACTTTCTACTGTATGTGTTACTTTATTGTAACAATAAATAATCGATTATACAGTTTTACTCCACCCTCCGCTGGAATTGACGTTTCCCCTCCTTCCACTTACCAAGCATAGAAAAGTTAGTCTTTTAAACTGTTTAATTTTCATTTTTTGCACTATTTGTAAATCTTTAGTAATGTAAATTATCAATCATCTATTAAATCTCTCCCTGGAAATAATAATAATAAAATTATGTTTCTCCCCTTTGCTCCTCCCCCCAATTCACAAAATTAAAAATCTTTAAAATTCTTCAGTTTTTTTTTCTGTTCTATTTTTTACTTTATTATAACAATGGTTGACCACCGGAAGTCTTCCTTTAATCCGAAATCGCCATCTGCATTCCCATTTTCCTTGCACAGAAAGTTTAGTCTTTAAAACTGATTAATTATTATTATTTTGGTACAAATCTTTAGTAATGTTAAATAATTAATCATCTAATAAACTTCCTTTCCCTCATACCTATAAAATTTGAGGCTTCCCCTAATTTGCACCATAGCTGACAAAGTTAAGAATCTTGAAACCTATGATTCATTAAAGCTTCCTTTATTCTATTTTTTATTTAATTGTAACAATAATAATAATTAATCCTTTGACTTTCATAAATCTGAAATTGCCTCCTACCTCCCCTCTCCTCTGCCTCTTTCCTACCACATAAAATTTAGTCTTTAAAACTTCTAGTCTTTTTTTCTGTTCCAATTGTAGACCTTAAGTAATGATAAATAGCTAAGCAGTCATCTAATCAACCCCCCCCCCCCCCAAAAAAAACCCCCAAACAAATAAATAAATAAAAATATGCTTCATTCATTTTGCATCCTGACCTCCCCAGCTTACAAAGTTTATTATTATTTTTTAAATATTCTGTTTTGTTTCTTTATGGCAACAATAAATAATAGCTGATCTAAATCCCACCTGTTTGCTGATTTTTTTTTTTTTTTTTTCTGTTTTCACATTCTCAGTAAAAAGTATGCAAAATTAAAAAATATTGAAGCTTGTTAATATTTTTTCCTAGTTGTAACTCTATAGTAATGTTAAATAATCGTCTAATCAATCCCCCCCCCCCCACACACACACACCAAAAAAAAAAGTAAATAAATAAATAGTTTCTTTCCCCACTACATTTTGAAGTGGCAATATAATTAAACAATTATCTTAATTTTCCCTTTCAAAGTTTTGGATTCCCCCTCCTTTCTTTTCCCTCCTACACACTAAATTTACAATCTTTAAATTTCCTTTTTACTTTGTTCTATTTTTTCAAGAACGGAAGAAAAAAGTGTTGTATTTGTGAAAGTTTTTGACTTCCGATTTTCAATGGATTTACCAGTAGCGGCTCATCCATAAGTACTGCAGAGCTGCAGCACCCCCTGTAATCTTTAACAACCCCATATATTTTTTATGTTATCTTTGAACATCAATTTAAACCTTAACGTAAGTGGGAAAATAGATCCCTTCTCGCTTGTCCTCAATGGGTGTGGGTGAAAAAGCTCCTCTTCATTCTCATTTTCGGCTGCAAGGCAACGCAGCTCTTATGATTCCCATAGATGGTCATTGCGCATGCCCGACGGTAGAAGAAAGGCGGGGAAGAGGATAGCACTGTTGCATTAGCCGCATTAGCGTCCGTGCTGCAAGCTGTGCACTAGACTCTAGGGAGAGTCCTAACTATCGTGCAGGCTACTCTCGTACCCAGAGCTTTATCAGTTCCCGTAAGAAAAACAAAACCACGTGACCAATGACGCAACACGAACGTCATACGCAGGAAATGCAGTTTTGCAAAATGGGAAAGATAGAGAGATATTTGTGAATAAATTATTTAGAGCCTTTAAATACATTACAAATCCTTTGTTTCTATTTGGGTTAAAACATACACAAGTAATCCAGAATCCACAGTTTTATAAACTATGGACATTGCAGCAGGTTTCATACATCTTTTCGTAAATAATACACAGCATTTTCTACAATGTATGCAACATTCACTTAAATATGAAATATCAGTAAGAAAATCTTAAAACAAAGTTTCCATTAATTTATGTGTTGTTGCCATTGCTTTTGTCAGAGATAAGAATTTCTATTTTGTGAATAAATTATTTAGAGCCTTTAAATATATAACAAATCCTTTGTTTTTATTAGGGTTAAAACATACACAAGTAATCCAGAATCCACATCCACAGCTTTATAAACTATGAACATTGCAGTAGGTTTCGACCATCTTTTTGTAAATTATACATAGCATTTTCTACAATCTATGCAACATCTACATAAATATGAAATGTCAGTAAGAAAACATTAAAACAAAGTTTCCATTAATTTATGTGTTGTTGTCATTGCTTTTGTCAGAGATAAGAATTTCTATTTAACCCCGTTACATTTATGTATAGCCATTTCATTACATATTCCTTATGATTCATTTATTTTTAACTCATTTAACAAAAACTGTTTATAAAACTTTCTTCTGAAAATTGTGTATTATTAAAAAGTGTCAACAATCTGAATTTATATTGAAATTTCTTTCTATACTAGTAGAAATCTTTAAAAAGAGCATGCAGCAATGATAGAACTGTAAATAGATTCTAGTGATATGATGCATAAAAAAAAAGTTTTCAGAACCAGCTGTCTGGTATTACTATAGTAAAATAGTGCACTTTTGTATAATTTCATACTGCTTCTTCAGTGTTATTGTCACAGCAATTTCAAAAGGTGTTGGTGTTGTTTTATGACAGCCAATTATCAACACAAGGAATATAGGCCCAAAGGTGGGGAGTGCCCTCTGTGGGGTCTTTCTAAAGGAACCTAACCCGTATTTATACAAAGAATTCAAGGTTCGATGTAAACCAAGGAAAAATCTGAACGATTGGGTTTGAACCCAGCACCTCCCGTCTACCAGCTTCGAGAGCAGAACCTCTCGGCTACTGGTGGGGCATCAATTTCAAAAAGCAAAATATAAAATTAAGCATTGTTAATAACTTTATAAAGAAAATGTTCCAATCATATTTTTTTTTATAAAAATTAAATGCAGTATAAGATCTTTATAACGCAATTCTTTATATAACGCACAGCTTCTGAAATGTAAACAATGAATTTTACATTTAAGAAGAGCCTGCAATTTATATTGTAGGAATGTTGCTAGCTTCTAGAGGACTAAATTTCAAACGTTATTTCCTCTTTATCTATATAATTTAATTTTTTTTTTGGAAATAAGTAATGTAATGTTTTGTTCGTCTGTATTTTGATCATGTTTGTAAGGTAATTTCACAATATATGAAATGATCTGTATTATGCAAAAATTTATAATCTGCACAAACTTTTTGTCCTGAAGAATGCAATATAAAGATCTTCTACTATACATTGATATGTTCCAGACCTATTTGGCCATGTTTGCAAGGTAAGTTTCAATGATCTATATAATGCAAAATTCTATATGGTGCAAAGTCTTACGTTTTTAGGTTTGTGTTATAAAGATCCTCTACTTAATTTATTTACTTTGTATTTTTTACCTTTCAAAGAAAAACTGTAAAAAAACATTCTTTAATCATTTTTGTCTCAGTAAGCAATAGCGTAATGTAAGTGTTCATTAATAAAATAAACACTTAGTATTTCTCTATATCCTAATATCTCAAGAAGCGCAACTATAAAAATAATATTACTTTGTTATGGACACTATTTCTACAATTTAAACCCTTATGCTGCATAAGTAATAATTATTAGATGACAAGAAATCATTTATAGTAATAAATATTTGAATAGAAGAAAGGAAAAAAATAAACTCGTTGACTTTTTATTTCAAATTTTTAATACATAATAGTGGCAAATCACTGTCATTAATTTTGGAAAATGCTAAGTTGCATTTGTGTGTACATACACTAGAATGTTAAAATAGAACTTTTTGAATATTAGTTCATGTCGTTATTTGATATGACAAGGATATAAACATTTAGAAAAGTTAAATGTGCACAGAAACGATTAAATACAAAAAAAATATAGATTATACAAACTGATTTTCCCTCCCAAGCATTCTTTGATTATAACATGCAAAGTTTTCACTCAAATTTTTTAATGGACAATATTTATTATCAAATTGATGCAAGTTATAAATAAAACTAATAATCTGAAGCTGTCCAATGTTTCATTTTAAATGACTTTTTGCTTCTAAAAAGTAGTTTGGTTTCTGAATAATCATTACAAATTATACTTCATAACGTAGAATGCTGTTAAAAATTTTGAAGACTTATTTTCTTGTAGTAAAAACATTATTATTATACAGTAGACTCCCTAAAATCCACACATCATCACAAATGTAAACAATGAAACTTTCAGTTCAAATGTAGGGGGGGAAAATGAAGAGTTTATTTTATTTTATTTTTATATCATTCCATATACATTTTCATATGTAATTCTTGTTCATATGATTGAACTCATGCTTTTTCTTTAAGGAGTATAGATTTATTTCTGAAAAAAAATTAAGGTTTTGCTGGATACTGGTGATCACAATTTCTTTTTTGGTTATTAAGTTTGGCTAAATCTGAAATAAAACTTCCCTATTTTATGATTTTGATGTGAATTAGTAGTGTATCTTTATGAGGCAAGTTTCAATGAATAATTAGAAAAAAAAAATGCAAATCTTTATTATGCATTATTTATTTGACCTTTACTTTTAATAATTTAGCCATTTTTAAAATTATCTTAATTTTTATTATTTTACTTTATTACTTCATTTTTTTTTACTTAATTATTTTACTCTAAAGCATTCATTATAATTTTGATTACAGTATTGCATTCAAATTACTGTTTAAAAAATGTAAACAAAGCGATGACCAGAAATCCACAAAATTCTAAAATCTGCACAACCTCTGGTCCCAAGCTGTGCGGATTTGAGGAAGTCTACTGTATTCAGGGTTGGATGGTATTTACCAGTTTTAACCATGGTTTTTACCGTCTTTGGAAAAACATGTTTTTACCACCTTTGAAAAACTTATTAGTTTGGCTGTTTTTGCCACTTTTTTAAAAATTTATCTTAATTTTTCATTTTTCCAGGGATGAAAGTTTTCCGGGTATTTAATACCACTATAAAAATATTCACCTAATTTAGTTTCTGATTAGGTTAGTAAAAGAATGCTATACGAGAATAGTGGTTTTTAAGGAATATGAAAAGGCCCGGTAAACTTTCATCCCTGTTTTCCTACTACAAGAATTCAAAATTTTAAATATATTATTGTATAAATATACAATAATTCTTTAATAATTTATTTATCATATAACTATTATTATCAGAATTCGCATTACAATATTTATTATATTTATCTTAATGGTGACTAGTTTACAAATTTTTACTTAAAGATTATAAGTACACTTTTATCACACTTAATAAACCTTAATCGTTTTAATAAAAACCAAACACTTACAAATATTATCACATAATGTAGTTTGTACAAATGTTAGTACTGTTTACCAATCTGTGTCCTGCTGGAGTAGGGTCAGGTGGGGGAAAGTGGTGGTAATCTAAAAAAATGCACTTTTTTCACAATAAATGTACATATTTTTACTTTTTTTTCAATTAATACATAATTGGAGTTTGTGACAAATATTTCTATTAAGATTTGTAAATCGGGCAACAAGTTTACTGTTGTTTATCTTCTTTTTTACATATATGTGCAGTTTGTTCTTAACACATGGTATTGATAAACTTTGTTCTTGATCCTTTCTCACTTGAAAAAATTAGTATATTTTGATACATTTCAGTAGAAGAACTTCTTAAAAAACAGATTCATGCATCAAGGTAAGAATTATTTTATTATTTCAATTTTTCATGATTTTTTTTCTGAGGTGGGGGAAAGTGGTGGTATAGTTAGGCTTAGCTCAATGTTGTATGATGATTCAATTTTAGACTGTAGATGTGATTAATTTTTAAAAATGGGCTGTAATAAAAGTATTAATCTAAAAAAAATAGGCTTTATTTATAAATTTTAATCTTAATATGATAATACAATTAAATTAAAAGCTATTTTTTACATAGGGTCAGGAGGGGGAAAGTGGGCCCATGAGGTAAAGTGGGGGTATATTGAAAAAAACCTATTTTCTCTTTTAAATTAAGATATTTTGTTAATTCTTTTTTAGAGACATATATTGAGATTATGGCAACTATTCTTATTTTAGTTTTAGAAACTGGAAACAAATTTAATGTTTACAAACTATCTTGTTTATGCTCATTGCATACTGTCAAAAAGTCGATCAGCTAAAATAATCGCCCAAGTGATAAAAATTAATACATTATATCACATAAAGCATTTGAATAAGTCACCATTGGGGATCTATTAGACTTTTCTTGCTATTTAGTGGTGAAGATTATATAGAGTTCAGCAATATATGCTACATACTGAGTGAACCTAATTTTGATAGCCATGAACATTATTTCTTTAATTAAATAATATCGGAAAAATATTTTTTTTGTGTGCATTTGTACCTTTAAAAATAATTAAAATACACTTATTTCAGTGTATTTTTATTTAAAAAACAATATTTACACATTTTTATTTAAATATACACTAATTTTGGAACTACCCCCACTTTCCCCCACCATGGGGTAAAGTGGTGGTATCAAAACATGCTCTTTTAAATGTATCACTGTCAGAAAACAATCGAATAAAATTGAGTGGTTATGCTTCATGTTTAATCTATATGAATCCAATGTATAGAAAATGCATCATAAGTTTCATTAAAATAAATTTAATAGTTTGATTTTAGGGCCTTTTCTAAAAAAAGCTTGATTTTACCCCCACTTTCCCCCACCTGACCCTACTCAACCTGCACCAGCAAATTCAATTTGAAGAGAGAGTTTATTCTATCCTTAGGTTTTTACCACTTTTTCCCAGGTTTTTACTGGTAAAAACCTAGTTTTTACGATGTCCTGGTAAAAACCAGTTTTTACCGGTAAAAAGACAACCCTGACTGTATTACAAAAAATAAGATATCAACTAATGTTTGAGAAAAAGTAATTAGTTACAATATAATTTCCTATTTTTCTTTTATACTCATCTCTATTTCCTTGCATAGGTATTTGCAAAGTCAACTAGCATTGCTGATAAGTAATACTTCGTATCAATTTTAGATTATTAAACATACATTGTTGAAAATATGTTCCTTCTGTTTGCTTTTCTGAAAACGTTTCATAATTTTAGAAAAGTAATCTAAATGTTAATGGAGAAAATATATGCTTTATGTGCCATTAAACATATTTCTTAAATGTGTTTATTACATTATACTGGAAAATATTAGATCTGTTTGTATGAGAATTTTTTTCATCTATCATCCAGCAGTTCAGAAATAAAACCACCAAAAGTCCAATAAACAAAAATTCTTGTATCTTAGCAATTGAAAAATAAATATTAAATTAAAATTCTGAAATCTTTCCTATTTATCCACAAATTTTATAAACTGATGTATTAAATCAAGAACTATATGTAGAGGAAAAAAGATGTTTCCTGTATTGTATTATCTTCTCTAGGGGATTTTTAGCTGACAATATCTATTGCAATTTTTCTATTAGGAAAAACAAAATAAATCTTCTATATGTTCTTAAGCATATGAGCAGCTTTTAAATAAAAAATGGTCAGGTATAACAATTTAAGTACAGTATGGAACATCAAATCTGAAATCAGAACTCTCTCTTACCAAAAAAAAAAGGAATTTTTCTCAAAAAAGAAAAGTTTAAAAAGGGACCTCAGGTGAAAATATTTCCTGTTGGCGTCAAAAGATGGTGCTACCTGCTTTAAAAAGTGTGGCAAGCGGAAAACAACCACTATAAAAAATATGGAGCGCTATGTGGAGAGGGGTTTGCGTTCCTTGCTCCAGATAGCTGTAAACGCTAACTGGCGTTCCATACTGTATTTTTTATACTGAATATTTTATGTATTGTAGTACATTAGACTCCCTCAAATCTGCAACCCTAAAATCCACAAATGCCTGAAATCCACACATCATCGGAGATGTAAACAATGAAACTTACAGTTCAGATTTAAGGACAAAAATACAGGCTTTTATATATATATCGTTCCATTTTATATTTTAATATGTTCTCATTAATGTGACTGAACGTATGCCTTTTTCATAAAGGAAGTATATATTTATTTCTTAAAAAATTCAAGATATTGCTGATATCACTGTCACTTGTGATCACAATCTTTTTGCCAAATATATTTATGTATTCCTCAAGCCTTCTTGGTTATTAAGTGTAGTTAAATCTGGAATGAAGCTTCCTTATTTTAGGATTTTGATGTGAATTAGTAGGGTACCTTTATGAGGCAAGTTTCATTGAATAATTCAAGAAAAATGTATCTCATATTTATTATGCATATTTAATTATACATTATTATTTACATGACCTTCACATATAATAATTTAATCATTTTTTAAATTATATAACTTCTTGTTTTAGTTTATTAATTTACTTAATTATTTCAATATTTACTGTATTGCAAGCATTCATTTATAATTTTGATTGCATTATTACATTCAAATGACTGTTTAAAAAATGTAAACAAATCAATGGCCAGAAATCCGCAAAATTCTAAAATCCGTACAACATCTGGTCCCAAGCTGTGCGGATTTGAGGGAGTCTACTGTATAAAATATATGCATTAAAATATTACAGAAATAGTCTTTGAAAATATAATTTAATAAAAAAAAATTTTAAATATTAATTTTTTTGACGTTGAACTATTAAAATTATGCAATCTTTGATATTGTATATATACAATGTGCTCTAATATAAAAAAAAAGATATTAAGGAAACGTTTCTGTAATTTTGAACACAAAGTTACATAAAAAAAACAGCACCTCGCCAAAAAATCATCACCTTTAATGACATGGGGGGAGAATTAAAAAAAAAATCTGTATTCAACGTTCATATAAAAACTAATGTACACATAAAATAAATAGAAAATATCACATAACTGATAATTTTTTTGATTTTCAAAAGGGGGAGGGAGGGGGGAAATAATGCTTAATGATTTTACTATAAAGATGGGTACTTCCTGGTTACAGGGGCTCCTGCAATTGCAGTTATGAAATGGTTGCAATTATGAAAGCAAAGGTCTTTGCTAGACATATATGCAACATATGTATATACTATATGCATAAACACTGATATATGAGTATATACATATGTGTGTGTGAATAAAAATATAAAATACTACATAGTGATTTATTATTTCAAATGTATATTTCTAAAAAAATTAAACTTTGTGAACTGAGGAGGGGAAAAAAGAGAAGAAGATTTTTTTTTCTTGGGGGGGGGGGAGGGCATTATTAAATAACTGATTATTTACCTTACTAAAGATTTACAAATAGGACAAAAAAAAAAAAAAAAAAAAAAAATATGACAAAGTTTTAAAGGCTTTAAATTTGTATTCTTCGTAAGAAGGTGAAACAATTTCGAGTGAGGATAGAAGAAAATTATATGATTGATTATTTATTGTTGCAATAAAGTAACAGATGGAGCAGAATTTTTTTAAAAAATTGCTTTAACAATTTTAAACTTGGGGTGAACTGAGGCCGAGGGGGGGGGGGGGGCAGCAGAAGCAGAATGGAGAGTTTTTTTTTTTCTTGGAGGGAGCTGGAGTTTATTAGATAACTTATTTATTTACTATGCTAAAGATTTACAAATTATAGTATTTTAAACTAATTAATAAATAATCACATCCTCAAGGTTGAGCTGGCCATGTAGATACTTATAGGCCGGGAGACGACTGCACAAACCATCACCTCATCGAGTTGACAGCTGAAATTCCAGGATTAGTTAAAATTCGATTTGCATATTAAAATGCAACTGGTCGGCCAAGTCATATCTTGGTGGAAGACACCTGCAAACCCGATTTTAGTAGTTATCTTATTACCATTTGGGTTTTCCTGCTCCCAGTCCACCATGTCTTCATACCTTTAGGTGCAAGAAAACACCATGATAAACCTACCGATCAACGACTAAAATCAGGTCTGCAAGTGGTTTCCACCAAGATATGACTTGGCAGACCAGTTGCATTTCAATATGTTAATCAAGTTCTGTCTAATCCTAGAGTTTCAGATACCAATTCGATGAGGTGATGGTCTGTGCAGCTGCCTCCTGGTCTATTAAGGCTGTTCTCAATTGCTCTGCTCAACAAGTGCAAAACGTTTTGACACATTTAAAAAATTCATTTTTTTAACGGAAAGATATAAAATTGGAAGGCCTGACTATGGAAGCGATTTGAAATCGAACTATGTTTTCCATTGTTTTATAAATATATTACCTATTGAGTTATAAGACATTTTGATCACGTGACAAACACGTTTTTCTCCCTTCGCTGACTGTTTTTCTGCTTTCTTCAGGAACTTCAGTTCAAAACACCCACTTTGACACTATTTTCTGAAAGATCATTGCGTTTGCAAAAAATTTGAAAAAACAGTTCGATTACATAGTTTCTGAGCAACAACACCTGCTAGTTTCATGCATTTCCAAACAAAAATAAATTTAAACTTATGTCATAAAGTTGCCCTTTTGGATTTTAGAACAGCCTTAATTAATCTTTAATTTTGCGCATAACAAACGAACACCAGTTATATACACACACTACACATTTTTGAAACTGTTCTGTTTTTATCAGAAAAGTATAATTTGCTTACATGACAGGCTTTTCAAATACTTGTGATGCCATCTAGTGAGTAATATTCAAACTGAAAAATATTACACAAACAGTACATGTTTGCTAAGAAGGGCAAAGGAGAAAAGCTCTAATTTTGAGAAGTGGAAAGAGTCGATGGTCGATTATTTATCGTTACAATAAAGTAATAAAAACAGCAGAAACAGTTTTTAAAAAATTATATAGTTTTAAAAAGTTGAAACTTTGCGTATTTTGGTGTTGGGGAAAGAGGGAAGCAAAATTTTGGAAGGGAGGAAATCTAAATGAATTTTTTTACGATTTTAAAAAAAAATCAGAAATTCAACGAAATGCAGAAGAGTTTCACTGCCGATTAAGAAACAATAGGAGAGTAAAATGGTACTTGTGTATTATCCAGGCCAGATAGATAGATCGCCAAAAATGGTTGACAATCGTCAATTTGATTTATCATAAAGGTGATACAAAACACTAATTTTGGTACTACTTAGCTATCCTGTTGACCAATTTCGCCAAATTATACAAACTCATATAATTTTTATTTTAAATAACAAAAGAACAAATAAATTAGTATAACATTAATAAAAATGCAAATAAAACGTCGAAATAAAAATCACTTGATGACTTAAACACGTGTAACTTGCTTAAAATCAAGTGAATTTGACATTTACAATCAACCATTATTGTCATTTAATCTTATAGTTTGGCAATAGATTTTTGGTCTACAGGACAACTAAGTAGTACCCTAATTTCATATACATTTATTAAATACATAGCATCAAATTGATGGATTTTAGCAATAAATGATATTAACATTGGCAGTTTTATTTCCAGTGGTTTGTTATGCCCACCAGAATGAACATAATATAAATATACTGTATCAATGAATACAGTAGACTCCCTCAAATCCGCACAGCTTGGGACCAGAGGTTGTGCGGATTTTAGAATTTTGCAGATTTCTGGTCATTGATTTGTTTACATTTTTGAAACATTAATTTGATTGGTAGTTAAGCAAGGGAAATTATAATGAATGCTTACAATAAAGTGAAACATTAAAATAAGTAAAATATTTAAAAAATTTATTAGTTTAAAAGTAAGTAATTATTAAAATAATTATGTAAAATATTAAATTATTACGAATGAAATCGATTCAATTCGATTCCAAAAGTTCTATGCTGCCATCTAGTGAAAGCAAGTAGAACAGTGTTAATGCTATTATCAGTAGGGGAAGACGGGGTACAATGAAACATTACTTGTAAAATCAATCAAATTTGTCATACAGAGTTGCAGTTTATATATATGTTATACAACTATACGTTCCAATTACTGATGTGATTTGGATACATTCACACTTCTACAACAGTAGCAATAGAAGATTATTGCTTTTACATCATTGAAAGTAACTTTCTTTACTAAAAGTAATTTTGTTTCTTTTTCCTTGTTTTTATATATAATAATTATTTTTTCTATACATTGTTATCTTTGGGTTGTTGTCTTCATACCTCCAAAACCAAACTAAAAAAAAGTAAATATTAGAAGTTTGAAAATATTTTTTTTTTTTAGTAACCTCAGTGCGGGGTACAATGAAACACTTGCAGACGGGGTACAATGAAACATGTTTTATTACAGTAATAAAAATAGTAAATAGAATATATTAGAAGAAAGAGTAGAAAAACAGAAAAAAAAAAGAGTTTCGTTCTAACCAGGTCAGTAAAAAATGCTCTTGTTAAGCAATTAAAAAATAGAAAGAGAAAAAAAGCTAAGAAGGGATTGTTTTGAAAACAAACTCTGCCTGCTACAGACTCTGATGATGATCCAGATTTTTTTTCCAGTCCCAGCTGGTCATCGAAGTACTAAGAATGAGATATCCCCACACAACATGTATGGCACAAGCAGTATCCGTATAAATGGAAACATAAGGAAATATATACCGTTGGAGAAATCATACATTTAAATGAAGTCAAATGTGAAGTACTTGGTATAAAAAGACTCCAACCTAGTTTTTTTTTTTTTTTTTTTAGAAACTTACATTAAAAAAAAAAAAAAAAACTCATTGTGTTGAAACTACCATCCCATATTCCTTCAGGAGCAACTGAAATATAAGCAGAAATGCTAATTTTTAAAACTGACTTGAGCCAATTTAATATAAAATGAAAGGTATTTCTTAAACTAATAGAATTTTCTTATTTTTCATCTTAGACTATAATATTTTTATCAAGTTTCTTATTAATCAAGTTTTGTTTCTGTATTTATCTCATTTTTCATAAAATAAACTATACTGGGTGAAAATTGCTTCCATCATTTAGAGTGTTTCATTGTACCCCGTATGCCGGGGTACAATGAAACACTGTAAGACATTTATTTTTTGTTATTTTTCAAGCATAAAGATATTGTTTAGAACCTAATAAAAATTTATTTAGATGGGGAAAATACAAGGTTAAAAATATGCATTAATTATAGTTTTGTACATGCAAAATTGTAGATAGGAAAAAATAATTAGTAAATTTTGTTTCATTGTACCCCGTCTTCCCCTATATATAGCTTAATGCGCTCACTGTAACTTTTTTCATTGTTATTTAGAGTCTTGAATGCTTTTCTTATACTGCTTTGTATGTTTAAAAATAAATTTGTCTATAATTTAAAAAAAAAACAAAATCCATGAACAATAATTAAATAGCGTTCCGTTTCATGGATTTTTCCATTTCCAACCCTGGAATTTTTGATATAGATATGCTAATTTATATAAAAATCAAAAGTAATGTAAATTTATTTAGTAATAAATCAGCTGTAATAGCCAAAACAGAATGATTAACAAAAAATTTAGTAAAAAAAAAAACATTGCGGTAGTCGCTGATTTCGGTGCCATATTGAATTTTGTTCCTGCAACTTAACTATACTTTTCATTGTTTACATCTGAAAAAATACGCGGATTTAAGGGAGTCTACTGTATAATATATCTATGCTATAGCATTTATATAATTATACATATATAAATACTTCTGCCACTGCCTTTAATATGACTATTAACTTTGCAGTTAAAATAAACAAAGCAAGAAAAAAATAAAAATAAGGGTTACTATAATTAATATTTTTAATGCCATTGTTGGCACAGTGAAGTACCAGTAAAATTAAGGAATTTTAGCAGATTTTTCAAACAAATAAGGACTTTCAAGGACCAAAAATTATTTAAAAAAATTTTAAGGGTTTTCAAGGACCATGTGAACCCTGAAAACTTCATAACTACTTAATTACTATTTGAAATACACATATGCATTAACCCTGTCAGGGCAAAGTATTTCTATTTGTAAAATGATTGAACGACATCAGAATTCACAAACAAATTTATTTGAAAATAAATAAAAGCCTTTCTTCACATGCTTAATAAAAGGAAAAATTTTATTCCAAAATTCTAGTGCCAACATGGCACTTAGGAATTAAAATTACTTTGTACGAAACTGAACCCCTGCCTTTGAAGGAATTAAAATGATAAAAAAACGAACAGAAAATAATGTCAATTTTTAATAAATTTACTTTAAAAGTATCTCGGGGGGGGGGGGGAGTAGTAACATTAACATTTAAATTGCGAGGCAAGGATTTTAACTACAATCAGACCACTGTCCAACAAATCAGTTACATTAAGATACGCATAAAATAATACACTTATGGATAAAGGCAATCATTTCTTCAATATACAAGTCCTTAGTTGATTTAAAACTTGCCAATAAATTCAATCAGAAAATTATTAAATAAATTCAGTTTGATATTTAGTTTTCAGAACATTCTTCCACAATAACATGTTTATACAAAGTATAGATACCGATAATAAACCTGAAAATTTTGCTGCACTTACTATTCAAAGTAGACGAAATAATTTTACATCAAAGCCAGGGCAAACGAAGGAACTTTGCATTAATCCTAATTCAGCTAGCAGACATAATTAAGATAACTGAAAGATATATAACACTTCAATTATCATAATTAGACCAACTAGCTAAGAGTTCAAAGAAATTTCACAGAAATAAACAACCTACAGTTTCGTTTTTAACTTTCGCACATCAACAGCTGATTAGCGCAAAGCACACTGGGAAAATACTACAACAGCCGAGGTCGATAAACGCTGGTAACGAGAGTGCCTTGCACGGTAGTTAGGACTCTCCCTAGGGTCTAGTCAAGGCAGATCACGATTGAGAGAAAAAAAAATATTTCGTCGTAGTGTCTTTCAGCCGCGTTTCGGAATTTTGTATTCAACTACGCAATGAGTGTGCTGAATTTACAAAAAATAGTATTTTCCCAATTGTCATTAGTAGAGAAAATGACATTAAAAATATCGGGCATCCTACGCCGGACTTAAAAATTATTCAAGCATCAACAAGCAGGAAAAATTCGTATCAGCGAAAATTTAATCCAGAAATTTATACTAAGTATGACTGGTTATGTGGATGTGATTCTAGAAATGCACTATTTTGTTTCCCGTGTTTGCTGTTTGGAGGAGATAACGGCTGGACGAAAACTGGCATTAAAGACTTGGGTCATCTACCAGAAAAAATTAAAAAAACATGAAAATTCTGAAAAACATTTGAGAAATGTTGTGAACTTGGCCATGCTCGTAAAAGTCAATATCGCTACCTAGTTGAGCGAAGGCTATAAATTAAGCATAATCAAACATAATGAAGAAGTACAAAAAAATAGAGATATACTCTCAAAAATAATAGACTGCATTAGGTTTTGTGGGAAATATGAGCTACCATTCCGTGGACATGACGAAAGGTTGGAATCTGCTAAACACGGGATTTTTCGAGGACTGCTGGAATTTGCCGGAAAGCTTGATGGAAGCTTAAAAGCTCACTTTGAAACTGCTTCCGTTTTCAAAGGCAACTCAAAAACAATTCAAAACGAACTATTGGATTGTATGCTGGAAATATGTCAAAAGGAAATAATTAAAGAGATTAGCCACACAAAATTTCTAGCTGTCATGGCAGATGACACAACAGATATTTCCAAGAAAATCCAAGAAGTTGTATTTCGCTACGAAAAGAAAGGTGAAGTGGTTGAAAGGTTTTGGGGGTTTCATAACACATCTTCGCAAGACGCTGAGGGTTTGTCTCGCTACATTCTAGAGCAATTGAGTATAGTTTTGAAAGATGATTTTCATAAACTCATAGCTCAAACTTATGATGGTGCAGCTGTAATGAGCGGTGCAAAGGGTGGTGTACAAGCTTTAATTAGTGAAAAATATTGCAATGCTCATTTTATACATTGTTATGCACATCAATTGAATTTAGTTATGGAATAAGCGGCTTCTCAAAATTCGAAAGTGCGTATATTTTTCAGTAGTTTGCATGGTATACCAGCATTTTTCTCGCGATCTCCACAGCGCCTCGCAGTGTTAGATTCCGTCTCTAAAAGAATTCCCAGAGGTTCTAACACAAGATGGATTTTTAATTCTAGAACAGTGAGTACTGTTTATGAAAATATGGACGAACTGAAGGAATGTTTTGAACAATTACAAAAATTAAAGAACGCAAATACAGTCCAGGCAGCTTCGGGACTTTTACGCATGTTGAATGACAGAAGTTTCCTCTTTTGGCTTTCTTTCTTTCACCGTATCATGCCACATGTTGACCTTCTGTATGATGAGCTTCAAAGCCACAATGCAAACTCTTCTTCTATTAATTTAGCCTTAGAAAATTTCTATCGAGCAATTTCTGTAATTAGAAATGAAATAAGTTCTCCCCAGTCTGATACTTTAGAGGAATCGCATCAAATTAGAAAGCAGAGATTTAATGAAGACTTAACCATTATAGCTAAAGAAGTCTGTGACACGATTTGTTTCCAAGCAAAAGAACGATTTCAATTTTTAGGACATCTTTCAGCAGCTAAATTATTTTCTTGCGTGAAATTTTCTGATTTTTGTAAAGATTTTCCTTCAAAGGAGTTAGATGAAACTGTGCTTGCATATCCTATGTTAAAGAAAGAAAAGCTTAGAACAGAACTTACTGTTTTATATGAGAGAGAAGAATTTTCAAATATCTCTAGAGCTTTTGATCTTCACAAATTTATTGTAAATCATGGCCTAGAAAATTCGCTTGGTGAAGTAAGCTGTTTGCTGAAAATCATTCTCACAACACCAATGACAACATCGGAACCCGAGCGCTGCTTTTCTATGCTGAAAAGAATAAAGACATTTTTAAGAAGCACCATGTCAGAGAATCGTTTATCAGCGTTAGCAATGATCAGTGCAGGCGAGGACTTAATAGCAAGAATACTAAATTTTAATGAAAAGGTTATAGATGAATTTACTGGCCAAAAGAAAGAAGAATGTGTTTGTATTTAAATAAATTGAAAATGTAATAATATAATTAAATTAAATATAATCACTCTAATGTATAATTTAATTGTTACTTACAATTTTAAGTTAAACACAGGGGGCAATTTATTGGAACAATCACCGAAATTGGATATTTTGCTGCCTGAGGTAAGAGTTATTTTATAACTTCTTTACCCTTTTATTCCAACAAAACACCAAACATACAAAACATATGTTAATTGTCATCCCTCAACATATGTTGCTCTAAGGCGGCAACAGGCTCGGACTGGCCCGCCAGTCGGAGAACCGGTGTGCCATCATACTTTTCAAGACTTTTACGGCCTTCACCAGGCTTTTTTACGACCTCCGAAAATCCAAGGCTAACGCCCGTTCAAAATGCCACGATATAAAAATTTAAACGAATTCGATAAAATATGAGCTATTTTCAATTGTGACTTTCGCGAGAATAAATATAAATCTGCGTCACGAGTCGATGCTAGTTTGAGAACATCAATACAGAACTGTAACATGTCCAGCGTAGAGATCGGAATCAGAGAGTTACGTGGTGTCTGACCCCGGCTTAGTTTTTTTTTTTTCCCAGCAGACTCGTGCCGTGCCAAGATCAGGCTTGCATTTCTTTTCCAGTCGAGCCGGGCCGGAACTGGACTTGTTCTCAGGATGAGTAGATCAGACAATATGTTTTGTAAAAATATTAATAGCGATAATGAACTTCTGTAATCTTTGGAAATATACCTTAAGATGGTTCTCAAATTCGCTGCTCGACAACGCGAAACTTTGACACATGTTCTGATTAATTTTTAACTGTTTAAAGCATAAAATTTACAAGCCTGACTATTGAAGGGATTTGGAATCGATTAATGTTTTCCATTTTTGATAAATAAATTATTTGTCGAGATATAAGAGATTCTTGTCACGTGGCTGAAGGTTTTCCTCTTTTCTCGCGCTGTCGCTTCCGGAAATTTGATTCAAAAAGCTAACTTTGACAGTATTTTCTCAAAAATATATTGTCTTTATTAAAAAATGGATAAAGACATTCGATTACATAGTTTCTCAATAAGAACACCTGTTAATCTTATGCTTTTCCGAAAAGAAATGTCAGAAAGTAGGTTCTTTAGGTTTGAGAAAAGCCTTAATAAATGACAGGGAAATATTTTCACAAATCTACTTTTTATTATACAGCTTCAAAAGTTATGATGTTTATGTTTTAACCCTCCTATTTTTCTTTTATTCTAAACTACATTAATTTTTTTTTTAATGTTAAAGTGTCTAAGAATCTAAGTACTAATCATTGTTTTCTATTGTGTAATTTCTGTCTTGCGAAGGCATCGTAATTTTAAAATGTACAGTAAAATTTCCCCATAAATATGTATGCAGTATTCTTTAAAGGAATCGTAAATATATGCTAAGAAAAGTCTGAATTGTTTGTAGAAATTGAGTCGGGATCGGGACGGACCGTGAGCTGTGAAAATATAAACGGCCACGCCGTAATCGGGCCGAACTTTTAATTTTTATACCGGGCCTGGGAATGGAAAGCCGGGCCGTGCAGACCTCTACTCTGGTTAGAATCTCGCAGCACTGCCTCATTCCTAACTCACGAGCCGCTACTGGGATTTACATATTTCAGAGGTCATAGATCATGAAAAACATGATTTTTACACAATGTCTGTCTGTGACTCTGTTTCTATGTGACACAAATTTTGTGGATGTTCTATCTCAAAAACTAGTGTACGGAATTTAATAAAAAAATATGTTCAGTTAGTCTGTGACATAAATTGGTTCTGATTTGTTTTCGATGAAATCGCCCAACAGGTGGCTCTGTTATGCTGCATTTTTCACAATATCTGCAATAGCGCTATTTCAAGAACTAATGCAGGATTTTCATCAAACTTCAGATTCAGTTAGCCCTTGAAACGAATTAGTGCTGACTAAGTTCTGGTGTAAATTGCCCAACAGGTGGCACTGCTATGCCACATTTTTTATGAATTCCACAATAGCTCTATCTCGGGAACTAATGAATGAATTTTGATCAAGCTTCAGATTCAGGTATATCTTGATAAATATTGTGTGCTATATACTGTGATAAATATTGCTGATTCTGTTTTGGTGTAAATCGCTTAGCAGGTGGTGCTGCTGTGCTGCATTTTCACGATTTCCGTAATAGCTCTCTATCTCAAAAACTAATGCATGAATTTTCATCTAACGTTGGATTCAGTTAGATGTAGGGGTGATTCTGTTCCGAAAATTTTAGGTTTCATTTCCGAATATTTAAAACTATCCAAAAATTCAGACATAAAAAATATCGCAAATTTCGACAAATGTTAACCAAAAAAACATTTTGTTAATCGTTTGCAGAAAAATCACCACTTTCGTCAAAGTATCGCGGGAGAAACGTAAATTTCTTCAAAGAATATGGGAGGGGGAATGTAAATTTCGTCCAAGAAACGTGAAAAAACCATAAATTTCGTCAAAAGAAAGCGAAAAACCAAAAATTTCGTCAAAAGATCATGAAAAACCGCAAATTTTGTCAAAAGATCGCGAAAAAAATAACAAATTTTGTTGAAAGATCGCGAAAAAAATCATAAATTTCGTCGAAAGATCTTGAAAAAAATCACAAATTTGTCGAAAGATCGCGAACAAACAACATATTTCGTCAAAACATCGCGAAAAACGCGAATTTCATCAAAGGGCATTGTAAAAGACAAATAGTTAGTGCCAAGAGTGGAACCCCCTTCCCCCCTCTGCTGTAACTTTTCAGAAAATTTTCTGTGAATATCCGATTTTTTTTTTTAAACACAGAATCAGACCTTGTTAGATGTTGATACAAGTTATTCTGATTAGGTTTTGGTGTTAATCGCCCGTTAGGTGGCACTGAAATGCTGGATTTTTCACGATTTTCGCAATAGGTCTATCTCAAAAACTAATGAACGGATTTTCATCTAATTTGTGTTTCAATTAGACGTTGACACAAGCTGTTATATTTAAGTTTTGATCTAAATCACCCAACAGATGGAACTGCTATGTTTCATTTTGCCTGATTTACACGATTTTAGAAATAGTCATATCTCAAGAACTAATGCACAGAATTTCATATCTTAGAATCCTCATGAATGCCATTTAATTTAAGCACTCTGATTGCAAATTTTGAAGTATTTTTAGCATGTATGTGATAGAAGAAAATTTGGTATTGGCTGACTGTCTGGATTTTCTGGTATTCCAACTAGATTTTTCATCTGCTGTATTTGTATATGTTATTTTGAAATTTTCTAAATTTCTACTGCCACACGCTGAAATCCCCCCCCCCCTCCTTTCCTGGCCATTTGAATGTTTAAAACTTGTGTGTTACAAAAATGAAAACCTTTATTAAAAAATGCATATTATAATTTATTTAATTTGTAGGTCCTTATATTTTTTTGGTTTTGATCCTTGAAAGTCCTTAAAAGTCGTTGATTTTTATTTAAGTAAATATGTACAAACCCTGAAACTGTTGCTAAATTATTACTTAATGATGTGATTATTAAAATTTTGTAAAGAAAAAAATTCCCTTTTTCATCATGATTAAAATCTGCATTGTTCAAAAACTCTGGTGGTCTCATTCAATATATGTCTTATGAAACTAAGTACTCATACTGAACGATTTTAATATTAAGAAAACTGCAACGTTACTCTTTCATTTTATTTATAACTGCTGTGAAATATACTTATAAGGTATTCTTATGAAAACTGGTATTTTTTTAAACTTCCTTATTCTTGTATTTTAAAGAATTTTTACAAATGTGTACATGTTTTATGATTATGTATAATCAGTGTGAAATGAAAAACATACACCCCTTATATTTTAATCGCAAAATTGTCTCGGAGAAAAATGAAAATTTCCATTGGATGGGCAATTTTGTTTTAACAGTTTATGTAAAACTTTGGATGTGACAATCCCCTAACTTTTTTTCTATCTCATACGAGTTAATACTTCGAAATTCACTAGTACTTTCACTATACCTTCAGGTTTATTTTCTTCAAAATTTTATCCCAACCTCAATAAATGATTTTTCATCTAAATATTCAATTTCGTCAAAAAATATTCATAACTTGTTTACTTAAACTGCCAATAGTTGCTAAAACTATTGGCTAATTTTAAAAGTTATTTAATAAACTTATAGAAATAAAAATTTCAAAGTGCTACATTTAAGAAAATCTTAAAGTGTTTATTTACTCCATGAATTAAACTTCTTTAATGATTTAGAATATATAATATTTAAGTATTGTTATAATAATTCTTGAAATTTTATCAGAAAACTTCTAAGCACAATGACTCAAGAAGCGATTGACGCAATTTTATACCAGAATAAGTTAACTGATATATCAAGTGATACTGTTGGCAATTGGTTTGTTCTAAAATAAAATAATGAAGGTATATATGAATCTTCGTCAGATTCAAATGGCACATTTACACCAATAGTTGTTCAAAAACAACCAAAGCAAACAAAATATTTTCTTGGTTGAGCCAATAAATAGTAATACTTGTTTGTCTCAACAGAAACTGTGACAAAGAATTGAAGATAGACGAATGGGATGACTAGATATTAGACGATTGCAAAATATGTGTATTAAAATGGAAGGACAACAAGGGTGTTACTTCTCATGTAGGGCAGGAATCAAATGCATCTTGCATAAAGTAGTGTAAGAAAAAATGGAACAGATATATTATAATCCCGCATTCGCCATCTTGGATTTTTTTTCTTGACGTGAATTAAAAATAGTTTTTTAATTAATAGTTATAATTATTATATTCTATTTTTTTTTCAATATTATATTAATCTGTAAACAATATTGAACCATTAGCGACATTTACTACTTGGCGAAAAAAGAGTTTTCATGCAAGAAAAAAATCCAAGATGGTAGATGCGGATTATAATATATCTAAGCCGAAAAAATAGAAAAAAAAATAGCATCCCTCAGTCGGCTCTAGTTTGTATGCATAATATTTCTGTGGGTAGTAAAGATATTTCTATCGGTATTTAACCTATTATTGCTAGGAACAAAAACTGAAATATGAAATGTGAGCATGATTACACATTACGTCAATCTTGTAATTTCAAATTGTTGGGTTTATTATTTGCATTTTCAAAAATTCACTGCTTTTAAGAAATATATGCCCTTTGTGGAATATAGAATGAATATTGCTTTAGCACTTTAAAAATATGAAGACAATATATCTGGTATTTCATGCAGGGGAAAATGTCTGTGTATTCCAAGTTCAGATGATGAAGAGTTATCCCCAAACAATCCAAAACTGCTAGCCAGCCTGATAAAACAAGCACGTCTTTATAATCTATATATTTTTCATGGTATATGGATGCTTTTAAGAACTTGAGTAACGTGTACAGAATGTAAAATCTATTTATATATCTTTAAAAAATGGCTTTTGAGAATCTTCATTCAAAGTAAATAATATTCATGAAAATATCTATCATTACAAAGATAAATATTAAATGAGTTCCATTTATATTTTGTTATTTCTTTAATTAATAATAGAATTTCATTTAAATATATAATAATAATATTACAATATATAATTTTTTATGTTCATTTTTTGAATTGAGAAAATTGTTATTTTATGTAATTGAAAACTCAAGTACACATATGTGTACCTAAAATTGTTAACCACATAATAAACAAAAATATACAAATAATTTATTTTCAATAGTCTATGACATCAAAATAGCCCAGTAAAATATTTATTTTTTACAGAGTCTTACTTCAGGGTCGAAGAGGCTATCCCCGTATTTTCAGTTATTTTACCTGGAAAAACCACATGTTAAATAGGCAAAGCCATGTGGTTCTGTTAGTCGTGTAAAAAAAAGTCATTCAGTAAGTAATGACTTCTGCTAATGCCATATTTATCCTAAAACAGTAGACTGTCTCAAATCCGCAGAGCTTGGGACCAGAGGTTGTGCGGATTTTAGAATTTTGTGGATTTCTGGCCATTGATTTGTTTACAATTTTGGAACAAAAATTTGATTGATAGTTAAGCAAGGGAAATTATAATGAATACTTACAATAAAGTGAAACATTAAAATAAGTAAAATATTAAAATAATTTAATAGTTTAAAAGCAAGTAATTGTTAAAATAACTATGCAAAATAAAAATTTAGAAAAATATTAAATTATTACGGATGAAATCGATTCAATTTGATTCCAAACGTCCTATGCTGCCATCTAGTGGTAAAGCGATCGTAAGATTGATACGTCATTACTCGTTTTACATATGGAGAACGGCAAGGCTTCATGATGTTTACAAATTAAACATCCCAGAAATAAATTAAATAAAGAGTATTTAAAGTTAAAGACTGCCGACAAAAAGTTAAGTAAGTTACATATTTAAATAAATAAAGATGAATAAAAGTAAACTATTAATGTAACTGTAGTTAAATATAATATGTATAAAGTAAACAAAACAAACTAGTGATGACATAATAGAAATAGGGAAAGAAGCAAGGAAAGCATTTTTAATGCTATTATCAGTATATATAGCTTATTGAGCTCTCTGTAACTTTTTTCTTTGTTATTTAGAGTCTTGAATGCTTTTCTTATACTGCTTTTCTATGTTTAGAAATAAATTTGTCTATAATTTAAAAAAAAAATTCCGCGAACAATAATTTAAAAATAGCGTCCCGGTTCGTGGATTTTTCCATTTCGAACGCTGGAATTTTTTATATAGATATGCTAATTTATATCAAATCAAAAGTAATGTAAATTTATTTAGTAATAAATCAGCTGTAATAGCCAAAAGAGAATGATAAACAAAAAATTTAGTAAAAAAAAACATTGCGGTAGTCGCTGATTTCGGCGTCATCTTGAATTTTGTTCCTGCAACTTAACTGTAAATTTCATTGTTTACGTCTGAAAAAATATGTGGATTATAGATGTTCGCGGATTTAAGGGAGTCTGCTGTATTAATTACTTCTACTAATGCTATTACTTAAATTTTGTTTAGGGGATATTCACATGTAACAAAGAAATTGTAACAGACTTTAACATTTTCTAAGCTAACCTCTAATTTTCACATCACATTCAGATTATTTGCTAGATTTTAACTTCAAATGCCAAACGGGATGTCATTTAAATAAGTAATTTAGGAAAAATGCAGGTTTAAAGTTTAGATCTCCTTACGTTAAAATTCCTTTTTACTCATTACTAAATTGGGTACAATGCGGGTAGTTTTTAAAGTTTGAGGCTGTTCTCAACTGCTCTGCTCAACAAGCGCAGAACGTTTTGACACATTTGCAAATTCATTTTTTAATGGAAATACAGTTGAAGATCTTTATAACGCAAACTTAAAAACGCAAGGTTGTGCGTTATATAGAATTTTGCATTATATGGATCACATTTCACACATCATTAAATTTACTTTGTAAAGATGGCCAAATATGTTTGAAACATATCAAAATTCATTAGAGTATCTTTATACTGCATTCATTGTTACCGGGAGTTATCCAGATTATAAATTGTTTGCAAAATATTAATTCCACACATTATTAAATTTACTTTATAAACATGGTTCAAATATACTTTGACCTTGTTCATTATATTACTCATTTTCAAAAATGTTTATTGTAAAAATAGCAGTTTTTTCATTAAAAAGCTCTAAATTAAGGAGGTAAAGTTGAACTTATGCATCAAATTTAGTCCTCTAGTGCCTAGCAATTGTTTACAATGTGGGAATGCTGCACTTATTACCTGCAAAATTCATTGTTTACATCTGAGAAGTTGTGTGTTATATGGAGAATTGCATTATAAAGATCTTCTACTGTATGCAAAATTGAAAGCCTGGGTTTGGAAGAAATTTGGAATTGAACTGTGTTTTCTGTTTTTTGATCAATCAATTACCTTTCGAGTTATAAGCGATTTTGATCACGTGACAAAGACTTTTTTCACTCTTTCTTGAGTGGTTATTCTTCTTTCGCGCTGTAATTTGGTTCAAAACGCCCACTTTGACACTATTTTCTGAAACATGTGTTGCATTTGCAAAAAAAAAAAAAAAAAAACAGTTCGATTATATAGTTTCTGAGCAACAACACCTGCAAGTTTCATGCATTTCCAAACAAAAATAAATTAAAACTTATGTCATAAAGTTGCCTCTTTGGATTTGAGAACAGCCTTAACTCAAAATCTGTTTGGCGGAAGAGCTGTAAATTTGGATTTGCATCCTCTAAACTAATAGAATTTGTTTTCTGTTATACAATCCTAAAATACCATTTATAGTTTCTCTAAATCTCATTTGAGAAACATGGTGATTTTGATAAAGTGTCCCCAGTCTCTTCTGCAGCACTGTTATGCACTGTCTTATTTTACTGTACTGTACTGTACAATAAAATGTATTGTTTGTAATAGATAAATACAGTAACTTAGAAGTTAGGTACTACAAAATACACATATTTTATTATTTCTTATAAAAATGTTTGATTTGGTTCGATGAAATTGTATTCAAGAGCAGGGTTATTATTGTATTCACTAGATAAAAAAAATTGATTTTAAGGTATTTAATAATTGATATAATTACTATGCAATATTTTACATTGCTTTTAATTTATCGTCTCTTACACATAAAATTGATTCTGAGAAAAGAAAACACTTTGAGACAAGTATAAACGTTTTTAAACCAAGGGAATTTAATTAAAGATTGGACATTAAATATCAGTGTTAAAATTCTAATAAAAGAAAATCTAAAAAACTACCCGATCAACACAAATAAGTTACGGCTTAAGGAGATAATTTAAATATATATATATATCATCACAAAAACATAATGTCATTTACGCATAGAAAATATCTTTACAATATATAGTACAGTTGTATACAAAATTTCGAGATTACTGGAAAAGAGTTATTAAAATAGACAAATGTTGCATTCAAACGTTATAAGAAAATAGATTAAATAGACGTATATTACCTTTAAATAAATTACCAGCAAAATAATTTTGCTTTTATGGCGTTCTTTAGGCCTTACTCAACTACAACCTAACTCTTTTTCTTTAAATTATAATTTTTCTCTGCTATGTTGAGGATAATAAATAAAGTAAATCAGACTCCTAAATATCCTTTTAACAGTGAAAGTAGTAGTTAAAATCATATGTGAAAGTTGCGATATATAAATCGCAAGTGGGAAATTCTGTTGCTAGATATGTTACCCATTTTACGATTAAATTAGATAGACGCGATGATATTAAACAATTTTCGATACACGTTCGATAATTTTTTTCATGCTGCCCTCTATCGCTGTTAGAAAATTTCATGAACCTATGTTTGTGCATTGCAAATTATATAAAATTGTATTAGGTTAGAAAAAAGGTCAGTCTTTTAGCTGCCAGCAAAAGCTTAATCAGCCTCTCGATAATTTTATCAAAGATTGATCCTTTTAAAGGTCAATAAAATTAAGTAATTATTGAAGATACAAATTTTTAAAGACTTTAGACCAATATTATAGAATAAACAGAAAAAATTATTAAAGTACAGCATTTTTTAAAACTCGTCTAATTTTCGTTATAAAAATAAAATTATTTAAAATATTACAGACAAATGTCAAGCAAAATAAATGATTTATGCAAAAATTCTGCTTTGTTTTTCAAATTGTAATTTAAAAAAATCTTAACCATCAATATTTTATAGAGCGACCTACTTATGACGCCATACAATATTCCTTAATAGCTTGTTTGTGAAAAAAGTAACAATTCATGATCTAACTATAAGCGTTGCACTGTTGCTAAAATTAAAATACAAAATAATATCACTCAATTGAAATTAATATGAATCACTTTGGATTAGCAAAATTCTGGTGCATTGCTTGATACTTAATGTAACCAAGATATATACAAACTAATTTTCATACAATGTAACCAACCAACCACGGGTGACGCTCATATCGTGTTTGACATATTCTATACGAATCCGCAGGGCGTGCTACTTTTGCATTCCAGTGTTGCCAGTGGGCTACATGTTTTAAATTCTGATAGCTTGATTCCCACCCTTTTTAAAAAGCGTATAATTCGGCTTATTCTCAAATTATTTAATCTATAATAAAATAAAGTGACTGTTTCTACTTCAAAAAAGTGGTGGGAATCAAACAATCTGAGTTTTAAAATAGCATCTCACTTGCAACACTTAAAAATATGCCGCAGATTTATCTAAGAAAATGAAAAAGTTGCCCATTGGCTGGAGGGTTAAAGCATAATTTAAAATTAAATGAAATTAAAACCAAATTTCTAGTAAATCGATTTGGTTAATGTAACAGGATTTGTTAACAACTTTATTTTTATCTGAGGTTTAAAAATATCTTACTGACATATTATTGTTTGTTTTTATATAGGAAAATGATTTTATCCATGAGGAATGGAATTTTTATAGGAAAAGTTGAAAATTTTAAATAAAATATAATTAGAAATTTGTTAAACCACACTTCTACACTTTCGAACATTTTTAAGTAGTTTCTGTTCTGTACTTATCTTATAAGCTATATAATGGCAAGGATGAGATTTCCAAAAAAATAGTTTATCAAAAAATAAATAAAATGCTATTATATATGTAAAAGAGATACTAGTACAGATTACTATTAACTTAACAACTCTTACTGAAAATTAAGTCTTCAATTTTTTTTTAAAATTTAAAGATTGCACCTCTGAATTATTCAAGACGAAGGAGATAGAGTAAAAAGCTTTTATTAGAAAATTTAAATTATCGCATCTGTATTGAACTTTGTGAAAAAATGTGAGTACTACTTATGTCTAAACTCATTTTTTTCAAATAATTGGAAAATTGAGCTTCTGAAAATTTGAAAGCCTGCAAAATCCTAATATATGCACAAGCTCTGTTCTCATGTTGTGCATTTTTTTTGCTGACTACTGTATTATTAATATTACTTAATATAAACTTTTTATGTGCTCTCTTAGCAAAAAAATTGATGTGTCAACACAAAAACATGCAAATTCTGAAACGAAATTTCAAAACGCCATGCAGTATATTTGGTATTTATTGGCAAAATAATTGATATGAATATACCTAATTAGAGTATATATGTAATATGTTCAGCAAATTAGAATCCAACATGCTAGATATACACCAGAAATTTTAGTGGTCAATTATTCTATAAACTAATATTTTGAAATTTGTAGAAATTTCCTTTTTATAATTTAAACTTAAAAAAATAATAAATTTTTAAGTTCTTCATTTCATTCATATAGATGATACATAAATCATACAAAAATTAAAATAACTCTTTAACAAATTAAAAATATACATTAGGAATTGAAAAAACCTTTTCTGTTATGATACATTAAAAAAAAAAAACTACAAATAATAATAAACAATTAAAATTTTAATTCAAAGTACACCCTTGTTTCATTCTGTTGTTCCTCGTCAGTGTTTATTAGACACATTAATTAATCGATATTTAACAAATGATATTATGTAAATACATACCTGCATGAAAAATATATTCCATTTATTGATAGAAAATTTCATAGACAGCGCCACCTTGTGGTGTTAATACTTATGATTCTTTCCATTTTCACTGTAAGCCATCAGTGTAAATGCAGGTTTAGTAAAGGTATAATAATAAAATTCTACACATATTGTAATAAGAAATATCTTAGAGAACCGCAGTGGTGCAGCTAGAATTCAGGTCTAAGGGGGGGGGGGGGTTGAGTTGTTGATAATGGTGGTTGCCGGTTAATTGAATTACTGGCTATTCGAATCAGTCTATTTACTGAATGAAATCATAATGCTTTTTTTCTCGAATCAACAGTTATGCTGGTTATGATTCATTTAAACAGCTTTTACAATATTAGAGTTACAAAACTTAAAATGCATCAATGAAATAACACAAAACTTCGTTAGATTCGAGATTAGAGAAAGGAAAGGTTCAATAATTGAGGTTTAATAATAATAAACAGAAGAAATTAGTGAAAGGCATTTTAAAATGCTCCAACATCAACGAGATGCAATAGCTACCAGGAATGAACTATATATTTTTTCTTTTTTTGAAGGGAAGGGAGATGGTGCATTTCTTGAGTGGTTTTTTATTCTCCAATATTATTAAAATTGCAATTCAATAAAATTTGCACACATTCACACAGAAAAAAATTCCAGGTTCAACTATCCTGATATCATACAGGAATCTCAGGAAATATGTAAAATTATTACGGCAGGAATAACTATACTAAAGCAATTAAAAACAAGCATTTTATCAAAAAATATATAAATAAAAATCTGAGATATAAAGGCCTTGATAATGATATTAAAAGTCAAGTTATAGAAGCTGGAGCATAGCCCTGAAAGTAGTGTCACAGACGATGATAAAATTAATGAGAGAAGCAGTTTAGCTGTTGCACTAGACAGTGGCGTTGCTATTCCAACATCATACACAGAGCTGCAATATGAAATGCATGGCAGTCTGATTACTGATGTTTTCAAGCCAGTGTGCCATCAGTAATTGGGTTGACGTTCATTTCACATTGTAGCAACATAATAGTCAATCCATACATATAACAATTAAGAAAACAGAAGTAAGCTCCAACAAGCATTTTTGTAAATGAAGAATTGAAGCAGTTGACAAAATTCGGTTTAAGGTAAATTTTAAACACTTAAAATTTTATTTTGTAGTAAGCCGGATCAGAGCCCCCACCAGACAAAAAAAAAAAAATGTTAGTTTCATTCTCCCTCAGAGTTTAATTATTTTAAATTGTTTGAAAGGAATATTTTTTTTTTCAAAGTCATCAGAGCAAAAGAAAATTAATAAAATTTGAAAATTTAGGGAATGGCAATTGCAGTTTCTTGCTTTTCTGGTGGGCACTCATCCTTGTAAAATGCTTTATTTCTATTAATTTACATGTTATTAATGTCTATGCAAAAGTAATTACTGAGCACATAATACTGACACTTTCATTTCAATATGAACAACAACAAACATTACTCTCTTCTCCCTTCGTCCAACCTGCAAATTATAGGCATTTGCATGCAGTAGTGGCAACTTTTGAGAGACATTGGGTGGGCTTACAAAAGCTTGAGAAAATAACACATACAATTTTCCCCAGTATGTGTCTGTGGACAGAGCGTCTGGAGAGGAGCAAATGACTAAAGATTATGATTCGAAGTCAAATTATGTTTTTTCTAAGTAACATATAAAATTACTATAATCTAATAAATACCGTATATACTCGCGTATAAGTCGAGGAATTTCTGACAATTTTTGGCAAGCAAATTTGGGGGGTCAACTTATACGCGAGTCAAATAAAAAATAAAACTCCGAATACTGCAAAATTCCGACTTTTTACGTGTATGAATAATAAAATATTACAGAAATTATACAAATAATAATAATTTATCATTAAAAAATTTTTCAATGATTTATTTTTATTTACTTTACTTTTTATTTTACTTTTTCGCATAGGCAAGTGAAATATTTGGTGTGATTTCGCACAAAATTGAAGTAAAAAGTTAGGGGGTTGACTTATATGCGGGTTTTTGAATTTTTGCAGAATTTGCATTCGAAAGTTAGGGGGTCGACTTATACGCGAGTCGACCTATACGTGAGTATATACGGTAATTTATTTAATTATATTTTTATTTGTCCCCCTTATAAATATATTAATATTTATTATAAGTAACATAAAAACTGCTAACTACAGTAGACTCCCTCAAATCTGCAAATGCCTAAAATCCATGCATTACTACAGAATGTAAACAATAAAACTTTCACTTCAGATGTAGGGGCAAAATTGCAGAACTATTTAGTTTTATAACATTCCATATGTATTTTAATACATAATTCTGGACAATATGACTGAACTTGTGGTTTTTAATGCAGGAAGTATAAATATATTTTTGAAAAAAATCAAAATATTGCTGATGTCACTGGTAATCACAAACTTTTTATGAAAAATATTGATGTATAAATCAAGCTTTTTCAGTTACTAAGTTTGGCTAAACCTGAAATAAAACTTCCTTATTTTATTATTCTGATTTGTATTTATAGGATATCTTTATGAAGCAAGTTACATTAAAAAATTCAAGAAACATTTATCTTTTTATGGTGCATATTTAATTTACATTATTAATTATTTACTTGAAATTTACTTATATAGTAATTTTATCATTTTTAAAATCAATTTAATTTTTATTATTTTAGTTTATAACTTTACTTAGTTATTTTAATATTTTACTATAATGCAAGCCTTCATTATAATCTCGATTGCATTATTACATTCAAATTACTTTTAAAAAAATTTAAACAAAGCAATGACCAAAAATCCATAAAATTCTAAAATTCGCACAACCTCTGGTCCCAAGCTGTATGGATTTATGAGGGTCTACTGTACTGAAAATAAAAAAACTAAATGTCATTTTAGTTGGATTCAAAACGTTTAAAGTGATGGCGAAATATACAGGAAGTTTGTTTTTGAAAGAAATTTATTTTTACATCTACTAAGGGGGGCTCCTATAAGTCTCCTATAATTGTTGTCTTTACTATTTTTTGAACAAAATTATTTTGAGAACTTTAATAAAACCAAATTTCATTTCAGTGATTAAATAAATAAATCAATGGAAACTGGGTGGTCGAAGAGATCAAATTATTGGGTGGGCTAACACCCCACAGGCCCATGTAAGTTGGCACCACTGTGGGCATGCCAAGTTTTTATGCCATAGTGTGAATGCAATTTTTTCGAACCTTGGACCTGACAAAACACATAAATGGAAACACAGGATAATAAAATTAAGAATTGGGTATTAAATAGCATAAATATTTAAAAAATAAGTAAACATTAAGTAAATAATCTTTTTCACATATGCCAAATAACCTTTAGTTATTTTTTCTTAAACAAATTTTTTGAAATAGTTAATTTTAGAACACATAAGATAAGTACATAACAGAAGTTATTTAAAAATTTTCAAAATTCTAGGAGTGTTGCTTTAAGAATTTTTTACATTTTTTTCAAATTACTAGGTACTTCTGTTCCCTATGATCTATGCTATTTAACCCGTGTCCAGACACCACAGATTCTTAAAGAACACTAATTTAATCTGCTTTTAAAAAATTACAGAAGACTGTATTATAACTGACTGGTAGAGATCTTCTGTAATCAAGTTTTCATTCATCTGCCTATGATTGGCGGACTTTAAGGCTGAAGCAACTGCTTTCGAGGCCGCTAATGACAATTTTTCTGATTAATTAAATAAGGTCAATTAAACATTTGAAAATACGCTTGTATAAAATGCTAAGTAAACAATATTGCTGCCTCATGGTGTTTTATAATAAATAAAAAAATGTTTAAAATAAGACATTTTAAACTTATCGTTTTAAATATGACATAATTTTCCCCAAAGTTTTGCTTCTCTTTTTATTATTGACATGAAAATACATTTTTTAATAGTTATAAAGACACTCTTGAAATATAAAATAAATCTCATGCGTATATTTATTTCTAAATTGTAAAACGAATAGGATTTTCAGTAATATAAATAGTTCAATTATTTTTTAAATAGCAAGTTGAGTAATATAGTTTATTTGATGAAATTATTTCAGCGATAAAGAGCAGCATGAAAGATTGATAATCGAACATGAATCGAAAAGTGTTTTGATAGCATCACGTCTATCGAAAATGCAATCCGAAAATGGTATCAGTTAAAAAGACTTTTACTCCGTGATGGTATTACGTAGCTTGTTGCATAAATTTTTATTTGAGTTTATTATGTCAACTTTTACGTGGTATTTTTATCATTTCCAGTCTTAAAATAATATTTCTAAGTCCGTTTAACTTTATTTCTCTTTTAATTCCCAAATAGCAGAGAAATATCAATAATTAGTAAACGAACGTTGTTATTTTTACTGTGTAATTGAGTTAGGTGTAATAATCATTATTTAGGCAACGTTTCCTTTGAAGGTAACTTGTGTAAAGGTTTGGTATTTATGTTTATCTATTTATCTTTGTTATTACTGTTTTAATGCAATATTTATTATCTTTAATTTCATTTTTGAAAAAAATTAAAAAATGTCAATTCTATGTGATGTGCAAAAAATGCATGTAAAATTTTTTTTTTTTTTTTTTTTTGTAATTCGTATATATTTAAGAGATATATTTTCTTTACTTAAATTAATTTTTTTTCGTTTAATTACCTTCTTAAGATGTAAATTATTTGCTTTCAGCGCTTATTTTCTTTTAATAGAATTTTTATATCGATTTTTTGATTAATTTCATCTTGTGTTAAACTATTCATGCATATCTGAAAGTATTTCAAAATGAAACTTATCTCTACGAAATTATATATTGTACACACTTTTAAATCTAATTACTATTAATAATGATAATAACAAATTAATAATGTTACTAATTTTATATTATATTAGTAGCTCTGCCCCCCCCCCCCCCGACCTGATTCAAATTCTTAGTAATAATATAGATAAAACCTTGAATCATCTAAAAGCCGGTGTGTATGAAATTCCAATTATCCTCCTAAATAAAAAAAGATTGGTTTATATCGGGGGAACTAAAAGAGAATTTTCATGAAGATTAAAAGAGCAAGCACAAGAGGGACATTTCACAATCGAAACTAAATACAGCTCTCGCAAGATTTTTTTTGCTAATGATGGTAGCAGAGTTGTCTTTGATGAAACAAGAATCATAATTCCGTGCAAGAATATGTCAGGAAAATTTTAGAGTCCATTAGGATTATTAAACCTGTAATGATAATATATCCTACAGCATACATAAAATATGGCATAAAATGCTATAAAACATTTTTGGAGTCAGTTCCATTTAGCCCTCCCCCTTATTCCATCACTGGGATGGTTTACTCCTTTTGGTTGCCTTGGCAACTTGATGACGTTTGGTGTACGCTCCAGTCAATTCTGTCAAGGACTCTGAGACGTTTGTATCCATTTTTAAAATTTTAGACTTTTCTGTATCGTAACATCCTGAAGACGTTCGCAGATGCAAAATGAAACATTGATGTTGATTGTATTTTTAAAGTATGTACCTTTTTAGTATATTGTATTTGTTTTTAATACGTAATTTTTACTCTTAATATGTTTCTAAAATTCCATAGTAGAGCTATTTTTAATAGTAAAATGTTGTGTACAGAGAATGTATACAGTTGTATAGTAAGTAATTAATTATGTAATAAATGCATTAGTACTTTTTTATACTTTATTGGCTAATTTTAAAAGTTATTTAATAAACTTATAGAAACAAAAATTTAAAAGTATGCTATATTTAAGAAAATCTTAAAGTATTTAGGGTCAGGTGGGGGAAAGTGGTGGTAAAATCAAGCTTTTTTTAGAAAAGGTCCTAAAATCAAACTATTAAATTTATTTTAATGAAACTTTTGATGCATTTTCTATACATTGGATTCATATAGATTAAACATGAAGCATAACCACTCAATTTTATTCGATTGTTTTCTGACAGTGATACATTTAAAAGAGCATGTTTTGATACCACCACTTTACCCCATGGTGGGGGAAAGTGGGGGTAGTTCAAAATTAGTGTATATTTAAATAAAAATGTGTAAATATTGTTTTTTAAATAAAAATACACTGAAATAAATGTATCTTAATTATTTTTAAAGGTACAAATGCACAAATAAAATATTTTTTTCAGATATTATTTAATTAATGAAATAATGTCCATGGCTATCAAAATTAGGTTCAATTAGTGTGTAGCATATATTGCTGAACTCTATATAATCTTCACCACCAAATAGTAAGAAAAGTCTAATAGTTCCCCAATGGTGACTTATTCAAATGCTTTATGTGATATAATGTATTAATTTTTATCACTTGGGCGATTATTTTAGCTGATCGACTTTTTGATGGTATGCAATGAGCATAAACAAGATAGTTTGTAAACATTAAATTTGTTTCCAGTTTCTAAAACTAAAATAGGAATAGTTGCCATAATCTCAATATATGTCTCTAAAAAAGAATTAACAAAATATCTTAATTTAAAAGAGAAAGTAGGTTTTTTTCAATATACCCCCACTTTACCCCATGGGCCCACTTTCCCCCACCTGACCCTATGTAAAAATAACTTTTAATTTAATTGTAATATCATATTAAGATTAAAATTTATAAATAAAGCCTATTTTTTTTAGATTAATACTTTTATTACAGCCCATTTTTAAAAATTAATCACATCTACAGTCTAAAATTGAATCATCATACAACATTGAGCTAAGCCTAACTATACCACCACTTTCCCCCACCTCAGAAAAAAAATCATAAAAAATTGAAATAATAAAATAATTCTTACCTTGATGCATGAATCTGTTTTTAAGAAGTTCTTCTACTGAAATGTATCAAAATATGCTAATTTTTTCAAGTGAGAAAGGATCAAGAACAAAGTTTATCAATACCATGTGTTAAGAACAAACTGCACATTAGGGTGGAGCGAAAAAAATTAATTTTTTAAAATCAAAAACGGGTAGATGCCAAAAGTTGTCTTTATACTAGTATATCATCTGCGTGCAATATTACTGCTGAAAAAAAATGGCTTGAGTCAGCGCTTTTGATCCAAAAGTCGAAATTTTAGGTAAAATTTGACATTTTTTCAAAAAATTAAAAAAAATTCTATAGAGATGATTATTATTTAAAAGTGTTATTTAAACCTTTATTATTAATGACTTAACATATTTAAACGATATCTTCGTTCTGTATAACTGGAACAATACTGACAACTTTTGGGGCCCCACCAGTGGCCGAGAGGTTCTGCTCTCGAAGCTGGTAGACGGGAGGTGCTGGGTTCGAATCCAATCGCGCCCGTCGGCCTAATCGTTCGGAGTTTTCGTGGTTTTCTTCGAGCCATGGATTTTCCATGCGTAAATACGGATTAGGTTCCCTTAGAAAGACCCCCACGGAGGGCACTTCCCCCCTGAGCCTATATCCCTAGTGTAGATAATTGGCCGTCAAAAATCAACCCAAAATCAACCCGACAACTTTTGGGGGGGAAAAAGCGTTGCCACTCTGTTGTGTCATACAACTAATTGTTATTTAGAATACAGCTCTTACGTAGTTGCTTTCAAATCTACCCAGGAGGTACCACATGAAATTGACTGCATTTCATGACACAACAGTGCATAGCCCGACCACCCTGCCATCTGAACGCAATGTTTTATTTATGTAGTGAATTATGATTTTTTATCAAAAACTGGCATAAGTTTTCTATGTATCAACCTAGTCCATCTCTTCTCTGTATCCACAGACGTTGGGTGATGCTGCTGTGACACTCCTTCACATATATCCTCACGTATTCTACTGCTTGTGTATGATAAGGTAAGAAGAGTAATGCAGTGGAATTAATGGAATCTATTCAGCCCTCTAGTATCTTCACCAAAATTGCATTCAGTTACTGCATAGTAATTGGGAGGTCTGTTCCTACAACATTTTACAACATTTAGGTATTTCATCTTTGAGTATGCCATCATTTACTCTACCTCTTGCAATTTTTATATTTTGATAAGCTTGTTCTTTAATGTGATGGCGATCGTCATCAAAATTGCAATAAGAATTTGCTCTCGATGTCCTAAATAATTTTTTTAGTATTTGTTTTTTTGCCGTTTTCTGTTATGTTTAGTAGCCAAGTAATTTCCCATAAGTTTTTAGATCAATTTTTTGGATGTGGATTATATTTGATGTAAACCATCCTGCGGCATAAACTTGGATTACATACATTGTGAGTGAACCAGACTCTGATGATCAACTAGTGCTTATATAAAAGCGAATAATTTTATGTGCCTTCGTGAGCCATCTGGCGTAGGAGAAGTTTCTTGGGTTCATATTCGCTAATTCTTCTGAGCCATATCTTGATGAAATAACTTTGCAAATGTCTAGCAGGCATTTCTGGTATGTGCTGAGTACTCTTTTCTCAATTTTAGGAAATAATGTTTGAAAATTACTCTCATAGGTTTCAAAAATGGAAATAAAAAGAAGATGGCACGTGGACAAAAATTTTCTTATTGGTCCAGTGAATCCCTGTGGGTTAGAATCTAATTTTTGCCAACGATCATGCCTAATAAATGATGCAAAGAAATTTCACTGGACTTGGAGGTGGCATATGATCAATTGTAATGGTTCATTCTAAACATGTCCCTCGCAGAGTGGATGACAACAACTAACAGAATTATCCGCCAATCAAATGAGCACTCACTGCCCATCAGAGTCTTTACATTCACTCAAAATGTACTATGATATCCAAGTTTGGCCCCAGCATAGTTTACAATAAAATATAATCCACAGCTAAAGAAGGGATCTAAAAACTCATGGGAAATTACTCTGCTACTAAGCAACTCACAAAACGGAATAAAACGACTACTAGAAAAAGGTTATTTAGGGCAATGGTTGCTTTGGATACGCAGAGGAAATTCTTAATTCAATGCTCTCTGACGATTTCCGTCACATTAAACAGCTAGCTGTTCAGCACATAATAGTTGAAAGATGAGAGTAAATGATGGCATACACAAATCTGAAATATCGACAATCAACTTTGAAGCGGATAATTATATAAATCTAATTCGTTGGAAAAGTGTTGTGGTAACAGAACCTCTAATCAATATGCATTTATCGGGTGCAATCTTGGTGAAGATAATAGACGGCAGAATAGACTACATTAATATCATCCGCACTGCATTACACTGTTTGTCTTCTCTTACACAAATGGAAGAAAAATACGTAAAGGAGATCACAGCAACAGCATCCAAAGTCTATGGATCCAAAGAACAGATGTACTATGTTGATACATAGAAAATCAGTCTTTGATAAAAAATCACAATTCAATGTATAAATAAAACATTGAGTTCAGATGGTAGGGTGGTCGAGCTATGCACTGTTGTGACATGAAATGCAGTCACCTCCACATGGTACCTCCTGGGTAGTTTTGAAAGCAACTAGGTAAGAGCTGTACTCTAAACAACAATTATTTGTGTGACACAACAGAGTGGCAACGCCTTTTCTTTCACCAAATGCTGTCAGTTTTGTTCCAGTTATACAGAACAAAGATATCCTTTTATCGTTTAAATATGTTAAGTCATTAATAATAAAGGTTTAAATAACACTTTTAAATAATAACCATCTCCGTAGAATTTTTTTTAATTTTTTGAAAAAATGTCAAATTTTACCCAAAATTTCGACTTTTGAACCAAAAGCACAGACTCAAGCCATTTATTTTCAGCAGTAATATTGCACGCAGATGATGTACCACGCAGGTGTGCGCAGATGATGTGCACGCAGATGATAAAGGCAACTTTTGGCACCTACCCGTTTTTTATTGTAAAAAATTAATTTTTTTCGCTCCACCCTACTGCACATATATGTAAACAAGAAGATAAACAACAGTAAACTTGTTGCCAGATTTACAAATCTTAATAGAAATATTTGTCACAAACTCCAATTATGTATTAATTGAAAAAAAAAGTAAAAATATGTACATTTATTGTGAAAAAAGTACATTTTTTTAGATTACCACACCTTTCCCCCATCCCACCACTTTCCCCCACCTGACCCTATTTACTCCATGGATTAAACTTCTTTAATGATTTAGAATGCATCTTGCATAAACTAGTGTATGAAAAAATAGGAAAAAAATTAGCATCCCTCAGTCGGCTGTAGTTTGTATGCATAATATTTCTGTGGGTAGTAAAGATATTTCAATCAGTATTTAGCTTATTATTGCTTTTCAATAAAAAACAAAAAGGAAATGTGAACATGTTTACACATTTTGTCAATCTTGTAATTTCGAATTTTTGGATTTATTATTTGAATTCTCCTAAATCCACTGCATTGAAGAAATACATACCTCTTATGGAATATAAAAGGAATTTTGCTTTAGCGCTTTTAAAATTTCAAGACAATATGTCTGGCATTTCGCATAAGGAAAGATCTCTGTGTATTCCGAGTTCAGATGATGAAGAGTTACCCTAAAAACAATGCAAAGTTTCTAACCAGCCTGATAAAACAAGCACGGCTTTGTAATGTATATATTTATCATGATATACGGATGCTTTGAAATATCGTTTATTAGGATGTAAATCCTAAACTTGAGTAACATGTCCAGAATGTAAAAACTATTTATATATCTTTAAATAAATTGCTTTGAGGATTTTCATTCAAAGTAAATAATACTCATTAAAATATCTATAATTACAAAGATAAATATTAAATGAGTTCCATTTATATTTCTTTAATTAATAATAGAATTTCTTTTAAATATATAGTAACAAATAGATATATATAGATAAGTAATTCTTTTACATGTATTTTATGAATTGAGAAAATTATGCTACATATTTTACCTAATTGATAACTCAAGTACATGTACCGGGTGTCCCCAAAAGGACTGACTGATTTTAAAATTCAATAACTTGCAAACGGTGACAGATATTTAAAAAATTCTTGCAGGAGGGTTGTGCATAAGGTCAAAAGTTTTATTACAGTGATTTTCGATTTTAGTTCGAATTACAAACAATAGATGGCGCTGTAAGCAATAGTCGCTAAATACAGGCTCGATTTCTGGTCCTTTCTCTTGTTCCATGCTGAAAAAGGAGATGGAAATGTATTATCCGGGCCACGAAGTACCAAAAATCGAGCCTGAATTCAGCGTCTATTGATCGCAGTGCCATCTATTGTTTGTAATTCGAACTAAAATTGAAAATCACTGTAAAAAAACTTTTGACCTTATGCATAACCCTCCTGCAAGAATTTTTTAAATATCTGTCACCGTTTGCAAGTTATTGAATTTTAAAATCAGTCAGTCCTTTTTGGGACACCCGGTATGTGTACCTAAAATTGTTACCTGCATAATAAACCTAAAAATACAGATTTTGTGTGTGTGTGTGTAATCTATGATATCAACTTTTGTACCTTTAGGCCAGTTTTTCCTGGTTCCACTCACATTTCCATTATTAAAAAATATTATATGTGATTTTTCAATGTCGAAGTTCTAAACAATTAACATGAAGCAATGAAGCAAACTGTATGGTTTTAAAAAAGAATTTTTCTTTTAAATCTATTTTTAAAGTTTTGGAACAAAATAGCTCCTGCCGGGGGCTTCTTTGGTCCATTCACTTAGTTTCATATAAAATGAATAGTACATTTCATATGTAAATGAATACATTTTTATTGAAACCCCCTTGCAATAGCATTTGCTAATAAATTAACACTGCAAACTCGATAAACAAATGCTTTTTTTAAACTTTTAAACACAAAAATGATCTATAATATTCCAAAAACCATTGTACCCCATTCTGGGTTACTTTCATTTTTAATTTTTAAAAACTATATGTTAACTGTTTTTTTTACAACTTTCTATAGTAAAGTTTATTTTAAAATGTATAAGGAAACTGTTTCTTAATACAGTAGACTCCCTAAAATCCAGGAAAGCCTAAAATCTGCATATTTTTTCAGATGTAAACAATGAAATTTACAGTTAAGTTGCAGGAACAAAATTCAAGATGGCGCCGAAATCAGCGACTACCGCAATGTTTTTTTTTACTAAATTTTTTGTTAATCATTCTCTTTTGGCTATTACAGCTGATTTATTACTAAATAAATTTACATTACTTTTGATTTTGATATAAATTAGCATATCTATATCAAAAATTCCAGTGTTCGAAATGGAAAAATCCACGAACCGGAACGCTATTTTAAAATTATTGCTCGCGGAATTTTTTCTTTAAATTATAGTCAAATTTATTTCTAAACATACAACGCGGTATAAGAAAAGCATTCAAGATTCTAAATAACAATGAAAAAAGTTACAGTGAGCACAATAAGCTATAGATACTGATAATAGCATTAACACTGTTCTCCTTCCCACCACTAGATGGCAGCATAGGACTTTTGGATTCGATTTCATTCGTAATACTTTAATATTTTTATTTTACATAATTATTTTAATAATTACTTACTTTTAAACTAATAAATTATTTTAATATTTTAATGTTTCACTTTATTGTAAGCATTCATTATAATTTCCCTTGCTTAACTACCAATCAAATTAATGTTTCAAAAATGTAAACAAATCAATGACCAGAAATCTGCAAAATTCTAAAATCCGCACAACCTCTGGTCCCAAGCTGTGCAGATTTGAGGGAGTCTACTGTATTACCTGTATAGAAGGTAATGCATTTAATTTTTATGCATCTCAAAAGGCCACAATGAAAGAGGACTAGAGGACTGAGTAAAGAAGCTTTATAAATGCTCAATAATGCTGATTTGCAAGATCTTACTAATGAAGTATCCAGATATATTTTCCTAATAAGAATTTCATCAGTATATTTCTTCAGTTCAGTACTTCTCTTGTGTTATTTTAATAAAATTGGATATAATTATTATACCTCCATCTGTTCATATAAAGATACATGCATTATTGGGAGGTTGTATAGCTAGAAGAAATTTGGAAAATTTTGCAATGTGATTGATAGGGGAAAGTGGGGAGGAGTGGGGCACATTTTTATAAAAATAAGAAAATCAACTTTTTTTGACACAAAAAGAAAACTTTTAATTCATAGAATACAAAATGAAACACTTTCTAATGTCCCTGAGCAATATCAAAACATAATATGAGAAACAATTTTAAAATTAAAGAATTTGTAAGTTGCAAAATGTGTCCATACCACCCCTCTAACAGGGAGGTATGGGGCAGCAATAAAAACAAAGGCTGATAATGTCTGTGCTACAATATCAAATTCCAGTATCTTCATCACTGGAAAGAAAATTCAAGATTGTCAGTCAGAGATGGCATTTAAAAATCATCAGTTCAATTTATTTACATTTTGAAGTATATATTAAGGATATATTATCAATGTTATAATTAATATTTTATCCTCTAAAAATATTTGCATAGTAGCAACTTACATTCATCTTATTAAAAAGAAGGAATTGGACTCGTCCCATTCCTCCCTTTGCTAACATGTCCCATTCCTCTCCACTACCTTCTTTTATGTTAAACTTCCTGCATACACAAAAATGCTGCTTTTAAGCTTAGTTTAAATTTTGAATAACAAACAGTGTAATGCTCCATGAATAGGGAAACTATTGCATCTGTGCATAAACAAGCCATTAATATACAGCAAAGCATAAAAAGTATATGAAGCAAATTTACTTTTGATTCTTGAAATAATCTTTTTTCCTTATACAGTTGCCAGGGACGAAACTAAGGGGGGGGGGGCAGAGGGGGCACATGCCCCAGGTGCCCCCAAATGAAGATTTTGTCTACTGTTTATATATATGCATATACAGTCGGACCCTGATTTAACGAATCCGTCGAGACCGTAAACTTTATTCGTTAAATCGGGGTTATTCGTAATATCGGGGTCCAAAATAAAAAATAAAAAAATTCTGCACTTACCTTATGGAAAAGCTCTAATAAGCCGCTACACAAAAATATCCATAATTAGAGATTGTAGGCTTTTTATTACAGCTAAAAATACAGCGAATACTTCGCACTAATTTTTTAAAATACTGTGTAATAGATGTTTGAGAATCTCTTTGATTCCTTACTCTAAAAAGTTCTTTTTCGACTTTATGGAGAGAAAAAAATATCGAGTCATTTATGTCCTGCTGCATGAGGTATGTTTTCACAGTTTCCAAACCATCTAAAGCATGAGAAAATTTAACAGTTTTAATGGGAATTTCCTTATCGATTTCAGCATCAGAATCACTATTCATTGGTTCCGACACATTAACTGTTTCATCAACTTCAGTTGCACAGGTAGACAATCTGTCATCACATGTAACATAATCGTTAAATTCTATCTCAGGAGCGATTTCTTTCCACATAATTTCATCTGAAGGGGCGATATCTTCATCATTTTCATCACTTTCCAGTTGTGTGCCTGGAAATCCTGCCCTCTGGAAGCATTTTTCAATTGTATTTTTAGAAACTTGATCCCATGATTCTCGCACAAAATATAGAGCATCCAAAACACTGACTTTGTATTTTTCCTCTCCATTTTCATCCAATGATGCTATAATTTTTCTCATAAGCAACTTTCTGTAAGTAACTTTTACAGAACGAATGATACCAAGGTCTAGTGGCTGAAGCACACTTGTACAATTTGCAGGGAAAAACAAAACTTTGACATTGTTGAAATTGCAAATTGGAGGATGAGCGGGACATTGATCAATAAACAAAAGAATTTTTCTCTTTTGTATCTGCATAGACTTATCTAAAGACGTCTGTAAATAGGGGAGAAGTCATCCATGATTTTAGGTTTGCTGCATATTTTGTCGGTAAGGTCTTTACGTTTTTAAAACATCGTGGCGTTGCTGCTCTTCCTATAACAAATGGCTTCAATTTGTCAGTTCCATCAGCATTAACCGCAAGCAAAACCGTAATTCTCATTTTGCTTTTTTTGCCTCCAAAGCATTTTTCATTTCTATAACAAAGCGTTTTGTCGAGTTGTAATTCATAAAACAATCCTGTTTCATCTGCACTGTAAATGTCCGATGGTGAATACCCTTCAATCAGGCTGAGCAACTTTTTTTCCCAATCTTTTACTACATTTTCGTTTATATCCACCTTTTCTCCACAGATTTTCTTTTGGATTACGTTGTATCTTTTCTTAAAGCGCTCAATCCAACCATTGGATGCAGAAAAATCTTTCACATTATGCTTTTCGGCAAGTTTAAGTGCTTTTTCTTTGATCAGAGACCCACTAATGGCTATTTTCTTTGCACGAACGATGTTGAACCATTCTACTAGGTCAGATTCAAGAGCAGAAAGAGGAGTGGCTTTCAATGACTTTCTTATTTTTGATGAATTTTTACCACATTCTGCTGATGCTTTTTCAATTTCTGCTCGTTGTTTAACAATTGTTGCTAATGTCGACGTAGAGATTTCAAGGCGTTCTGCTAACGCGTTTTGCGGTCCAACGTTCTTGTCAAATTCACGTAAAATGTTAAGCTTTTCAGTCAACGAAAAACGTTTTCGTTTCTGACAATCTGCCATGCTTCACAAAGTTTCAAAAATTAAATGTTATGCAAAATAGAGCGTTCAATACACTTCACGTCTCTCAAGAAACAAAACAATTGCTAAAAATTCTTAAACTATATTCTTGTTCCTACTTGAAACCCACCTGACAGGTTACACTCATGACTCATCTGCACCTGCGAATAATAATGAGCTCACCCTCAAAGAACTAAAAAGCGGATCTTATAGCTGTCTGCACCTGCACTCTCTCTTTTTGTGCAAAAGCGAAGGTGTAGCAAGGCGCGACACGCTATTGGCCTAAATGAGAAGAAGTTTTTAATTTAGTCCAATAATGTTCTGCGACCCCCTCCCCCCTCCCTTCTGCGAAGTCTCATCGGAGAGGCCCAGGTGCGTTTTGATTTATTCTTGCAGTGACGCATGCGAATGGCTATGTTTTATTAAATAAAGTTTATTTTTCATTATAGCCTTTTGATTTATAGTCACCTCACCATATTATCATAAACCAAGAACACTAAAATCCCAATTTTTATTTGGAGAGAGAGTTGACGCAAACATCAGGTCCTCTTTGGTGCTTTAAAGGTTGTCTCTTTTATGGTAATCGCTTCCTTGGCAACTTTCCAATGACATTCTCTTAAAGCAAAAGGGCAGTCAATTTTAGAGAAACACCGACGAAGTTTCGGCGGGAATCCAAAGGGAAATTCCGAGTAGATTTTGGCGAGAGAAAAACCGGTTCTGAGTCTACTTATATAAGAAGTCTGTGGCTTCATCCTGCCCCGTCGAAAGTTACTAGGTACAACAAAGTCTTTTTCTGTTCCAGACAAGATGGATATATCATTTGAAAAGCAATCTAATATTTTTCTAACCCAAACTAATATATATATATATTGTCGGCTGTTTGAAAAATTCGTTAATTCGGTGTTTATTATTCGTTAAATAGGGGTTTTTGCCTTCATTTTAGTTGGGGGATAAAGAAAATTCATTAAATCGCGAAATTTGTTAAATAGGGGTTCTCTAAATCGGCGTCCGACTGTATATGAAATTTGGATACAAATGTCCCACAGTCAGAAAATCCAAAAGGAAAATTAAATCAAACGCATTAAAATTTACAAACAGTTAAAATGATTCACAGAAACCTGTATAAAGCAGATTTCCCCCCGCATTATACAGGTTTAATGCATTCAATTTTAATGAAACTTTTCGGTTCCTTTCGATACTGTTTCAATTTTTTAATGAATTAATATTTCAGAAAACTGATTCATAGCTCAGTATTACGTATTTTATGATTACATACTTAACATTTTAAAATAAATCGGCTGTTATAAACTTTGTAAAAGTCTATTTGTAAATTTAGTTTGTGGAGGAGTGGAGAGGGGGCACCAAAATCCATGTTTGCCCCAGGTGCAAAAAAGACTAGTTTCGGCCCTGACAATTGCAAGCATATGCAGATCAGCAACTTTTTGAAACTGAAGATTGGGCTGCCATTGCTCCATCTAGAGTGTGATTGATGAAATGTTTAGAATGATACAAAAAGAGAAAAACCTACTGTCCCAATCCACCCCACTCTCCACTATTGTGTTCCAAAAGGAAATTGAATGGGGTCAGTAGAATATTCATTTGAAAGAATATTTGTTTTTGTGTTAGGCATGTATGTTATTGCTTAAACGTTGCTTTCTGCTGTTCATAAATTTTTCACATGGAGTACTTAATATAAAACGATATATATTGTATACTTAGAACTCCTTACTCTGTGATTTTTCAAATAAGAAGTTTTATAAATTAAAAACAATACAGTTTAGTACACCAAACATTTTTGCATGACTTGAAAATCTAGAAATTTCTTAAACATATCACTTGCTTTTTTAGATCACATAGATAGAATGGCATGAACATGAGATAACAAACACAATTAATTTAATTTCTTTATGTACAGAAATAAATTACATTGGAAGAAAGATTGCCTTATTCAGAAATTCAGTTGTAAAAAAAACCAGAGGGTATGTGCTTCATAGGGGTGTAGTGGAGGCTGGAGGGTACATAGAGGTATACGCTATATTCTTTCTGGATTTTTTTCAGCAGCTGTGTATACTGTACGTTTCTCAAATAAAGCTATGGTATATACTCTAGCCAACATTCTTCTATCGCATACTGTCCGCCTATAGCGTATGCACTCTGGTTTTTTTAAGACTACAACACTGCACTACTGGTAAATAAAAACTGACACAGAACTAAAAATGCAAGAAAAGGGGGGGGGGGAGGGTTCTCCATGGCAAAAAAAAAAATCTTGGTATTTTTTCTCTTAGTGTTTAATTATTCCATATCACTTAAGAAAAATATACAGGGTGTTTATAAAGTCCCAGACACATTTTGATGTTTAATAACTCATAAAATAATAAAGATAGATTAAAATTAATAACATAAATGGTTAGATAGACTCAAAAAGTTTCATGACCCTTGTCAATGAACTTCCACGTGTGCCCCCTTCGTCGCACGGAGAATATCAAGTCGATAGTCAATTTCACGCCAGGTAGCGGCAAGCATGTCGGCATCCACAGAGGCTATTGCGGTTGTAATTCTGGCTTTTAAGTCATCAATGTTCGACTCTCTCCTCCTGTAAACATTGTCCTTTACAAATCCCCGAAGGAAAAAGTTCAGTGGCGTTATATCTGGTGATCTGGGTGGCCAAGGAATTGGACCTCCTTGCCCAATCCGCCTTCCTGGAAAATGGTCATTCAAAGAAGTACGAACGATGGTACCCCAATGAGATGGTGCATCATCTTGTTGCAAAATGACATGTGGCTGAAGCTATTTTAGTTGTGGAAATACGAAGTTTTCCAACATGTCTAATTGATGACTTAAAAGCCAGAATTACAACTGCAATAGCCTTTGTGAATGCCAACATGCTTGCCGCTACCTGGTGTGAAATTGACTATCAACTTGATATTCTCTTTTATGAGTTATTAAACAACAAAATGGGTCCGGGACTTTATAAACACCCTGTATTATAGTATATTTGTATCCAAAGTATGAGAAAAAAAATCCAGGGAGCGAAAAAGATCTTTGTCTTCCCTTCCCTTTCCAGCATCCATAGAATGTTATGATTAATTAGAATGTTGAAAATATTTTCCCAGGTGTGTTGTGGGGAATAAATGTTAGCTTGCTCTGCGGAGGTATTGCCTTCCCAGAGGTAGGTGCCTGAGAGTAACACTGACAATAAAATATATTTGCCAACACACACATATATACAACTATGTATATATGATTCAGTATTCCATCTACTCATTTCGCAAAGTGTCATAATCAGATTCTGATTTACACAAAGATGATTAAAGCAGCTGCTCTAGGTCCCCCAAAAATAAAACCAGATAGTTTTTTGCTTTTTTTAAAGTAATGCAGTAGCTACAAAAATGTCTTTGGGAAGGAGTAACTGAATCTTTGCCCCTTACTCTAGAGTTATTCAAGACCTGGTCCTATTAGTTAAAATAATCTGTGTATTTCGCTTCACTTCTAGTCTAAACAGAGTTTCTTTTGGACCATTTGTACCAGGAAAGTACTATAAAGAATGTTGTATAGCGACTAGCAGAACGAAATCAAAGACAGGCAAGATTGTATGCTTTTAATAAGGGTAGAAGGTGCTTTATTATTTCTTTATTGCTAATTTTCTATGAATCTTTTGTTTTAGATAACATTTTAAAATATGAACATAAACCTGATACAGAACTAAAAATGATATTTTTGGCGAGAAAAGCTCTCTATCCAAAAAATTCTGAGTTTTTTTTTTTTCTTTTAGTGTTTAATTATATATTCCATATTACATAAGAAGAATGCATTATACAGTAGACTCCCTTAAATCCACACAGCTTGGGACCAGAATTTGTGTGGATTTTAGAATTTTGCAGATTTCTGGTCATTGCTTTGTTTATATTTTTTAAACAGTTATTTGAATGTAATAAATAATGCAATCTAAATTACTTGCAATATAGTAAAATGTGAAATATTAAAATAATTAAGTAAAGTAATAAACTAAAATTATAAAAAAGTAAGATAATTTTTAAAATGATCAAAAGTAAAGGTTAAATAAATAATTAATAATGTGTAATTAAATATTCATAAAAAAGATTAGATACATTTTTCTTGAATTATCCAGTGAAACTTTCCTCTTAAAGGTGTCCTATTAATTCACATTAAACTCATAATGTAAGGAAATTTTATTTCATGTTTAACTAATCTTAATAACCAATAAAAGCTTGATTAATACATAAATATATTGGGTAAAAAGATTGTGATTACTAGTGATATCAGCAATATCTTGATTTTTTTTCAGAAATAAATTTATATTTCCTTCCTGAAAAATTAGGAGTTCAGTCATATTATCGAGAATTACGTTTTAAAATACATACAGAATGATATAAAACTAAAAAATCCTGTAATTTTGTCATTACATCTATACTGAAAGTTTCATTGTTTACATCTATGATGATGTGTGGATTTTAGGTGTTTGTGGATTTGAGGGAGTCTACAGTAATATTTTTTAATTTAAATTCAGAGAAATAGAAATTCAGGATGGACACAGATCCTATAGTGCATAGCATATATCATCTATAAACACCTGATATTATTTTGGTTTACTTGTTTCTTTAATTAAAAAAAAAAACCCTTTAATTAGGATTTTTAATGAAATACTATATTCTAATCTTCGAACATAGGAAATAATTCAAGAGCTAAATATTTCTCATGAAAAAGAAAGTATTCACAAGTTTTATCGATCATCAGTGTGCTCATTTAAAACCTATAGTTGCATGATTATTATTTTTAAAGTCTTTTCTAAATATAGTTTTGTTTAAAAAAAGAAAGAAAGGGAAATACCAAATTTATTTTAGAGATAAACTGGAACAAATTGAGTCACTGATTAACATCATATCAACAAAATTGAATATTAAATCATTATATGTAACATTTGAATAGCATGTATGCAGGTGCAATGATGCTTTGCTTTTTTTCTCAGTAAGATTCACCAGTAAAATCTAAAATAATATATATTAATTAAAATAAAGCATTCCTAATTGATTGTCTTGCATAAATGCCTAAAATTCACGCAATTTGTTCAACTGGGTTTCCATACAAATTAAAATCTTGCCAAAATTGCCCTGTTGCTCAGCTAAAAAATCGCTATTTTGGCGCCAACTAGGTATCTCGGTAAATCTGAGATATCAGCACAGACTATTGATTTAGTACATTCACATTTCATTAAAACATAAGTATATTAGCAAATAACCTAAAAAATTGCAAAGGGACAGTCTTGCACATATTTTTCCTGACTTCGAGTATGTGGAAGGAAAGATTTTGTTCAAGGTACGAGTTCTAAAGGTTGTAAACTCTCTATGTAAAAGCATTTTTGAAAAATAAACATTAAATAAGCCATAAATTATAACATATAAACACAGTCCTGCATTATAACGAGAGCTAAACGATAATATGGTGGGAAGAGATGTATATATTTTTTATTTACTTATTCAAATAATTGACTTATACTGAATTACATCAAGCAAGGTTACTAAAGAATCATTTTATCTCACACTTCCTATGTTGGCGAAGCTTTGGTGTAGATTCACCCCTCGTTCACTGTGATTGGTTGATCGCTAGACTAGCTACCCAATAGCTACTTTCTAGTATCGAACACTGATAACAATCGAAAGTTTTCTAGCGTCAGTCAGTTGCCATTTTTTTCTGTAAGCTCATGCGGTTGATTATTAATTGTTAATCGAAAGTTTTCTAGCATCAGTGTAACATTCGTTTTGCCATTTTTTTCTGTGAGCATTTCATAAGTTATTTTATATATTTCTCTTACTAACTATAAATGTTGTGTAAGTATTTGCGTATTTATTTCATACGTAGACGATTTTCACAAATTATAACTTGCTGTTATGAAGAACACTAGTTATTTCGCCTGAATCATAGAAAAAAATGAACATTTTTCTTATGTTAATGAACTTAATTTTTCATGTCGATAGATCTTTTAGATTTAAATCGTTAATATATCAGATTAAATTTATAATGCAAAATTAACGATTTATAGAAAAATCTAATGCTTAATATGCAACATCTTTTAAAAAAACTCATACAACATTTAACAAATATTCCAAGAGTGCTAAAGTCTTTTTGTTTTTCTGAAGATAGGGGGAGACTGGTAATAAATGTTATTATTGTTCACTATTTCTTTGATAAGAATTTCGCTATATTTTTTTAGATATTTGTCTAAAATAAATTTAAGTTTGTAATAAATGCTAGAAATGCAAAATAATTATTTGGTACCTTTCAACGTTTCAATATTATTGCGTAGGACTTAAACTCAATTGAGTAATGGTCTGATTATATTAACATTTTCATTAATTTAACAAATTAATATGATATATATGTGTTAAACACTCAGTGTCTCAAATTACTTGATTTAAGTTGGCAATACTTTAGCAGACTGAATTAATAAAGTAATATGAGCAATATTTAAAAAATTCCCCTTTTGGATTAATATGTAGAATGAATTTCAATCATTCTTATATCTAATAATTTTTCAAATATTGAACAACAATTTTGTCTAAGATATTCTATATTTTTTTCTAGTTTAGAGACGTCTCTTTTATAGAAAAAGTCATTTTACATTTGTCTTTCTAGCTATAAATGTTTAAGTATTTGTGTATTTGGTACTTCTTAGTTATCCCGTCGACCAATTTCGCCAAATTATTCACATTGACATAATTTTTATTTTAAATAACAAAAGAACAAATAAATTAGTAAAACATTAATAAAAATACATATAAAATGTTGAATTAATGGTTTTGGCATTTAATCTTGCAATTAATTAATGGCAACCATTATTGGCATTTAATCTTACAATTTGGCTACTGTAATTTGATCGACGGGATAACTAACTGTGTATTTTTTTCTTACATAGATGATTTTGATAATTTATGATTGACAAAACTTCTCTTTTGGGCTGCTAATGTATATGTATACTGCTATATATGTTCCATTGAAAGGGTTTGTAAATCACAGTTGGCAAGTTTTTTCCATGTGGAAAAATCTCAGAAAACACTGACTGGAAGAAATAGGTTTCTTCCTAGCAGAAGAAATGGAAGAAACTTTTGTTTTTAACCAAATTTAGAATGTAAGTTGCAACATTGTAAAATACAATAAATGCATTTTTCTTATAGATAACCTTAAGAAAATTTAATTGGAACTACAAAAATTTAATTATATGCTAAATTTAATAATTACATCAGTTTTTAAGCAAGATCACACACCTGACTAAAGCTTTTAAATCATTGAATACCTGAAAAAAAAAATTATCCTGAATACACAAAATCCATTAAAAGTTATCCATTTCTGTTTAACTAGCATATTTTTATTATTAATAGTTAAATTTATTTAACAGGTAGGAAGTGTATGAATCATTTACTATTGTAGGATGAAACTTATTTTACAGATTATATATAAATAAAAAACAGCACTTAGAATTTACATCCGTTTTATTAAGGAAACTAATATGTGGAGAGAATAATACATTGCAGGTGTGTAAGGTAAAGTGCAGATAAAATGATAATACAGTGAAACCCTGATTTACCGTAACCCGTATTTAATGATTTCCCGCATATAACGTTATTTTTCACCAGTCCCAATTAATTTCCTATATTTGTAATGTTAAAAAATCCCAGATTTAACATTATCATTTTGAATTTTCCCGCATTTAATGTTTTTTCAGCACTAAAAACTCAACGAATTTTTTCTAAAATAGTCAAAAATTGTGATGAAAATAAATAAATTTTTTGTATCAATATGCTGAAAATTCAGAATCTCACCTATTTTTGTCTTTCTTACCAACTGCTGGTGCAATATTCGAAAACCTTCCTCACTTCAATCTGCACCAATATTTTTTTACATACCAATGCTTTTTGTACTAGAACGGAACCGAAAGCATTCTTTAAAATTTTTTAATTAATGTTAGATGGTAAAATATAGATAATTCCTTTGAAATAGTGAAGACCAATAAAAAAGCTTTCAAAAAATAACCTCTAAGTTTAGATTTGTGTTGTAGCTACTAAAGACAGTAGTACGTAAAATAAAATAATCCAATTCTTTAAAGCTAATTTAGAAAAATTATGTCTAAATCATTGTAAATCAAAAAATGAAACGTATCTTACCTAAATTAGTCTTTCTTTTACACTCGGTGTTTTCTTTTCGTCTTGCCCCGATTTAACATTTTCCCTCATTTAACGTCGTTTCTGTATGGTCCCTTGAATAATGTTAAATCGGGTACTGTAATAGTTTCACTGTAATATGAAATAGTATGATAATAATAAATAATATGAGATAGTACCTATGCTAAAAGTTTTAGATCATTAGTCTTTTAAACACAGCATTGATATGTGAGATAAACATGCTAATATAAATAAGAACATGAATGAAATTTAAAGGCAAATTTGTTTATTTAATGTGTAGCATAATTTTCTTGAAAAAAGAAAAGCATTTTTATAGGGAAAGTAAAGAATTGGTTGGTAATTTTTCTTTCACAAAAATGTTATAAAAAATGGAAACACATCTCCCTGCCTGTAAAGTTGTAACATCCATTACCTATAAATATCTGCCAAACCTAAAGTTTGTTATTAAAAAACAACTTATTTTTCTTAAAGTAATATTTTAAATACTATTAATAAAATTTTCTACATTTAATTTCATACAATTATGCTTTGATTTTAATTTTTTTATACAGTTAACATATTTTAATTTTGAACACATGTTTTGTTTTCTGTTACATGGTTCGTACAAGTTGGACAAAATAGAAAAAGTGATGGAAATTTTCAAAACATGTAATAATAGTCCTCGAATTTAAAAAACAAAAGGACAAATAGAATCGCGAATCAAGAATACTGAGAATAACACAAATTTCTTCGAAGGACCGTGAAAAAAAAATGCAAATTTTGTCAAAGGATCGCGAAAAAATGCATATCACCAAATATCATGAAAACATGCTAGTTTCGTCAAAGGATCCCAAAAAAACCCACTAATTTCATCAACAGATAGCCAAAGAAACTGTGAATTTCATCATGAACGTGTGTTTACGTCATGAAATGATTTTTATTTCGACGTTTTATTTGTATTTTTATTAATGTTATACTAATTTATTTGTTTTTTAGTTATTTAAAATAAAAATTATGTCAATTTGTATAATTTGGGGAGTGGTTTGGCGATTTATATAATTTGGCGAAATTGGTCGACAGGATAACTAACAACTACCAACAATTTTAATTTTTAACGAAAGTTAGGATAAGGGAAAAAAATACATATAGTACTATAACAAAAGAGTAAGTTACAGTTACAGGACACTTTTTCCAAATATCTTCTGTTTGTTCTGGGTGTCTCAGTTCAATATGATTGTCATTTCTTAATCTCGTGTCGTAATAATTGTGACTTATCTAATTATACTTACCTTTAAAACAGCAAACTTTTTAAAATTCTTTGAGAGAGTGTTTGGGCTTTTGTGAGAGGGAAAAGTAAAGGTGCCTTGTCTAACCTACTACATCTTTCATATAAAGTGCAACAACATACAAAAATCAGGTTGTTGAAATTTACTTTGGCCGGTAGATGTTAGCATGGAAGACTGTTATTCAATCATGGATGGAAAAGTTTTTGGTTGTCTATCAAAATTTTTTGTCTTGTCTTATTGCAAAATGGCGCTTCCTTACTCTATGCATATTTTTCTTATCTGCATGTTGTATTGTGACTTTTACTCGTTATTTTTACTAAATTTCATTTACTGCTAAAATATATTTTATGTCTCATTTACTTTATTTCTCTTTTGATTGCCAGCATAGCACAGAAATATTGTAATTTGAAGAAATTTGTCAGCTACTGTGTTGTTGAGTTATGCCTGATAGTCAACATTTAAGCAACATTTCGTTGGAAGCTAACTTTATTTAAAGGTATTATATTTATTTATGTCTGTTTAATGTATTTTCTTATTATTGTTTTAATGCAGCATTTGTCAATTTTATTGTCATATTTGCAGTAATGTCAAAGTTTGCATTTTGCTGTCCTCAAAATGCATTTTTTGGAATTTTTTTTTTAAATCAGTATACATTTTAAACGTATTTTCGATGCACAAATTACATTTTATTTTTGTTATTTTTTTATTTACTCCTAAAGATGTGAGTTATTTGTGTTTATTGCACACTTTTTAAGACTTTCTCCCTGGGTTGTTTGGTTTAAACCATGTTTTTTTTTTTTTTTTTTTTTTTTAAACCATGCTGTTCTTTTTTCTCTTTTTCCCTAATGTTTTCCTTTATTTTACACATTATTGAAAAATGCAAAATCCAAGTTATACAGAAGCTACAAGCAAAGCTTTTGAAAAATTATGAATTAATAAATTTTTAAAGTGACAAACATTTTTAATCAATCAAATTTTTCTTATAAGCTTTAAAGCTATCGTGGGAGACTAATTTTTCTAAAATTAGCTGGGAAGAAAAAAACATGTATTTAGTTTTCTTTCTTCTTTTTTTAAAGCCTTTTATTTTAAAAAACAGCCAAAATGGCAGATTTGAGCTAAATAAATACACTTTTACTACTTACATTGCTTGATTAGTTAATATTTACTAAGAATGATGCCTCAGTGATGACACAATCATAAGTAATTCTCTCAATTGGTTACTCTTTATTCTGTATGCTAATGAATGATTGGCTGTAAGATTTCTTTGCTGTATCATGGGCATGGCTATTGGATTTAGTAAGTCTTTGTTTTTCTTGCATTTCTACATTGGCATTGGGGTTTTGCATTATGATTTTATTTTGTTACCAGCAGGTGTCGCACGGTTTAAATCAATTGGTTAACCAACTGTTTTTTTTTTTAAATCTAATATGATATTTTCTCATTTTTGTAATTTAAGTGTTTCAAATTAATGGATATCAATAATTTCTAGTACTTTTAACAGTCTTATCCCAACAGTCACCGTGAGACATAGTGAGTCTAGGTTAATTTGTATGCATGTAGAATGCAAATTGAATGTGTTGATGAGCATATCTGAAGCTCTAAAGAGAAAATTTAAAACTTGTGAATTTAGCAAAGATAAAATAGATTAAAAATATTCAATATTTTGAATAAAATATTTTCCTTTGAGAAAACGCAGATTATTTACTATTAATAACATAAAATTACCTTTAAGATTTCAGTCAAACTGTAAAAGAAAATTTTCTTGATTGGGGAGATTATCTTTTAAGGCTGTTCTCAACTGCTCTACTCAACAAGTGAAAAATGCTTTGACACATTTACAAATTCATTTTTTAACAGAAATATATCAAACTGGAAGGCTTGACTATGGAAGTGATTTGGAATCGAACTGTGCTTTCCATTTTTGATAAATACTACCTATATTACCTATTAAAAATTATTGCCTATTGAATTGTAGGCGATTTTGATCGCATGACGAAGATGTTTTTAACCTTCCTTGAGTGGTTATTCTTCTTTCGCCCGAAATTCGGTTCAAAACGCCAACTTTGACACTATTTTCTGAAAGATCTATTGCGTTTGCAAAAAAACGGAAAACAGAGTACCGTTACATAGTTTCTGAGCAACAGCATCTGCTAGTTTCGTGCATTTCCGAACAAAAATAAATTAAAACTTGTGTCATAAAGTTGCCTTTTGGATTTGAGAACAGCCTTAAGAATAAAAAAGAAACTCAAGATATGAAGTCGAATAATAGGACATTGAAAAATTGGGTACTAGCGAAGCACCTGTTTACTTTTAACTAAAATATGCAATAAGATATACAGTAGACTCCCTTAAATCCGCGACCCTAAAATCCGCGTATTTTTTTCAGATGTAAACAATGAAATTTACAGTTAAGTTGCAGGAACAAAATTCAAGATGGCGTCGAAATCAGCGACTACAGCAATGTTTTTTTTTACTAAATTTTTTGTTAATCATTCTCTTTTGGTTATTACAGTTGATTTATTACTAAATAAATTTAAATTACTTGTGATTTTGATATAAATTAGCATATCTATATGATGACATATCGATCTTACGATCGCTTTACCGATAGATGGCAGCATAGGACTTTAGAAATCGAATTGAGTCGATTTCATCGGTAGTAATTTAATATTTTTCTAATTATTTTAATAATTACTTACGTTTAAACTAATAAATTATTTTAATATTTGACTTATTTTAATGTTTCACTTTATTGTAAGAATTCATTATAATTTCCCTTGCTTAACTATCAATCAAATTAATGTTTGAAAAATGTAAACAAATCAATGACCAGAAATCCACAAAATTCTAAAATCCGCACAACCTCTGGTCCCAAATTGTGCAGATTTGAGGGAGTCTACTGTATATCTTTCAGGTTTTTTTATAAAAGTTGCCATCCACTAAAACATTTAAACAGCCATCAGACTCTTAATATACAGGCTTTTTTTCTAAGCTGTGTTATAATACGTATTACTTTTAAATGTCTAAACTAAAAATTAATAATACAGTAGACTTCCTCAAATCCGCACAGCTTGGGACCAGAGGTTGTGCGGATTTTAGAATTTTGCAGATTTCTGGTCATTGATTTGTTTACATTTTTGAAACATTAATTTGATTGGTAGTTAAGAAAGGGAAATTATAATGAATGCTTACAATAAAGTGAAACATTAAAATAAATAAAATATTAAAATAATTTATTAGTTTAAACATAAGTAATTATTAAAATAATTATGTAAAATAAAAATTTAGAAAAAATATTAAATTATTACGAATGAAATCGATTCAATTCGATTCCAATAGTCCTATGCTGCCATCTAGTGGTGGCAAGGAGAACAGTGTTAATGCTATTATCTGTATATATAGTGTATTGCGCTCACTGTAACTTTTTCATTGTTATTTAGTCTTGAATGCTTTTTTTATACTGCTTTGTATGTTTAGAAATAAATTTATCTATAATTTAAAAAAAAAAATACCGCGAACAATAATTTTAAAATAGCGTTCCCGTTCGTGGATTTTTCCATTTCGAACCCTGGAATTTTTTATATAGATATGCTAATTTATATCAAAATAAAAGTAATGTAAATTTATTTAGTAATAAATCAGTTGTAACAGTCAAAAGAGAATGATTAACAAAAAATTTAGTAAAGAAAACATTGCGGTAGTCGCTGATTTCGGCGCCATCTTGAAATTTGTTCTTGCAACTTAACTGTAAATTTCATTGTTTACATCTGAAAAAATACGCGGATTTTAGGCGTTCGCGGATTTTAGGGTCGCGGATTTAAGGGAGTCTACTGTATTATCAATTTTTAGTTTAGACATTTAAAAGTAATACGTATTATAACATAGTTTAGAAAAAAAGCCTGTATATTAAATCTGATGGCTGTTTAAATGTTTTAGTGGATGGCAACTTTTATAAAAAAAAAAAAAAAACGGAAAACACAGTTCCATTACATAGTTTCTGAACAACAGCATCTGCTAGTTTCATGCATTTTGAAATAAAAATTTAAAACTTATGTCATAAAGTTGCCTTTTGGATTTGAGAACAACCTTAAGAATAATAAAGAAACTCAAGATATGAAGTCGAATAATAGGACATTGAAAAATTGGGTACTAGCGAAGCACCTGTTTACTTTTAACTAAAATATGCAGTAAGATATATTTAAGTTGTCTATTGCATAATCGAATCCATTATTTAGATCTGACAAAAAAATGGGGGGAAAATCGTGATAAGGTTCGCTTGAGATATAATAGAAAAAAGTCTCATAAAAATGCCTGAAAGATATATTATTAATTTTTAGTTTAGACATTTAAAAGTAATATGTATTATAACATAGCTTAGAAAAAAAGCCTGTATATTAAGTCTGATGGCTGTTTAAATGTTTTAGTGGATGGCAACTTTTATAAATCTTCTTTCCATTTTAAGATCAATGTTTTCAGTAGTCTAAAGAGCTGGTAAATTGGTATTTCTGCTTATTTTACTGTCGCCTTTTTTTTTACCTGGCAGTTACAGAGGAGAAGCGTCAAATGACAATACAGAATACTTCTTGAAACATGTAAAGACTCTACTGCTAAATTCAAATCATTCCAGGAATTCTTTATAAAAAACTTTGCTTTCAAGAAAAGATAACAATTGTTCATGTAGAAAAACAGAACCAACACTAAACAGAAAAATCAGATAACTCTGATTGCAAATATTTCAAAGAAATTATTTTGAATAACTATGGGAAAATATGAAACTACATCATATATTTATTTATAGTACTAATAATCAAAAGATTGTTTATTAAGATTTTCAAGGTATCAATGTTTCACTATGTAGAGCATTTTATTCATGGAACATAAGACATAGCTTTTACTAAAAATGTTTAAATTTTAAATGATTTCAATTTTCTACATATTTTATTGTAATTATTTAATTTAAATTATTTTTAAATGAAGTTATATCACTTTTATATCCAACAATGTTTATTTTTATCAATAAATATGCATGTATATGTAATAGGAAAATATATTAAAAAAACCCGGTTAAAAAAAACCTAGTTTAAACAAGAAAAAAACAAGTTTTTTGTTTTTTTTTTGAAAAAAAAAAAACAGGTTTTTTACCAACCCTGCTTCAAAGCATAAGAACTATATTGTTTTTGCCACGTATTCTCTATGGAGAATACAAGTCATGGAATACCTAAACAGTACTTTTTAAAATTGTCATAACTAACTAATTAGTGTTGATAACTTCAAAATGCACACCTTCAATAGTGCAGAAGACTCTGATGTACATGAAAATTCTACCAGTTTGTAGTTATAAGTACGATAATTAATAGATTAAAAACTCAAAACACAGCATATTTTACAAAATGGCGCTAATAACCACAACATCGAAAAATAACATCAGCCATTACATATACAAAAATTTCAGGTATACAGATATTCTGCATACTCAAGAATATTCGCATACAGGTGTTAGGCATTATAATACAGTATACTGTGACCAAACAGTAAATGTGTTTTTTGATATTGCCATTATCTAAAAATTCCCTGTATGCAGCGTTCTTCCGTATACATGAAAATTTCGTTCACAGGTATTTCGCATTAAAATGCAATTAAACTGCAGATAAACAGTAAATACATTTTTTAGTAAAATAATATTGTTAAAATATCCTATGACTTTTTTAATAATTTGAAATTGTTAAAAAACATGTATGATTAAAAGCCAACCTGTTTATTTACATTTTATTTACAGTGTGGTCATATAAGTTTGTGTTACCCTGAGAGTAGTTGCTATTTTTCCCCTTTACAGTTACAGTTAAGGATGCTATTTTACACTTATGGTTAAATAAAGGTGTAAGACAATAGATTTTAGAGTGCACAGTTATGTATATACATAAGAGTTTGTCCTAACTGACTCTCAATCAATGCTGAGCCTCAGCCATAGCACATAGAACAATGAAATTTGAAACACATGTACTTTGCATTGTGTATGCACAATGCCTCTTAGTGGGTCTAGTACTAATTCTCTAATACACCCACTAAGAAAGGATCTTTGATCCACCCCCTCCTAAGGGAATTAGAGGGGTTAAAAATTTTAGGACATTTCACCATATCTCAGTAGCAGTTTTAGGTAGGAGCATGAAATTCAAAATAACAAATCTATTAAAAAATAATTAAACATATATTTCAGTAATTTTAAAAATTCTGCCCTTTTAAGGAGTTAAAGAGGTAATCAAAAGTTTTAGGTCATTTGTCATATCTCAGCAACAGTTTTAGGTACGTGTGAGAAATTCAGGATAAGAAATCTACTAAAAAAATAATTAAACACATATTTGAGGGATTTTAGAAATCCCCCAAAAGGGTTAAAAGGGGGTTGAAATTCTAGGACATTTATATATCTCAGCAGTATGTGTATTTCAGATGCAATCCCTCCTCCCCCCCCCCCCCTCCCTTAAAGTGGTTAAAAGGGGTGATGAAAGTTTAAGGTCATTTTGCCGTATCTCAACAGCAGTTTTAGGTAGAAGTGAGAAATTCAGGATAATAAATCTACTAAAAAATAATTAAAAATGTATTTCAGCGATTTTAGTAATTCCAACTTAAGAGAATCAAAAATTTTACTATATTTCACAATATCTCAGCAGCAGTTTTAGGTAAAGTGTGAAAGTAGAGGAAATAAATCTGCTAAAAAATAGTTAAAGATGTATTTCAGAGATTTTAGAAATTCTCTCCCTAAGGAAGCTAAAGTTGGATCGAAAATTTTAGGACTTTTGCCATTCCCAGCAGCAGTTTTAGATAGGAGCATGAAATTCAAGAAAACAAACCTATTAAAAAAATAATTAAACATGTATTTCAGCGATTTTAGAAATCCCCCCTACTAAGTTGGTTAAAAAGAGGTCGAAAATTGTAAGTCATTTCGCGATATCTCAGCAAGAGTAGCAAGGTAGGAGCGAGAAATGCGAGATAACAAGGCTACTCAAAATCAATTTAACACGTATTACAATGATTTTATAAATTCCCACCCCTAAGGATGTTAAATGGTGGTCATTTCGTTATATCTGAGCAAGAGCTTTAAGTAGGAGCAAGAAATTCAGGATAATAAATCTACTAAAAAATAATTTAACACATATTTCTGTGATTCTGGAAATTCCCACCTACAAGGGTGTTAAATGGGGGAGTCGAAAATTTTAGGACATTTCGCCACATCTCAGCAGCAGATTTAGGCAGGACCGTGAAATGCCAGATTATAAATATACTAAAAGAATAATTAAACACATATTTCAGAGATTTCGGAAATTCCCCCTAAAGGATTAAAGGGGTGATCGGAAGTGTTAGGTCATTTCGCCATATCTCAGCAGGAGTTTTAGATAGGAGTCAGAAATCCAGGAAAACAAATGTACTTAAAATAGTTAAACATATATTTCAGTGATTTTAGAATTTCAACCATTAAAGGCGTTTTGTAGTGGTCACCAACATCGGCTTTGAACCGGATAATGGAAGATTAGATGAATGAGACAACCATTGCTGATTTTTATTATACATTTTGCGTCAGACATTTTTCCTAAGAAATGTTTTTTTTTAATTATTATTTCATATAGCGGACTACCCTCCACTACATCCATGAAAGTTCTATAATCTGGTTAACACGATTGTATTAGAGAGAAAGGAGGAATTTCGTTTTGACCACTTATAATTTGAGCTCTGCTGAATAAATTTTGATGGGACTTGCATTGTTTGTCACCCGGTAGCAGAAAGTTCAAGACAGGAGACGGGCGTCGTAGATTTTCTTTTCTCTTTTGCAGATTCTTTTTCATTGAACCTTCATTTTGCTTCATATTATGTTTAGCTCTTTATTACTTAATACAAAATGTTAATAATATTAATAAAAATTTATAAAATGCCTAAAACGCTACAGTGATTTTTGATTGTTTGATTAATAAACGCTTCAACTGTAAAAATATTTTACCTGCAGATTATTTTCTGTCTCTGAAGTATCTGTCGCAGACACTTGGAGAATTTTCTGCTACTGGGGTTTGTCAGATAATTTCTTAGAGAAGGTTTTAGTACATAACACATATCGTTCTATGTTGTTTCGTTACAGAATTATGGGCAAAAGTTCTATAATCTGGTTACCCAATTTTGAAAGATTAGTCTTTTAAAAGATTCTACAGCACGGATTTTGATGAGATTGGCATTGTTAGATTTTCAGGGATGATTTTAATATATTAGATATCCTTCTATCATTCTTTACCAAATCCCACTGTAAATTATCAACTATATATATTTCATTTAATTCAAGGTGTGTTTGGAAAAATCGACCGGCGTAATGGGCGAAGGCTGCTAGTAACAGATAAAATACCAAGTATAAATATTGTAAAATTACCTTATTAAGCACTGACCAGCAATTACCCCACAAATTTAGGCTTAGTTTTGCTTGCTCATAACAAAGCTTTTAATATAGTAAAGGAAAATTTTATAATCACTTTCATAAATTGTGGTATGTCACAATTGAAATAAAATAAAATAATTGAAACTTTAAAAATGACACAGATCTTTGTAAAATGTGTAAAAATCAAGGTCAATGTTGTTTTGCAGATATTTGCGTAGCAGTTTTGATTTTTTTTTTCATATTTTATTTTAACTAAATGAATAATTATACTTCAAAGGAAGGGGTTCAAAGTTCTCTCAGATTTTTTGCAGTTTGATAAATTGTTATTTTGATAATGAAAATGACCAAGAATTACCCCAGAAACTCATTGACCAGGAATTACTCCAGGTACTCTAAATGGTATTCTAAAAAAAACTGGTATTTTTTTAACTTCCTTATTTCTGTATTCTAATTAATTTAATTACTATTTAACACCGTTTTTAATCGAATGGCTCTTTTTTGTGACAATTTAGTGATCAAATTTTGTAGGTGAATCTTTTTCTTTTCATCATCTATTGTACACAAATTTAAAATTTGTTGTGTTTCTTGTATTTGAATTGCTTTACTGATATTGACACCTGGTGTACAACCCTTCTCTCCTTCTCCTCTTCTTGCCTTTAAAAAAACGTTAAATAGACATTTACAATGAGAAATTCCACTTAGAATCAAATGAATACCACATAGAAATGACATATTTTATTAAATAAATTTTTTGGTTCAGAATATATTTATTTCACTTAAAAAGCCCTGGAAAGTTGGCAGCTATGTATTGCTTATATTGTTTACTTATCGATAAATTACTATTTTCCGTATTACAATATGGAACTGTTTGCCCAGAAATCAATTAACCAAAAAACCAGTCATCCAGATAAAAAAAATAGGAACACATCTCACCCCAACTATTTTGGATTAATAGTTCTTTACTGTATTTCAGTGTTTCACATTTTCCTTAAATGTTTATTAGCCACCAGTATGCTATTTTTTTTCCCAACAATTAAAGTGTCGTCTCCAAATAAATAACGTTCTGTTATATAAGCCAGCTGTAAAGCAAAGCAGATATATCATTGTACGGGATAAACTCAACTGCAATTTTTTAAGCTTCTAAACGTCGCACATTTTCTATTTTCATACAGTCGTGTAGGGGAAAAAAGTACTTTTAAATGCGATTTGTTTTAAAACTGCATCTCAATTTATTTTTGATATATTAATTTTTTTTGTAGTTTTTAACACCGTTTCTTTAAGGTGGTAATTCACGTACTCCATTGCTGTAGAAAGTAAAGGAAAAATAGTTGGAAAATAGTATATTATTATCTTTTTCTTGCCATTTTCCCGTAATAACTGAAAAAAATAATTAAAGTATGTTCTATTTTGAAAAAATATAAATGAATAATTTCTGATAAAACATGGAGCTATTATAAACTATATTTAATTTTAAGTATCTGCATTAATGTTACAAACACATGAAGGCCTATGAATCATTAGATAGCCGATTTTTTTTTTGCTGCGTTCGTTGAAGAACGAAATTGCCTTTTGCTGTATATGTGTAGCATTCTGCAATAGTGACGTCAAATGCATACTTTTTTGTAGATGTTCTTTAAGACTGGGTCGTAAATGTGGAATTCTTCAGCGGATACGAATGACATCATTTTATGTAAAATAAAAGCGTGTGTTTGAAGTTTTTAAAATGAAATTTATTTTGTACTATCTATATTTATAAACATATATATTTTTTTCATTGGGGGCAAAACTAAATTCTGAAAAAGCAGAATACCTGTTTTCTAGTTTTACTTTTTCTTCTAGATCATATTCCTTCGGTGTGCCTTCCAGTTATTCAGCAATATTTTGATCAAGCTTCTAACCGGTCATCGAGTTTCTGATACTCCAGCTGAACCTCAAGAGGTGTAATTGCTGTCTATAATACTCAGGGAAGTATCTTTACCCACCTTACCAGCATACTTGTGTTATTGACTAATTCAAACTTCAGCTCCAAAGTTAATTTCACATTTTTTAAAAAACGTATTTGTTATCTGTACTCACCACATCATTTTATCAGGAATCAGAATGCTGTCTGGTTGCTTTTGACTCATCCAAGATCAATTAACTTTAAAGACTAGTGTAAGATTGCAGTAATATATAAATATTGGATTAATGTCAATTCACCAATAGATTATTAAAAGTAAAAGGGAAAAGGCTAATGTAATTTTCTATCAAAAAAATACTGAAGACAGATTTACTTATGGCATTGTAACTCATGATTTTTTGCTGTTCTAAAATCAATGAACCTTTTATGACATATTGTTTCTTTTAGAATTATCATGAAATTTGTTTTGCAGCCTTCACTTGAGCATATGGCTCTTGTAAAAATAGTAATTTCGTTGTGGTACCAGAATGATGTTAGGACACTAATAGTAAAACACAATTTTAGTGATCTCTATTCAAGTAAAAAATGGAATACAATCGAAAAAAGAGTAAGAGAGAAAGTTCCACATCTCTCACTACCACCACTCTTAGAAGAGAAGGTGTTTGGTATTATTAACCCTATTGGCTCAGAAGTTTCGATGTGGATGGAGGATAATCATGAATATCTTCATGTAATTCTACCAGTTGACCTTTGTTGGACTCCACAAGGTACAGTAGATCAAAAGAGAACAGCAGAAGTATTAGTTAGAGATGAGAATTTGGATATATCTTCACGCTATGAATTAGCATGTATCTATTGCTTGGAGGAGGACATTATCCATCTCTGGAACAATATGCCTGAGCATCTCAAAAACACTGTTTCGTACAAATCTGAAATGGTTAGTTTTTGGTCACATAATATGTACAGAAGAGGAATCCATATTGATTACATAAATGAATTTTGCAATTGTGCAGAAAGGGGTGATAAAGTAGCAGCTGAGTACTTCCTACAAAAGTTAACCCCATGGGAGAAAGAAGTGTCCTTGGTGGATGCTGCAAAAGATGTAGATGATGCCGATACATTATTTTTTTTAATATCAGAAATGCATGTAGAGCAACAAATGGAAATTTTTAAATATAAGCCTTACGACGTGTTGGAATGTTTCCTACGATGGCCATTGCAGAACTTTTTTATTGAAGTAGCAAATTGCATGTGGTATTTTCTTTCAAACGATGTCTATGACGAAATGTTGACAGAAATTATTAATAAAGTTGAAGATGGCTATAAGAACTGTAATTATCAAAAACTTTTCAGAGAATTTTGGCAGAAAAGCCCTAATGCTCTAAAAAGTTCCATTACAAATGAAATTGATAAAAGTTTGCTAATACACTTTTTGTGTCAGGTTAAATATAAAGAAAACATCAGATTAATCCTTAAGGATACTACCATTACAGTCAAAGAGAAATTTATTTACAGTGTTACAATGAATAGTTTTTCCAAACGTTCCATACGTAATCATGAATGGGATTTTCTTGCCTTTTGTATTCAAGAATTCTTCCCATCAAAAAATGAAATGTTAAAATTTAAAGAGGAATTCGAAAGACATAAAATAACTCCTTCCTTTAAAAAGCATTTTAGAAGAAATAAAATCAAATGGGATAAATTGTTTTTGTCTGATGACGCCTATGATAAAAGAAATTCAGAAAAATGTGAAAGTAGCTCATTTAAGCAATTTTGTAGCATACAATAACATGCCTGTATTAGTATAGGAGTTTTCCTAAAATTCCTGATATTTTTTTTTTGATGTGCCAAAATGTCCTAGTTTTTTTCATCATTGTCCTAATATTTAAAGAAGTATCTTCTACTGACATTCTGAAAACAAAAATAAACCCATTTGCTTTCAGAAATAAATATTTAATTTTTAACACAATATTTTTTTAAGTGAAAGTATTAGCAGCATCTATCTAAAATATTGCTCAGTAGTCTGTACATTTTTTTGCTCATATCCAATTTTAATACAGCATTTCACATTTTTTTATAGTTTTTAAAGTAATAACAGAAAAACAATAAGAAAAATAGAAAATTCTAATTGAAAAAAAAACTTACTACACTTTTTACTTTATTTCGTGGAGAAAATTAGTTTAATTGGTACTTTTCGGTTAGCCGGGCGCCAGTGTTATATATATGCATATATACATGTATGTAAATATACTTATACATATATGTATATATACAATATATGTATATTATATATATAATGGCGCAAAGTGTATAACGCTTCCGGAGTGAACTCCTCCGGATCTTGATAATCTTTCGTTAAAATCAGCCATTTTATTTCGGCCATGTTAGGCTTAAGCATTCCGATGCGGTATTATAAGTCGAACAACTGCCTTATTTAATCTACGTTGTATAACATCTATCCTTCTTCAGTTTTTTAAAACCTTCAAAAACTATAAAATGATCATATATATTAAAACGCAAAGGTAAAATTTTAAGTAGACCCATTTCGGGACATCTGCAGATGCATCAACCCTATTCAATTTAGCGGGATTGAGAACGCGTTCTCTGTGGCATAGCGGTCTAAAGCTGCAGTTTACAAGCCGATATTTTGTAATGGATAGCAGGTTCGAATCCAACGCCCGGCAAAATGATTTCTGTAATATTTTTCGCGATAAGTTATTTCCATGACATATTTTATTAGGAGGAGAAGTTATATCATTTTTATTTTATTATTATTATGATTTGAATGCTTTATAATTAAATAAAATTTAACGCTGAACAATATTTAAAATAAGAATAATAATAATTTTATATTTAAAATATTTAAGCTAAAATATTTTAATGTAATTATCAATTAAATAAATTGAGCTGATCTACAATTTTTGTTATATCTTCTGACCATTATCAAGAATATATATGTGTGTGTGTGTCAGAAAGAAAAGTTTGCCTTTCTTTTCCTTAAAAAAAGAAAACGGAAAGAGAGAAAGATATTCATATAAGAACTATTTTAAAAATTACCTTGATATCCATTGTTTAATATTTAAAAATTGTGTAAAAATGTAAAATAAAATTCAATAAAAATTATATGCTGCACCAAGTTTCAAATTTGGGCATTTAGAGAATGAGACTGGGATTCATGGCAGCTTTTAATGGTCATATAGTTAAAAAATCATAATAATAATAAAATAAAAATAAATACTGTTATTTTTCGAAAAAAAATGAGACCATAGTAAATAAAAATAAATGCTCTGCCCACTATTTTTAGTTAAATTTCTGGTAATAAGAAGGATAATTGGTTGTAAATTATAAAGTTAAAATTCTGTGACTTCATTGAACAGGTTTGGCTGACTGTACCCTCTATCGCTTTAAAGAAATAGTAATCACTTATGCAATATAGAAATCTGTCACTTTCAATAATCAATTTAAAAGCAATCCATTAAAAATTCAAGAACTTTTCTAATGAAACATTCAAGTTATTTACCGTCAAATCTTGACGGGTACCATCTAGTATAAGTATATTTACATACATGTATATATGTGTATACTGGCGGCCGGCTAACCGAAATGTAGCGTTTAATCTTATTAAACATCATTGAATTGCAAGCTGTGTATTTTTTAAATTTTTCATTAAATCTATTTCATAGGTTTGTCCCCACGAACATATATGCAATGTCATATCCGCAAAAACAGTTACTTAATTTGTAATTGCCTTAAATTTAAATAGTTAAAGGAATTATTTTAATTGTTAAAAATTAATGGATCAATATTTTTTGTTTAGAAAAAACAGGAGTTTGTACAGTAATCAAACACATGTGGAAAAAATAGAATGTTTGTATTCTGCCAATTCCCCAAAGTCATTTATCGAAGGATGTAATTTATCTGATTACAAATTAAAGTTTGTCTTATTTTCTTATAGTACTGCACTTTAAAACTTCCAAATGTTTACCTATTTAATATGTCTGTTGATACTCGAAGTCTCAACTCGAACTTTTTTCAACTACATATCTACTTCTTGTTATGGTTAATAAATAAAAAAATTGCTATTTAAATTTGTCATATGCCGTAAAACTTCATGGAAATTGTGTCCTGAAAATTTAAATATGTCACTCAAACCCTTGCTAAAAGGAATATTCGATAAAAGTGCTAATAACACAAAAGAACACCAACGGAATTAATATAATAGTGCTCATACCGAGCTACCATTGGCGAATATTTTGTCTACCACTCTTTCCAAAGATAAATTTTCATGGTATATGTCATTAAGGTTGTTTTGAAATAGTAAACAAAAAGACAAAAAAACTTAGTTGCCATTGGCAGGCTTGGCTCAATAGAACAATCGTTTCAAACAATATTAATATTAACCCTGGCAAGTTAATTAATGCAAGAAAGGCAATAGAAAAAGTTTTGGGTAAAAGTTTTGTTGATTGTTTAAAATGGTTTTGATCATTGGATAAGCCTCTAATGCTAAAGATCTGTAGAAATGAAAAAACAGATTGCTTTTTCATTGAAGATATTTTGGTCTCAATATTATCTTTAATGGAAAAAGTCATGTGCTCCTTAATAATATGTTCAACTCACAAAGAGAGGAATTAAATATGTATGAAGCTGTAAGAAAGTAAAATGTTAAGTTAATGTCCTAAAACTTCACATTTTATTTTGAAAAAATGAAAAAAAAAATAAATATTACCAAGATTTTTCCAAATTAGAAGATTAGAGATGATGAAAATCTAAAGTAAATGTTCCTATATTAATAATGAAATTAAAGAGCTAAAAAACTCATTATCTATACATTTAAAAAATCAAATTAAAGCTTATTCTGCATTTTGGTTATTTATTTATTGTCATGCAAAGGTTGTTGTTTTGAAATATGCATTGTATAAAATGTTGTAAATTTTAAGTATTGTATGGTTCAATAATTATTACAGAAAGACTTTTCTTTTTTTATCTTAATATAGAATGATTCAATGTCAAAAATTGTTGTAAGTTTTCGTAAAAACTCAAACAAATATTACTTCACCCTTTCTTATCACATAAATAATAACATACATTTATTTTACTTAAATAGGTTACTTAATTTAATTACTTAATATAAATTTTTTATTTGTGACACCTATTTAAGTAAAATAAATGTATGTTTTTATTTATAGAATGATTCAGTTTTAAAAGAATCCTGCTAAAAAAATATTACAGAAAAAAATGTTGGAGATTTCTTTTTAAGAGTTGACAAAAAGAGAAATTTAGTAAAATTTTATATATGTAATAGTGCTAACAAATTGAGTAATGTTAATTTTGAGGAACTTAAAGAAAATAAACCTCGGTTAACATTTTATTATTTTAATTATATTGTTAATTACAATTTATTGAGAAAAGATTTCTTTATTATATTTTTTTCCCTCTACTTGGGAAGTATTTGAGATTCTTCTGTGAAACAAAATCAGACGGTCTAATATTTCATCAAAATATTTTGTCATGACATGCATTTTCCTGAGAGTCACTTTCAATTTATGTTTCTATAGTAAAAATCAGATTCATTGTTGCTAACAAATGATAATGCATTTGTAGTCTTATCACTTAAAATTCAACTTCAATGAACTTTTGTAAATTGAGATTGAATAAAATTTTGTATCTGTAGTTTTGAGGTAATCTTTATTCAATTATTTTAGTAAGTTTCCTTTTTTTCCCTAAGTTTAAGTTACACAGTAGAGACCTGCACTTTTCACATTTTTTATTTTTTCAGTTTGAATTGATGCATATATTACGTTATGTGACTTATATATATATATTATACATATATATATTTAAATATCATATTTTTGGGAAGAATTTGTCTATTGTATTTTGATTTTCAAACTTCTTATACATATATGTGAGGACTTGAGTTTGAAAACTTGCCTTATACAAAAAGTAAATTTTGAGAAATTGTGAAAAGCCTCTTACTGAGGTTATTAGTTTTCGTTGTAAACCAACATTTTACAATACCAGAAATACATGTTAAAACTAGTTTTGTTGCAAATTGTAGAGTTTTTTCCATGTAGTTTCACAAATAGGATAGATTATTAATTTTGATTAAGGCGAGTTTTGAAACTCATGCCCTTATATATATAGGGGAGAGTAGTACAAAGTAAGACGAAAATTACTATTACTTAACGGATGGCGACGATTTTTATTCTTTTGAAAAAATTTTGCTACATCTTTAAGCTACATAAATTCGCTACACATTAATGTATAAATGGTTTTAAAAAAGTTGTTTATAAAAGCAGAGAAGCAGCATAACGGAGTATCTGAAATTGCCTCACTGTGTACCACAAGTGGTACGCAGTGAGACAATGTATATATATTCATAAATCATACATTTTTACACTATTAATAATTTTCTGCAGTTTATGATTTCTTATTAATGTTTCTAGATTATTAAAAATATGACCCTTGGGGTGTACAATGGCAGACCTTGAGCTACTTTCATGCAAATTTTCAGCATGCAAATAGTAGCTTTCCCTCGCCATTGCACGCTCACATACAGAGAAAGAGAGAGAGAAAAAAAACTTTTATTAATAAATAACTTTTTTTTTAACATCAGAACCACATAGTAGGTTCACAATGAGACATGTCTCACTGTGTAGTTTCGTTACGTTGCAACGAAATGGATGCCACATTTGTTACATCAATTTCATTGCTTAAAAAAGTTTTTGTTGTTTTGTCAAAATAGCCTATTATTAGATATAGCTATGTTTGGTTAAGTACATATATGTCATATTGATGGAAATAAACTCTAAAATCAGGGATGAGATTCTACTGACTTTTATCGGAATTTCCGACTTTTCGTAAATTTTTGAGTATCTGTATTTTATCTGTAAAAAAAAAAAGACTTTTGCCGTTTTTTTCTTTCTGGCAGCGAAAAAATGCGCCAAACAAGACATATCACGCCAGAATTGCATCGCATTTTCTCTGCGATTCTTTGACGAAATTCACGTTTTTTTCGCGATCTTTTGACAGAATTCGCGTATTTTTCTCGATCTTTTGACGGCATTCGTGTATTTTTCTCGATCTTTTGACGGAATTCGCGTATTTTTCTCGATCTTTTGACGGAATTTGCGTATTTGCGTCGATCTTTTGACGGAATTCGCGTATTTGTCTCGATCTTTTGACGAAATTCGCGTTTTTTCCGCTTTCCTGTGACGAAATTCGCGTTTTTTCTGCTTTCCTTTGACGAAATGTGCTTTTTTCCCTGCGATCCTTTGACGAAATTCGCGTTTTTTCCGCGGTCTTTTCACGAAATTCTCGATCCTTTGACGAAATTAGTTTTTTTTGCAGCCTTTTGACGATTCACGGTTTTTCCCGCTATCCTTTAAACTAAATTCGTGTTTTTTCAGCTGCCCTTTCAAGAAATTTGCGTTTTTCCGCGATCCTTTGCCGAAATTCATTTTTTTTCTTAACGATCTTTTGACAAAATTTGCATTTTTTCCACGATTTTTTGACGAAATTCGAGCTTCTCCCGCTTTTTTGACGAAATTCGCATTTTTTCTGTGATCTTTTGACAAAATTCGCGTTTTTTCCGCGATCTTTTGCCAAAATTTGTGTTTTTTACGCGATCTTTTGACGGAATTCGCGTTTTTCCAGTGTCCATTTGACGAAATCCACATTTTTTTTTAGCTTTTTGACAAAATTTGTGTTTTTTGCCTGTTTTGTGCAAAATAGGATTTCGCACACGGTCTTTTATTTTTTTACTAAATCTTAGCTTACGTGTATTTTCAGACTTTTTGTTCTTTACCCACTCTCATGCCTGTAAAATAGTTGTTTATGTAACTTTAACCACTATAAAATAAAGAATTCTTTACTATTTTGTCGGATGAGTAACTGAAGTGCCGAAACTGCATCCACGTGTTGCATAAGATGAGGTCGTTATGTGTGTGTACCAGGTTGGAGAAAAAGTTACAACTATATGTCAAAGTGGCTGTTGTCTCACTATGTGGTACTCTCCACTACATATATTCACTCAACATAAAATATTAAGTTTATATTTGAGATCATAGACTATTTTTACATGAATGTAGTAGAATATACTTTGTTTTTATATCATTTAGGGATCAGGTTGAAATGTTTTGAATTGATTTTTTTTCTCTGGTTTGGGTCATATTTTGGGTTGATTGGAAATTCAATTTTCATTTCTAGTTGGATAAGAACTAGTTTTTTTCATTGTGTTTCAGATTTGGGTTACAATTATTCTGATTGTTTTAGGATCTTGCTAAACACATATTTCAAAAGAAAGTAAGAAATGTTACGTCAATGAAAATCTATGTATTTGAATATCAGTGAGCCTATACATATATTAGATGTAAATTTCCAACTGGGCTAAAAATGTCCGGACCAGGATTTGAACCAGGATTCGAACCAGGGACCCCTGGCTGAAGCCGCCAGTGCTCTGCCATCTGAGCTATCCCGGACGAATCTGGTGGAACTTTTTTCACCCAGCTAACCTTAATGATTATAGCAGATGCTTGCCAGATGGCAGAGCACTGACGGCTTCAGCCAGGAGGTCCCTGGTTCGAATCCTAGTTCGGATATTTTTTGCCCAGTTGGAAAATTATATCTAATATGATTTGTTTACCAATTAGAATAATTGTGTTAAAATTAATCTAGTATGCATATTAGTTTTTTTCTTCAGAAAAAAATAAAAATTTATTAATAATATGACAGTAGACACTTTTCATGATTGTATAAAATTATGGATAAATTTTCATTGATTTAGGGTAGACCAGGGGGTTACCATTCGTGCAATGCGCCAACTGTAATGATTTCTTAACTGCTCGCACATTACGTCACGTGGCGGACAGATTCGCCTCGCTTCGCTCGTTTCAATAGTATTCTGTATGCTGTTCTGCGATGGAATTTTTTTTCTGTGAATGATTTAATTATTCTATTATTTTAACAGACTTTTTGATAAAAACCTAGTGAATGCACTATATCAATATGTTCTAATAACTCTTGGAGAACACGCATACAGATTTAAAAAAATACAGTACAAAGTCACAAATTCATACGTCGAAATCCTGAATTCTTCAAAAGCCGGGCATTTTCTTAACTGACGATTATTATTCTAGAGAATCGCAACGAAAAACACTAAAATAGCAGAGGACAAAATTTACTATTATTAGGCTGCAATTTTAAAGCCGAATTCCTTTTACGAACGTCAAAAAATTTCAGCAGAACGCGTAAATCTCTAAAATTAGCTTATAAGGATTGCGAGAAATTCCGAATAAACTTAAATGAAAGTGAAAAAAAAAAAAGGACAGCATTTACTTTATTGGACTAAAAGATTAAAACCGTACTTCTTTCACAAATGTAGACAAATCGTCATGAAATGGAAAAAAACAGTTCAAAACTCGCAGAGGAGAAAATTTATTATATTTGGCTAAAAGTGGTAACCGAGTTCTTTTTACAAATCACAAAACTCTAAAATGCATATAAAAAACTCGCGAAAAATGCAAACTCCGAATAAACTTTATTGAAAAAATGACAAGATTTACTATACTGGGCTAAAAATTAAAGCCGGATTCCTTTTATTCATATGGAAAAATCGCCGCGAAAATTTAGAAAAAACCCATCAAAAATTGCATAAAAAAATATATATATAAAAAATTCTTTTGGTATTATAATTTTTTTCAACTTAAAAAAAAAATTCCTCTATTAAAATATTTGTTTTAGCATTATCTTTTTTTGCCTTCTTTTATCTATGATAGAAGAAAGTATTCTAGTCGAAATTATGTTCGACTTCCGGTTTTCAACGGATTTACACGTTTTAAGAGTAGGAGATACCGAAAAACATGTTTTTACAAAATATCTGTCTGTCCGTATCTATGTGTGTCTCATTATATCATCGGAAAGTATACGAAGTTATGCATAGAATTGAACTAAATTTCATATAAGTGTTTTACTGTGATGGTGCTGTAGTAGCGATTTTTGTGCCATTTTTGATATTCTATCATCGAACAGTTTATGAAGTTACGCATAGAATTGAACAAAATTTCATGTGTCTGTTTTTTACTATGGCCAGCAAATCCAGATTGAATTTGGGAATATTCCTCCGGGAGGGGTCGCTGTGATAGTGATTTTTGTGCCATTTTCATTATTATTTCATCGGAAAGTATAAGTCCCAGTTGAAAATGGATATGTAAACCTGGAAGGAGACGCTGTGATAACGATTTTTCATAGTGCTGTTGTACATTTGCTGCTGATGCAGTGATATGCATTTCGTTTCTAGCTAACCCGGCGATTTGCAAACAGAATAACGATAATATTTACTTTTTTAAATATTATTTTCGAGTTACTCTGATTAATAAAATAAAGAAGAAATTTAGGATAAAAAATGGTGTAGGGTTGAGGTAATAACCTATTAGCAGTGCTTAATTAGCGCCGGAGCTCAGCTTCGCTACTTCTTTATTTTAAGTGGAAAGTTAAATATTGGTCTGAATTCATTTGCGCTCACTCCGGATTTCAGCAAAAACAGTGTTTCTAAAAAAACCAATGCCTAAATTTTATTTTTCTTTCCCTCCCATCTCCAAACTTTTGCGTTCTTTCTTACCAAAACACTTACGTATGTGACATAGTGTGTAGGTTTTTTTTATGATTTCAGAACGGCGATGAGGAATGTCAGAATTAGTCGCAACCATTTCTGCCGTTTTTACTCGTTGCTTTTGTTTTAAAATATACTCTCTGATCAACTTTCTAGCTCCGTGCGATACTTAATTTGCTCCGATGCAGGAGCGCTCCAGTACTTCTTTATTTTTAGTGAATATTTAAATATTAGTCAGAACAGACCGCAGTTTATAAATACTGCGCACCAATGCCAAGTCCGTGACGAGTAGGATTTTTTGAAAATTCCTCACTCCTGAATTTAATGTTTTTGCTCTGGTCATTTATTAGAATTTATTATATATTAATGCCTAAAGATATGTCAAAATATATGTTCATGCTGCATGTATGTATATGCAAATATATAATTTCTTTTCGAGGAAGGCGAAATTGCTTTAAAATTTGCAAGTAATCTACGAAATATAAATATGCATGTGTGTGTGAAGGGGGGAGGGGGGTTGTTATACACTTAGTTCTTATTATTGCAGAATATTAGAGCTCTGGTATTTTATTTTATTTTATTATTTTTTGTTAGAAACTAAGCCCTGCATATATATATTGTTACAGATATTTGAATCATATTGATGTGCATTTGAAACTAATGAATTTAAAAATTGAATTTTGATTATTAATGTGGATCAATGATTTTATAACCTGATAAAATAATAAAATATAAAATAATATAAAATAAAAATATTTTTTATTTTTATTTTTTTAAGTGTGTAAAAAGTATTAGCCACATATTGATTTATTGAAAGTATGATAATGGTTCTTATTTTTTTTTTCCTTTCTATTTTTTAAAAAGGTTAATTCATTGTTAAATCTGTATATTTCCATAAATTTTCCTTCTATTGTTTCTTATTTGTATGGAAAAATTTTATATTTGATGTGTTTTATAAGATAACATGGAAATTTTAGAACTGAGGTTGTTTAAAAATTTTCAGTTTTTGCTGAAATTGTGTATACATGAAATAACGATATTGCTATTTGTATATCAGAATGTAAAATATATGTATAGTACATATTTTTTTCATAATAGAATTAGTTTAATTATAGAGTAATATTTTTGTATTATTTTGATCCTGAATAAGCATAATGACATTCGAAATTTTTTGAAAACATACATCTAGTAATCGGACAATGCATTATTGTTAAAAGTTTTGATGTGTGACTTTTGTTTAATTTATTCTGTTTGATAATTCTAGTCATTTTACTACTACTGCTGTGTCATCATATTCATATAATTCATTTTATTTTACAATAGTTTAAAAGTTTTCATTTGTACTTTTACGCGTTAAAAATTTTATTTTTTTAGCGAATTTACTGAAATATTTGAATGTAAACAAACGTATTGCGATATTATTTAACAATTATGTATTTATATTTAATTAACTCCAATCAGTGTTTGAGCAAATTATTTTAAGGAAAGTGATTTCGTTCAATTTACTTTCGAAGATCTGCTTTTAAAAAATTTATTTACTTCATATTCCATTATTTTTACGCATCTATTTACTTTCGATCAGCTGGTCGAACTCCAATCTTGTCCGCCACGTGACGTTTCAGTCCTGCTCTGCTCTGATTGGCTATCCTTCAAATGGAACAACCTTATGTAGAAAAACCTTGGGGTAGACATGAAGCAGAATTTTCATGTTTGAGGAGGTTTATACTTAACCCATGCTGTATTTTATGTTCCAATAAAAGATAAATTTGTTTAGTAAAAAGTTCATAGGAGAGAAATAAAACAATTATATATAACATGTATATTTAAAAAATGAAACAATGACATTATAGACTTGAAATCTTTCCTCAGCTGTAAAACAAATATATGACATGTATATTTAAAAACGAAGTAATGGCATGAGGAGCTGGAAATCCTTCTTCAGTTTTCTAATATATTAAATTACAGATTGTTCTACTTTCTTCTAAAAATAAAATTTTAACGGGATATCTCCTTGTCTTGTGCATGTTGGGTTAAACACGACCAAACAAAAAAAATCTATCTCAATATAACCCGAAAAGGAAGAAAATTATACCATATTTCCACATATTTATGTAAAGAAATCCTACAATTTTATTTCTAATGTCAATATAATTTTTATGTTGAAAAATGAATGTATATAGACTCGTAAATGTTCAAATATATAGTTTTTTCTTATCTGAAAGAATATTCTAGACTTTTTGGAAAAATTGAGAAACCCAAACTGCAAGAATGAAATCATATTCCAGAGTAATTAAAGTGAACCTGACCCTCAATGAAAAAAATTAGCATCAACTTGAAATGTGGGTAAAGTCAAGTTGCATGACCTGATGCTGCATTACTACCTTCCGGTGGGACATGTGGTTCTATTTTCTCCTCATTCCTCAAATATCTTAACATTCTGATAAATCAAAGAAAGATATTTAGTGAATTGCAGTTAAAGACAATTTTTAGTTTTAGAAGTATCATTACCATTACATCTTAAAACTATAGTCATAAAGATTGGTAAAATTACTGAAAAACTTGAAATTTATATATGAAATTTTGAAAATATTAAATACAAATTTCAAAATTGCACATTTTAATGATAAGATTTTGTTACTAGTTTTTAATAAATTCAATAACATTTGCAAAAGAAAGAAATCATTCTGTTTGCCTTCTCTTAAGATAGTCTAAAAATTAAACTAAACCTATGGTTTTACGATTAACCCGTAAATGCACGCACCTATTTTTGTAATGTTAGCACACACATGGGATAAATCTCACGCAATTTTATTTTAGCTAAGTACATTTTAAAAACAAATCTACTGGTTTAAATTGAATAATTCATCAGTATACTTCATTTTAGGGGGTGGGGGGGGGGGAATCAGGCTTTTCATATTTATTTTCAGATTTTGTAGCAGTTTCTGTAAAAATCACGTTTTTCTTTTAGAAAATATGCAAGGGATTTGTTTTACACCTTAAAACATGAATTATTTCACAAAATTAATATTAATTACTTTTAATACCCTTTCATTAATATATACAAGTAGCTTTTATGTTACTCTTTCATTAAAATTATTTTTGTGTGTGTTATCCCGTAAAAAATGACGCATCAAAATGACGCTTTGAACACGTGCAGGATTATTTTATCCCAAAAGGTGTATTTGTCCCTTTCTAGCAAACAAAGAAAAGACATTACTTCATCCACCCCTTCTTGACCTTGAAAGATACAAGGCAGCTCAGAAGCATCCTGAAAGAATTTATCCCTTTTTTTAAAAGAAAAAAGGGATTGGGGGTGAAATTTATCCCAGCATGTGTGTTTACGGGTTAATTAAGAATTAGTGCCTACAGTGCTGAACTCTATTTTCTTAACCAGAGGTCTTGAGGTGCTATGTAGCTCATGTCCTATTTAGATGGTTGTCCTAAAGTAGGACCCACAATGTTTAATTCCCAAGCAAACTTTATACTCATTTTATCAACCAAAACGGATGAAAGGCTGGGTGAATCTTGTTCAGCCCAGAGTCAAACTTAAAGATTCTAGTGACATTTAAATTAATCAAAAACTACTATGTTCATAGAAAATAAATTGAAACTGGTGTGAATCAATAAGATCCAAAAGATCTTCTTAAAACACCGTCAAACACTTTAAATGCGCTAGGTTTTTCGAAAGATCTCAGTTTTTCTTCGTTGCTTTCATAGTAGAAGCGCGTCTTCTTTGCGCCTGTTGAAGAAAGACTGAGATCTTTCAAAAGACCTAGCGCATTTAAAAGTTTTTCATTGTGCTTTAAGAAGATCTTTTAGTTTTTACTACTAAGTTCTACATATAAATTTTAAGTTTTCCTACCTTTATTTATGAAAAGATCTTAAAAGTATGATTTTGCTATCCTCAACAATCGTAAAATCGTGTGTTATGATGTGTGATAATTTAACACTAAATTGCTCATTAACTAATACATTACTCAAAATTTGATTTTCACCATAAGAAAGCTGAAGTACAATATTAGCATACTACATTAAAAAAATATTTTGATAAGTTTAAAATACTGTTAAGAAGACCATAAATCTTATTTAAATTAATTACCTTTCACAAAATAAATTAAGACAGATAATGATTGCAAATGTTGCATGTTGACATTTGAACTTTTATGCTGAAAACTAAATTTTGAGAGATGCATTATATAATGAGTAATGAAGGGTTGAAATTCTGCTCAGCGTAATTGGAATTTTGCAGTATATGAGAACAGCAGAAGACAGTCACTAAGTCATTTTTATGACAGTGAATACCAACTATTGAAAATTAAATTAGAGTAAGTCTGAATTATGTGCGTAACCGCCAACTTTTACGCCTTTTCCTTACCACTAAAATTTAATTGTCAATTGCTCCTGCAACTAAATAAGTCAAAAATTTCTTTTAAATTTTAATAGTAACTGGAAGCATAAAAATTGGCAGCTATGTATATATACATTTTAAAGCAACATTTTAGAGAACAGCATTTGAGGAATTCTGAAATGGAAATATTTCATGCACGTATGCAATGTGACATCGAAAATTATACACGATTCAAATTTCCAATAAACATAAGAAATCATTGATAAAATTCCCAAGGACAGTCATTTACAAGTTCTCTGTTGTTTTTTTTTATCATTTTATCAGAGAAGTTTCGATTGTTTACATTTTTTTCACTGTCTGAGGCACCTGTTACATTATAAAAATTTTCATTCTTCAGATAACTTAGATTTATCTAAAAATAAAACAAAAGTTTAGACTGATAAGGTATAATTTCTGTTTATGATACAAATAAAATAAATTTGGTGCAGATTGTTTATTTTCTTAAGTACATAAACTTGAATTTTTCTCACATATTTGCAAAATCCTTCCATATCAGCTAATTTGTTATATGAGAGGTACTAACAATGTGACATGCAGATCTTTAGTTCAGTACCTGCAGAACTAAACTTTGGCAATTAATTCGATACTATACATAAATATAGACAGATATATATTACTTTCAAGTCTGTATCAGACATTAAAAACAAAACAATATAATACTTCAAAAATAGACATGATTTCTATACATATTTTTTTCATATTAACAAAACCTAATACTATTGTAAATTATTGCACATGGTGTGTTCACAAAGTTTCAAGACTGGTCTGATAATACAAAATTTATTAAACATTTTTGTACAGCGAACTAAAATTCTTCGAAATATGACCCTTGGGCATCAACACACCACTGCCAGCGTTTTTTACATTGTTCATAGGTTTCCTGGAAGTCTTCGCGCACATGGTTGTTAAGAGACCTCGTCGAAGCTGGAATCGTGTCGAATCACTTCCCTTACAGGTCTTTCTTGATCTGAAGCAACAAAAAAAAAAGTCGCTGGGAGCGAGATCGGGGCTGTAGGGGGATTGTGCTTGTGACAGGATTGCCACTTTAAACTTAGCCAAAACTTTGGCGGCTGCAAGCAACGTGTGAGAGGGCGCATTGTCGAGGCGAACAATCCAATCCTCTCTGATGTCTGGGCGGACGCGCCGGGTCAGTTTTACGCTGGAATGCACCACGAATTGAAGGTTCGTGTCTGGCGCGTCCTCCCAGGCATCAGTAATGATTGGATTGTTCACCCTGACAATGCGCCACCTCACACACCGCTCACCGTTGCCGAAGTTTTGGCTAAGTTTAACGTGGCAATACTGCTGCATGCCATCCTACAGCCCCGACCTTGCTCCCAACGACTTTTTTTTGTTCCCCGGATCAAGAAAACCCTCAAAGGGAAGCGATTGGACACGATTCCAGTGATCCAGGCAGCTTCGACGAGGTCCCTCAACAGCCTTGCGCGCGAAGACTTTGTGAAGAATCCAATGGGATTCACAAAAAAGGTCCCATATATTTTCAAATGAGAACTCTAGATAGGAAAAGCAATGTATAAGCATAACAGCTCAAAATATTTCTAAGTCTCAAGGTTCTGCCGGAAATGATAAAAAGAATCAATCCATCTAAACCAATCTTAAAGGTTGACGGAAAAGTAGAACGGCATGAAAAAAAAGAGGAGTTATGGAATCCCTTTTAAGTAGCAACTTTGCCGATATTTTCCCAGGACAATTTAAAAATGAAACTAGATGCGAAATTTTCTCACGCTAGCAGCGAGGGTCTCTCTTGACCAATGATATCGAAGTTTGTTAGTGATATCATTCAACCTAGGCTCTGAGTGGGCCGACAGATAGCCTTTGTTTTAGGAAGGTGAATTGGAACGAACAGAGAAAAGAGGGGAGATGCGTTTTTGAATCCCGAGGAGAGGGCTGCTCGCTGAGTTGGGACTGCGATTTCGGAGAGGTCCGAAGGGATAGAAGTAGTCTGCCGATTCAGGCAGGATAATATTTCTCCGGTCGAGGCCGCGAGGTAAAAAGGAGTTGACAACGGATTGTTGTGCACGAGAAGCAGCGTCAGCAGTTTTCGTTACGAATTAAGGTAAAAGGACTAAACTTTTTTTGATAAAGAATCCATTAGAAGATTGGATGCCTATCTCATGCTTTGTTGAACTTATGCTTTTAAATGAACAGTGTCGTCAGCTGTAACGTACCCAGAAAATATAATATAGTTGTAATTCAAGTATAACCAAGAAATTAATTTATCTTATGTCTTTTCAATAAATTGTTTGATTTAATTATTACTTGGGCCTCCGCTTGACTGAAGTTCCACGCTACCACTTCCACATGTTAGTCGAAGGTTTTACAACTTGGTGGCAGCGGTGGGATGCACAGCAAGGACTCTGAACATTAAAAGACTAGCTTAAGAGAAAGAGCTCCAGACGCAAGACCGTGTGTAGAAAAAAAGCGACACCAGCATCGTGCCGGACAGTTCCTCTAAAAAAGAGCTCCAGATGCAAGACCGTGTGCATAGGAAAACGACACCAGTATAGTGCCGAACAGTTCCCCTAAGAAAGTGCTCCAGACGCAAGACTGTGCGTAGAGAAAAGTGACACCAGTATCGTGCCGGACAGTTCCCCCAAAAGGTGCTTTAGACGACACCCAGATGCAAGACTGTGTGCAGTGAAAGGAGACTACAGTGCAGTGCAGTGCCGTGCAGTACAGTTCCCGAGAGAAAATGCCCCAGCAAAACAAAAGGTAAGCTCATTATTTTGAGTGGCTCTTAATTTATTAATTAATTGAAATGTTGATAAGAAATTAATATTTTAAAGGAAAACTTTTGTTTTGAGGTAAATGAAAATTTTAAAATTGAAAAATTGGTTAGTTAAAATAGAAAATTATTAACTTATTAATTAATTATAGTACAAGGAAGCTGATACCCTTTGTCATTGGCTTTAAATTTTGAAATTTTTTTTTAAATTAAGAATACAGAAAACTAAAATCGAACTAGATTCTTAAAAAAAAAAAAAGAAATTAGTTGTCATGTAAGAAAAGTACCATTGTGAGGAAAGTTTGCTTGAAAAATATTTTAGAATCAATTTGGATTATTTAATGATTGATTTTCCTAAATATATACTTATATTCAAAATAGAAAAAGCATATGAAAATGTTGCAAGGAGTGTTCAATTCTGAGTAATATAGGGAAAATTGTTTACCTATAGCATTTGGAAATATTTTTTTTTATGTTCTATGTTTTGTGTGTGTAGGGAATGTAAAAAGTGGAAAAATTATACTTTCTTTTCGAAACTAACACTAAAACGTAGAATGTCTGAAATTTATTATAGTATTGCTAATTTATTTATGTATATTGTGAATACGTTTGAAAACATTTTATAACGGTAGATAAGGTTAGAATATTCTCGGTGAAGTGTCAAATTCACATCTTCTGAGGTAGTTGCAAAAAATAAATAAATACATAAAGAGGGAAATCGTTAGGTTATCTTTGTAGTATCGGTAGGAATATAAAATCGATAGATAATGACGAAAATAACGGCATTGAAATATTGCCGAAAGGCTGATCTGCAAAATTTAGCAGAGGTATTAGGAGTTCAGATAGAAGAAAGTGACATAATCGCGACGATTATCCAAAAGATAGAGGCCGCGGACGATTATGATGCCGACTTTGCATTAACGCAAGTGGGATATATAGTTAAAGATAGGGAAGATCTAATACTTTTAGAAAGAGAGAAAAAAGAAAAAGAAGAGATAGAAAAAGAGAGAAATTTTCAATTAGAGCAATTAAAATTAACGCAAAACTCAGGGAGGCGTAACTCGACTTCCAGTGACGGATCGGAAAGACCTAAATTAGCGCTAAAAACTATAATGCATCGTTTTGATCCAGAGCGTTCGGACATAACTCTATTTTTAAACTTGTTTGAACGACAGGCATTAAGGTCTGGGATAGAAAATGAGGATCTGGTCACGCATTTATTAGCTTTGTTGCCCGTACAGATAGCTGAATTGATCTTGCGCGAACCGACAGACCGAGTTGACAATTTTCAGCATGTGAAGTCAATCCTGTTAGCTCGTTTTAGATTGAGTGGCGAGGCTTATAGACAAAAATTAGATAAACATTTGCGAGACCAGAATAGCCCGTGGAAAGACCTCATTTTTGAACTAAATAGCTTTCTAGAAGGGTGGTTAAATGATCTTGAGGTTACTAATTTTAAAGAGTTAAAAGATTTGCTAATCACCGAACAGATTAAGAGGCGTGCTCCAGCGGAATTAAGGGAGCACTTTATAGATTCGTGGGCCAAATATAAAGATCCAGGAACACTAGCTAAGGATCTGGATGAATACGAAACTATAAAAGGTGCGTCAAAAAAATCGTAGAACAAAAAGCTAAAATTCGAAGAAAATTCGCGGGATGAGAAAGGGGAAAATGAAGACGAAACGAGAGGGGAGCATTCCGAAACCAGAACTAACTGGAGAGAACGAAATATAGAGAAAGAAAGGGAAAAATTCTTTGAGCGCAAAAGGGCTATTAGGTGTTTCATTTGCTCGAGCCCAAACCATTTGAAGGTTAATTGTCCCGAAAACAAAAGAAATGGAGAGCAAATTACCAGCGTTCATCATATTAGCGGAAGTACAAATTTTGAAGAAAGTTTTAAGCCTTATCTAAGCCGCGCGCTAATCAACGGAAGGGAATGCACAACATTAAGAGACAGTGGAAGTCAATATGATGTAATTTCGAGGAGATTTATTAAACGCAATCAATTAGACGGTGGCACCATTCGAGTTAGACAGCCGTTAATGAACAATACTCGTCGCTTACCGACCGCCGAAGTTGTTTTAAAAATTGAAGGACTCGGGAGACTAAAAACAAAAGCTATCGTGACGGACAGAAAGACGAATTTGTCTTACTATATTTTGGGTAACAAAACTCAAAAATTAATTGATGATATTAAAAGGAAAAAAATGCAGATTTCAGATGCAGTGGTCATCCATAACATAGCGAAAGCGAAAAACGAAAACGGGAATCCATCCCGAAGGGAAGAGAATAAGATAAGAGAGGACTACTCAAAATTGACGAGCGTGAACTTGGGAGAAAGGAAGGAAATGGGAGGTACCCGGTCAAAAACGAGATATGAGAATTGGGAGGGAAGGAAGGATAATACTGTATCACCCACGAAAAAGGAAGATCAGGTTTTAGGATCGAATAAAAGAAAAAAGAAAGATGTCAAAGGGGATCATGAGATGGGTTGCCCCATACGAGAAGTCAAACTGAAAAAGGGGTTAGAAAAATCGCATCACGAGTGTGAGGATTTAACACAAGCAAATAGGGAGTGTCAAAGTATAGATAGATCGGATAATCAAAGGGATACGTCGGGGAAAATAACACTGCGAAGGAACAAAAGAGAATTTTGGTTTAGAAATAACGAGAACAAAAAGTATCTCAGGTCAGAAAATCTAGTAAAGGATTTGGACGGGAATAAAGAGCGCGAAAGTCTTACGAGACGGATTAGTCGGAGGACGGGCGACTCTAAAATGTCCCCGGCTTATTGTGTGGCGAGCGCCACAGGTAGACACGAAAAGTTGCAAAATTATCGTGTAAATAGACAAAAACCACAAGAAAAAAACGCGGAGAAAATAAATAGGTTGACAAGCGAAGATTCACGTCCGAGACACTATCCTAAATATAGAAATAGGCCTTCACATGACAGGCTCTAGCAGTTAGAAATTTTGCGCCGGATCAAGTGAGTCGAATTCGATTTAACTAAGTGTACATAAGTGAGTCGAATTCGATTTAACTAGGTGTACATATTAAATTTATCTTATTTTGTGTAAATGTCATAGTGTAAAATTTTAAATGTGTTTTGTCTTTTAAAAGTGAAATTTCATAATCAAAGGTACTCAGCATTAGTAAGTTAAATGTAAATTGTATGAAAAGTTTTTTGTGAAAAGGGTGAGTGAGATATATAAAGGAGGGCCACTCTAATATATGAGCTAACCTTTTCTTTGCAGATATTACGTCTTGCAGCCGAAATATCATTTAAAGGCGGGGGGTATTGTGAAGAATCCAATGGGATTCACAAAAAAGGTCCCATATATTTTCAAATGAGAACTCTAGATAGGAAAAGCAATGTATAAGCATAACAGCTCAAAATATTTCTAAGTCTCAAGGTTCTGCCGGAAATGATAAAAAGAATCAATCCATCTAAACCAATCTTAAAGGTTGACGGAAAAGTAGAACGGCATGAAAAAAAAGAGGAGTTATGGAATCCCTTTTAAGTAGCAACTTTGCCGATATTTTCCCAGGACAATTTAAAAATGAAACTAGATGCGAAATTTTCTCACGCTAGCAGCGAGGGTCTCTCTTGACCAATGATATCGAAGTTTGTTAGTGATATCATTCAACCTAGGCTCTGAGTGGGCCGACAGATAGCCTTTGTTTTAGGAAGGTGAATTGGAACGAACAGAGAAAAGAGGGGAGATGCGTTTTTGAATCCCGAGGAGAGGGCTGCTCGCTGAGTTGGGACTGCGATTTCGGAGAGGTCCGAAGGGATAGAAGTAGTCTGCCGATTCAGGCAGGATAATATTTCTCCGGTCGAGGCCGCGAGGTAAAAAGGAGTTGACAACGGATTGTTGTGCACGAGAAGCAGCGTCAGCAGTTTTCGTTACGAATTAAGGTAAAAGGACTAAACTTTTTTTGATAAAGAATCCATTAGAAGATTGGATGCCTATCTCATGCTTTGTTGAACTTATGCTTTTAAATGAACAGTGTCGTCAGCTGTAACGTACCCAGAAAATATAATATAGTTGTAATTCAAGTATAACCAAGAAATTAATTTATCTTATGTCTTTTCAATAAATTGTTTGATTTAATTATTACTTGGGCCTCCGCTTGACTGAAGTTCCACGCTACCACTTCCACATGTTAGTCGAAGGTTTTACAACTTCTAGGGAGCCTATGAATAATGAAAAAAAACTGGCAGCGGTGTATTGATACCCAAGGCTCATATTTCGAAGAATTTTAGTTTGCTCTACAAAAATGTTTAATAAATTTTGTATTCTCAGTCCAGTCTTGAAACTTTGTGAACACACAATGTATGTCTTGTCTATCATATATTTTCATCTCATGAACTTCTGTATTTGCAAAAGTTCTATTCACCACACAACTAATATTAATTATAAGCATTGCTGAAATTAATAAATACATATTGATAATTAGTATAAGTAATTCTTTATAATGGACACATCCGTTATTTGCAAAGTAAAGTGATACAATACAAAAATATTCAATTTTATTATTGTAATACGTATAGGTCTGACCCTTTTGCATCGTGTGACAGGAAAAGTCTCATAAGTGTAGCTATCCGAAAATCCCTAGATTATGCTGTCACTTTGCCAGCGCAGACTGGGAGCAAAGGGTTGAGGAGGTGGATAAATCTACCCAATCCTCGTTATCGCTTTTACATCTTGATTCATAAACTTTGTACAGTTGTATTCAGGATAAGTGCCACAGTTTTATCAGTTAAAGGAATCCAGTCTTATTTGGCCTTTTCTGTGAAATGCAGTATTTTTGAGTTATCACTTTTCTTACGGAAGAGTGATTCATGATGACGATTAAATTTAAGTTATAGATTAAAGTTAGCAGAGTAAAAATACACAATGGAAACCTAAGCTGTTAAATCCTTAAATGTAAAAGTTTATGAAGCTAAATGGTGGTGAAATAATTACAAGAAAGTTTAAAAACAAACTAAAGTTTATTAAAAACCAAAATGCAGAAATATAGTTTAACTATAACATTATACAACTAATAAATCTTAAGCTTATACAAAAGCATATTAAACTATTAAAGCAGATTTGACAATAATAAGATAAAAGTAAAAACAAACCCTCATGACATATGAAGAACAGGATTAAATCATTAAGTGGTCATACGATCCAAAAGTTCCATGAGAATGCGTACACGTAAATAAACTGCTCACTATACTCTTCAAAGCACAACTGAAATAAAGGATAGCTTCTTTCTAAAAGATATCACTTGATTGAAGAACAGCACAGAAAAACATTTAGATGACTGGAGATAACTACTGAATAAAATAACTATGTATTTACTTTCACAACATTTGCCGTCGCGTCTTACGATGAATCACAGTCTTCAGTTTCAGCAAAATACTTAAACAAAGTTTTTCCGTAATTCAAGAGCACATGATAAATCAATATGACTCACTTAAATATATTCGTAATCGGCGGCAAAACGTTAAACGAAGAAAAGTAGGAAACTGCTTTTATGTGGAGAAATATAAACTGAACTTATGTCCACATCGAACGCCATGATAACACGCTTTAAAATACTTCCAACTTAAACCACTGTTAAAATGAAGAAGCAAGGTGAATGGAAAGAAATTACGTCTTTACTTATATGAACCGGGTGAATGGATAAACCAATCACGGAGCAGTAGAAGATGGTTCTCGAAGGACATCGTGACGAAACGTCGTACGAATGATGTGCAGTAGTTTCTAGAGATCCTACATTAGAGAGAGATTGGACATTGACAGAATGTCCGCCATTTCCGTTCCAAAGTAGATGGAACGCCGTACAACGCAATGCATTTTCGTCAGCGTCTAACACTTTTTATTTTATTAAAATTATTAAAATTTCATTTTATATGCTTTCTGAGAGTCTATCAGAACATAAAATACACAATGAACAAATACAAATTAACAAATAGAAGCACATTTCCATTATAATGAGTAAGAATTATCAGAAAATGCATTTTTTTCATTCTGCTGAAATGCAGGTTTAGCATTTCGAGTGTCGGAGAGCAAACGAAATTTTTGAAAGAGGTTATTATAGTTTGGAATTTTCATTTGAAATAAAAATACTTTAGTTTATGAATAACACAAGAAATGCTAGAAATGTAATTTTATGTAGTGTGGGTATCTATTTTTACTTTTCGTTGTCTAAGTATTCATTACTATGGATAAATTAAGTATACTTTTCTAAATAAATAATTAGATAAAATGTATTAAAGGAAACTCTTTTGAATTTTAAAAGAAAGTTAAAAATATATTTAATGGCAATAAGAAATTTAAAGAACAATTACTGAAATGTTCAGAAAAGTATAGATCGTATGTATTATAGTATTTTCATTTATAAATTTAGATAGCTTTAAAGAAACTGGTTGTTTGTATGAAATTAAAAAGTTTCAATTTTCCAGCTTTAATACATTTTATAATACTAAGTGTAGCTAAATATTTGAAAAAAAAACATTCTGATAGACACTAAAAAAAAAAAAAAAAAAAAAAAAAAAGATTTACACACACATGCTTAGTAATGTTTATTTATGAACTTAAAGGCGCTTTGCTTTAGAGTTTATATATTGTGAATTTATATATTTTTGTAATTGTCAGAGTCTGCGCTATTTTTTATGCGGAAAATTGAAATTTCGACATGCTTATGTTTTCTGTGCCCTTAAATTCAGCTGACTTTAAAAAAAAGAAAATATTAAAAATGAATAGTTTAAGTATTTATAATTTATAAAAAATTTCGTGTTTTAAATAGAGTGCACTATATACAATTTCATTACAGATTACGTTCTTCAAATGAATCAAAATGTAAACACAATTCATCGGCAACAACGGAGGCCAATTACCACCAACTGTCAAACTTCGAAAGTCGAAATTATTTACACGTTTTGCTTATTCACTACGCAAAGATTGAAATAAAAATCAGTTTTTTAATGTAAAACAAGAGACACAGAAATGAAATTGCTTTTTTATGTCACTCATTTAGACTGTACTTATTATAATAAAACTGTTTAAAGTTGACCACATACACAACAATTGGTCTCAGATAATTTAAATTATGTTGCAAAGTAAATAAACATTCTTAAATATTAAAAAGTAACTCTAAAAACAAAAATAACTTAGCTATAAACAGTATAGCAAGTCTTGATGCAATATTTAAAACGTTCAATCTTTCAAAATACAAATTTTCTCCAGAGTGTAATAACGACGTATACGGAAGGCGTAACTTAAATGGCGGATTTGTCAAATCTGCCGGTGCCGCAATGTCCAATCTCTCGCTAATGTAGGATCTCTAGTAGTTTCAAACGATTAACGCCATCTGGTGGCGGGCGTGAAACACTCGTTATTCGAAATGAATTCCATGCTCCTGATTGCCTGGACGTGGATAACTAAAATTCGGAAAATACGTGTGATAAACAAACAAAGTAAACAACTTTAAAAGGCAAGATAGCAAAAGTAAATGAACGGTAAGTGAAATAACGAATAACTTTATTTTATTAATAAAAGATTTTCTATATAGATAAAGAACTGTATGAATGTATTGCTTGATAAAGATAGAATGTAAAGTGTATAGCAGAGTGAAAGTGAAATGTAGAGGAGATATTTTCCGAACAGTGTCAAGACAGGTAACAGGGTTTTATATTTATCAATTCAGGGGGTGTAGTGGGGAGTATATGGGGGTATTCGCCGTATACCCTCTGGATTTTTTAAAGAAGTTCCGAATACCCTCTGTTTCTCAAATAAATCGATATCTCTAGCCATTAACGCGCACGACTCTAGCATATATCCCTGTCTGTAGTATATACCCTCTGGGGTTTTTTTTACGACTACCACACTGAGAGTGGTTATGTCTTCAACAATGAAAGTGCAGCTCTCGAGCTCACTTCTGTAGCCGATTTTGGATCGGACAGAAATTTCAGTGAATACCAGTGGGCTGTGTACATAATAATAATTATTTTCGGTCATTGTCAATGACTTGGAAAAAACAATTTTTTAAAATCTTGAAATGAATGTTACATATCATTTGTTATATTCGTTTGCTATTTCATGATCTCTTTTCATAACGGCCATCTGTAATCTTAAAATTGGCTAAAAATACAAATTTAGACAATTATTTCCGCAATAAAAACGTTACTTCTATACCAACAATAACTGCAAGACACATTACATTTTCAAAAAATATGTTGAAAAGTTTGAAGCACTTTTGAGAAGACTAACTTTTGTTTACACGTGAAAATTGTCTTTTTCAAAATACTTAAAATTTAGAGAGTTAATGTTTGCAAATGTTATGCATTGATATCACAATTGTTATGGTGGAAAGTAAATTTTGAGAGATGCATTATGAAACTTAATCGAAGGTTGAATTTCTCCTTAGCATAAAGCAGAATTTTGCAGAAAATGTGGAGTGCAGAACATCATTGAGGGGTCATTTTCTACAATGGTGAAAACCAAATGTTGGGAAATAATTTAGAGCAAGTCTGAACCGTATGCATATTTTGCAGCAACATTTTAAAGAATAATATCTGAATGCTGAAATGAAAATATTTTACATGCTTAATGTAAGCTTAAATGTAGAACTAAAAAGTATGTATGGTTCAGATTTTCTCTAAATATATGCCACTGGGGAAAATCTCAAGGACGGTAATTTACAAGACCCCAAGAAGGTTTTTTAAATGTATCTACAAAGAGAGAAAGTTATATATACCCACCAAAGAGGAAATTGCTGGCCAGCAGCAAGATAGCTGCTGGCAATGATGGAGAAGTGCTGGCTAATGGTCTACCACAGCATGACCACTGCTGGACAGCTTCAGTCAACTTTGCTGTTGGAAATCATCATATAAAATTTTGGTGGACTTCCGTTCTATCTCATGCGCTGGCCCACCACTACATGAAAGTGCACGAACTTTTGCAGTATTATTGCTAGGAACCCTTACGCTAGGTGGCGTTGCAAATATCGAAGACATTCAATATTTAAACACAAATCTGAAATGAATATCATAACACAATTTAAGCTGTGAAGGTAATTTTTTAAAACTGTAAATAATATAGCACCACTGCCACCAACAAAATAAATAAGTAAGTGAATAAATAAATAAATCCTTTATTTCAATGCCCTTTTTTTTCTTCTTAAATCTGGTTTTACTAAGTTACAAAGGATTTCGGTTTTCATAATTTACAAAGTTCAGAATCAATAATAAAAAAAGCTTATAAAATATATAGGATTTTTATACAATATAATAATTTCTATACCAGTTTAATGATTTTGAACGAAAATCACAAAAGAAACAAACTTGAAATAGTTTGAAAACTACGAGCGGTCGTAGCATACGCTGAAAGTGCTTGTTCATGTCCGATCACGAAAACCAAACAGCATGGAGCGCCGTTAGTACTTGGGAGGGTGACCACATGGAAACCGCTGCAAGTTCAAATATTTTTATAGACATTTCTATTATAGACACTATTTCTATAGCTCTTGGTGAAACTAGCTTATAGAAAAAAGAGCCATAATTCTATAAAACTTTGTTTTTTTATGGAATTCTATAAGAAATTTTTGTAAGGGAAAGTGCTGGGCCAGCAAAGGAATAGCAGTGGGATAGGTGCTAGCACTGCAGGAAAAGTGCCGGATTTTGAATTAGTAATATATGATTTTAACCTTCCGTCTACCAGACGGGTCCATTGGACCCGACAGCAATATTTAATGTAAATTTTTCTCATGAAAAATAGCATTCAAAGTTTCGCGATTACATGACTTTTCCTGCAATTGTCTCCTCTATGTATATGCAATTGCGATTAAAATTTTGTTCGAAATTTTTTACCTATTTTTAATTTGTTTCATTGTTTACCACGCGGGTCCATTGGACCCAACATTAAAACAAACGTAATATACTGTTGCTTTCTTTTTCTAGGGTTGCCATAAATCATGAGGAGGAACAGGGTTACCATAATTGGCTGTTTATCGCCCATTTGGCGATGGATTTTTAGCGCCAATCTCGCCAAATTTGGTGACTTTATAATGAAGTTTTGAGAACATTCTAGACTGATCTAGTAAACTTCGTGCTCTATATATAAAAGGTTACTTCTGGTTCAGAGAGTCATTTATCAACAGACACAGTTAGTGAGCGAATGGTGTCTATTGATGTTTTTGAGTCTTTTCATTCAAAATAGGACTTGATATTTGAAGACAAGTAATAAGTGTAGTTTGTACGTGCTTTGTTATTTTACAAATATTCATCATTTTCTTATTTCCTAACTTATTTTTTGTTAAAAACTGAATTGAAGATGAACAGAAAAAAAGTATTGACTCAAGAGGAAATTCAAAAAATTATGGAAAATCCGGACGATATAGAATTCGACACCGATGATGAAAATCTGTCGTCTGATGAAGGTGAAGTAGATTATGTTGAAATACATAATGAAATTTCTGATTCCTACTCAGAATCTGATAATGATTCCAATGAAGTAAATGTAGCAACCACAAGTACTTCAAATTCTACTTTTGTTTCCAAAAATAATTCACAGATCTGGTATAAGAATGAAGTTGCTAGACCACAAGGGAGACGTACTGAAATCAATATTTTACGTGAAAAATCTGGACCTTCAAGATTTGCAAATCGTGAAGTGGATTCCATATCATCCTCATTTCTTATCTATTTCCGAAAAAGACTTTTGGAAATTATAGTAAAATGGACAAACGCGGAAGGCAATAGAGTATTCGATAAAGAGTGGAAACCTATAGATATTATAGAACTTAAAAAATTCATCGGACTTTTATTACTTATTGGAGTATATAAATCGAAAAATGAAACAGTAAGCGAACTTTGGAGCATAAAAAATGGAAGACAAATATTTCGGGACATTATGAGTCGCAATAGATTCACAAGTATATTACGTGTCATAAGATTTGATGATGCTGCTGAGAGGCGTAAAAGAAGATCAACTGATAAATTAGAGCCAATAAGAGAATGCTTTGAATTGTGGAATAGCTATTTACAAGACCCTTATATTCCTAATTGGTCTATGACTGTCGATGAGCAATTAGTTTCTTTTCGTGGAAAATGTCCTTTCCGTCAGTATATGCCATCTAAACCTGGAAAGTATGGATTGAAGTTCTGGGTTATTTGTGACAGCGTAACATCGTATGCTTGGAAACTGGAACTATATACAGGCAAAAATGAAGTAAGAGAATCTCATCAGGGAGAAAATGTAGTTAAAAGATTGACGAAGGAAATTGAAAATTCTGGTCGTAATATTACATGTGATAACTTTTTTACGTCATATGCATTAGCAACACATCTTACTTCAAAAAAATTATCTCTTATTGGAACAATTCGAAAAAATAAACCTGAATTACCCGCTGTGTTCACAAATCCAAAACATCGTTCTGTATATTCTACTTTATTTGGGTTTCAAGAGAAGGCGACCATCATCTCTTACTGTCCCAGAAAAGGTAGAATTGTTACTTTGCTAAGCACAATGCATAACACTTATGATATTGACAACAGCTTAGAAAAAAAGCCACAAATAATCCTAGATTATAATAAAACCAAAGGCGGAGTAGATACGATGGACAAAATGGTAAGAGCATATAGTGTGAAACGCATGACACGTCGGTGGCCTTTGATTGTATTTTATAATATGATCGATATAAGTGCGATGAATGCATACATAATATGGTTGTCACTGAATGCTGAATGTGATCCGAAAATGAAAAAAAGGCGGAATTTCATTATTCAACTTGCAGAAGAATTAGTAGGTGAAGGAGGTATCGCCGTCTCAACATCTACTTCAGAACAACTTTACGCAAATAGTTTTGAACCGCCACGAAAAAAATCAAGATGTCATATTTGTCCCTCTAAAAAAGATCGAAAAACACGAACATTATGCAAGAAGTGTACGAAAAATGTTTGCGGAGAACATTCCGTCGTTATTTGTACTTCATGTACAGAATAATTTTATTATGATGAAAAACGTTTTGTAGTCATTATAATATACTATATATATTACTTTCTTACTGTATGTGTTACTTTCTTACTCTATTACTATATATATCACTTTTATATATTGTATAAGGTGCATTAATAACAAATATATTCATTGTAGATAAATGGGTGTTTTGTATATTTTGAAATCCTATATATTTTACATATGGGTCCAATGGACCCGAATGGTAGTTCTTGCATATACTTTTTTTTGGTAGTCTGAAGGTTAAATGAAAATAGCGTCATACATATTTATAAAACGTGCATCTTTAAAAATATATGTATAAAGTAAATGTGAATTTAATTTAATAAAACTTGATGATACTGTGATGGCATTAAAATGACGTCATTTCCATTCATTTTCCCTTTCAATAGAACAAAATTATTTTACTGCAAATGAAGACGGTTTTTCGGAAATAAAATACTTTTCATCGACAAAAAACTAAACACTTTCTGGCTCATTTTTTAATATAAAACGAACATACTTACTGACATGATTAAGAAAATGATTTGTAATTAAACAGTTTTTAATTTTCTGATAAATGAATTAAATCTTGAGTTATAAGTGATTGTTGTCACAGGACGGTAGTTTTTCCCTTTTCTGTGCAGTCGTCTCTAGAAATTAGGCTCAAAATGACAAGTTTTAAGGAATTTTATAAAACTATCTTCTGTCTTTACTAAAAAACTGTGCAGTTACATAGTTTCTTGAAGAAAACGCCTGTCAATTTGATACATTCGCAATATATGTATAACGTGTCAAGAAGTAGCCAGTTTAGATTTGAGATCAAGTTTAACCTATTTGTGCATTTTAAATACTCTTAATAATAATTTTTTCTTGTTTTTAAGCGTTATATCTTGGTTATTTTATAATTTTGTAAATAATGTAAGATCTTAGAGAATTTTAGTTCTTTTATTTTATGGTATCAAGAAGTGAGAAATAAATCATATAAATTCTTCCCATAAATTTCGACTCCTCTATTTTGTCCCTATCGCAGAAAAGAATTAAACTTAAGTTCAAAAGAAATCATGTTCTTTCTATACTTTATGTTAATAATTAAGAAATTTTATCCTCCCAACTAAAAAAGAATGAAAATCAGCTTCCCTCCTGCCAAAAAAAGAGATTTTTCTTATTTCTGCTGTATTTATTATTCTGTAGTGAAAATAAATAATTAATTAATTTTGTGAAGTGCTATAACTCTAAAAAAATCACACAAAGTTAAAATTCCTTAAAATTCTTTATTCGTCCTACAAATGTAATTTTCTATTTTTTTTATTGTATAGTAACAATCAATTATCAAAATAACTCTGCCATAGAAATCTGCCCTTACCTAACAAAGTTTTAAATCCCTAATTAAAAAAAAAATACCCAACGTGTTCTTTTGTTGTAACAATAATTAATCAAAATTCATTAGCCTTTCTAGATCGCGGGGGGCGATTTTACAAACCATCACGCGTAGCGCGATTGAGTATAATATGGAATGGTGATTAGCAGAAAGATGGTTACGTAGTTTCTGGGGGAGGAGTTAAATGTGTCAATTCAATGAGCGACTTTGTTTAAAGGTTGAAAGCTGAATTTATTTGTGAACCATACAGTATAGTGGTTAAAGCAGCACTAAGCTAGTAATATAAAGGTTTCAAGTTGTGCCCTTGTTAATGTTTTTTTTTTTATTTTTAGAATTGTTCAGATTTATGAACTGATAATAAAGATTACTTATTATTAGTTGCTTTGTAATTTTTAATTGTCAATTAGTCAAATTATAATTACAATTAAGTTAAATAAAATTTAATTAATTTTGTGTTATATAAAATAAAATTTAATTTTAAATAAATTTGTAAATCCATATAAGCTATTTTTTAATAGTTAAATGATCGTTTATTAAAGTACTGTAACTCCTAAACTTACATTAAAATAACTTTTATGTTGGAACTTTAGTAACAGATAGATATGAAATTAACAGAATCAATTTATTAGTTTTACCAAAAGTTAGGGTTTTAAGTTGTGTGTTTTTTTTAAAGTTTTGTTTAGATCTTTATTGAATTAATTCAGTTAATAAACAGTATTTATTAAATGATAATAAAAATTAATTATCAGTTATTTTTAATTGCCAATCAGATAATTAAATTAAATTATAATTACAATTAAGTTAAATAATTTTTTTATTATATACAATAAAATTTAATTTTAAATATATTTCAATAATTATTTTTTTTAATTCATATAAGCCATTTTTTAATAATTAAATGAACTCTCATTAAAATGTTATAACTTTTAAACTTACATTAAAAATACTTTTATGTTGAAACTTTAATAACAGATAAATATCAAATTAAAATAATTAATCTTTTAAAATTAAGCATTAGCCTTCAACATTTATATTCATTGACTAGTATTCAACAATTACTGATTAATCTGTAGTTATAAAGTAGTTGGTAATTACCATTAACTAAATATTTTCTTTTTTAAAATAATTTTATTTAAATATATAATTAATATTGATATTTTAATATATATAACTATATTAATCACTATTTTTATTTAAATATATAATTAATAATAATAAGCATTATTCAAGGGCTGAAGACTACGAATTTTTTAGGCCAGGTATAATTTAGAAGGTTACTTATTAAATTGTTATATATTATATAAAGCAAAAATATGTCTGTTAGTAACGCTAAACTAAAACACAAAATTATATGTCACATGCTGCCACTTTCACTTTGACTGCTTATATCTTCACTTCTATAAATCTAATTTTTACTCATTTAAATAGGAAAAAAAAATACTTTCAAATAAAATTTATTTGGGAAATTACTGATTTTTTATTTTTCAAGAAATAATTTTCCATCATGTAAGTTTTTAGTCCATCAACATGTGACATAATACTAAACATTTATTGCTTCTTTAAATGTAAAGAAATATTTTCGGTTTTCAGTATCATAAAATAGATATGCAAAACTAATGAAAAATGGGAGGCAGGACAAAGGGTGATAGAATGAAAATTTCGAAAGATGTGGGTTTTAGATTTTCAATATGAGATAAAATGTCAATAATATCTCTCTATCTACAAAATGTGAAAAATCACATCTCTTCCCCCTCCCCCCACACTTTGTACTTTAAGTCATTAATAAAAGATGATTACATTTAAAATGATTCACAAAGGATTAACTACAAATAAACTAAAGAAAGCATCATTCTATTGCTGTATTACAGACAAGAATTATAAAAAAAGAAAGGATATAAATGTATTTAACACACATAGAGTTAAAAATATGTGAAAATATTGTTGAACTGTTAGTTACTTATTTCAAAACTCTAGCTGCATTTTTAAAATTGTAAATTAGGTCCTGTTCTGAAATATTAAGATTTTTAATCACTGCATATTATCACCTAATTTGAGTTTTCATTGAATTGCATCCTTATAGGTTTATTATAAATCATAATTATGCATGGTTTAAAAAATGCATTAACAACTGAACTTGAAAAACAGTTTAACATGTTTTTTTCCTTAATATCTGTTCAATTTTTAGTTGTATTGGGGTGAGGGAATATTAGATTTACTGCATACAACTGTATCAAATGCATAAAATACATTATTACTGCTCCCATTATTAAAAAGAAAGTTTTATTGTAATATTTCCCCCCTCCCCCATTTATTGTTAATGCTGAATTTAGCTAATAGATGGCGATACCATACAGAGAAGCATTTACTTATTGATGTATTTAACTAATAATCATGTAACAAGCAACATAAATTACTTAAAAAATAGAATTTAATTATATTTTGTACCTTGTAGTTTTTTTAATGCTAGGTAAAGGTTTAATAATTTATTTAGCCAACTGAATTATTTAATTTGAGGTTTTATTTCACTTAATTTTTTTGTGAATACATTTTTCATTTCCCATTTATTGTTAATGCTGAATTTAGCCAATAGATGGCGATACTTTGCAGAAAAGAATTTAATTATTGATGTATATTTAACTAGCAACTTAAATTACTTCAAAAACAGATTTTAATTATATTTTGTACCTTGTAATTTTCTTATTGCTAGGCAATGTTTAATAATTTATTTAGCCAACTGAATAATTTAATTTCAGGTTTTATTTTGCTTAATTTTTTCCGTGAATACATAAAAAGTTTGAAAGGATTTTTTTTTTTTTTTTTTTTTTTTTTTTTTTTTTTTTTGTGAAATTAAAAAATAATTTAAATATATTAAAAAAAATAAATTTACATGACAAATTTTGCATTTTATGCTCTTTTGATTTAAAGAGATGGTTTAAAGCCCTTTGTTTGATCCCCTCTCCCTTCCCCAAAGATTAAAGTATAAAACTGCAATTCATTTGCATGTCAATTTATGCAACAGTACAAAAAATATTAACACCTTGGTAAATTTAAAGAATTCAATTTAAAGAATTTATAATCCCAATTAAAGGAATAACTTTCGATGTCAAGAAAATGGAAAATTACAAATTTTTTTCTAATATTTATAAAAAAATTTCTAATATTAATTTCTATTATTTCTAATATTTATAAAAAAATTTCTGAATATGCATCTTGAAGTGCAGATATATCTACATGTGAAAATGTACATGACAGGAGATATTAATGCGATATCTCAATTTCAATATGATACTTCAATTCTAATTATGACAATACAATAAACATTTTTTAAATTTTATTTTTGTGCTTTACTTAATTATTCTTGTGAAATACTACTTTAATATATCGATTTAAGTTTCATTCTTTAGTTCCAGGTAATTACAATTAAAAATTAAAATTCAAAATATGAGTTACTTCTACTGAAAAAGTAATTATTTTAATTTTACTTAACAATCGGAAATATTTGTTTACAGATAGTAGCGAATATAATAATTTATAAACAAAATTGGTAGAAGAATATTAATGTTTATTTTTTAACTTTATATAAGGTTTTGTTATCCATCACTAAATTATGCAAAACATATAGTTCCCTCCCCCTTTAAAAAATTACAAAAGATGAGATGATAGAAATTAATTATTTTTCATTCACCTTTTCAGTTAAAATATTAGTTTTCTTTTTCGTAAAAAAAAAAAATAATAAGTACAATAAAATAATACAAAAATTGTTGTATTTGATTGCTTATTCGATCTGCTTCATACTAAACGATAGTTGTATACATGAATTCTTTTCTTTTAAATGAATAATATAGTAAATCTTGTTGTACACTTTTTTTTGTTCTAAGCATCATTAAAAATAAAGCAAATATGAATATGCGAACTCTGACGATTTTAGTCAACGAAGTAAAAACTATCCTCTTCAAGCGAATTAAGCCCCTTCTACAACGAGGCAACCGATCAATGATCATTCGATATCGCCCTCAATCGCTTTAAGCTTGATGGTTTGTAAAATCGCATCGCAGGACGGCTGCATAAACCATTACCGAGTTCATGGGTGACATTCCAGGATAAGTTAGAGCGTGATTAGCATATTAAAATGGAGCTGATATGCCAAATCATATCTTGGTGGAAACTAACTGCAGACTCAATTTTAGTGGTTGATTGGTAAGTTTGCCATTGTGTTTCCTGCACACAATGAGATCATAAAAGTTATATAAAGATGGAGGACTGGGTGCAGAAAAAACAATATGAAACCTAACCAATAAACTACTAATATTAGGTCTGCAGTTGGTTCCCACCAAGATGTGACTTGACAGGCCAGTTTCATTTGAATATACTAATCGAGTTCTAACTAATTCTGTATTTTCACCCATGAACTTGATGAGAGGATTGTTTGTGCAGCTACTACCCACCCTAGTCCACACATTAAAGTTTCCACTCTTTTCCCAACGCTCTATCAAAAAGGGCATTTTTAGACATGGTTAAAAAAAATATGTAATTGCTATAGCATGTTCAGAAATGTTCATTTATTGAAAAATAAAAATGTATAGTAATAGAAGATTTTTCATTAGCAATTAGTCAATGCAAAATTTCCGTAATTCTTAATCTGAAAGAAAACTGTGAGAAAAATAAAATATACAACTTTCCTCTCAAATGTCAAATTTCAAAATTGACATGTAGAGCTTGTACCTTTATTTTCTAATGTGAAAAAAAAAAATTCAAGTAAATTTCTAATAATCTAACAACTGCATCAGTCAATATATATAACTATTTCTCAACTCTTCATTTAAACGCGTTTATGTGATATGTGTAAAAATTGTCACTGTTAAAAAAATAAGCCTTACATGGGTAATATCTTAATGCGACCAGGATATTCAACTGAGGGGGGGGGGGGGTTAAATAATTATCTTATACTAATAAAAGAACAAAATTGTCTATGTGTGCGATGGCTAGCAAAGTCTACGGCACGTACGAGGTACGAAATTTTTCTGAAGAGAGTTCAAGGCCTCTCCTAATGCACCTGGTCCTCAGAATTTTTTATTATTTTAATTATTAGCTGCGTAATTAATTTAGAAACGCAACTCATTTTCATCAAAAATACACTTTTCTCGGCTTTTTTTAATCCGCTTGCTTTCGGTTGGTTGGTTGTATAAAGTTTTCTCAGGAGAAATTAAATAAACCGGGATAGCAATGACATTGGGTCTGTTCAGAAGTGCAGTTCGCGCCGAGCGCGCGCTCAGAAGTTTTTACCATGGAGTAGGTCTTATCGAAGAAAGGAATTTTAAAATAATACAATTATTTCATTATTTTTATGGTTCAAAACAGATAAAACATACGACTTTATTTCTTTATCCTTCGAAAAAATTGTTTTCGTAACAGAAGTAAATGCCTATATTCACTCAGATAAAATCCAAAATATTCGGGAAAAGCATCACGTGACCTACTTCATCTAATTTAGCCCGTTCAGTGTTTAAAATTTGACAACCAACTACTCAGAAATTTTTTATGGGCGATTTGATCACGTAATTGTGCATTTTGTTTATGTTTTATTGGTTTTGCTTTGTCTGGTAGGTTGATTGGTACAATTTAACAATTCAACTGGTGATCTAAAAATTTTAACTTTTTAACAATTTTCTTTTTATTTATTTAAAAATGATTTATCAGTTGCTTTATATCTTCCGTGATAAATAGAATGTTGTTAATAAACCAAGATTGTGATATCAAAATAGAGATTTATTTTTAATCTACTATACTGGATGGGTTTCAATGGAATTTGAACTGTTAGTTAGACAGTTTTTCAGAGAAGGTTTTAATATATCTATACTAATAAAAGAACAAAATCGCTTTGTGTGTGTGTGTGTCTGTCGGCGATGGCTAGCGAAATGTTCCGCACGTAGAAGTCTGAAAATTGCGGAGTGATTAGTCCAAGACAGGTCCAGATGCACTTGAGGCTCAGAATTTAAATTTTTTTAAGGGCCGGGGCCCCTGGGCCCCTTTAAGTTTTAGTGCACTAAATTGTTAATAACATGCCTCTTTTCTATCCGATCTTCTTCGTTTTTGGGGTGAATTCTCCTTTCAGTATCTGCCCCATTTCTATATTTCAGTTACGACAATGGCACCCTTGCAAGGGGCCCAGTACAGGGGCCCTCGAAGTTTTAGTGCACTAAATTGCTAATAACATGCCTCTTTTCTATCCGATCTTCTTCGTTTTTGGGGTGAATTCTCCTTTCAGTTTCTACCCCATTTCTACATTGCAGTTAAAACCCTGGCACTCTTGCAAGGAACCCGGTACAGGGCAGCTTGATGCAATAAATTGTTAATAAATTGCTTCCATTTTATCCGATCTTCATTTTAGGGATACTTTCTCCATTTAGTTATTCTCCCGTTTCTACATTTCAGTTAAGACCATGGGCCCGTTTAGGGTCCCGTAGGTCCCGTTCCAGGGCGCCTTGAATTTTTTGTGTGCCATGCGCTTTTCACACCCCAATTTTCTCACTTTCGCAGTGCGTAATTTTAAAGTTGAGTCTTGAACTCTTCTCCCTAGACCAACACTCACATAATTTTATTGGGGCCGCAGGGCACATTTTTAAGCATTTCCCCAATTTTTTGCGCATTTCTTTCAAATTATATTCTAATGATTAATTCATACCCTATGCTTAAATTTGACTAATCGAAGATCTAATACGCTAAGTACTAAATTTTAACATGTTTTCATGTTAGGGCTCTGTTCTCAACTATCAGTTGGCCCCTTTTGGGCCCCCCTATTATAACTTCCTTAAAAATATTCCGATTCACTAGCTTTTTTTTTTCTAACATCATCTTAGGTTCTCCAGCTATTACATGAACGACAAAAAAAAATCAGCTACTACAAATTTTGAATATTAATCGCCTTCTTGGGCCCTTGGTGAAGCTTCTTTAAAAATGATCCGAATGCCATGCAATTTTCTTTAACATAGTTCTAGCATCATCTGATTACTTTAGAAACTACTAAAAAGTATATTTATACCAAACTACATGCCACTTAAGCCCCTGACCCCTTGGGATCCGGTACAGGGCCCCTCGAAGCTCTTGCACCATAAAGTGTTAACAGATTGCCCCTCTTAATCCAATCTTCATTTTTGGAACCATTTTTTCAATTTATTTATTCTTCCGTTTGTATATTCCAGTTAAAATCCTGGGGCAACCTAGGGTCCCGTAGGGCTCGATCCGGGGCCCTCGAACTTTTTGCTTGCCATGCAGTTTTCACCCCTAATTTTCTCACCTTCTTATTGCATAATTTTAAAACTGAGTTTTGGACTCTTCTTTCTGGACCAACACCTTCATATTTGAATTGGGGCCCTAGGGCCCTTTTTAAGCATTTACCCCATTTTGCGCGCATTTCTTTAAAATATTATTCTAATGATTAATTCATACCCTATGCTTAATTTTGACTAACTGAAGATATAAAACACTAAATACTAAAACATTTAAACATGTTTTCGAGTTAGGGCCCTGTTCTCAACTATCAGTTGGCACCTGTGGAGCCCCCTATTATAGTTCCTTTAAAAATAGTCCGACTCACTAGCTTTTTTTCTAACAACGTGTTAGATTCCCGAGCTATTACATGAACGACAAAAAAAAAGTCAGACTTCAACTACCATCAATTTTGAATATTAATCGCCTTCTGGGGCCCCTTGATGCAATTTCTTTAAAAATGATCCGAATTCCTTTCAATTTTCTTTACCATAGTTCTAGAGATCTGATTACTTTAAAAACTACTAATAAGTGTCTTTATACCAAACTACATGCCACTTAAGTCCCTTCCCCCTTGGGGCCAGGTACAAGGCCCCTTGAAGATTTTGCACCATAAATTATTAATAAATTGCCCCTCTTAATCCGATCTTTATTTTTAGAACCATTTTTGCATTTAGTTATTCCCCTTTTACTATATTCCAGTTAAAATCCCGGGGCACCTTAGGGTCCTGTAGGGCTCGATCCGGGGCACCTTAGGGTCCTGTAGGGCTCGATCCGGGGCACCTTAGGGTTCTGTAGGGCTCGATCCGGGGCCCCTTGAACTTTTTGTGTGCAATGCATTTTTTGCACCCTAATTTTCTCACAATCTCATTGCATAATTTTAAAATTGAGTCTTGGACTCTTCTTCTTAGACTAACACACTCATATATTTATTGTGGCTCTAAGGCCCTTTTTATGCATTTACCGCATTTTAACGCATTTCTTTAAAATATTATTCTAATGATTATTTCATACCTCATGATTAATTTTGACTAATTGAAGATCTAAAACGCTAAGTACTACAACATTTAAACATGTTTTCATGTTAGGGCCCTGCTCTCAACTATCAGTTGGACCCCTTTTGGGCCCCCTGTTATAGCTCAATTAACACGTTGAGTGCCACGGTGACACTGAAGCACTGAAAAATTTACAACGTTTTAAGTAATTTTTAAGGAAGTATAATCCTGTAATAAATAAAAAGTTGGTAAATTTTAAATAAATTTTCAGTAATTACTTAAAACAATATATACTTTTTTAGTTTTATATCATATTTTAGATTTCAGTCATCGGTGAATGAAGCGTTTTAAACGGAAAGTTCAGTGTCAGTCACCGGTGACTGACGTGACGCTTAACGTGTTAAAATAGTCCGATTCACGAATTTTTTTTCTAACAACTTCTTAGGTTCTTCAGCTACTACATGAGCAACAAAAAAATTTGCAGACTACCAATTTTGAATATTAATCGTCTTCTTGGGGCCTTTGTTGCAGCTTCTTTAAAAACTATCCTATTATATTGCAATTTTCTTTAACTTAGTTTTAGTGTCTTCCAGCTACTTTAAAACCAGCACAAAATTTTCGTATACCCAACTACATTCCAGTTAACACCCTGGCCCCCAGGGTCCGGTCTTTCTTTATACCTCAGCTACCACCTTTTTCGAACATTAATGTCCTTTTCCAGCATCATCTTACGTCTACTCACTACAGCCGTAAATTAAAAATCGCATCATTTTAAAGGTAACTTTAGATAAGAGATTTCATCTTTTTATTAAATATCGTATTAATGCTAACAGTAATTCATGAAATTTACAAGGGGAGGGGGAATCTTCCACCGGCTGGGGGCGCTTTATTGCCTCCGGTTTAAGGGCCCAATTGCAACGGGATTTGCTTCCTTCAACTTACAAGGAGAGGGCCAACCTTGTTAATCACAGATTTTGATTATTTTAATATATGTTGTAGGGTAGAGACCCCTTAGTCTCAGGTTCAACGGATTTTATACAACGCTCGTTAGTTCTTGATAAACCGGGGGGTCTAATATCAGCATACGATTTAAATACTTACTTTGTAACAAGATGGATAGGTCGGGCGTAGCTCAGTTGGTACGGCGTTTGCTGACTGATCCGCTGGCTCGAGTTCGATTCCCGAAAGCACCACACAATTTGTTTTTCTTATATTTTGTTTTATAAATATACTTGTAATTATAACTTAATAATCTCATTGTCAATTAAAATTTATAATATTGTATTTCAACTATAATTTTAGTATATTTATTTTTTTCACTTTTAACTAAATAGTTGTATAAAGCATCATAAAACTGTTAATTTTTTAAAAATCACTTTTAAAATGTATTTCATATATTCTTTATCGATGCAATGATATTGAACAATTGTGTCAATTCGTGATTTTAAAGAAATATAATTTATGCATTGCTTTAACGAGGGAAATCAATACGAAGATACAATTACTCTGTTTTTAAAGTAATAAGCATAATTATATTAAAAATTAGCATCGGAATTAAATTACAACGGATTTTTTGCATATAAAAGATTTTTAAATTTCTAATACGTATGCTTGCGTGCGCTTTCAAATATTTTGTTTTCCCCCTTATCTTCTTTCTGCTTTTATTTTTATTTTATTTGAATATGTTTTATTTTATCATAACTAGATGTCACCACAACAGGTTTGTAACGATTTTGGATTTTTTATTATTCAATAATAGATCCAATTTCTTTTTAAAACTCTTTAAAGGATGAGAAATAATAGTTCAAAATAAAAAATGATAAATTAAAATTTATATTTGTTAACATTATAATTAATGTACGATATTAAAATTTTTAATTGAGATTATTAAATTATAATTACAAGTATATTTATAAAACAAAAAATGAGAAAGACAAAATATGTAGCGCGTTCGGGTTTCGAACCCGGGCCCGCAGATCAGCCAGCAAACGCCGTACCAACTGAGCTACGCCCAACCTGCACTCTTTGTTACAAAGTAATTATTTAAGTTGTGTACTAATATTAGACCCCCCGGTTTCTCAAGAACTAACGAGCGTTGTATAAAATCCGTTGAACCTGAGACTAAGGGGTCTCTACCCTACAACATATATTAAAATAATCAAAATCTGTGATTAACAAGGTTGGCCCTCTCCTTGTTACATTACAATTCAGCTACTTTCTGTATTATGAAATTTTATCTTAGACTTTAGTTACCAACATTTTTTAACATTAATTGTACATTCTTTTTTTTTTAATTATTATTCTATGGGCTTGATTCCTACGAGGTTTGGCTCACTCAACTTGGTTTTCGATAGTCTCCGACACGTGCGGGCACTTCCGGTAAATGCTGCAATAGGTAGCGGGGATCTAGATTACAAGTTCATTCCTGAAAGAAGTTTGATGGGAACACACTAGGCGTTGCAGAAGGAAATGGGGCCTCCGAAATTAGGTTCATTTAAAAGAATTTCCAAAGATATAAAATCATGCGAACTTAAGTTTTGTTTAAGGTTATTATTTACAAACCGCGGGCAACGCCAGGCGGGTCTGCTAGTTGTTTATAAAATGAAAAATATTTTATTTTAAATGTTTATAAAGTAATTTTTAGTTAATACAGAATACATAAAAATATTTTTCGAATTATCCTCTATCTACAAAATTGTACTGATTAGAGAAATTAATTTGAAATCAAAATAATTATAAACTTATCTGATTTAAAAAATTTTAAGTAAAAAATATGATGAATTCAGGTACAGAGCAGTTGGGTTAGATAAAATGTTGAAAGAATTGGCTTCCACCAAAAGTTATGAACAAATTGATTTTGAAATAAATACTTTTCTTCGCATACATTATAAAAGCAAATTGCTTACTCTGGTGTTATTTCGGCAGTTGGAAATAAAAATTAATATATACTATACCACCATCTTTAAAGGGTTAAATTAGTCCAATCCAATCATGCTTTTAATAATTTTTATACAGTTTTTTAATTTTACCTATAAACAATTGTTAAAATGTCCCATGCGAATGAATCTTTCATATTATTCAAGCACTTTAAGTATGTTATTTTTTAAATAAATGGTCACCCAATAGTGAAACAAAGATAAATTAATACAGTTATAGTCACCATGTAACATATTAAGGGGAAGAAATTGCTATAACGTTAGTAATAGTTAAGGTACATCAAAACAAATGTGGAGACGTAAATATTTTTAGAAGCTCTGTATTAAAGTTATCATTGGTTTTCAATCATTTAGAAAGCTCAAGGAACATTTTTAAATATTGATTTCTCCTGCAGTAATTTCCTTTAATGAAAACCTTACTAGTATAAAAAAGAAGGTTAAATTTATCATTTCAGCTCACGCTATACATCGGAAATGCTTGTTTCAAGTCAGTCATAAATTATAGGTTTTTCTTTATTCTTAAATGTTCACCATCACCACAAACAAAAGTGTTTTCTGAAATTTAAAACTGACAATCACATTACAGCTTAAGTTCTTTCTATCTCATGTTCCTTAAACATTCAAAAGTGTAAAACTCACATAGAATGATGCTTATAAGTCTTCTGAATTTTTATTTTTAATTTAAACTGTGCAGTTTATTAACGGTGCAACAACACGTATAAAATCCTATGGAAAACAAATGATACTGACGTAACTTTTTTCAGTAATTTGAAGTGAGGTTAGTAGTTTTTAACCTGTTTTTGGCTGTGGATAAAGAACACATGGATCGTTTGGAAAGAAATAAAAATTACGAAATGCAATAAATTGTTTTTATAACAGACATAAAACAAGTAATAGTAGAAATAAATAAAGTATTGAAATTTCTTTAAGAGTTTCCAATAAATTCATGTTGATATCAGAAGATTTTGAAACTGTTGTTGCTCCCTTCAATTATTCTTCATGGACAGTTTTAAATATAAGTGAATGCAATTACCTATTTAAAAGGGAATAAAGAAAATGATTACAGAGACAGCAACATTATTAGCATGTTCTTTCTTTATAAATGTTATTTATTAAACAAAATATATTGAGTACAACATACATACATGCATACATAGCTAGGTTATTACACATATATTAAAAAGCAGGAAACCAACGTTTAAAATGCACAAAATAATACGTGAAGAGCAGCTAACAGCTATTTCGAGTGTATTAGCGAGATTCTTCTTCAGTGCAAGAAATTTCACTCTTGCACTAAAGAAGAATCTCGCTGGTAGATTCGAAACAGCTGTTTGCTGCTCTTCACGCATTAATTTGAGCATTTTAAACGTTGGTTTCCTGCTTTTTAATATTCCTGCACAAAGGCTTTAATTGCTATTTTAATATTACACATATACAATAGAATAGAACAAAGATTTCTTAAGCAAGATGAAAATGCCCACTAAAATTTTCTTTTAGCCCTTTCATTATAAATATTTTAAAAGCGAAATAAAAATTATTAAACTTTCAAAGATTGTTAATAATGGCCCAATATACTAAAAAGTACTATCTACTTGATCAAGGACACCAGTAGTAAAAACTTTGAAATAATAAATACATAAAATTAACTGTAAATAATGTTGTGATCAAACCAACTCTTAACCACTTTCGTACCAGTGGATCCACGTATGTATTCATGGCCTGATTCACCACAAACACCGGTGGATCCACGTATGAATCCATGTCCATTCATTATTCTATCGTTGCTGCTAAAAACGTTATTGCAGGAATTTATGTTTGTGTATAGCTGGTATTATGAGAAATGTTGGAAAATGTTTATATATCTCTTATTAATATGAATAAAAGCATCTTATTTTTCTGAAAACCACTACTTGATATGTTAAATCTAAATGCCCGAAAAACTGGTTTTACATGTAATCTTCATATACATATGCTGGTACGGAAGTGGTTAAAATATTCGGTATATTTTGATAGAAAAAAACTAAAAACTTACGAAATAGAATTTTAACATCTAAATTAAGGATGCACAACCTGTGGCCCGCGATGGGTTAACGTGAGCCCAGTGGATTTCATTAATTTATAACTGGAAAAAATTGCAATTTTTGTCCATAGGCAGCAGGAAAAAATCATGAATTTCGTCAATTTACCGCGGGGAAAATTGAAAATTTCGTTGAACGGGTGCTGAAAAATAGCGAATTATGTAGATCTGGCCCGAAAAAGTCTCAAATTTCGTTGATTAAGCACGGAAAAATCGCAAATTTTGTCGATGAGGCGCGGAAAAAATTGCAAATTTCGCCGATCGGGCAGGAAAAAATTGCGAGTTTTGTCGATCGAGCTTGGAAAAATCGCAAATTTTGTTGATCGAGCTCGGAAAATTCGCAAATTTTGTTGATCGGGGACAGAAAATTCGCGAAATTTATCGATCAGGTCCGGAAAAAACGCAAATTTGGAGTGAAAAATCACGAATTTCGTCAATTTACCATGAAAAAAAATTGAAAATTTTGTCAGTTAGATAAGAATCACGAATTTGGTTGATCGGGTGCCAAAAATCGGAAATTTTGTTGATTAGGAGTGGAAAAAATCTCAAATTTCGTTGATCGGCTGCGGAAAAATCGCGTGTTTCGTCTGTTTATCGCGAATTTCGTCCTCGGGGTTTTTGTGCCTCGGGGAAAATTGCAAATTTCGTCAGAGTCAGTTAAGAATCGCCAATTGCGTTGATCGGGCGCGGACAAATCGCAAATTTCGTCAATCGGGCACGGCAAAATCGCGAGTCTTGCCGATGGCGCTCCGCAAAAATCGTAAACATCGTTAGTCGGGCACGAAAAAGTTTGCGGAATTTTGTCGATCAAGAGCGAAAAATCGCAAATTTCGTTGATAAGGTACGGAAAAATCGCAAATTTTCTCGATGATGCGCCGAAAAATTGAAAATTTCGATGATCGGCTGCGAAATAATTGCGAGTTTCGACAATTTATCGAGAGATGAAATCGCAAATTTCGTCAATTTGCGGCGGAAAAACAAAGCAAATTTCATCAGTCAGTTAAGAATCGCGGATTTCGTGCATCGGACCTGGAAAAATCGCGAATTTGTAGATCGGGCTTTGAAAAATTGCGAATTTCGTGAGTCGGTCACGAACAAATCGCGAATTTCGTCTATCAGGCGCGGTTGCAAATTTCGTCGATCTGGAGCGGAAAAATAGTGAATTTCGTCAATCAGGTGCGGAAAGATAGAGAATTTCGTCGATCTGGCGTGCAACAATCGCGAATTTTGTCGATTAGGCGAGGCAAAATCGCAAATTTCGTTGAACGGGCACGGAAAAATCGCGAATTTCGTTGATAAGGCTCAGAAAAATCGCAAGTTTCATTGATCAGTTCCTCCCCCCCCCCCATTCATTCACAAGGTTTGTTTTTTAGCACTTTTAATAAAACAAAATTTACTCCACCGAATAAAGTCAAGGAATATTCATGCCTTCTAGATAATCCTTGCTATATCTCTGTTATACATACAAACGTAAATTGTTCATGTATCCTTGCCAACTGAATTGGATATGTTGACTGGGTAGGGGAACCTAGAGGGGTAACCCCCCCCTCTCTTTCTCTGAAACCATATTTTTTATCTGATTAAGGCCACAGATCACCTGTCCTAAATAGAATATGCTCCGTGTTACTGAAGTGGCCCTCGACCACCCAGAAATTTTTGTAACTGGCACTTCTCTTAAAAAGGTTGTGCACCCCTAATCTAAATGATATAACGGAGTTACTGAGATTATGAAGAATGGGGAAAATATGTTAAAATACAGGTTATTTTTCAGAAGAAATATCTTTTTTTAAACTTCACTTCAAAGATGAAAATGCATTTCTGTATAGTTTATAAAACTACAATCCACCCGTAGATGATGGAGACCTAAATTCAAATGGGTGAACACAAGAAAATCCGCAGTCTCTTGCAATTTATTTATACTAATGGGTGATAACTTCTTGAAAATCCGAGTGACATTTTATTTAAACTAATTTACTGCATGTATGTAAAGCTAAAAAATCGGAGCGATTTTTCACTATCTGTTATTTTAGAATTATATAAAAAAGTATACAGGAGTGTTTCCAATGACAATACAACATTTTAATATTTTTAGAATTCAACCATAAATTAATTGTATGCGAATTTTCAAATTGGCCGGTTGCAGATAATCAATTGCCCAATATTCCTTATGGTTACAACAACAATGAAGAGCCAGACCACGTCTGATAAAATAAGCCAACTGACTTTAAATCTATAACAATGAAGTATTCTAAACATCAGAAAGTAAAAAATAAGTAAAATATTGAATTAAGTATAAATATCTTTTTCAAAATGTGATTTTATCAGTTAAAAATTTAAAATAAATAATTAGACATTCAAAAAACACATTGAATAATTATACATTATACATTCAATAATTATACATTGAAAAAATACGTTGAATAATTATACATTGAAAAAACACATTGAAAAATTATGCATTGAAAAAAGAATTTAAAAATCAGAAATATACCCTTTGAATAATGCTCCTTTTTTTTCTTTCCTTTTGTCACATCTTTTAAAAGAGCAAAAAATGTGTATCTATATTTAATATATTCACTAGTTCGCACTTTTTAACAAACTTTAAACAAAACAGTGAATTTTCTATAATAGGAGCTAAGATTAATTTATTTTAGCAGTAATTTTTTTCGAGCAATATAAATTGTTGTCAGGAAATTAGGCATTACTTTGAAGATAAACACTGATATACTAAAAGAAATGTTTTTTTTTAAAAATCTATATACTAAAAGAAATGTTTTTTTTTAAATCTATTTTTACTTCTATACTTATTTGAATAAACTTTTTATTTGTGTCTTAATTTTAGGTTTGAGTGTTTTTTAATTTTGGAGAAAATTACTTTTAAGTTAAAAAATATTAAAATTAAAATCAAAGTTTATTCAAATCTAAACAACAGTATTTTGTGCACTATTAACATAACAATAGACTATCGAAAAATATTTAAAGACACTTGAAAAATGATAAATATTATTATTATTACAACATGAAAAATCAACTTTCGATATTTTTTCTTTGATCAAAAATTTTTGTTTTAGAGATATACTTTTAAATTAGAAACACGTGTTTGAAATAAGTCTTAAAAAACAATGCAAACTTTTTTTATTGCTAACTGCTGAAAAATGAATGGAATGATAACAGCAATTATAGAGACTAGTAAATGGAATAATAGTTAATTTAAAACTATAAATAGGATTCCAATACGAAAGGATTAAGATAACTGATAAAAAGTTTCTGAAATATTCAAAATAATCAGTGGAAAAAAGCGAAAATCACACTTAATGCCGATTTTGAAAAAAAAAAGCATGTATCAAGTTATACAGAATTAAAACACAGAGAAATAAAAAAGCATCATGTGTACAAGTGACATAATATTTTAAATTTCTTGTTTGACCACGAAAAACTTATTCTTAAGAAGATGCTGGTGAAGCAGGATTCTCCATTAGAGAAAGCAAAAACCCAGGGTTAGTATAGGGAGAATATCAGAAAGATTCATTACCCAATTCATTTTCGAAAATTTGCTTTTACCATCAGAAAACTGGCTTTATGAAACTGTATATTAAAATATATAAATTTTAAGCTCTTTTAAAAAAGTCAAAATTTAAGTAAAAACTTTAAATTTTATTGTATTTTTCTCCTTCATATATAAAGAGAAATTTTGCGTGCACTTTAACATTGGAAGTCAACATTGTGATAGTAAATATTATGACATTTTGGAAACTCAGGTAAGTATTGAGACTTCATAATTTTAAATTTCTAATAGGTAAAAAAAAAAGTTTTTAAAGTATCTTTTACAAGTGTGGTGCATCTTGCCTGTACTATGGTTTTAAAATGTAATGTATGGTATGTTCTTGCACCACCTATAAAAACAGCAGCCACCTCAACCTCTCAAACAAAAACGACGAGTCCCATTTCCAATTGTATCGGAATGCTGGATGTGTACAGGTATGAAGACAAACTCACGAATCCATGGACCTCACATGATAGCAGAGACTGATCAAACTGGTGGAGCCTCTGTGATCGTATGGTACATGTGCAATTAAAACGATAAAGGTACTCCTGATATGTCTGTAGATGATTTTGACAGGTTAGGGAAACATAAGCGTCCTCTCCAATTATCTACACCCATTTTCGTCCACTGTGCGTTAGAATGGACTTCTACAATTCCAGTAAGACAATCTGACATCAAACACATCGAGAGTTGGTACTGAGTGGCTCCAGAGGCACTCTTCTTTACTTTAGTCACCTAAATCGCCAGACATAAACATTACTGAATATATCTGGGATGCCTTGCAAAGTGCTATTCAGAAGAAATCTACACCACCTCGCACTCCCATGGATTAGAGGGCTGCCCTGCTGGATTCATCGTGTCAGTTACCTCCAGGATACCATCAGACAGTAGATCCATCAGTTGAGCGCATACCATGTCGTGTTGTCGGACTTCTCCATGCTCGTGGGGTCCTACACGATATTTGCTGGTGTATCACTTTTTGTGGCACTTGAGTATACATTTCGTACTCTAGTGTAGATCATGAATTATGACACCACCATTTTCAATGGAAGTTAAAGCTATCGAATATAATTTACAAGAAATTGATCACTTATTAGTTGACTTGGAAGCTGAGAAGTTTTATAAAAATATGATTTTAAATCTCTTTACAACGAACATAATTATTACATGAAAATGCCCGAAAGCTTTTAAAAGGCTCTCACGGTTTTACTCTGGTGTCTAAGTTTCTACATGGTTGAGTCTTATTTAAGTCATGTTAACTTCATCGTAGCAAAATACAAAGAAAAAATAATTTAGATATTGAATTTCTTAAGGTTTTAAGTTTCAAACTTACGAATTTTGAACCATTTATAAAGAATCTCAAATTACATTAATCACATTGACGATGCCAATCAACTTTGGAAACATAACAAAAGTTTCATTATATACTAATAATTACATATAATATAAATATATATATATTCAAAATAGCGCTAGCATTTTTTTTATTGATTTATGATAATTAGTAGGGATAGACCGAATATTCATTATCGTTTTTGGCTCAAAATTTGAGCTTCGCCGAACATTGATTTTTGACGAATTTGCCGAAAATTCGGCGGGTCCGAAACTATCTATATTCTAAAAATCTCGTTTCTTCCTTTACAAATTTTTAACTTTTTCCATTTATTTGAGCTGTATCGACTCGAGACACTTTTTATTTTCTGCTACGAACTTCATTGTTTATGAATATCGATCAATCAGTCACCACTCGCTCAAGTCGTTAGTGCATATTGTAAAGCAAGTAGTACATATGTTATTAAACTTTGAAACAATTTCGACGTTCTCATTAAAAGCTGGAGACTTAACATGAATAGAAAAGTTTTAGTTTAAAACTGCAGAAGTGTTTCGAATGTTCTCTAAGAGAGGTGAATTAAAACAAATGAAGATCATATACTAAAATCAACTAAAAAAGATATCTTGAAGTATGTATACCAAAAGAATTTTTAATTAGATTAAATTCGTATAATTAGAAAATCATTCTGTGCTATTAATGAATTAATTACATTCTATTTTATATGAAAATGAAAAGTTTATGTGAGAGGCACACAGAGCCAACTTAGTATACCGAAGATAAAATTTTCAAACAAGGGCGTCATTTCAAAATTTTCTTAGGAGGCAGTGGGTGACAAATATTTTTGAGGGGGAGTGACCAAATATTTATTTTAATCTTGTTATGCATAACTAAGAAATAAATAATACACTTTATTCTTACATATATTTTTTAAATTAGCTAAAGCACTCAATATTGTTAAATTTGTATCAATTAAAGAATGTTTTTTCTGCCTACCTAACAACTGAAAAGTTTCTCATTTGTATACTGTTATCTTAGTCAGAATATTCTTTGTTGGATTTCTAACAACTGCAAGATTTATCATATGTACGTATACGGTGTGCATTTAAGTGATATTTGAGAGAAAATTTGTTCAATATCTCACAATTGGAAACTTACTCATATGTATGCATGAGAAGGTGTTTCTTCATATTGTCTTTCCAAGAAAATTTTTTGTTGCATATCTCACAACTGAAAGGTTTCTCATTTGTATGCGTGCGTCGATGTTGTTTCAAGTAACTTTTCTGAGAAAATTTTTTATTGCATATCTCACAACTGAAAGATTTCTCATTTCTATGCATGAGAAGGTGTGTATTCAAACTGTTTTTCCAAGAAAATTTTTTGTTGCATATCTCACAACTGAAAGGTTTCACATTTGTATGCGTACGTCGATGTTCTTTCAAGTAACTTTTCCAAGAAAATTTTTTATTGCATATCTCACAACTGAAAGGTTTCTCATTTCTATGCATGAGAAGGTGTGTATTCATGTACCTTTTCACAGAAAATTTTTTATTGCAAATTTCACAACTGAAAGGTTTCTCTTTTGTATGCACAAGAAGGTGTGTATTTAGGCTACTTTTATGAGAAAATTTGTTGTTGCATATTTCACAAATAAAAGGTTTTTCATTTCTATGCATGCGAAGGTGTATAATCAGGCTACTTTTCTGAGAAAATGTTTTGTTGCATATTTCACAACTGAAAGGTTTCTCATGTGTATGCACGAGAAGGTGTGTTTTCAGGTTACATTTCTGAGAAAATTTTTTGTTGCATATTTCACAACTGAAACGTTTCTCATTTGTATGCTTGTGTAGGTGTACATTCAGACTACGTTTTTGAGAAAATGTTTTGTTGCATCTTTCACAACTGAAAGCTTTTTTATTTGTATGCATGAGAAGGTGTTTATTCAGATTATATTTCTCAGAAAAATTTTTGTTGCATATTTCACAACTGAAACTCTTGTCATTTGTGTGTATGCGAAGGTGCTGTTTCAAGTAACTCTCGTCCGAAAATGTTTTGTCGCAGATCTCACAACTGAAAGGTTTCTCATTTGTATGTACGGGAATGTGTTTATTCAACTGAGTTTTACTAGAAAACGTTTTGTTGCACATTCTGCAGCAGAAAGGTTTCTTGTTCGTGTGTATGTAAAGGTGTCTATCAAAGTTACATTTCAGTTTAAATTTTTTGTTGCATATCTCACAACTGAAAGGTCGTTCATTTGTATGCACACGAAGGTGTATCCTATGAGTACTCTTATAAGAAAATCTTTTGTTGCAAAACTGGCAAACAAAAGGTTTCTCACTCGTTTGCGCAAGAATGTGTGAACTGAAGTTACTCATACCTGGAAATCTTTCGTTGTGTATTTCAAAAACACGTTTTTGTCAAGCGTAAAAAATTGATGATTTAAGCCACACTTACAAAACTTTACAACTTTCTATACAGATAAAAGAATACTTGTTATGAAGATGTTAATTCTAATATTTTTTGAAATTTATTGTTGTTACATTTTTCACAATGACAAGGATTTTCTTTCATATGGAAGCATCTTTGGTCCTTTACCAGTTTCATGAGAAAAACGTTAATGATATTTCTCATAATTAGGTGTATGCCAATGCGAAATAACGAACTTCACATACATGGAAGAAATTTGGTCTGTTTGAGAGGAAATATAAGCACTTATTATTGTTGTTCACTGTAGCTAAAGAAGAAACAGAAGAAGTAAGTAAAGGCTTCAACTGAATGAGAAATAGTAGATAAATTGCAAGTGTTGTTGCTTTTGGGTGGGTCGACCATTAGATCAATTTTGATGTCTGTTTTTCACGTTTGTCCTTTTCAGAACTTTTCTTTTGGTGCCATTTTCAGTGTATCATCATCTGCCCACTTTTTCACTGAAAATGATTTACCTGAATTACCTAAAATGAAAGAAATTACATTAATGCAAATAGTTTTAAAATTTAATGACACATAATTAATAAGAATGATTTATTAGATTATTATTATTATCAATTTAAGCAATTTATCAGTAATTGACACTAAAAAAATTATCATAAAAAATTCATGTCTTTAAATATAAGTAAATTACAGGGAAAAATATTTTTTATTCAACAAGATAGAATTAATAAAATGATTAAATTACTACTGTAATACACAATACAATGATAACATAAATATATAATGATGTTAAAAGTTATAAGTTTGGGAAATGTTAACCCTTTTCTTTAGACAGATTGATATGATACATTACAAAAGAGGAAAATAGTTTGATCATAGAGTTTCAAATAGCATGCAGGACTTTTCAACTTCCAGTGATTTCTCAGTTATGTGAATTATTTACTTTTTGCATAGTTCTGAAAAATTAATTTATTAAAAGGTATTAGAAAAAAATCGCAAACTATGTTAATCAGCCAAGGAAAAAGATCTTGATTTTCAATAAATGGCTACAAAAAAAAGAAAGCAAATTCACTGAATCAGTTGAGGAAAAAATTGCGATTTTTGTCAAATGATCCTGCAAAATATAGCAACTTTCGCCAAACATTTATGAAAAATGTCTAAAATTATGCCAAACAGGAGCGGAAAATTTTCGTATATCCTCAATCGTTTACTAATTTGTATTTTTTTCGTTCTATAGAAAAATTTCATTAATGATTTTCTGCCATCAAATATTTTCATTAATGATTTTCTGCCATCAAACATTGTCATTAAAGATTTTCTGTCTTTCTCTGCGGCGAATCAAAATCCAAGATAACGAACACGGACACTGGGCACAATTTTAAAACAAGAAGCTTTCTAATATTTTTTATCTCATAAGTTTACATTTCATATTTAAATTTAGACATTCGAGTACCATTATGTTGAGATTGCCTGTTGATTGGATCCAAATTAAAAGAGATATTACTGTATTCATAATAGGTTTTTAAATGCAAATAAAGCAATAACTTAAAACTCGTAAAATTCAGAAATCTGCAAAGTGTTTACCCCCAGATATTTTAAAGAGCGTACTGTATGCAATATGATTTAATAAAGCAAATGATATTCGACAGCATTGTGATGATAGCAGTAACTACAACGTGACTGTATTAATTCAATAAAAAATTTAACCATAAATACTAACAAAAATTGAAATATTGTCATAAATTCAAGACTAACAGAGGGTGAGGCCTTCTGAAATTTAAACCTTGGAGTATATATTTCTGATATCAACATCCCTTTTTCTATGTGCATACAAGACATACAATGATTAACTAGGTATCATTGGAAACGTTTTTAAAAAGTATTTTAATTACTCACACATCGTTAAAACACATTTTTTTGCTTAAAAACTACAGTTAATTAAATACGAATGAAAAAATGCATGAGCAAATTATCTCAAAGATGTCAGTGCAAAAGCCTCACCTGTAGGGCTGCAGCATGTAACTATTTTTTATTCTATCTCACTCCATTTAAAAAAAAAATTGCACATACACTCTGACAACATCTGCAAGAGAAATATACAACAAAATTTATTTTCTTAAAATAGTGGGGCAAATAGAAAATAAAAACAATCGCCTATGGCAGCCCTGCACATGGGTCCACAGGTCGGAAACAAAAAACAAAAACAGCAATAAAAGGAAATGGATTAAAAAGAACAGTCAAGACGGAAACTGAAAGTTATCTAAAGTAAGAAATCAGAAAATAGAAACATGACAAGTGTAATAAAAAATGGAATACAGTAGGCTCCCTCAAATCCACAAACGCCTAAAGTCCGCACTGTATCACTGATGTAAGCAATGAAACTTTCAGTTCAGATGTAGGGATACAATTAGACTTTTTCATTTTAATATCAATTCCGTACTTAAGTAATTCTCATTATGTAATTAAAATGTAATTATCAATAATTTTACTGAACGCATGCTTTTTGATGAAGGACATATAAAGTTCTGAAAAAATCAAGATACAGTATATTCCCTCAAATCCGCAACCATCTAAAATCTGCACATAATCCCATATGTAAACAATGAAACTTTCATTTCAAATGTAGGGGCAAAATTACAGGATTTCTTAGTTTTATATCATTCTGTATGTATTTTAATATTTAACTCTTGATAACATGACGGAACTCATGGTTTTTCATGAAGGAAGTAGACACTAATTTTTGAAAAAAATCAAGATATGCTGATATCATTGGTAATTACAATCATTTTACTAAATATATTTATATATTAATCAAACTTTTTTGGTTATTAAGACTGGCTAAACCGTGAAATAAAACTTCCTTACTTTATGATTTCGATGTGAATTAACAGGGTACCTTTATGAGAAAAGTTTCATTCAATAATTAAAGGAAAATGTATTTCATCTTTATTATTCATATTTAACTATACATTATTAATTGTTTACTTGGCCTTTACGTTTAATAAATTATTCATTTTTTCTTAACTTTTCTTACTTTTCATCATTTTAGTTTGTTACTTTAGTTAATTATTTTAATATTTTACTATATTGCAAGAATTATAGTTTTGATTGAATATTTACACTATAATTGCGGTTTAAAAAAATTAAAGCAATAACCAGAAACCCCCCAAAATTCTAAAATCTGCACAACCTCTGGTCCCAAGCTGTGTGGATTTGAGGAAGTCTTATTGCTGATATCACTCGTAACCATAATCTTTTAATCAAATATATTTATGTATTAATCGGCTTTTCTGATTAATAAGTCTGGCTAAACCTGAAATAAAACTTCTTTATTTTATGTTTTTGATGAGAATTATTAGGGTACCTTTATAAGACAGGTTTCATTTAATAATTTAGGAAAAATGTATCTCATCTTAATATGCATATCAATTACACATTATTATTTACTTGACCTTCACTTTTAATAATTTAATCATTTTCAAAAATATCTAAATTTTTATTATTTTTGTTTATTAGTTAATTACTTTACATTTTACTATATTGTAAGTACTCATTGTAATCTCGATTGCATTATTACATTCAAATTACTGTTTAAAAAATATAAACAAAAGAATGACGAGAAATCCAGAAAATTCTAAAATCAGCACAACCTCTGGTCCCAAGTTGTGCGGATTTGAGGGAGTCTGGTGTATTTAAATAACACCAAAAGGGCAGAAAATGAAAAAGAAAGTATAACTAGATGAAATATTGACAATAATAACAACAAAGAAACGAAAATAAAAGTAAATTATCATTACAATGTAAAAATAAAATTGTACACCCTTGCCCAAACTTTGTTCTTACTTTTTTTCTTGGTTCACAGTCATACACTATATTCATTGCTCAGTAAAATGTCTTATTCCCCTTAATACTTTTAAAAGCAATAATATCTATATGTAACTGAAACACATTAAGAAAGTAAAATCAATATAAAAGGCTACATATTATGAAATATTTTAATAAAAAACATTTATTCTAACAAAAATATAAAAAGAATGATATAAACAATTAATGTAATGTCCATATCAGGGGTCGTACATGTCCTGAAATTTCACGACCGGGAAATTCTTCGGTACCAGTATTTTCTTATTGAAAAACGTTTTCTTAATTAAGGCGAAATTTCGCGCGTTTAACTTAGATTTATTTTTCTATAAACAAATAGTGATATTTGTCCTGAAAAAATACCTTAAGCGTACAACCCCTGCCATATTGTTTCTTGTTGGTAATACGAGGGGATCCAGCCGGTCATGCCGGGCTGCAGAACATACAGAAAATAGACAAAAACCCTTTTTTTCACGAAAATTGCAATAGATATTTTACAAGTAATATCTTTTTAAAACCATCTCCTAATAATACCAAAAAGCATTTTTATATTAAAAATATCAATTATGTCTTCAAATACAGTTTTGAAATTTATTAAAAGCGATAATTTCATAATAGTTGCAGGGACTAACAGCCTAAGAAACCCCCGAAGTTTTTTTTTTTTTTAAATCGTAAATATAACTTCTTTGATCCTGATAATTTTGCTGTGTAAGCCTGCATCTGATTCGATTACATTTCTCTTAATTTTGTTGGTTATTTATATCATTTTATTTGTTTCTTACTTCATGAAGAGTTAATTTCGTTGTGGAAAATTAGCCAGAAAGATATATTGAAATATTTATACTGTCATAAGTGCAAATGGGTTGATCATACCTAATCCAGTCACATGCCATATAGATATATTCTTAAACATTGCATGTTTGAAAATTATTTTTAAAAACAGAGACAATCAGTAAACTGAGATACAGTTTTCCAAAAAATTGCATTTGAAAGTACTTTTCTTTTAATTTCACGGAGAAAATATTAAATTTATGTGATGTTCAGAAGTAATTGCATTTGCGAAGAAAAGAAACAGGATTATTTAAATCATTGCCGTTTTTGATAGGACGTCAGCATTAATCACGAGCGTGTTTTTCTAATTAAAATATAGATTAGTCAAGTTTGCAAAAAAAAACAAAGTATTATCTCTGATGTCAACATTCTTTTTCTATACACATAAAAAATGCAAAACTATTTATGAGATATCATACAAAATTTTTAAGCGGGCTCTCGACACAGTACACTCGCTCTTTCTTAAAACACGTTGTTTGATTAAAAACTGCACTTTCTTAAGGAATTAGGAAAAATATATAAGCAAATAATCTCAAAGAAGTTTATGATGCAATCGACTTTGCTGTTCTAATGGATCCCGGCTCGATTTTTAATTAGTTTCTACATTTAACAGTGTAAGAAAATCCATTTTACACTTTTTAGTTGTGACAAAAGGCATTAAAAATTTTATAGCTTTTAAGATGAAGAGAAGTACTTAAGTAAAGCCATTTTGAGCTTTTATTGTGTCTCTGGTCTATTGTTTTCAAAACCAGGGCCAGATTGCGGCCAATATTTAGAGTAAACTGAGATAAAGGATAGTGAGATGCAATTCAGCAGGAAAACATTCACATCAAAAGGACATATAATTTTATTGGGCATGCAAACCTTCCATTTCAAAATTAAATGATCTTATTGAGATTTCAATCAATTTATATGAAATTAAAATTATTACACTTTAAAAAGTTTTTCCCATATCCATTCTAAAGCTATTTCTTCTAACAAAAATATTTCTAATACATTATATTCCCAACACCTTTAAAATAACTTAAACGATATAGTTATTTTTATGGATGATTAGTATTGCAGTAAAACCCCCATAATGGGCACTCTGAAATAGCGAACATTTCTATTATAGACAGTTTTTCATTCCCACTTCCAAAAACTAAATATCTGTATGTGTTATCTTTGAATAGTAGATTGTATTTCTTGCGATAAATGGCGAAATATGACATTTTATCCAGAAAAGAAATATAAAAAAAATTACAAATCCATCAAGCAATCAATATATTTCAAATTTATGCATAGAGGTATTTTGTGAACTAAAAGATCTTCTTAAAACACCATGAAAAACTTTTAAAAGTTTCTGATGGTGTTTTAAGAAGATCTTTAAGTTCTTATTGATCCTCACCAGTTTCAACTTATTTTCAGATATTTGTGATCGAAGAAAAATTTAGCGGAGTCAAGTTTCCCTGCCCCCCCCCCCCCACTCCCTGTCAGTACATCAATGTGTCCCTCCATAGAAGATTTTTGATTTTCTGCGTATTTGTGTCTAGTACAAATTTCTCCATCTTTGAAATCGGTAATATACCTCCTGGAACTGCAGAAATACTTCCCGGAGTGAAATGTCTCAATTCAACACTGTTTGGGGTATCAACTGTGACCATTGCATCGTCAAATATTATTTTAAAATAAATTGCAAGAGCAAGGTTCTCAACCCATCTTAGTTCCTCAAAAGGGGAGCCATTTTTATTTAAAAAGTTGACTTTAGGGAACCATTTCTATTAAAGGGATGACTAAAAAATGTCTAAAAATACTGCATCAGCTTTTTTTTTTTAAATATGAATATCCATGCGACCTTTTTAAAAATTTTCCCAGAAAATATGTTAATAAAGTATCTCTATAAAGGTAAATCTATCAAAAAATGGAAATGATTTTTATGATTTGAATACTTTGTTCTGATAATGATACATTAAAGAAAGTATAAAATAGCAAAAAGCAAAACAATAACTCTAAAGCACTCTAAACTTCTAGCATATAATAACACGCTTATTGGAAAACTGATCATATCGAATTGATTCTATAGTTCTGCACTTATTTATTTCATTTTCTTCAAAAAAATATTCCCACCATTGGGTTTTTGATTCAGGAAAAAGGCTTTAGAAATCGCTAATAAACTTGGATTCAGTGGTTTTAAGACTCTTAGTGTATGGCGGAAACGTTCCGGGCTCGGCACATCTTTCAAAACAATTTGTGGGGAGGCAAAATCTGTAGATCTTAAAGAAACAAAGGATTGATGTAAACAACTGAAATAAAATGTTAAAATGTTGTTATTATGTTTATATTAATGTTTTGCTTTTGCATATATTACTGGTTCTCGGCTCAATGTAACTTTATGAATTTCCCTATTGGATCAACCGTTTGACATTCTTAAAGATTCCAACATTATAAAAATAATAACGAGTTACATTTTTTTTCGCAATTTTAAAACTTTGTGGGCCCTTCTAAGAAATGAAAGGTAGCTGCAAAAAAATAGCGTGGAAAGTATTTCTGTGTTTGATATTCAATCTTGCTCTAATATTACGGCAATTAATCTTTAAAGTATGTAAAAAAAATAATGATAAATGAATATTTACAGATGTGCAACCTATAAGGAAACAATATTAATAAAAATACATGTATGACAAATATCTTATTAAATTAATATAAAATCTCAAATGAACATGAAATCTTATTAATTCAATAAATATATACAAATGTTGATTATGACATCATGCAATATTAGAGTTTTATTAGCATTAATAAAACAATATTTTTTGAAGGAAATAATTGCCACAGAAAGATTTTCCTTCAAATTTATATTTCTACAAAATGTTTTTTTTTTTTTTAAGACAAGATAAACTTCTCTACAGGGACATATTTAGACTAATCATGCTGTTAAAAGAACAAGTATATTGCATTTTAAAACTAGAAAGGCATTTGTGAAAACAGTGGTAAAAGACAAAGATATGAAGTGTGGAAGAAATAAATGTTCAGAAACAGCAGGACTACAGTTGTTTAATAAGGACTCTTTTCTGATAAAAGCAAATTTGCCAGTTTTTTTCACGGATTTCTAGAAAAACGTTTAAAAGTCACAGAAAAAGTAAAAATTGCAAACTGACAAACTATTACTTTCTATATACCTTTCTATAAAATGGCATCTTTAAAAATAAACTTTAAATGTATTATTAAATTAAAACACAGGACTTTAAAAGACTGCAGATATAAAAAAGAAAACTTGTCGAAAAATGTAAAATAGCTGTTAAGAAAAGAACAAAGGTTGCATGCAAAAATTAATTAGAAACATGTATCTACCTGGAATATGCATACAAATTATTGCCAATAAGAAACAGAATGAAGTATCTCTACTTTATATTACAATAAAATAGTTTGAAAAGGAACAAACAAAGGAAAAAAAGTTACGATCAGTAATGAACTTTCATTGGATGTAATGAAAAAAAATAGAGGAGCTTTTCAAAACTATGTAAATAAATGCACCTTTCAAGTTTTCATTGTACTTTCAGTTTTACAGCTTCATTCTGAAAAAAAAAGATAAAATCTAATCATTTTTGGAAAAGTTATTAACACAGACAGTAGTATTAAAATTATTATACAGAATTCACTTTATTTGTTTAGGTATTTTATATATATTTTATTTTTTACAGACACACAAGGAAATTTTAATATAGATTCCTCTGCTAAGTGTCAAACATAAATGATGCTGGCAAGAATGTGGTTACGAATAAAGAGTTGTCACAAAAACACTTTGTTGTACCAAACCACTCACCCTCATATATGCAAAAATGGCATGCAAGAAGTAAATAGGCAATATTAATTAAATGAATGGTTTTGCAGAACTACAGACATATATATAGTGGATTAATAATTAATCACTTGTAGGGGGATTCTTTTTTTTTTACTAGTTATTATTTTCTGCCTTTCAGCTGTTGACAACAAATGGCAAAATGTTGTCGACTAGATTAATACAAATGTAATACAATATAATGACAGGTTATAGATGTGAATCACTAAAAGTGCAAACATTCAAACTGCAAAAAAGAGTAAAAATTTTTACTTTGCGCTCCATATCTAGACACCTCCCTTTTGTTGAAGGAAAAGTAGAATTTAGATATTCAAAGGTAAAAATAGTCCTTTGAGAGAATAACAAATGTTCAGTCAAAATTAAGATCAAATAATGAAAGTATTCTACATAAACTATACATAAAAATCACTTCAAAAGATCAAAGTATTCATTAATTGCTATAAGTGATAAACATAAATTTTAAAAAGGTAAACTACCTTTAAATATTTATATTTCAACATGTTTCATTGCATCAGACGGCAACATTCTCAAGAAAATAAATGATAAAATTATTTTCGCAAAAATTCAAATTGAAAAACTGGTAAACAAAAACAAAACTCACGCGAACCCAAGCATAATGAAATTAACTGCAGTTGTTGCAAAAAAGGATTTTAATATCGTAGTTAATTTCTTTATGCTTGTGTTTGCGTGATTTTTGTTTTTGTTTACTAGTTTTTCAATTTGAATTTTTGCGAAAATATTTTTATCATTTGTTTTCTTGAGAATGTTGCCATCTGATGCAATGAAACATGTCGAAATGTAAATAAATAAAGGTATTTTGCCATTTTAAATGTTTATCACTTATAGCTATTAATGGGTACTTTGAAAATACTCTAGTTTAAAAGCGAGCTATAATAATCCAATGAAACAAATTTCTTATAAAAAAGAGTAAAATTTTTACTTTGCGCTCCATATCTAGAAACCTCCCTTTTGTTGAGGGAAAAGTAGAATTTAGATATTCAAAGGTAAAAATAGTCCTTTGAGAGAATAACAAATGTTCAGTCAAAATTAAGATCAAATAATGAAAGTATTCTATATAAACTATACATAAAAATCACTTCAACAGATCAAAGTGTTCATTAATTGCTATAAGTGATAAACATAAATTTTAAAAAAGTAAACTACCATTTTAACATGTTTCATTGCATCAGACGGCAACATTCTCAAGAAAATAAATGATAAAAATATTTTCGCAAAAATTCAAATTTAAAAACTGGTAAACAAAAACAAAACTCACGCGAACCCAAGCATAATGAAATTAACTGCAGTTGTTGCAGAAAAGGATTTTAATATCGCAGTTAATTTCTTTATGCTTGTGTTTGCGTGAGTTTTGTTTTTGTTTACTAGTTTTTCAATTTGAATTTTTGCGAAAATATTTTTATCATTTGTTTTCTTGAGAATGTTGCCATCTGATACAATGAAACATGTCGAAATGTAAATAAATAAAGGTTTTTGCCATTTTAAAATTTATGTTTATCACTTATAGCAATTAATGGGTACTTTGAAAATACTCTAGTTTAAAAGTGAGTTATAATAATCCAATGAAACAAATTTCTTATATTCAAAGTTAAAATATGTCATTTCTTTAGAGAGAAAAAAAAACTTGAACAAATTTAAAATTTTGGTACCTATCTATTACCAGTGATAGGTAAGATTTTCTGCACCAACAATGGTGCTGAAATTATTAATCTATTTTTTTCTGCTGCACTATTTATTGTAACTGCATAGTTAATAATATACTAGTAAATCTGCAGATCAGGAGCCTCAACGTCATCTTTGCAAGTCATTGTTTTTTAACACTCATTGCGTAATATTCATCTTCCTACAAATCGCTTTTTAAAGTTTTCAAATTACATAAATATTTATAAGAATACAAAATACTTCGTAAAGTTTCAGAAATTAAATGTGTTAAACAAGTGGTTATAATCTGATGTTCTGAAATTCTGAGGAGCTGCTTATTCTGGTAACTTTTTAAATCAAAAATTGCATTTCTTCAGGGGGGCTCTGCCCCTTTGAACCCCCCGTAGTCTATTTAAATTTACATTCGTAATTTTTTATTGATTGTGCGGATGGTTATAGTATTTCATAGATTTTTTTACGCTGTGATTTATAAGGATAAGCATAAGTTTTTTTTATAAATTAATAAATTTAAAATAAAATCCTCATGTTAATCGTACTCAAACAATAAATCTTGAAGTGACGCCAAAAATGTAACCTTAAAATCCGCTACTTTCGACCCAAACACAACGGCGTGCTTAAAAAAAGAAAGAAAGAAGAGAAAAATATTTTTAGTAATACAATTTTTAATTCATAATACGATGAAATGCTACTTTAGAATGCTTAAATATAAGCAGACCATTTTCATTTTACAGAAAAAATGCACGGATGAAATCAAAGAATTCGGTCCCTGCTCCACGTGCTTGTTTTGTTTGGGCCGAATGAGGGCATTTAAATCTGAGCGATAACGCACATCATATTGCAAACTGTTTTTACGGCATACTGCATCTCCATCTATCTCTTTCCTCCGTGAATAATAGTTAATTTTATTTTAGCCAAGATATTTTTATTCCAACATCTTTTTTTTGATAAATTACGTCTAATTCACCTGCTATTCGTACTTACTCAAAACCTTTCATCTTGATATATTAAGAAATACTTGAGAGTTTTCTTTTTATTCCCAATATATCGCCTTATTAATTTTTTTATTCTTATTTTTTTTTTCATTTTCCTGTTTCACGTCAAAATCTTTCAATTGGAAATTGTTTAAGAGAAAATATTATTCAGGGTTTTGATTTTCTTGGCAACGATTAAAGAAACATTGATAAATTTTATGAAAAAATGTCACATTATTCTCTATGAAAATAATGAACTTTCGTATTTTTAAGCAAAATATTTGAATAAAATAAATAAAATATTGCCTATTTTTATTTCTGGGGCTAAAATCCATCTATATGCAAAAATACAAATGCATTAATTCATCCGTTTTGTCGTTGGATTTACTGAAACATTATAGACGCATTTATACTAATATTATTAAGACCAAATACGTTGCTAGGCAACTGATGAAAAAAAAGGTAAAAAATGAATTATGTATTATGTCAAATTGATAAAACAAAATGCTTTATATTATTGGAAAACATGCTTAAAGATCCCCCAAAAATTATAAACCTAATTCAAAAAATCTCGCAAATATATTGACATAATTTCAAACTAGTTGGAATAATTTAATAATCTTATTTAAAAATTTCAGCATCCAAAATTTACCATTTAAATCCATTTTTTATATGAGCCATTTCTTTCAACAAATGAAAATTTGAAAATCGTCTGACTTGCCATAGAAAAGCATTACAGAGCAAAATAAAATGTTCCATATTCCCCGAACGAATGAACCAAATTTAACAAAAAACTATACAGCTAAGTCCGAGTACCTCAGCAACAAGCCCAATTAATTTCAAGCTGATCGGATGCTTTTTGCGGCAGTTATCGCGGAACAGACAGACAAACGGAAATCAAAACTTTTCGTGTCTCCACAGTAAGCCTTCACTGACGTTTCGGCAATAATTGCCGTATTAAAAGCAGTAGCAGAAGTATTTATAGATGTATAGCTATATAATACATATAGCATAGCTATATTATATTCATTGATAGAGTATATGTATTTTTAAAAATATTTGTGTTATAGTCATACTAGTGGGAATAACAATCTGACGGAAATAAAACTACCAGTATTTTTTGCTAAAAGCAATCAATTTGATGTTATGTGTTCATAAATGTATACTGTATAACTTAAGAAATCTGGCATCATCAGAACGCAGACTATACCGGATTTTTGAAGGAATATCAAAAGTAGTACTATATCCTTAATGGTGCCTTTAGTCATAATTTAATTCATTAAGCGATAATTATGTAAGAAAAAGAGAAAATGAAATATAAAAAAAAAACCTTACTTTAATTTATATTTTCTATGTAACTGAAAAAAAATCTAATAAAGAGTCAAATTATTTCTTCACTTGCAATCTAAATAAAAAGGAGTGACTGTTCACTCCGGAGGAGTGAACAGTCACTCCATCGCAGAGTCAAAATATGCCCAACCTCTTTAGAGTGACTATTTACTCTGAACAAAAGTGAAATTTTTGACTCTCTGAAAGAGTGAATAGTCACTCCTGGTAAGTGAATATTCACTTTAAATAAGGGGTGGATAATCACTCTTTCGGAGGAGTGACTATTTACTCTTGCTAAAGGAGTGCGTTTTTTCACTCCTGGTAGGAGTGAACAGTCACTCTTTCACAGGAGTGAATGTTTATTTTTATGGAGTCAATTCTTTTTTTTTTTTTTTTTTTTTTTGCTTTTAAGGGCATTTGAAAAGAATTACATCTTTTACAGCATGCAATGAAAATAGATAGAAGCATGATAAAGATTGAAATAAAATACTTTATTAGCAATATTTATTTATTTCACAGTTTGTAACACTAATTGAACTTTTAAGGAAAATTTTAGTTATTGTTTCATATGAATTAAATTAGATTATTGGCAGAAAAAAAAAAAACTAAAATATTTTATTACAATTGTATCCCTTGTATTTGCTTTCATTGCATGCCCGATAAATGTATGATAATTTTTAAATGCCCATAAGGTCAAGTAATTAACCGAAATCTTAATCAGTTAATGTCTTTTCAGGTACCTACTTAGTATTTTAATAATTCCCGTGATGTACGTTATGTTCTTTTTTTTTTTCATGTGTAATTCAAATTTGAAATAGTTAGTTCTCAGAATTCATTGCTAATGAATTTAAATCTAATCTAATGTTATTTTTTACTGTATTTTAGTTACTTTTAAAATTTTATTAATAACTGTATAATATGCGGATGTTATATGATTAACAACGTGTGATTTCATTTAAATTTTTGTTTTAAATATAAAATCTTATCTTTTTAGCGCTATTTTGTAGAACCCTATTGAAAAATATGTAAGATTTCTTTTAAGGTGTTGTGATCTCTGATTGTTTTATTAAATAGGAACATGGAGTCTAGATTTTTATGTTCTGTGGAACATGTTTATATTTTTCTTTAAAACATATTTCTTAACTTAATCATGAAAATTATATGATAAGCCATATTTAATTTAAAAAAAATTATTCCCACATATATTGTATTTTGGGAATATGAGCTAAATAGATTTCGTACGTTTTATAGGAAAAAAAATGTTCTAAGAAATTGAAAAAAGAAGGAAATAATAATAATAAAAACTGCATATATACTATTCTTATTGTTTGAAAAATATTTTTAATGTAAAAAGTCGCTATTTATATTTAAAATATATTCAATCTTATATTATATAAATGATAGTATGAACATTAAAAAATATATATTAAAGCATATTGAAGGGAACGAATATTTTTTCCGACTGGATTAAATCATATTCAAGGCTGGAGTAGCACAGTTGAAGTTTATTCCAACAGAGCGAAAAATATCCAGACCAGGATTCGAACCTGGATACTTGGCACGCCGTGCCAATGCCTTACCTGTTAGGCTATCGGGACGATACCTGGCTGACATAATTCACTCTTATTTGTTGGACTTGGCTGCGAACTGCAGCGCTAGTTTCATCCATCCGAGCTACAACTATAGCATTTACATGATGAAAGTGTGTTTTAACACAGAAACTCCTGTATACCATGTAATTAGGTCATAATGAAGGGAACGAATATTTTCCCACACACTTTCATCATGTAAATTCTATAGTTATAGCTCGTATGGATGAAACTAGCGCTGCAGTCCGCAGCCAAGTCCAACAAATAAGAGTGAATTATGTCAGCCAGGTATCGTCCGGATAGCCTAATAGGTAAGGCATTGGCACGGCACGCCAAGTATCCAGGTTCGATTCCTGGTCTGGACATTTTTCGCTCTGTTGGAATAAACTTCAACTGTGCTACTCCAGCCTTGAATATATATTAAAGCAATTTTATCTATAAACTCCATATCGGGCATAATAAACACTTTATTTCAATGCTTAAATATCATGTTTTATTTTTTAATGCCCATAATTACGTGTATCATAGCTATTTAACTCATAATCCTAACATACAAATTCTACCAAGAATAAAAGATTAAATTTAAATAAGACTTAAGGTTCCGTAAATAATCACTTTAATAATATAGATATCATTTAATCCTAAAATGATAGACGGGGCATTCCACATCAAATCAAGCAGTAAAATATCAATATGTAACCCACCATCACAGATTTTAATGAAACTGCGTGTGTTTGTTCTTACTATTAAGATATGATCAACAGCAATTTTTTTTGCTCCTTGGGGAAATAGTTTCTGAGAAAAAAATCGTCAAAATTTTGAAAAACTGCCGTCATTTGGCATTCTTGATAGCTCGGTTTTCAAATGTAGCATGTCATAAATATAATCATATTTCAATATCTACTCTACAAATCATCTTCAAATAATTTATGCATAATATATAAGGTACGCAGTTTGTGAAAAAAAAAATACTGTTACGCTTATAACATTTTAAGTGTGTCTAAAAAATGTTTAAACTTTGAAGTCGTGAATTTTTTATGAAAAATAATACATTAACAGAAAAAGCATTATCAACAAAAGGCGGTATTTTTATTAAATTTATTTTTTGTTGGGGATATACTTAACGGTGTCCTTTGCCTGATTCTGAAATAAAAATAGTGAGATTTTGGGTGTTTTTAGTAGTATTTCCTATTTAAAAATATTTTGAGGTGCATTTCAAATCCAATCAAGCAGAGTCATTCCATGTCAGTTCCCCTAAGCCATTTAATTCACTGTCTCAAATTTCAATGAAACTGGAAGCTCATTTTAAGACGTAATCACCTTTAATTTTCTTGATCCTAAGTAAAATATTTTTTAAGATAAAAAAATATCAACATTTTGAAAAATTGTTTAAATTTTTTTTAATCACAGTTCTATATTCAAACACTGCATTAAAGAAAGTCATTTCTATATAAAATCACTAAATAAGTTTCAAATAATGTATATGTGACAAATAATGTAGGCAGATTATTATTTTTTGTTTTTTGCCATGTTTAAACACTAAGAGTGTGTTTAACCTTGCGAATTTTTAAAATCAAGAATTTTGTGAAAAATAATGTGTTAATCGAAAATCTATTATTAACCGAGAAGAGGGTGTTATTACTTTTTTTAATTGTACGTAAAAATATCTTTTAAATGGTTGTAAAATGAAAATAGGGAAAATATGAGAAAAAATTATCAAAGTTTTGGAAAATTGCCACGAGTTGCCATTAATGATTTTTCAATTTTCAAAGGCATCATTTTACATATAAAATCATATTTCAATAACTAATAATGAAAATCTTCTTCAAGTAATTTAGGCAAGGTAAATAAAATATGTAAATTATGAAAAAAATATTGCTGTAATGTTAAAAAATATTTAAAAGTGTCTAAAAAATTGTATAATCTTTGAAATCAAAAACATTTTACAAAAAATAATGAAATTATTAAAAAAGCCTTATCAATCAAAGGCAGTTTCTATGACTAATTTTTTAATTTTAAGTTGTACATAATACTACATTATAACTGGATCTGAAATAAAAATAGTAGGATTTTGGTTGGTTTTAGTAGTATATAAATCATATTTAAAATTATCAATATATTCAGATGTAAAATTTATCCAATGTATCATCCCTGGAAATATTTTTATTTATACATTTATTTTACTTTTCAAATTATATTTTATGTTCGTTTCTTAAGGAAAAAAATAAACAATATTGTTTTTTAGTAAAACCTGTAGGGCAATGAGAAAAATCACTTGCTCCTCATCGCCCAATAGAAATTTTCAAAATGACACTCCTAATCTTAAACTTATATTTGGATGACATTGAGCTGCTAATATTGAAAAAATACCAAATTTCACTCTTTTGAAGAAAATTTTGACATATTGTGCTTTAAAAATATGCAAAAGATGCATAATCCATTATATTTATACCCTTCAAATAACTATATCTAAAAACTAATTAAAACTAAATGAGATTTATTTTTGTAATTTTATTCAGTTTCTAATGATATTTGATTTATTTCATCACAATATTGCTGAAAGATTGATTTTCACCATATATATACGTATATATATGTGTGTATATATATCCCTGTTCCCAAACAAATTATTTTAAAATTATTCATTTATGTTTAATAAAGAATATATAATGTTTATACACTTATAGAGAATCCATATGGTAAACTATATGACATTATGTCAATAAGATTTAAAAGTAAAGAACTTATCTAACAGTATGCAAGGAAAATTTAACATCTGGTGTTATGATAATAAAATTTTATAATAGTTTTACTTAATTTGGATGAATGAAAAAAGCGTACATGTTTATATTTTATTGAAGTACAGTTGAAAATTTCGCAAAGACATTCCTACCTCAACAACAACTGAGTATGTCACATTCACACTACAGCTGATATTTTCTTTTTGATCTTTCGGATTTGATGGCAGATGGTCATGAATTAATTAGTTTTGTTAGAATTGTCATTGCAGTCAGCACATTATGTGCACTATTTTTTTTTAATTTGTTTTGATTGACTCGATGAACAACAACATTTAAAGCGACCATTTCATGTATTTTCAATTAAAAGCTGATTTATAAATTCATTATGTTGTTTAGTTATTATTATTGTCTTAAGATAATAAGTTGGTATTAAGATTTTTAAATGTAGTTTATTTATTATTTGAACAACTGAAACTATTTTTCAATAAGAGTGGGCTGTTGATTTTAAGTCGGCTGTTGAACAGTGTAGTGTTGATAAACGGACTGGGACTGAGTGTCATAAAACTAGCTGTGCACGAGAGGTGAAAATAAGTACAAAAGAATCCATTGCAATTAATGAAAAACAGACTTTGCCTCTAATGGGTGGTGTTTTTAAATTTTAGGGGTTAAAATTAGTATTTTACTGGTACTTATGAAAGGAAAGCTATGTCCTATGTCATATGTTCGTGCGACAATCGCTTTATTGAGCGGATGGTAATTTCAAAAGATGAAGAAAAGCAAAAATAAATAAAATTTGTGCATCCATAAGATCCTTCGAGAATATTTACTGAACCCCAGAAAAGAAAGAAGATGCATTGCATATATCTTTATCTCAATTTCTTGTGTTAGCCATTCCTACATCTAGAAAAAAAAAGAAAAAATGTATTAGTTTAAAGGAAAGAAAATACTTTCTGCCCATAAACAATTTAATTTGACATGTTTAGAAAGTTAATTTTCATGCATTTATTATTTTTACTGTAACAAAGAGTAAGCTTTTTGAATATTATTTAATTTAATTTTTATTGCTGTAAATAATATTTGTTATTTTATTATTGTATATATTATATTTAAATTATATTATATTGTATATATTATATTTAAGCAAGAGTAGTATTACACTATATCTTAGTCCTTATAGTACATCTTAGCATGAAAAGCTTCAATATTTATGATTAAAAATTCACATTTTATGAAAATTTTGTTAAAATTGCTCATATTTTCACTATTTTTTATTTTATAATCATTTAAAAGATATTTTTACGTACAATTAAAAAAAGTAATAACACCCTGCTTTCGGTTAACAATAAATTTTTGATTAACACATTATTTTTCACAAAGTTCTTGATTTTAAAAATTTAAAGACATCCTTAGTGTTTAAACATGACAAACAACAATAAATAATAATATGTCTACATTATTTGTCACATATACATTATTTGAAACTTATTTAGTGATTTTATATTGAAATGACTTTTTTTTTAAATGCAGTCTATGAATATAGAAATGTCATTAAACAATTTTTAAACAATTTTTCAAAATTTTGATATTTTTTTTATCTTAAAAAATATTTTACTTAGGATGAAGAAAATTAAAGGTGATTACCTCTTAAAATGAGCTATAAACATATCCAGTTTCACTGAAATTTGTGACAGCGAATTTAATGGCTTAGGGGAACTGACATGGAATAACTCTGCTTGATTTGATTTGAAATGCGGCTCAAAATATTTTTAAATAGGAAATATTACTAAAAAACACGCAAATCCCACTATTTTTATTTCAAAATCAGGTAAAGGACACCTTTAAGTATATACCCCACAAAAAATAAATTTAATAAAAATACCGCCTTTTGTTGATAATGCTTTTTTTTTTTGTTGTTAATCCATTATTTTTCATAAAAAAATCGCGACTTCAAAGTTTTAAACAAAATTTTAGACATACTTAAAATGTTATAAGCGTAACAGTATTTTTTTTTTCATAAACTGCGTACCCTATATATTATGCATAATTATTTGAAGACGATTTGTAGAGTAGATATTGAAATATGATTACATTTATGAGATGCTACATTTGAAAACCGAGCAGCCAAGAATGCCAACTGACGGCAGTTTTTCAAAATTTTGACAATTTTTTTTTCAGAAACTATTTCACCAAGGAGTAAAAAAAAAAAATACTGGTGATCATATCTTAATAGGAAAAAACACACGCAGTTTCATCAAAATCTGTGATGGTGGGTGACATGCCTGCCTGAACTGGCTTGGAATGACCATATTGTCCTCATCAGTGTAGGAAATCAAAAGCATATCTGAAGCGTTTTATTGATTTAATCTGCACTTTATTCGTTTTCTGATTGATCTATACACTAACCTTTACTTTCAACAGAGATGAATACGTCTGTTGCCACTATGACAAAGGGGTTGTTCTCTACAATACTTTCAAATTTGGCCAAGCAGTCTGACTTGAATGATAGATATGTAAATTTTCATAAAAATTAGCTAAATGGTAAGAAATTAGTCAATTATTGAAGATTTTAATAGCAGCAGAAATCGTTTAAAAATTTGACTTAACAAAAAAATAAAAAATAAGAGGGAATGATGAAATAAGACATTTTTACTAGTTGTAGGGAAAAATGCAAAATTATGAAGAAATCCAAACTGTTTCCTTTAAGAGCAACACTTAATATATAATGTATGATAAAATTAAAATTTTTGATATTTGTAAAAAAATGAGTATTGTGTGTGAGGGAATGACTGCTAATAAAAACGCTTCCAGATATAGTGACTGAAATTTGTTTTTGAAAAATTAACAAAATCTTACACCACCAATTTATGTTGCTGGACTGACAAGTGCTCAAAATGGCTTCTTCTCTGTGAAGGATGCTAGACTGCTACTGCTCTTTAGTGGTAGATATTTGAGATAATAGCAATGTGTGAGGGAATGATGGTCTAACATGGAGAAACATATAATTTATTGAGTAGACTATATAATAATAGTAAAAATTTTTTATTATTTTTTGTAATGTACCAAATAAGAACTTTATTTTGCTTAGGGTATTTTTAATTAATTTTGTTTCTGGATAGAAAAAAATAGGCAATAAAATATGGTAGTACAGGTGGCGGAAAGGTGAGGGAATAATGTTTGCATATATATTACATTTTTAAATACTAAATTTATTTATTTTTAAATTTTACTTTCTGTCCCTAATAAACTATGTTTAGATCTCCTAATATTAAAAAAAAAAAAAAAAATCAATGAAATTAAGAGCATCTATATGACTGGGAAACACTTTTTGCACTATTGTAGAGAATAACCCAAAAATGTAATAAAAACTACAAAAAAAATTAATAACTCAGAAACAAATTGAGATATAGCTTTAAAAAAAATTGCATTTAAAAGTTCATTTTTTTCTCTATACGACGGTGTAAAAAGTTATATTGTGGGATGTTTAGAATTTTAAGAATGAAATTTCATTTAAAATGTGTCTTCAGATTTCTTGGAAATCTGACGATGGAAAAGCCTTTTCCCGAACAGCCAATATGAAATGCTTGGATAATACGTAAGTTTCACGTGGATAATACGTATGAGTCACAGGCGATTTTTGTCGCTTGCAATTTTTACATGTAATAACACTATTAATTTTTAATTCATGGCGTACGTAATGTATGATCAACTCCGTGCGATTTTTTATGTCTTAAATTTTAGTCTTCGAAAAAATCATTTTCCAAATGGTCGTTGTAATTTGTTAAATTGCTTTTTTTTTTTTTTTTTTTTTTTTTTTTTTTTTTTTTTTTTACGTACATCTGCAATTTTTATTTATTTATTTATATTTTTTTGGAATTTAACAAACTCCTTTCTTGAGTCGGCTGTGGGGAAAAAAGTGTTCTTCAAACGACCGTGGAAAAATATGAATTTCGTCACATATCTTACGAAACAACTAAAGATTTTCTTCAATTGATCGCTGTAAAAAGTTCAATAATCAATTGCAGAAAAAAAACAAAATCAAATTTGTTAATCGGTTGCTCAGATAAATCAGAAATTTTGTCAATTGGTTGTGGAAAAATATCAGTTTCGATAAACAATCAAGGAAAAATATCACAAATTTCGGCAAAAGATTGAGAAAATAAATAGTCTATTTTGTCAGTATGTCAGGGAAAAATAGCCCGAATTTTGACAAATAATCGCACAAAATAATCAATTTTGCCTATCGATCACAAAAAATACGGCCAATTTTGTCAAATGATCGCAAAAAAGAAAATAATTTTGTCAAAAAGATGCGAAAAAAAACTCATCTTGTGTTCTTATTTTCCTACGGCATTCAAAATTATTTTTAACAAAACAAAACTGAAACAAACAACATATCGGAATTGACCAAATGTGCGTATCAAGGTCATAGGGCAATGTGTCACTAGGTTGATCATTCTGTTTGAGAAGGAGCACGTGTTAATAGAGTGAATATCAAGTGTGTTTATCTTTTATTCCAATCAAAAGAAAATGAAACTGCATGTTTGTTTCTTTAGTTATAAATACGTACTTGAGTGATTTTATTAGAATTAAAATATATGAAGCTTCCAGTTATCAATGTAAGGTCAAGTCTTCCTTTTTTACGCCATATTTTAATTTTCCAGTTTTTGTAATAATTAAAGTCTTTAATTAATGGTTAATCTTTATAAAAATATATGAGAATATATTGATATTTATTAAGTATTCAGTTAAAAGAATTTAACTGCATTTGATGAGAAATATGAAAGTTACAGCAGTCTTATTTTAAAAAATAATAAAACTGAAAGCGAAAAAATGTCCAGAGATTTGGGAAAAATGTTTAGAGATTTCTGGATTTTCGAGGTTCAACTATGATAAGTTTTATACTATATATTAAACTTTCCTTTGTACTATATATTTGTAATTTTATGGAGAAAATTACAAAAAACCTGCATTATATTAATAGTAATGAACTATTTTTGCAGTCGCATACATTTGGTCTTAACAATTTTCAACTGTATGTTGTATCTTGCTGGCTGGTAAAATAAATCCTTGGGTTGTAAGATTTTCTGAAAATTCACCACCCCTGTATTACAAATGTACACTAAATTACTGTTTTATGTTATTATAGCGTGCTTTTATATTATTTATCCTTTTTAATGATGTCATGTCTTTATTAATTGCACATTAAATTACCAATTTGTCATGATTGGCGATTGGCAACAATAAACAATATTGGCGATTGGCAATCATTTTTGGCGACCTATATATCTGGCCTAGATAATACAATTGGGATAAATTATACCAACTGTATTTAAAAAATCATTATATAGTACCATTTCAATCTTTGTATTTTACGAAATGATCTATCTATTTGAAAATATAATCATTATTAAAAAACTTATATGAATAGTCAAGGATCTATAATCCGCACACCCATAATCCGCAATTTTCTATAATTCGCATTGCTTAATGAATGTAAACAAACAAAATTTACAAATTTTTGATTCAAAAATGATTTTTTAAAAGAAATATCTGAAAATTTTAAATATAAATGTGAATACAGTATAACATCTTTAATCCGGACATCTCTAATCCGGAAACTTCTGTAATCCGGACATTTCGGTGCGTTATTCGTTTTAATTTCAATTATAGATAATAGATGGAGCTATAGTACATATGTGAATAAATTTCTAAAATTTGTTAAGAAAAATGAAATGACTGCCGAATTTACTACTTTTTTTTCGGTTTTAAAACTGTACGAATTTTCTAAATTAATATGTACCTAATTAATATAGGTGTCTTTTTTTAATATTAATTTATAAAAATTCAGAATTAATGGTAATTTTAGAATTTTTCCTTTTCTAAAGATAAGAAGATGGCGCCAAAGCATCGCAAAATCAGATTTTATTATTATTATTTCTTCTAAGTATTTAATTTGTGACTTACTTCGATGTTTGTAGATTCTATATATTTAATTTTTTATAACATTAGCCTTATATATCACTATTTTAAATATGTTAATGTAATTATAAAGTTATTTTTAAAATTAATTGTAAGTCTTATTTAAATGTTTACTATAAATTTTTTGGTGTTTTAGAATTTTTTTTTTTTTTTAATAATTTTTATGATATGTCTGTTATTCTTGTATTTTGTATTATTTATTGAGTATTTATAAATCATACATCATAGTTTAAAAATAATCGTATGGTTATTGTTTTTTGCTATTTACAACAGATGGCGACACTGCATAAAATACATGTATAATTGCTTGAAAAGTATATAACATTTTAGAGCCTTTCGAATTGATTTTTCTCAAAGTTTTTCAATTATTTTAAATTACCAAGTTTTTGTATTTCTGTATTGCCATATTAATGAAAGATATTAGTATTTATATTTATCTAATTGCATTCTAGTTTCAAAACTTCTATAATCCGGACTTTTCTATAATCCGGAATCACCATAATCGCGAGGATTCCGGATTAAAGAAGTTATACTATATAATCAATTTTTTAATACAAGAATTTGAAAAATGCATTTTTTGAGATAGCATATTAAATTAATTATTATAGTTCACATTTTTTTTTTCATGTTACACTGAATATGAAATTAAAATAGTGTCCAGAAAAATTAATTATTATATTTCATATTTTTCTTTTCATGTTATACTGAATATAGAATTAAAATAGTGTCCAGAAATAAGAAAATGACATATAATCCATAATCCGCAATATTCCATAATCTGCACAACCTTTGGTCCCAACTTGTGCGAATTAAAGAACTTTGCCTTATTTAAAATGCAAGATCCCACATTCATAAAATCTTATGCCATTCTTAATGTCACATTTGTTAATATGCGGAATTTAACCAAACACAAGACAGTGAAGGAAAAACACTTTACCAATATCATTTTAAGTGAACTAATGACTAAATAAATGCTGGCTTAACTTAAGTGAATCATTACAAAGACTGAGGCAACAATGATTACATTGGTTGCCAACTTGTACAGATTGGTTGTACAGTGTTCTATATGTAAAGTTCTAAAGAGTGAACAGTAGCTCTGTATGTTTTTGTGCAATGATTAGAGCACAGATTATAGATATCTCAGATGCTCCAGGATTGACGCAAATGTTTTTTTTTTTTTTTTTTTGAGCTACTCTGGGGAGAAAATACTGTTTTCATGTACCGTAATTTCGGGTAGATAAGCCACGGCTTATACGTGTTTAAAAGTTAAATTTTACCTTTCGCAGCTTATCTCCCAGTGTGGCGTATACGAAGTAATAACGATGTTTTCCAGAAAAAAAAATAAATCAAATCATGTAATATTATAGAGTGATAATCTGAAAAACAATATTAAAAATGCTTCACGGATTAGAAATAACAATCATTAAAGAAATATCGGGACGTTCTGTTTTATTTCATTAAAAAAGAAAAAAAAATCTATGCATGGTTTCTTTCTGCATAACGAAACATATTACTCAAAGATAATGATCTCATTCTGATAACGTTCCAGATTATAACCCATGGATAATCTGTCAAAAAATAAAAATTTTTGCGATGCGGATAATCTGCCAAAGCGGATTATAGGATTTTTTTTTCACTTAAAAAAAAAAAAAGAAAAGAAAATTTTTATCAAGTTCTTAGTTTGGTTTGCTACTTTTCTAATAGATGACAGCACCATACAATCGCTTAATCTGGCTTGCTGCTTACATGCACTTAGTACTCATTACACGCATGCTCTGTAACAAGCTAGCTTACAGAAGGAGGAAAGAAAAGGATTTTTGAACAATAAGCGGTTTTTGCTGCCATCGCCATTTCTTTAGTGATAGCATAAGTGCATCTTTGAAAACATGCCTTGCAAAAAAAAGTACGAGGTATACTGCCAAATTCAAATTACAATTTGTAGAAAATGCTAAAAAGATGGGAAACAGTGAATTTAATATTCGATTAAATAAAATTATATTTGATTACTTTCGATTCAACAATAGTGTGGATTATAGGATGGTGCAAATTTTCTGCTAACTTTTTTCTGCCGAGAAGAAAAATTGCATATGCAGATTATGTGCCACCGCGGATAATAGGCCGGAAATTACAGATTGCCAACTTGTACAGATTGGCTGTACAGTGTTCTATATGTAAAGTTCTAAAGAATGAAGAGTAACTCTGTATGTTTTTGTGCAATGATTAGGGCACAGATATCTCATATGCTTCAGGATTGACACAAATGTTTTTTTGAGCTACTCTGGGGAAAAAATATTGTTTTCATGTAGGGCCAGGTGAGGTAAAATGGGTATAAAATTCACTATTTTTTAATGTTCAGTTAAAATTTTCTGAAAATGTTAAACAATTAAAACTTTTTTTTGGTATTTTCTTTGCATTGCACATTCCTAGTATGAAAATACACAATTTTTATTTTTTAGGCTATAAAAGTTTGTCTATAACAAAACATTTAATAGATATATGTTTGGTATACTCATTTTACCCCAAGCAGGTGAAAATGGGTATAGTGTGGGGTAAAATGGGTATATAAAAGTTTAACAATGAATGCTGCATAAATAGATTTACCAGAGATTCTACCGGGTGTCCCAAAAAGGACTGACTGATTTTAAAATTCAATAACTTGCAAACGGTAACAGACATTTAAAAAATTCTTGCAGGAGGGTTATGCATAAGGTCAAAAGTTTTATTACAGTGATTTTCGATTTTAGTTCGAATTACAAACAATAGATGGCACTGTAAGCAATAGTCGCTAAATACAGGCTCGATTTCTGGTCCTTTTTCTTGTTCCATGCTGAAAAAGGAGATGGAAATGTATTATCCGGGCCACGAAGTACCAAAAATCGAGCCTGAATTCAGCGTCTATTGATCGCAGCGCCATCTATTGTTTGTAATTCGAACTAAAATTGAAAATCACTGTAAAAAAACTTTTGGCCTTATGCATAACCCTCCTGCAAGAATTTTTTAAATATCTGTCACCGTTTGCAAGTTATTGAATTTTAAAATCAGTCGGTCCTTTTTGGGACACCCGGTATAATGAAGTAATATGGAAAACAATGCTATATAAGTCTTAAAAAATGTCAGTTATTTTTTTTTTTTAATGAAATTTAAGTTAATAGATAAATAAGAAACTTTACTATGAATCAAGCTTGGGTGAAAATGAAAACATTTTCTGGCTTCATTTTTTCAACTCATATCCTCACCCTTTTCTATTTTAAGCGTTAAAAGTCTATTTATCAAAAGCATAACGGCCCAGATTATATAAATGTTGATTCATGTAACCCTTTAAGCGTCTTGCAGAATTTTTCATATGTGTTTAGTAATTCATAAAATAATAGCTATGAAAAGTGTTTGTTTATGATTACCTTATATGTATTTATCTTATGCACTGCAAAAAAAAAAAAAAAAAAATGTAATATGAATTTTGTGTTAAATCAGTCCTTGAATTCAAAGGTTATGTGGCGGTAAAGCACAGTTAGGATGCTAATGTTTCTATTATCTGCTTTCTTTTTACAATATAATCTGTGGGAATGTCCATTAATTACTCTTGTGATCTTTAGAGGAATGTTTCAGAAAAACTTATTATTAAAACCACATTGTTATAAAATATAATGCGGATAAAATTGAAATAACCAGTTAAATACCTACCATCATGTTCCACTCTCATAAAATATACCTAATTTGTAACAAAATTTTGATTTATTATATAGACTCTCATAAAATATATCTTAATTTGTAATAAAATTCTGATGTATTATATAGACAAGTAAAATGCTTTTTTTTTCAAATTAGATATATTTTATGCAAGTGAAACACAATGATATTTAACTAGCTATATCAATTTTTATCCTAATAAAATAATTGGAAGTATTTCTGAAAATTTGCTCGAATGGTCACAAGAGTAATGAATGGGCACACCCTAGTGCCTTCAGCATGAGGGAAAACATAAAATGCAACCAATTTTGGGCTTTTCCCTGAATTTTACTTCATATTCATTTCATATGTTTCGTCTGCTTCAGTAGCCATAGTTTCACACTGAATTCTTAGTCTTTTTTCCCAAATACTAGACTTTCAATCATGCATCTACAGATATATCTATTTTTATTTCAGTGATATCTTCCACACATTATAGTCTAATTTAAATGTCTTTATTTGTTACAGCTTCATCTGCTTTTGCTTAAACATGCTTATGTTTCTGTCTTGAAGTTTATTCTAAGATTATTTGGAGGTGTGGCAGATTGATAGGTGTCGAGAAAGCAAGGATGTGTCAAAGCCACACTGCCCTTACTTTTGTCGACAATTCTGGTTTTCTATTTCCCAACTCTTTCGACAACCTCTTCTTAAAATTTCAAATTTCCTCAGCACCTGACATGCCATCTAGAAAAGGAATATTTCTAGAAGGGGGCAATGATTTGACTAAATTATATACAATGAATTTCAAGTATTTCTGATGTTAAGAATAACGTACTGTGCATTATATAAACATTTTAAAGTATTTTTAAAACTAATTCTATTCTAAGTCCAGTAAAATAAAGAATTTTATTTAGAAAAGTTCTATATAACACCTTAAAAATACTACAAACGTTAAGCCGAACACTATACCCATTTTACCCCATTTATAAGATTTAAGGTAAAACAATAAAAACAAAAGACATTTTCTTGTTAGTAATTTGGAAAAATATTAGAAGTATTTAATGAAAAAAATGAGTTTATATCAGATATTATGAGCTGCAGGAAGAAGTTAAATCAGACCACATGTGGCATGAAATTGTCATCAAAAGGTTTTACTGTTGCCACTCAAATAGAACAAACTATGAAAACAAAAATAAAGTAGGAAAAGAAAGCTTAAACATCAAGCAATCATATAGAACTTTAAAAACTATAAATACGTTAAAAAAATTTAAAGAATTAAACAATAATTTTTGATCACCCATTTTACCCCACCTGACCCTAGTACCTGTTAGAATTAGCTTGTGGAAGCAGCATGTTAGTTTTATTTTATTATGAAACAGTTTATTTTATAGAAAACACAAGTTTATAATCAAACATACAAATTATTTTCGTATAAAACACATAATGCTTAATTTAAAATAAAACACGTACACAATATGTTTTGCCCACTTACCACATGAAGCAAATATCACCAAAATCGCAGGGTTGCCCAAGCATAAAATTTCAATTACAAATTGAAGCAAATACGTATCCCAGTGCATCTGATACATCTGTATCAAGATTAATTATGATGTATAACATACTAGAAAATCTGCTGACCAATGACTCATCGTCAGCTATTTTTATATAACTTTACATAATATCTTATATCCTACAGTCTGCCATTTAATTATTTTAAGTTGCATATATTTATGAACATTAAAATTTCACCAAGACTCAGAGAACATAAATTTTAGAAACTGTTAAACATTAAACACTAATCTATGCAATAATGTGCTCGAACCCCTTTTTTAAAAAAAAGATATCTTTACATAAAAAGTATACATTGTTAAGAAACTCTGTCTCTTAAACCTTGTATTCTTGCTAATTTTCTTTTAATTGTACTATTTCTTGATTGAATGAAAAGAAATGAATGGAGATTGGAAAAGCGAAACCGAAGAAGTATAAACAAGTTTTCATAGAATCATACGTTAAAGAATTTTCGTGTATAATGGAATCTCTTGTATGAGAATACCAAACACTTTCTCACGGAAGTAGGAGTAATATAAAATAACATTTTTGCTATAATAAAACATTCAGATAATTTGAAACTATACATTTTTCATTGCATATAATTTCAGCGTTACATATTTTTAAGCACGTCGTAACTATACATCGCAAAAATCTGACAGATTTCAACTTTATCTGGTTGGCAGGTATGTGATAAATAAACTTACCTTAAACAACCTATTTTGATAAAAAGTATAACATAAGATACTGCAACAATCTATTTGACATTTGACATTTGAAGTCCACCGAAGTGGAATGTTTTGGGGCCTATAGCTACTATGGCTGTCGCCTCGAATGATTCTTATTATACAGAAACAACAACAAGTCACAACACTTTTTATTTTCCATTACATATATTATATTGCGACAATCTATTATACTGCTTTTTAGAGACGCCAAATGCTTGATTCAATGTGAATGAATCATATTCGCTACAATGAGCATAGGATTTACTTGGGAAAAACGCATGCGCGTTTTAAAAATCAATAACTTGATTTTGTTTTTTGGGAAGCGCAAAGGAGATTGGAACATGGCGTGGTGCTGAAAAGACAATTTAGAAGCGAGAGAAAAAAAAAAGAAATACTTTTGAATAAGAATTCCAATCTGAAAAATAAATCGATAATTTAGTTTATTTAAATAATCGAATACTTTTTATTGGGTTTTCCCAACTGAATTCTGAATGATTCATTCAAATTGAATCAATCATTTAGCTTCTTTTAAAAATAGATTATTGCAGTATTTGATGCTTTTATAAAAATATCTTTTTAAGGTAAGTTTATTTATCATGGCACATATCAAATTTGGAAAACTGTGCGATTTGTACGATGGATTTTTATGATATACTTTAAAACTCGTAACATTAAAAGTATGTGCAGCAAAAAATGTAGAGTGAGCAAAACAAGTATTTGCACATCAGGGGAATTTGTTATAACCACAAATAAATAAAATCAAAATGAATATCGAATGAAAAATATTCATTAATAAATAAGCATATTTAACACTTGATTTGATATTTATATTTAAAAATATAAAACAGCAACATTTGTGATGCAAAAAAAAAAAAAAAAAAAAAAAAAAAAAAAAAAAAAAAAAGTATTTGCGCCATAACAGTGAGAATTACAATATAGTAAATATTTAAAAGTAAAAATGCAGTACTAGTATTTCGTATACATACCCTTCGCTTCAATTATAGAGTGTAAACGTTTGGGCATTGATTCGATCAATTTACGGCAAGTTTTGTGATGATTTGCAGTCATTTTTCTGTTGGGTGACTTTCCTATTTTATTTTCTGCTATTCTAGTTCGCGGTTTTATAAATAACAACGACTAACATTGTGAAATCTTTTTTATCTTTGCCGATTTTGATTTTCATATAGCCTAAATATTTGTTTTTAAAACAAAAACAAAAACTTTGCATGGCATCAATTCAGAAAGCAATGTTGCATATAAAAGCTAACTACAAAAACAATACCACGAGCGATACATAATATAATGACAGGCTTTTGAGCAAAATATTTACAATACTGAACTGTTTAAAAGAACATCCATTTAAGCCTCTCTTCGCAGTAACAAGTTACATTAAAATTTACATCCAGAAAAAAATTGAAAAATTATGTGGTAATCTCGAAATTGCACAGGATCGTTCATCTTGTATGTGACTGTTTTACAGGAAGTTTTTAGATTTGAGGGTGTGAATCCTGTCGTTATTTTGCAGGTTGTGTTTTCTTAGAAGTTGTTGTTTTGTTAGAAAGTTTGATGTTTGCAAGATGTATGCTGGATTTAATCTATCAACAGACACAGTGACAGTTTTGTCTTTGATTTTAAGAGTTGCCAATTCAGAAAAGGAATTTTATGTAGTAGACTCCCTCAAACCCGCATAGCTTAGGACCTGAGGTTGTGCAGATTTTAGAATTTTGCTTTTTTCTGGTCACTGCTTTGTTTACATTTTTTAAACAGTAGTTTGAATGTAATAATGCATTTGAAATCATAATGAATGCTTGCAATATAGTAAAATATTAAAATAATTAAAGGAAGTAATAAAAATTAAGAAAATTTAATAAATGATCAAAATATAAAAAGTAAAGGTCAAGTACATTTTTAATAATGCATAATTAAATATGCATAATAATGATGAGATACATTTTTCTTCGATTACTCAATGAAATTCGCTTTATAAAAGTACATTAATAATTTACATTGAAATCGTAAAATAATGAAATTTTGTTTCAAGTTTATCCAGATTTTATAGCCAAAAAAAATTAACACATAAATGTATTTGGTAAAAAGATTATGATCATCACTGATATCAGTAGAATCTTAAATTTTTTCAGAAATAAATTTATACTTAATTCACGAAGCATGAATTCAGTCATATTAACAAGAATTTCATATTAAAATGTGTATGGAATGACATAAAAACAATGAATTTTTCTCATACATTTGAACTGAAAGTTTTCTTGTTTACCTCTGCAATGACATTACATGATGATCTTTGACTGATTTTAAGCATTTGCCAATTTTAGGGTTGTAGATTTGAGGAAGTCTACTGTATGTAAAAGTTAATTACAAACAAATTAGCAAAAGTCTATTTCTAAAATCTCTAAATGTCTCTAAAATCAGAACAGCTGTTTAACTTAAAGTTTCTCTCCCCCTCCACCCACCTAAAAAATTTAACTTTATGTTATGGAAAAAAAAACACCAGAAAAGAATGAAATAATAAGCATTCAATATAATTACATAAATATATAATATTTTTAACTGAAAATCCTTTCATTAAAAGGTTAACAATTTTAACTTCGATAATATGAAGAATAAATGAATTTTAAGATATTTCTTTGCTGCATTCTTCAAATTTTCTTGTTTTAACACTTTACACACCACATCATTTTGACTGTGGGCTACCAGCAACTCTGCGTCATTACACAAATATTTTATTCGGTCCGCACAACTTTTTTAAAAGAAGTTTCCTTCAAGTACACAATTTCAAAAATGCCCTAATTAAATAAGTCAAATTTTATTTTCCTTTACTACTTGTGTGAAAAAGAAATTTTGCAAGGAAAGATGATGTCGCCGCAGTGGCGACAATGGAGTTTTTCAGTTACCTTACCATGTCACCACAATGGTGACAATGGAGTACAAAGAGTTAAATTTTCCCAAAATAATTTCACGGAATTTTGGAACGTACCTATGTACTATATATATATAAATTTTGTTTATCAGTACTTTTCTTTTAAATTACTTTGAAATTACTTTTTATTTTTGAAGGGGGGGGTAGAGAGAATGTAGCTATTTGATTTTATTTTTTGTTGTAAGTTTAATAATATAACATGAATACATAAAAACTTTTAATATCAGCTCAAGTTATGTAAATAATCAGGGGTCAGTTTCATTATATGCTTACAATAAACATAATCTGCAAACTAAGTAAATATTTCTGTCTGTAACATTTGCTTCCTTGCTGAAAAATTAACTCTTTGCAGATTACCAAAACAAAACAAAGAAAGACAATTTAAAGTTAAGAAAAAAAAAAAGGTGAGAAAAAATTTCCAGAAACCAATTCTTAGAAAAGAAATGCACAGCTCAAAGTTTAAATAAGATTAAATTAAATCGGTTAACTTCATTTTGCAAAAAATGAGTTTAGACATACGTAGCAATATTCTCACAAAGTGCTGTAAAGGTCCAGTAATTGAAAATAGGCTTTTACACCATTACCTTTCTGTGTACTTTTTACACCATCCATTTGCACTTGAATGATTCAGAGTTGCAATATTTAAATATTTTGAACGATCCTTAACGGTGTTGGTCAGTGAAATCTCAAATTCCCTTCACTTATGTTGAACATCTGGGTATGTATGCGCATTTGAATTTTTGAAAAATCTTCTTAAGAAATTAGTATTTTAAACTTATATTTTCTGTGCATTCTTCTTAAAGTATGTCTCCTTTCTTTTGTTTTTAAAGTACTTCTAAAGTATATACTGTAAAGTATCGAAAGTAAGGCCCTTTTTAGCAGATGGGAAATTCCTATGATTTTAATGAGACTTATAATTGGAACTTTTATGAAAATGATAAGAAAATTAGGAGTCTGGGGAGGTATATTTGAAGTTATTTCACAGGATTAATGCAATTTGTAAAATAAAATGAGATCAAATTAACATTTTTTGGTTATAAAATTCCCTTTTATACAAGCTAAGTAGTTTCCATTAATACAAAAATAATAAATTTATGAAACAAATTTAAATAAAGTAATTAATTTAGGTATGAAAGAAGTATGAACAAAAATTATAAAACTAAAACTCAGTATAAATAATCTAATAAACTTAGTGCATAAAATAAAACTGGAAGAAGAGGGCTTATAAATGGCACTTTTTCAAAATAAAAAAATATGTCATATATGGGGGGGGGGGGGAGGGGTACTTTCGGTACTTAATTTACAATTCTATATTTTAAAATCTTAAAGAAATTAAATGAGATTTTAATACTTGAAATAAAATTAAGTAAGTATTTTATACATATTTTGACAACTAAAAAAAGGGTAAAATGTTAATTTCCTGAGAAGATATTTAAAAAAAAATTCCCAATGCATCCCATGCTTATATGTTTAAACATTACTTGAGATCTCATTGATAAACACCCTTAAGGTGTATTTAATGAAATTAACAATTTTCCATATACAGTGAATTCTCGATTAGTCGAAGTCTGATAAGTCGAATATTCGTTTAAGGCGAAGTTTACACGAAGTCCGGTCCCCTTTATTACAAATCAATGTTAAACTTTCTCGCTTTGTCGAAGTCTACATCTTTTAAGTCGAGTTTTTCTCTCAGAAAGACAAATAACAGTAATTGGACTAATTTCTTAATTTTTCAGCCACAGCTCAAAAATGCTGACACTTTCTGTTAGATAAAACTTTTCTGAACTCCTTCGCGGCCTTTGAAGGATGCTATTTTTACTTCCCACCTTGGATAGTGAGAAGAGTCTGCAAGTTTGCAATTTCGGTGGCAATTGTTACCCCTCCCCTATTCATTTCTCCTTTACGCATTCCCTTTCTCAACTCTCAGGTGGCTTAGTGTATTCTAATTTGTCAAATTTCTCACTCTTTTAAGGAAGGATTTCTTTTTTTTTTTATCTTTCGATTCCATTATTGAGATTTCATTCGGGTTCTTTGTTTTAATCTTGAGCTTTGTCATTTTAGTGTTTATTGCTTTCACATCGTGATACATTTTTAGTCGGGTTTTTTAAAATGTCGAAGCGGAAATTATCAATTGTTACTTTAGAACAAAAAGTAAATTTGATAAAGGGTATTGAAAATAATCCTAATTTAATGAAAAAGATCTAGCCCTGAAATATGGTATTCCTCGCAACACTCTATCTACCATACTCAAAGATAAAGAACGCATTTTCAAAAGACGTAAGTCAAGTGTCAACTCAAAGTGCAAAAGGATGAATACGTGTGCCTTCTAAGATATCAAAACAGACCTCGTAAAGTGGTTTACATCTTGCAGTACACAGAACAGTGTTAATTCCTTTAAGTGGCACGATGTTACATGAGAATGCTTTGGATTTCACAAAATTATTGAATGTGGAAGGAGTCCGTGCAAGCACGTGGTGACTGAAAAAATTTAAAGCTAGAGACAGTATTGTGTTTCAGACATTAGACACTGAAGCAAAATATGTGTCTGATACGCTGTGTGATGAATGGAAGATAGTTTCATTACCCAAACTTCTTGCAGGCTACAGTGCGGACGACGTTTACATTAGGGATGAAATGGGAGATTTTTACAAATGTTTTCCTAAAAAGACAATGATGTTTAAGGGAAATCATGTTCCGGTGAAAAGTTAAGTAAAGAACGTTTAAATGTGCTTGTCGGCGCAAATGCTTCTGGAACAGAAAAATTACCTTTACAGGTCATCGCTAAATACAAAAGTCCTCGCTGTTTCAAACATAAAAAGTCACTTCCGGTAGAGTAAAGATCCAGTAACAAGGTTTGGACGACACTGATATTGTTCGCGGAGTTCATCAGAAATTTAGATGTAGTGTTTCATGCAAAAAGCGTAAATTATTGATCTTCGTTGATCCGTGTACAGCTCACGATCAACTTTTGAACTTGAAATCTATCAAGTTTGAATTTCTCCATTCTAATACAACTTCTAAACTACAGCCAAAAGACCAGGGAATAATTAAATGTTTAAAACATTCCTACAGAAATATGTGGAAGGCAATCGAAGATGACGAAAATGGAATAAATCAAAAGTGTGATGCGTTAGAAGCAATTAGACTGATTTCAAGTCCCTGGAACAACAACGTGAAACAAATCACTATCAAAAATTGCTTCAGTACATGTGGCTTCTTTGCAAGCAAAGCGCACTCATGTGTTGTGAATGAAAATCTACACGACCAAGCTTTTTTGAATATTGACGAAAATGTCACTGTTGACGGAGAAATTAGTGCTTCAGATATAGTTGAAGCAATGAAAAAGGTGGAGAACGATTCTGAGTTTGAGGATGATGATGAAGTAAATTGCGTTTCACCCCCAAACAATCAAGTAGCACATGCGGCAATGACGACACTACAGCAATATCTAGAAAGTAGAGACGATTAGGACGATTCTCTTTTCCTTTGTTTACATACTTTCTGACATGTGAAATGTCGTAATGATATGTAGCATTAAATTATATATCACTTTAGCGCTCATTTTGCAAACTCCGTTATTACAGTATAATTGCAATTTCTATGTATATGATTGAATAATTTGTCATATATTGTATGTATTTAAGGATTTTTGATAAGTCGAACTTACGATAACTCGAATATTTTTGCCGGTCCCTTCGAATTCGACTTATCGAGGATTCACTGTATAAATAGATTAATTTATTTTTAAAAGCATGTTAAGTGAATACTTTTTTGCACCGTATGCCACAACATTTATTTATTTTTTTCTTAAACTAACTTTTTGGAAATAATTAGCTATGGAGCACACTTCTAAAAAAAGTGTACACAACAAATGTTATTTAAAAATCTTCAAAATTGTAGAAGTGTGGCTTTAAAATTTTCATACATTTTTTTTAAATTACAGTTTTCAACTTTAGCAACAAAAATTGCATTTTTCCTTCGTTAATTTTCTGTCATAAAACATACAATAATATGCCAATAAGATATTGCAAAATAGTACTCAAATAATAATTGAAAAAAAAAAAAAAAACTTCAAATGTTACCAAGTTCTCTTAAATTAAACAAATCAACTAACTAAAAATTTAATTTTAATTTCTTTACTTTTAAATATTATTTACACAAAAATTACTTTGAATATACATTGTGGATATATTGAGTATTGAATACAGCAGCAAAATTTTGCTAATCGAAAGTGATTAATTTAATTTCAGTTTAGTGGTATTACTCTGTGTTTAATATTAAAAACAGTGCAACGATTTTATTTGGGCAAAGAATTAATACTAAATTTTTTAATGAGCAATTAGGAAAAAATTTATGGCATGATAGGTCGTTTCCTAAAATATTTCACATTAAGAATTTTTGAAATCATAGAAGAAAATTAAGCAGAATTAATGTCTTATACATAATTTATTTTACTTGACAAATGTCTGTTTTATGTTTTAATAATTTTAATTTTATAATTAAAGATGGTCGAAGTAAAAAAAAAAAATATTCAAAGAATATTCAATGTTTAATCCTTTAAGCGTCCTGCAGAATTTTCCATTCTTGTTTAGTGCTTTTTTAAATAGTAGCTATGAAAATTTTGTTGAGAAAAGTTGAAATTTTTCATTTGATAACCGTACATATTTATTTATCTCATTCACTTCTAATAATTATCCTTAATCTTTAATATAAATTTCGTGTAAAACCAGCCTGTGATTCCAAAAGTTGCATGGCAGAAAAACATGGTTAGGATGCTTAAAGGGTTAAGGGACACTTTCCCTAAAGATTTTCTGTTTTTTCTTATGTACTAATGATATGATCTAAGCTCCAGCATGATTTTTAAAATATCTTTAAAATCGTAATAATTATGTAATTATATTGATTTTTCATATGAAAAATTTCATAAAATTCTTGGAGAGGTTGCTCAGGCTTTGGTGAGAGGAAAAAGAAAGGCCTCATCTCTAACTAACTTAATATTCCATATAATGCTAAATATTAAAAAATTACCATAATGCAGCAAAACATTGTTATATGAAATCTTTCATGAAAGACAAAAAATTGATACAAAATTCCAAAAATTGCTAAAAACTACATTAATTATTCCATAAAAAATTGGTGAAATTCAAAATTGTTAATTTAACAAACATTTAAAATAACAGAATTTGCTGTATTAGGTAAAAAGTTTGAAATTAGCAAATAAAGCCTTTGTGCAACACTATTAAAAAGCAGAAAACAAACGTTTAAAAATGTACAAAAAATATATGAAAAGCAGCAAACAGCTGTTTCGAATCTACTAGCGAGATTCTTCTTCAGTGCAAGATAGGGAAAAAGGAGCAGAGTGCTAGAAAAAGCAAAGCTGAGCAAAATGATAGACAGCCTTATATACCCGATGCGGGTAGCGAAGGCACCAAAAACAACAAATGAGAGAGAAGCAGTGGAAACTGGGTGGACAAGTAGCGACATGTACCGGAGGAAGGGGGAAAAAGAAATCAAAAAAGGGGGAAATTAAATTAATGCTTTCCAAATACTTGGAAAATCAGGAGTACTAGATAAGTCATTGACTAAAGAGTGAGAATTTTTAATGATGTGGTAAGCTTCCCAAAAATCAAGATCGAGGTTAGAAGAACATTTTTGGATAATGATGGCTGAGGAAAAATTGAACCTATGTTGAGAAGACCAAGAATGGTGAGCAATAGAAGAACGTTTAAGCTCCTGATTTTTAACATAACCTTCATGCTCTTTTAAACAAAATCTAAGAGCACGTTTAGTCTGGCCAATATAAGAAAGGCCACACTGGCAAGAGATTTGATAAATACCCCAGTTATCTAGGCGATCAATGGGGTGTTTGAGATTTGAAAAAGTGATTTTATTAACAGGAGAAAAAATAACATTAAAATCAAACCTTTTTAAGATTTTAGAAACTTGCAGACCGATTTTACGAAAAAATGGTAACACAACTGAAGTATTCGAGTTGGAATTTGAATGCTTTTCAGAATGGACTGATTTCGTCCACCTCACAGGTCTTCTTCCTATCCCCCTAACCAGAAATTCGCTGCTTTCAATACTTTTGTTTTTCGGGCTACCAATATTTGTTCCACTCCTCAGCTACTTAGTGCTGAACTTAAATACCTCAAAGCTATTGCTGTTGATCGTGGTTATTCCTCTAATATTAGAAATTGACGAAATCAGTTTTTATTTGAATAATTTTTAAAGAATTTTTTTCACATCAGATTTCTTCCAGGAAGTAATCTACCTCCTGATATAAGTAAGAAAAATAATATATCTTTTTAATCTCATCAGATTTTTATATAATAATTATTATTTTTTTTTAGTTTCAGAAAATCATCAGTTTTTGACTTGCATAAGTATTTCAAATTTTGAATTTCTCATGTTCTATCAGGCGTAGAGAATTGTTTGACCGCCCATTTTAAACAGAATTTCATATGGTTTATATTGATATGCAAGTTGACTATGCTTGGTTAAAAAAAAATGATTTAAATTTTAATATAAAAAAAGGTAGTGTTTCTTAAATAAATTGAAAAAAAATATGTTTTTTGTAATATTACAAGTTTAAAAACCTAAAATTTTTAGAGTGAGATCTCCATGGTATTATTGAATAAAAGCTGAAGATTACCATACAAATAAATAAATAAATAAGAGAAGAAGTGCTATTTTGATTATTATTGTATGGAAATTTTCAGCTTTTATTTCATAACTCTTGATCCCATTTTTAAAATTTCATGAATCAAAACATACAATTGTTTGAAAGTTTTTAAAAACATTCCCATTTTTTTTACGGAAATTTCCATTACGGAGAATCCGGGAAAAGACGGGGAAATATTCGTTTTAAACACGGATATTTCCATGACGGAAATTATCCTGAAATTCACAGGGGTTAACCGGCAACTGTGTTGCCAGCAATTTTCCGTTTTTAGACGATTTTTTGTGAAAGTGTGCGTGGTATTACAAACTGTGATCAATTTTTTTCAGCTTTTTGTAATAATAGCGTAATACCCTACATAAAGAAAAAAAATTAATGGTCTCCAAATACATAAACAACCTTAGATTCTGCCCTTATTTGATATTGTACAACTTAAATTATTTTGTGAAGGCTGACCGCTGTGATAGAATTGCCACCCAATAATTGAGAAGGGTCGGTGCAGATCTATTTTTCGAGCAATGGTCAGACTCATTATCAACCACAAAAAACGGGAGAACCCATAACAGCCAACATACCTACAAAGACTAGCATGGGTCCCCAACCATAGATTTACTCAACTGCTAGTTCGGAATATGAAATGCCTACAAAGACTCTTAATTGCTCCTTACCGGACTAAAATCAGAAAACAGAAAAATAATTGAAAAGATAGACCACACAAAAAAAAGAATATGTACTCCCCGCATCCACCCAACTCTTGCTGACTAGGCCGAAAGAAATGAGATAGGAGGTAGAATATGATAGTAAAAATTGGGTTTGGTGTAATCTATCCTCAGTCAGCTCATCAGCCCTATAAGGAACCACCTGCCTTCCTCTATACAAAGCATGATACCGGCTGCTCTGACTCTAAGGGGAAAAAGAAATTCTGCACACTGCTATCCTAGGACAGAATTCTTGAACCCACATGACCCTTTTTCAGACGTGGTGATTCAGAGATTCATGTACCCGGCTGGGACCTTATTCCAGGAGTCCTCTAAAAATGGTTGGCATCGAAGCATGTCATTAAAGGTTGAGCTTTCAGTCATCGTGCTGCACCGAAGCCAGATTGATTCGAAAACACTCAAAGGAACCGCAGGACTTCCAAATGTATAACGTTTGAACATCATAATATACTTACTAATTTGTTTTACAATAGTAATTAATCATTTGATTTATACTATCTTGTTGAATTCTAATTTAAATTATTCATTTTTTTTCTCTATTGGTGTTAATTAATTCGAACTGCTTATCATAATATAATAAATCCTTCATATTAATTATTTTTAATTAAAATATAAAAATATTTGCATTAATGTATTTTTATTCATTTCAGGTAAATCATATCATAATCATGACATAATTATCAGTAGAAATTAGAGGCAGATGATGATAAATACACTGAAAATCTGCATCAGAAAAAGAATTGTGAATGTGGCAAAACAGACAGTTAGTCACTAAAATTGGTCAGATTGTCAACCCACCCATAATCTGCAACACCTGCTTTGTACATATTATTTTTCATTCACTTGAATCGTTTATTTACGTCTTGTGTATCTCTTTTTAACAACAATACGACACAAAATCAGTGTATTTCTATGTTAAAAATTAAACACAATTTTTTCTGTAAAGCCCTTTAGGTATTATAAGTGAACTGAAATTTTCTATGAAATTATATTTTCACATCGACACACAACTGAAATACAATTAAAGATTTACTCAGCAGAATTAGCATGTGACTAAACATGCATTCTTATGAAAGAGCATTCTCACTGTGAAAAATGTAACAACAATAAATTTCAAAGATTATTTCAAACAACATCTCCATAGCGAGTATTTTTGTAAATCTTCATAAAAAGCTGTAACGGTTTGAAAGACTGGCTAAAATAATCAACTTCTGACACATGCTAAAAGAAAAGACACATTTTCAAGCGACACAACAAAAGGTCCAGAAATAAGTAATTTCATTTCGCACATTATTATGCAAATAAACAAGAAACCTTTCGTTTGCGAGTTTTGCTAGAGATTTTCTGAAAAGAGTAACTATACAACACACCGTTGTTTACACACAAATGACAAGCTATTTATTTCTGATAGACGCGACAAAAGATATTTTGAGAGAGAAAAATTTCATAAACACCTTCTCATCCATACAAATGATAAACGTTTCAGCTGTGAAATGTACAACTAAAACTTTTAAACATCTTATCGTGCATACAACTGAGAAACCTTTTAGTTGTGAGATAAGCCACATAAAAGTTTCTTACAAAACTAAACACATTCTCGTGCATACGAATAGTCCTTTTAGTTGTGCTATTTCCAAGAAAAAAAATTCATGATAAAAGTTACTTGAATGTGCATACAAATGAGAAATGAGAAATCATTTAGCACAAGTGTAACTTAAATAAACATCTTCTCATGCATAAGAACAAGAAAACTTTCAGTTGTGAAATATGCAACAAAGCATTTTATGAGAAAAGTAACTTGAATAAACATCTTTTCCTGCATACCAATGAGAAACCTTTCAGCTGCGAAGTGTGCAACAAACGATTTTCTCGGAAAGGTAACTTTAAATTACATCTTCTAGTGCATACAAATGAGAAACCTTTCAGTTGTGAGGTATGCAATAAAACATTTTCACAGAAAAGTCACTTGAATAAACATCTTTTCCTGCATACAAACGAGAAACCTTTCAGCTGTGAAATGTGCAACAAAGCATTTTCTGATAAAAGTAGCTTGAATAGACACCTTGTCACGCATACGAATGAGAAGCCTTTTAATTGTGAAATATGCAACAAGAAATTTTCTTGCAAAGGTAGCTTAAGAAAACACCATCTCATACATACAAATGAGAAACCTTTCAGTTGTGAAGTATGCAATAAAATGTTTTCGCACAAAAGTAGCTTGAATGCACACCTACTCGTGCATAAAAATGAGAAACCTCTCAGTTGTGAAGTGTGCCATAAAAAATATTCTCACAAAAGTAGCTTGAATGCACACCTACTCACACTTATGCATAGAAATGAGAAACCTTTCGGTTGTGAGATATGCAAAAAAACATTTTCTGACAAAAGTAACTTCAAAAAGCACTTTCTCATCCATACAAACGAGAAACCTTTCAGTTGTGAGATATGCAAAAAAACATTTTCTGACAAAAGTAACTTGAAAAAGCACCTTCTCATCCATACAAATGAAAAACCTTTCAGTTGTAAGATATGCAACAAAAGTTTTTCTCTCAAATGGAACTTAAATAAACATCTACTCGTGCATAGAAAAGAGAAACCTTTCAGTTGTGAAGTATGCAATAAAATTTTTTCTCAGAAAGGTAACTTGAATACACATTATTTCATGCATACAAATGAGAAACCTTTCAGTTGTGAAGTATGCAATAAAAAGTTTTCTCAAAAAGGTAACTTGAATACACATTTTCTCATGCATACAAACGAAAAAACTTTCATATGTGAGGTATGTTGTAAAACTTTTTCTCAGAAAGGTCAGTTGAATAGTCATTTTCTTATGCATGCAAATAAGAAACCTTTTAGCTGTGAGTAATGTTGCCAGGTGTCCTGATTTCAGGGATCTCTAGATCCATCCTGTGGAACTCTAAATGTTCATCATACCTAAATTATGTCAATTTTTATGAGTGTAATCTTTACTAAAATTCTATTCCTTTGTCTGAGATGAGAGATTTCAACCACATGTTGGTCACGGTCCGTTTTGACAATGGCCGGATATTACTGAATACGTTATAATTTGTCTTAAACATGTGAACTCCAATTCAATATTTATTAGGTTGACCGCAAACTTTAGACACCTACACAAAATAAGGTCCTAGATGAGAGGAGACTTGCGAAAATTCATCTTTTCACTTCAATTTCATTATTAAAAAGGAGTAGGTGGGTATTTTTTAAATGAATAAGAAATAAAGAGGTTTTTGTATTAATCAAATTAACTTAGTATCAAACTAAAAATTAGTTTTTTGTTCAGTAATTTCAACATACAGTAGAATCTTATTGTATAATAATATATTTAATATGTAGACGAGATACGGAAAATAATGATGTGGATACATACTTTATTGTAAAGTGTGGGAAGATATATATATATATATATTTATAGCAAAAACTCTGGCATCGGGCAGATAACCCGCTTCCACCTGAACGTGTTGGCCATTGACTCTAAACCTTTTGTCGTAGATCAGGTTAATTGTTTTCATTTCTGTGTCGTGTCAGATTAGAGTTTTGTTTATTGCGAGTTGAATTTTTCCAAAGAACCGCCCGGCTCAGACTTGGGAGTGCCCAGGTTTTTTTACCTTGAACATGTTGGATACAAACAATATTTTATATAGTTTAAAACTAAATATAATGCTAAAAAAAGATAGATAAATCTCCTTGCAGCAGTGACATAAGACATTGACTAAGTGTTGACACAAGTGTAAAACCTTTTGGCACCCTAACTTCTTATAAAGATTAAAAAAGGTAAATCATGCTGGAAACTTCTATAAGCGCAGGGGAAACAAACCTGCATGGGAACTAAAATTATCTCAGTCAAAGACTTGCATGAGGATATTTTCACGGATGATAAATCTCAGATAATACTAGCCTTACACCAGTATATAAGCACGAAAGTTTTTCAAAATGTCACTCCATGACTTCTTAGGGGTCACCGGGGGGGAATTTTGGAGGAAAGTCTGCGATAGGTGGGTCAAAGATTTTTTTCGGTCATTGTTTTAAATTTGGGACACAAATTTGTGTCTTGAACAACATTGGGCTGTTCAGCTAAACAATTGGTAATGCAATAAATATCACTATAAATAATTATAAAAAGTATTCTTTCATTAATAATTCATGTTTTTACCTCAGAATGTGTGGAATATATTAGATAAAGCAGTTCATGATAATATACACTAAATTTTATCAGGATGAAAAAATTATACTATCATGACACGACTGTAATAATAAAGATAGGCGCTTGTCTGTCCGTGTGTGTGTGTACGCATGCGCACTGAACTCTGAAACCAGTGTAGCCCGCACAGCAGCAAGATTTGACAAGAAAGTACCTGTATTCCTGAAGTTATGCATATCGAGACAATTTCTGGAAATTTTTAATTAATTTTTTCATATTTTGCGGCAATTTTTCTTAATTAGTAAAAAAGAATCCGATTTCAATGTTTTATCCAGTAAACTTTGTCTTCTTTTCAATAAAATTTTTTCAATTTTTTATGTGATTTTTTCCGCATTTCGCGATAATTTCTGACATTCCTAAAAGGAATCCGATATCAATCTTTTACCCAATTAGTTAATTTCGTTCTCTGCAGTTTTTAATTTTTTTCCGAATTTTTAATGCAATTCTGATTTGTTAATGGGGGGTTTAGTGATTTGAGGCAATTTTTTTTTAACTTTTTTTTTCATTTTTTATTGGAGAGGACAAATACCCCAATAATTTTTGCTATTGCCGTAATTAAATTCAAATTGGAAGAATGTCAAACTAGTTCCGATAAGAAAGTTCAAATTTTCAATTTAATTTGGCACGAAATAAAAAAAAACGCAATAACTCAAGACAGAGACGGAAGTGGTCGTAGCTAGAGATGGGAATGCTCGGAAAAAACCGGAAATTATGGGGAAAAACCGGTTTTTTCGGATTTTTCCGAAGAGTTATATTTCAATTTTTCCAAATTGGAAAAATTTAAATTTCATTTATAAAATAATATTGTCAAAATTTTGTAATAGCTACATTTTGATACTTTTTATTATATTTATTTTTATGTCAAGTGTCTCACATGAAGACATTAATGTGGGATATCTGATCTCTTAGCAGAAATCTGTTTAAGAAAACTTGAGTCCTGTATAGGATCTTTCACAATTTTTTTTACCTTAAAACACAAGACTCTTTATAAAAATTTCTCTTAAAAATAGATATTCCAGAAAAATTTTTAATTCAGTCTTTCACAAATGGAATGATTGAAGAAAAAGAAAATTTCATGTCGTATAACAGTTGGCGCTAACAAATGAATCTTATCTAGTTGTATACAAGTATGGAGGAACTTATCAAAAATCTCTAAATAGGAACCTAAATATAACGATAATTTCTAATTCACCACATTTGGATTACATTTTGTACAGTATATATAAAACAGTATGAGTACATAAAAATGTTCACGATTTCACAAAAACAGGAATATGTGGGAAAAAATGCAGAAAGATGCCTGGTAAGATAATTAAATTCAACTTCCCTTGTTAAAAATGAGTTCATGTGTAAAATTATTTTAATTCTATGGTAAAGTTGAAAATGTAACATAAAATTTGAAACATGCATTCATGCTATAGCTGCAATTAATCATGTAATCAGATGGAAATTGATAAAAATATTTAACTAATTAGGAAAAAAAATTAAATAACAACTTGCATTTGAAATTACTGTGTTCAATTACTTTTACTTAAAATATAAATTCTCAGGTGTATTTAATCTCTCTATATTTTTCATATACACAAGTATATTAAATAAATTTTTCAAAGAAAATGTAAACAATTTCCTGAGCAAAATTTTGTTGGAGGCAATTTTTATACTTATCAAGAAATACACCTGCTTTTATAAGTTTCACTTAAAACATTTTATTGCATTTTTATTACTTTCATATTAAAGATAGAGAGAGAGAAACATTTTTAGTTTCTAATTTCTTAAACTTATTACAAAATTTACAGTTGATTTCATTAAAGTCTTTATTCCGAGTCGGAATCTGAATTAGCTGATTCTGCACTGCTAACACTGTGTGTCTCTAGTCTGAACTAAATGTTTGGAAAAGTATGTATAAAGTGTTTTTGTTCAGTTTTATAACATAGGTCTGAGAAAAAAATCGGCTGCATGGGATATTTTTCGTTAATTACTGTGCTGAATCCAAAAATGATCTCCATTTCCCTCCATCACATAAAATATCATTGAAAAACAAGGGGAGTTTACATTAGAAAAGCACAGTTGCGATAAAAAAAAAAATCAATATTTTATTATAAGTAACTGTGTTTCAAATTACTTCCCCCCTTGCTTTTCACACTTTGTATTTCAGTAGTTGTGTGAATCGTAGTAGAAGCTTATGTCTGTGTGTAACTGTTTTAGTTCGTTCCTCATTCTTCACGCATTTTCTATTTGTAGTGTTATGTTTCGTAGTTCATATCTCTTGAGTGTCACTGAAAAAAATATGTAATTAGTATATATGGAATCGTTATTGGATATGGTTTTCTACTCGAGAATGGGATACCAGATTTCAGATTAAAAAGAGAAAATTTACGCTTTAATTAAACTAAGACATAAGTTTTGCTGATGTGATAAAACTGATGTGATGGAATTTTTTGTAAATTCTAAGCATTTTTTTATTTGCAGACCTGTGTAATCCAAACTTAAACTAAAACTTAGTTTTGATTTGACTTTAGACTGTAAAACTAAACCAGAACTTTTTTATACTTGGTTTGAATTTAGAATAGAAAGCTATACAAAACTAAATATATATATTGACTGGAAATTAAAGTATAACTGCGAGAAAGAAAAATGTAATATTGCAAAAATTACTATTTTTTAAACAATGGAAAATTTGAATACTGATATGTATAAGAACTAGTCGTTGGGGGCCGCCGTAATATTTACCCATCATGGATATACATAATATAAAATATGAAAATAAAACATGTGATATTTGCTAAGCATTGTATCATGTTACTTTTATTCATAATTTAATTTATTTGGACTTCCTTAAATATAATTAATATAACCCCTTAAGCTAATATTACTTTTTGTTGCATTAAAATATCTCAATTTGTTGATTTTCTGTAAGCAAGTAATACTGATAGGTTTACAATGGAAGTCTATGGGAATTTGCCGAAATATTAGAGATACCGCCAATTTGGCGTCACTTTTGGCGACTCATTTTGGCCGCCAAATTTGGCGATATACCGCCAAGTTGGCGACATACTTGGAGGTATTTGGCAACAGAACAGGGTCCCCCCTATGGTAAACCCCCTTATAGGTATGAAGAGGCATTAAATGCTTGACATTTACGACAAGCCATTATTGGCGTCAATTCGGCACAGATGTCATATATTGGCGCGATTTTTAGTTTGGCGATAGTTTTTCGATCGGCTGGATAATCAAGTAGTACCGAATTGCGTAAAAGAAACATCCATATAACTCGAAAACTTATAATCCTATTAACTAACAGTTTACTGCGTTGGATTAAGCATCTCATTTCGAATTAAAATTTATCTTTGAATTGAAATTTGAATGAAATACAGGGTCATGAAAAATCGAAGAGTGTGAAAAATAGATTTACAAATATCTCGGCAACTAATAATCCGATTGAGTTCATTCATGATGCAAAATTTATGTTTTTTTATTGTCTTTATATTCACTCCTTCATTTGAACAATTTCGGAAATTTTTGTATACCTTTTATCAGAACGAATATTTCAGGAGTCCGAAAGAAATAGTTCCGGTTAATCGAGGTTACTGATATTCAATAGGCTTCTTCCCATTATTACTTCCTAAGTACACACTGAATTTCAAGTCTCTATCTCAATTTGTTCGGGAGATAGAGCGTTTACAGACACGCGCACATACAGACGGACGGACACATTTTTTTTTTCTAAAAATATGTTTTTCGGAATCTCCAGTGTCTGAACCGTGTAAATCCGTGAATTTTTTTTTCGATTTTAAAACGATTACAAGACTTACCCTGTACTACGTATGATGGGTAAGTAATAACAGAACTGCAACAATTTGTTTCTTTAAACTAGCATCATTTATATACTTAAAAATCAATATCATGCAGATGGGATGTATAATACATTTGACTTGAAACTGCAGGGATATTGGCTGAAAATTATGAAGTTTTTAGAATAGCTCTAATGGTAATTAAATAAATGTAACTGAAAAAAATCATTTTAACAGAGACATGATATAATAAACAACAGCGTTAAAAAAGCGTGAATGTTACTGTGAAAATTCTGAGACTGAAAAACTAATTTTTTTAAAAGCAAGCCTTGCGCTTTTTTTTCTTTTGTAATATAGTCATATAAATTGAAAATAATTTTCTTTTAGTGTGGATAAATTAAAAAAAATGCTTATTACTTAATATTTTCTAAATAAAATATAATTTATTTGGGAGAAACATTTGTAAAAAATAATTTTTTCCAACTTTTCCAATTTTTTCCAAAAAAATCCGGAAAAACCAGTTTTTTTCTGCCTCTTCAATTTTTCCGGAAAATTTACATCCCTACGTAGCTTTCTCAGAATTACGTTGCCGAAGGCAGCACCCCCCCCCCTCCCCATCCCAGATTTCTTTAATTCTATGTCCGTTTGGAAAAACCAACCAGTTAAGCTCCACTAGTAATGAAGTTTTCATTGAGACGCAGGATTAGAAATAACGTGCTGGATCGCGTGATTTGTCCGCAGAAAAGCAAAGTATCGTATAATAAAAAATGCTATGCAGTATTTTCTCCCAACTAATTCTTTAACAGATCTGTGATTCTTCAGTGAGTATTTAAAAATTTCTTTGAAGTCCTAGATTTTTATTTCTTTTATGGAATTTCTCAAAATCAATTCGCAAGTCGGTCTCATACAAATTTGAGAATTTCTTCTGAGAAAATTTGAGAATTGCAGAAGAAATCGCACATTCCGTCAAACGATTGCACAAAAAAAATCACGAATTTCGATAAACGATTGACGAAAAAATAATGCAAATTTTGTTAAAAGGTCGCGGCAAATTTTATTAATTAGTACGGAAATATATCGAGAATTTTCCCGATCTGTCGCGCAAAACTATCGGGAATTTCGACAAATGGCCCCTTTAAAAAAATCAGTTTCGTCAATCGGTCGCAAAAGAAAATAAATTTAGTCAAAGGATCGCGGTAAAAACGCGCATTTCGTCAAATGATCGCAGGAAGGAAACGCGAATTTCGTCAAAAAATTGCGGAAAGAAAAAGCTAATTTCGTCAAAAGATCTTGGAAAGAAAACACGAATTTCATCGACGGATCACGCTAAAGAAATGCCAATTTCGTCGAAGGTTTGCGGTAAAAAATCCGAATTTCATCAGAGGATCGCGTTAAAATCACGAATCTTGTCAAAGGTTATCGGTAAAAAATGCGGATTTCTTTTAAAAAAATCGCGTTGAAAGGCGTAAATTTCGTCAAACATTTGTGGGAAAAAATTGTGAATATCATGAAATGATCGCAGAAAAAATCGCGAATTTCGTCAATATTTACTGCACTGGGCTAAAAGACTGAAACCGGTTTCCTTTTACTAATTTCAAAAAGAAGCTGCGAAACGATAAGAAACTGTAAAAATCGTATACAAATTTTCAGATGAAAAAAATTAGTATATTGACTTGAAAGACTGCAACCATATTCATTTTACAAATGTCAAAAAATGGCCACGAAACACAAAATTCAACTAACCAACCAACCTCCAGATTAATTTGAATTTTGTGTGCTATTATTTTTCATTTTCAAAGGAGTCAGGTGTGATGTTGATATAACATATCATTATTTATCTCCTTTGTAAGATTAAATTCCTCTTTTTAAAATTTAATTTCTCCTTTCATAATTATAAACTGAATCAAAACTTCCTATCCTTTCTAATAAGAATATATCTATTTCTTCTTCTCTTGCGCATTATTTTTTAGTTACTTAAGTTTCCCAAGTTCACCCAAAGCCGTTAATAAAGTAAATCAAAAACAAATCTTTTCTCATCCTAGAATCAATAACTGTTCGAGCATATTTTTCTTCGGTTAACGAATATAAATAAAAAAAGATATTCTTTGACCACATGCTCCAGTTGTAGCAGTTATTTATACACTCAGTTTAATTTTCAGTTTGATAGTAAATACAAATGCCTTTTCGGCCGCAAATATATACTCTGTTTATATTAAAACCGACGCCCGACATCTGCATTGCTGATTCTAAATGCATATTTTCCATCATTTAGCTTTGGCATTCGTATTTGTACGTTGAAATGTTAAAACACCAATCAACGGTCCTTTTGGCTATTTTTTAATTCAAAGTTGCATTAAGTGATATATCTTTGGGGTTATAATGGTCCAGGGTACCAAGATTTTGGCTCGACACATTGCCAACGATATCTGACAAATTATTCATTCCTTCTCTATACTGTGAACACCTAACTGAAAAGGTCCCTCTCTGGCACTTACATTATTCATGTCTACAGCTAATAAAGCCATCCTGTCTTAAAGTTGCAGTGTTCTTCTTTTCTTTTTTCGCGTCTAATATTCAAGGATCTACGAACCTGGATTACCAACGATTGGTACTTAAAGAAAAACAGCAATATAGTAATAAAACGTTTTCGCTACAGATCTGGTCTACAGTATATAAAATATGGTGCCGAATCCCAGTCCTCGAATTCTTAAGAATTTCCATTTTGTCAGAGAGGGATCCCTGTGTTTAACAACAGCCTATTTAAAATTTAAAAAAAAATCAATAACTTTAAAGTGAATGAAGCCTAATCGCTACTCTCCTGAAACTTACGAACAATATTTTTGCATCCGGTACCCATCAAAAGTGAGAACTGAATATATTGTGCTGCAGAGACTTACGTATAATGTGCTTATGCATATTTTCAAACTACCGACGATGTTATATGGATATTGCTATGAACTACCATTTTTTCAAAACAAGGATTCGTTCCCAACTTTACCGATCACCTCTGCCCGTAGTAGGCTTATCTCGGAAACTTTGACCGCATCGACCATACCGATATTTGGCTCATCTTTGCTCATTCGCCTCGGTTATGACCCAGACTGGATTTTGCTCTTTCTGCATTCTCCAAAATGAAAAGAAAGTTTTTCGAAATTAAACCAGATTGATTTCACGTTTTTCCAATAGTGGATTTTATTTTTATTCTATTTTTGCAAAGAAGATAATGAACATTGTCTCCCCTCTCCCTCTATCTAACTCGAGTGTTTATGTTCAAAGCATTTCTGCTCACCGTGCGTACTTCGAAGATTTTATATTTTTCAAACGATCATCGCTGAGTTTAATTTCAATATGATTTTACTCTAACATGAGTGTTCACATACTTCGCATCCTCTTATTTTGATGATTTTCGATGAATCAAGAACTATGACTGTTTTTCATCTTTCTCGAAAGCAGTTTTAAGACAACAGCTCTTCAAAAAAAAAAAAAAAAAGTGTTTTTATGCACCAAAAAATGAAGTTTTTGATTGAAGTTTGAAAAGTAGTTTTTTAATAATAGTGTCACCTTTGTGTGAAAATTATGTTTTATGATCACCAGACTACTTCCAAACGTGCACTACTCAGAAAACTCATACGTGATACAGAAATGAATAAAAACTACTCAGTTACATCACAAATTGCTACTACCAGTCAAATTTTTTAAAAAAATTGAACTGTCAAGAGTACATTTTAGTGATATTTTTTCTGAGTATTATAAAAAAATATCAACGATTTAAAAAAAAAAATGCGTGAAATGAACCACGAAATATTATGAAGTTTTAGTCCACAATATTATGATTTTTAGGAATTTTTAAGATGATAAATACTATGTGCACAGGAAGAGATTTTGTGTAAGTTATTTTTATTTTTATTTTAGTAAATTACTACAGTGTTAAAGTTCATAAATATTCCTAAGTCCTTAAGTTAATACTTTTGTTTTAATTCAATTCGTGCTAAATATTCTTAAATATAAAAATTTTTCTTGCATTTGTTGTTTTATCTCTTCCTGAGCACATTTCGTAATTTTCAATGATGTCTGTGCCACAATTTTGATCTGATGCAGAACTAACGACAGCTCTATAATATGATTTCAGAGGTAAGTAAGATAGCAATATTCATGTTACAATGTCAAACATAATTAATTGCCCTTAGGTAAAATATTTTAATGAAATATTATGTTGGTTTACATAAATTTATTTGCATAAATTTTGATATTTATCACAAAGAAGACTAAATATAAATATGGTAGTATAATTATATGAAAAGAAGTCTAACATTTTATATTTGTAGGATTTTTGTGTATATTTTAATACCTATTGATCATATTTAAAAAAAAAGTTTTTAGTTTTAATTATATGACTATAAATAGTAAGTAATGGTTTTTAATAATTTTGCTACATCCTTCTTTTTATTTTTAAAGGCACATACAGTCTCTCTTGTCTAGTACACATATAATTTTGATACAAATATTATTTTCAGTACCTTAAGATAATTGAACGGTGACTTACAAGACATTAAAATATATTTCTGGACAATTTTGTATTATATGGATAAATATTTTCGCAGGACATTATTTGCCCTGCCTTTCTTACAATTGATATAAAGAGACAAATGTTGGATGCTTTCGAATACTTTAGTACTGATTTTTTTTTTAATTAAATGTTGGATGCTTTAGAATACGATAGTACCGATATATTTTTTTAACGGTTCATTTCCAATATAATCCCAACTTAGAAATGATGTATTTTATGTTTATGTTGGCATTTTTAGAATTTTTTCTACTTACTGGAAATTATTTTTGCGTGCTATTATTATTCTAACTGAAACATTTACTAATATATTTTATATATTAACTGATGTGTTAATTTTTATAATGATACACAAAGATTTCTTTTGTGTTCCTTGGCAGAATTTAATACTCAAGGAAATAATATTTCATTTACATCTGTGTTGTAAGTTAAATATTTTGCGGGTTTTACAAATGCATCAAGTTTAAATAATATTGGCCCTTATGTATAAATTGCGTTTCATCTCAAGCACCTATTTTAATTCGAGGTTATTTTCTTGACTAACAACAATGATAATTTATTTAATCTTGATATTCACATTTTTATCAGCATCAGAAAAGAACCTAAATTTAATTTATCGAATTATTGGTGCGGAAATAATTTGACAGAGATGCGTGCAAAAAAAAAAAGTATAGGCAAATTTTTTTTTCATTTAAAATTATCCAATTAAATATTTTTTTAAGACACAATGGTTCATTGTTTTACTTTTAAGTATAGATTGTTAATGATTTTTTTTCACTTTCATTTTTCAAAACATTTTTCTCCTTAAATAAAATTAACGTGCTTGCCACATTTCTAATATCCTTTTCGGGATTTTTTTTTTTTTTTTTTTTTTTTACAAAATAAACACACACATATATTTTTTTTCTTTTAATTATGGTATGTTAGTTGTATACAGCGATGCCCTACTTTCTTTATACACATATGTTTACAGTTGGAAGTCATTATTATTGACGTTCAAGAATTTTACACGCGTGTCGCTGTATCTTCTAACTTTAACATTTTTAAATACTTTCAAAGATTATGTAAAATGTTTTCTCTCTAATTTTTAAATATTCATTCTACATTTTCCGTTCATAATATGTACATACTTACTAGATATGCTTTGGAGCCTTATTATGAAACAATATTTTCTAGTATCTCACTAACAATATCATTTTGCCAAAAAATAATTTTTATTTTATGGTACACATACTTAGTTATAAACCGCTTAGGTAAACTCATAACATAACACTTATACTCATGTACAGTTTGTGACCTTCTGGCTGTCCAGTATATTGTAAGGGTTTTCTTTTTCCTTTTCTCTCCATGGTCTTTTAATTTAGTGTATTTGATGCCAATCACATTCATTTTCACTTTTATTATTTAATCAGACATTTCAATAAGTTACTGACATTCTTTTTCATTTATTTACACTGGATACGTTAATGTTAAGATAATTTTCATTAATACATCTCTCGTTTCTGAATTCACGATCACCCTTGTTGCTATCTTACGTTTATTTTTCGTACATCTGTACTCACAAGGCATATAATTCTTCATAAATTTAAACTTTAGTTTACCATATTTTCTAAGATGCGTATTTCTCAAAGTTAAATTTAATTTGCTAGTAATTTGATGTACTGCACTTCCGCATTTATTTTCAATTCATTGTACGAATAGGTCTGAAATTGAAAATCCTTTCGTACATAATTTTTAAGTTTTTAAATATATAGTGTGCGTTAGAGAAATTTTATACAATATTTTGCTAGGTATAAACATTTAGAAATGCGTAGTTCTATAATGTTTACCAGCTTCTTTTTCAGTTTTCTCATTATCTTAAATACATACACTGAACACTATCAGCCACATTATATTTATCATTTAAAAAAACCTTATGTTTAATTTCAGCTTAATATAAATGGATATTTAACATTTAATATATTTTCCAGTTTCTTCTCAGTATACAGTGTTACCTTTTAATAAAAAAATGATATTATAAAAATACTTTTGAAGGTTATTAAATATACTATCACTGCAGGACCAGTTGACTTAGTACACATTTCATCGTGCATTTTCTTTCCTCCTTTCAGTACAGCACACAATTGTTTACTATTTACTATCATTCACACAATTCAGCATTCATGTACCATCCTTATTACATATACATTGTTTTTAAAATTTTAGATTCACTTTTTACATTTAAAATTATTTTTTAAGTTTTTTTTAAATTAGTAATTCAACCATGATAGTTTTAGAGTGTTGTGAACCCTTTCATTTGATTATTTCACGGCCGGGAATGATTTTGTGAAAGTGTTTATCTTTTGCGCTTGATTGTTACTTTGTGTCGCTGGTCACCAAACTCTTGCCAAGTTCAAAGGATATTTGTTTATCTCATTCTTTTCAATATTCTTTTAATTAATTTTAATGTATGGTACGCAGTATGTTTCCCCTTTCTTTCCTTTCGTGATACTTGCAAACTTTTATATGGTGAGTATGCTATTTTGAGTAATTTCTGTCGAGATTATATTAGAGTTTTGCATATAACACACTACACTCATTACACACAATTTCAATCTATGTTTTTGTACTATTCAATGTTTTCATACTATCCAATCTGTTCCTTTTTGACGTTATACATATTTATCACATAAACATAATATTCTTTATTTAAATACCACGGATATCATATTTTAATTACATTTTTCACATCAATTATTATTTTGCATCATATTTTTCTCATAGTTCCCTAAATTTGTCTACAGTTCAAATAAAAATAAATCATGCCGTATGGTGAGTATATTATATTTATAATATTAAGATTTTATAGGAATCTATCAAGACTCCTGATAATGCACATTTACTTTAATGAAATTACAAGGATTAAGGCGTAATTATTTCGTTCTGCAGATAGACACAAATATCTTAGACATTTTGATACCATTCCTAGTGTAAACACTACATTGTATCATTTACATATTTCTTGATTTCATATAAAAAAGAAAAACATTTTCCATGTCACTGGTCCCTCTTCAAGTCTCTCACTTATAGATATTTCAATATAACCCAAATCTTGCTCCTTTTTAGGATTTTAAATTAAATTTTAATTGCTGAGATTAAATTTTTCTCAAGAACTGATCAACATACTTCATTTACACCCTTGTATGTCTATTCCACACTTAAGCGCAATTGCCACTTCATTTATGGCATACATTTAGTTTAATATTACTCCTCTTATTCAAGGCATATTTTTTTATTTGTTAATATTAGTTCACAGTTTACTTTTTAATCTTTTAGTTTTGAGAGTATTTTATCCACAGTCGTAAAGAAATTGCAACCTTGTTGGTGTTTATACCATCTTTATCTTCAGTTGAAGTCTAATTAATGGTTACATTCTAACTGTACAAACTTACTCTTTAAATGCACTTCTCTTCACTTACACATTTCTGTATATTCAAGATAAATTTTACCATTATCAATACCACTGCATTTCTTTATAATGAATACTTCAGAGTTTTACATCAAGATATTTTACCTGTAACAGATTTTAATCATTTTTTCTATATTTTTTCTTAAAGATAAAAAAAAAACTTCTTCGTGAAACTTTGAAACATTATGCACATTTATTGTATTTACTTTTATTTTTTTTAAATCATTGATGTTTATAACCACACTAGATATTTTACGTGTTGTCATGTTTATACTATCCTAGTTATGCCATGTGTATATATACATATTGTTTATTTACGAATTTAATTTTAGCATAACATATAAATTTCTGTGTTGAGATTTCTATTTAAACATAATATTTTGGTTGGAACATATCCAACATTCTATGGCATGCCCAATTTGTAGCTTGAGGACTTGAAAATCAAGCAGGATGAAAGATCTGGAACTATTTAAAATATTTTTACTCTGTGCACAGCAAATCTTCTAGATTGTGATCCCTAATGCAATAAAGAGATTTTATATATATTTTCATCAACGATTATGTTGATAATGGGATACCATGTATTTTATATTTGAGAATTTAAATCTCAATATTTTTATTGATCAAAATGCATATGCTTAGGATGTTTTTATGATCTCATTTATCTATATGATATATATTTTAGTTGCAACTTTTTTTTCTATTTCGTATGTGCCATTGTGTTGTTAGTATACTACATGTAGGTGTGTCGAGCAAAAATCCAGTGGGTTATGCTAGTTTTTGTGGAAAAGGGGGAGATATATGTGATGTTGAAAATAACATATCATTATTTATCTCCTTTGTAAAATTAAATTCCCCATTTCAAAATTTAATTTCTCCTTTCATAATTATAAACTGAACCAAAACTTCCTCTTTTTTCTGAAAAGAATATCTATCTTCTTCTCTTGTGCATTATTTTTCAGTTACTTAAGTTTCCCAAGCTCACCCAAAGCCGTTAATAAAGTAAATCAAAAACAAATCTTTTTCTCAACCTAGAATTATTAACTGTTCGAGCATATCTTCCTTCGGTTAACGAATATATATAAAAAAAGAAAAATCTGCAGTGTTCTTCTTTTCTTTTTCATATTTAATATTCAAGAACCTACGAACCTGGATTACCCACGATTGGTACTTTAAGAAAAACTGCAATATAGTAATAACAGTTTTTCGCTACAGATGATGGTCTACAGTATATACGGATACTATTTGCTTCATTTAGCAGTGGAGCTGTGCCATTATATTACAGATTTAACACATGAAAATATCCTTTAAATATGGCTATACATGTTTAAATTTAAATTGCACTTACAAAAGCATAAACACCACAAGGCTACTTTAGGCATAAAAATGATTGCTAAAATATACTGTATGTGAAGTATGTTAAAGAGGGAACCCTTTGGAGTGGATGTCTTATGTCTATTTAAAACAGTTTTTGAAGAAAACACTCTGGTACAACTCTTCACAAGAAAAAGGTTGCTCTTTAGTATGAACACGTTAATAAACATTCAAATGAGATTTTTTAAACATTCTTTGCGACACACTTCCCAAAAGAAAGGTTTCTCTTTAGCATGAATATGCAGGTGGTTATTTAAATCAAATTTCGGCAAAAATTAATTAAAAGTTTTATTTTTAGTGTGGCCTTGCATGTGGACATTTAAAACAGATTTATGGAAAAATATTTTTTTTTACACACAGGTGTTTCTTTAAGATGGGCACGAACATGAACGTTTAAAGCAGATTTTCGAAAAAATTATTTGGTGCACACTTCACAAGAGAAAGGTTTCACTTTAGTATGAACACGCAAATGGACATTTAGGTTGGATTTGGAAGAAAATCCTCTATTACACACCTCACAGGAGAAAGGTTTCTCTTCAGTGTGGACATGCAGGTGATAATTTAAAGTAGATTTATGAGCAAATCTTTTATTACACACCTCACAAGAGAAAGGTTTCTCTTTAGTATGAACACGCAAGTGGTCATTTAAAGCGTGTTTATGAGAAAATCTTTTGTTACACACCTCACAAGAGAAAGGTTTCTCCTTAGTATGAACACGCAGGTGGACATTTAGATTCGATTTAGAAGAAAATTCTTTATTACATACCTCACAAGAGAAAGCTTTTCCTTCAGTATGGACACGCAGGTGGTCATTTAAAGCAGATTTATGAGAAAATCTTTTGTTACACACCTCACAAGAGAAAGGTTTCTCCTTAGTATGAACACGCAGGTGGACATTTAGATTAGATTTGGAAAAAAATCCTTTATTACATACCTCACAAGAGAAAGCTTTTTCTTCAGTATGGACACGCAGGTGGACATTTAAAGCAGATTTATGAGAAAATCTTTTGTTACACACCTCACAAGAGAAAGGTTTTTCTTCAGTATGGACACGCAGGTGGACATTTAAAGCATATTTACGAGAAAATCTTTTGTTACACACATCACAAGAGAAAGGTTTCTCTTCAGTATGGAGACTCATTTGGACATTTAAATGAGATTTGTTAGAAAATCCTTTGGTGCACACCTCACAAGAGAATGGTTTCTCTTTAGTATGGATACGCAGGTCGTCATTTAAAGCAGATTTAGAATAAGAATTTTTTAACATACAGCCTAAGATATGGGTTTCTCGTTCGTATGAATTCGCAGGTGTCTATTAAAATTGGAATTTTAGAAAACACTTTGTTACACACCTCACAAGGAAAAGGGTGTCTTTTCAGTATGACTATGCAGATGGACGCATAAAGCATATATATATACATATATATCTATAAGAAAATCTTCTGTTGCACCCAACACAAGTTAATGGTTTCTTATAGGTATGGATTCGCAGATCATCACTTAAATAAGTTTTTTGAGAAACTGTTTTACTATGAATGTCACAAGCGAAAGGTTTCTCATTAATAAGCACAATGATGTATATATTATGCTTTGGAGAGAACCTGTTGGCAAATACTACTTAAGGAATAGACTTTTTGCAAGAATACCACAGATGGATGTTAAAGTAACATCTTTGAAGAAACGTTTGTTTTACACCGGAACAAGTAGCTGGTTGTGAAACGGGACTATTCAATGCAGATTTGACAGAAAGTCTCTTATTGATCTTATCTCACAAGTGAAATTTTTTTCATTACCATCAGTAAAATGGTTCATTTTAAAACAAAATGTCTGTACAGATGCTTTATTGCTAAATTATCCAATGAAGTCTTTGGTTCAATGTTAAATTAGACTTTTAAAGATATCCTTTTTTTTTATCTCATACATAGACGAAATTTTTAATCAATAAAAATAAAAGTTTTTTTAGTATTAAAATTAGACGCATTTATTAAAGTAATGAATAGTAAAATTTAAAGTCTAAATCCACAAATAAACAGTAATTGATTTAATAATGTAGATTTTTTAAAAATATACACAAATATACATATTATGGTGTCAACGATGTTAATTAATTGATCTAAACCAGTGATTAAATCGTGATTTTAATCAACTAATTTTTTTTTAAATCTGATGAATATCATAAATTTTCTAAATGTTTAAAATTACATAAAAAGTATTAAAATCTAAGATGAACATACTATGGAAGTTTCTATTGGTATTTTTCCTTATGCAGAAGCCAAAAGTAGGAGCTTTAAATAATTGTTTCTAAGCTTAGATTTATAAAAAATTTAGTAAAGTAAGTCTGTAAAAAGCAAATTTTTATCTGTCATAAAAAGCATTTCATTTAAAAATGATATTTTATCTAATATACGTAATTTGCAATGTCATTACTTTCGTTAAGTAATCAAACTATTTATTTTTATATATAAAATAAGCATAGCAAATATATTAAATTTCTGGAAGTAAAAGAATAAGTAGCCAGTATGTTGTTTTCTTATCCAAATTATGCTATAATAAATTTATAGCAAATTGGAGCTAAGGAAAAAGGATAGAATAACACCTGCTCAACAACTATTAAAAAAGAATGTATAAGAGAAAAAGAACTAAATGGTATAAAATGTTAACCTCAGAAAGAGTTTCTTAAGCTCAGAAAGAGTTTCTTCGGTTGAGGCTGAATAAATGTTTATGTTTTTACTTTTGAACTTGTATACACCAAATAAAGTAATCAGTTGGGATTGAAATAGCAGCATTTTTTTTTGAAGCACTGAATGGTAATAATCCCTAATGAGTAATAAGAATGCTGCTTTCAATGTTTTGAGGATTTTAGATACAATTGGTTATTCTTATATTTACTCATTACCTGTAACTGATTTTCATAATTTTTTTAAATAAATCAATTTTAAGGCATTTTTTGGTTAGTCGGTGACATGTGAAAAATATAGGGTGTAAAAAAATCAGATTTTCTTAATTTACATATACGTTTGTGTAAGTTTAGATTTAGGCAATAAATTTTAACTTTCCTAAGTACAAACGTAATATGAGCTGCAAATCATATTTGCGTGTTTTGTTATTTCGGCTACTAACCAGTGAAATTATACTTATTTGCTGATTTTAGTAACTCTGCAATTACTTACTGTTCCATGTAGGCCATTTTTTAAGGTTGTAGCACCCTGCTCTGTTTAAAATTGGCGAAATACAACCCTGCTTTTTAAATTAGTGAAATTCACCTTTAGTTGTAACCAGAGATTTCTTATAAAAAACTGCCCCATACCACAGTTTTTTTAAATCAATGTGCCCACGACCTTCCAAAAATTACAGAACTTTATAACTTTAGAAAAACAAGATACTGTTAAATCATGTCGTTATGTAATTGTATTTTTCAATTTGTAATTAATTAAATCTTCAAAAATTAATGTTGCTTTATTTATCATATTAACAAATTATATACTTTTTTCATGTATCATTACTAGACAAAATTACTCATGAAGTAAGTTCACTAGTTCTTTTTACTGAACTAGTGCCTTTTTTGGAACTAGCACCCCTTTTTGTTTCTAGAATGAATAGTAAATTATTATTTTATTAATTAAAGCATAAAAGACTATAAGAGTATATATATATATATATATATATATATATATACTATACATTTGCTGTAATAATATGTAATAAATGTTCCAATAAGGCTTTGTCAGTAGAAACATTTTGTATAGAGAAGATTGAAGTTATCAAATAAATTTGGAAATATCAACAATGATGTAGTGCCATAAAATTATTTTATTCTTTATTGAGGCTTTGAGAAAAGATCTTTGACACAAGAGAAAAGACACTGAAGATATATATCATATACGGGCGTTTTTCTGTAATATTTTATTTTATATCTTTTAATAAATAGTTGTCTAAATTCTATCCTGTAATTTGTATGCGGAAATGAAGAAAATCGTGCTATTGCGCACTAGCCCAGAACCTTAAAAAGATCCTTACTGAACACGTTTTTTTTCATGGGAGAATTTATCGAATTAGATATATGTATATAGTCTTTGGGCGTGATTCCTTTTCATAAGTTCTTTCACTATATATTCAGAATGGACCACAAATATCTGCACCTGAAATATAAATTAAAATGTATACATACCACATATTTCTTCATGAATTTTCAGATGTTTACACAAGAAGAAACATAAGAACGTCATTAATAAAATAAGAATATTTATTAAATACATATTAACAATTTTGTTCATTTTATTTAAATTTCTATAATTAGCATAACAACAATCACTTCACAACCAAAATTTTTTGAAAGCTGTTAGGGGCAGGCCAAACTATGTTTACATCTTTATTTCTTATAGTTCTTTTAACATTTTTGATATAATGGATTTAGAAACTTACTAAAATGCATGAAAGATTTTGCAAAAATTAATAAAAAAATTAATTAATAGATTTTTCAAAGATAAAATATTCTAATTTTATGGATATTTGAGTACCTGGTATCCCAGAGATTTTTATTTTCCAAAAGTCACAATTATTAAGATGTAAAATATTTTGAATGTTTTGTAATAAATAAAAAGTTTAGCAGATTAAAAATGCCAAGTATTTTTTTTTATCGATTTATGTAAATTTAGGTTCGTAGAGATTTAGATCTCTGTTCAAAATTAACCAGTTTCGTAAATTGCATTTTGAAAATCTGGCAATTTAAAAAGATTTAACGAGTTTCTTTTCTTTAACTGTTAAATCATTTTTTAAAGGTACAATATTGCAATGTTAGATTTTTCAGAAAAGATAAGAAATAGATCGAAACATAATATGATGCTCCTTTGACAGGTTTGTAAAAATTATTTGCATGTGATTTTGGTTATTCTAATTGTATTAATTATAGCAATTTCACAATCTCCTGACTAGAGACATAACTCACGTTTAGTGACATAATATAAGAAAGTTTGAAAAATAGTAATTTTAAAAGACTTTACGAATTTCCATTTTCAATCTTTAAATGTAGTTAACAGGCATAATGTAATAGAAATTTTCTACGTTAATATCTGTTTAGTTGCATGTTTTTGTAGACAGGACAGCATTTATATTTATTATTTAAAAGGTGAATAAAAATTAAACTGAACAAAGGTTTTTCAATGAACTGAAAAAACGCTTAGCTCATTAAAACACTAAGTGGAAAATGTTTCGATTTTCATTGTTAATAAATAAAAATAGTTTTGTCAGATATTACAAACATTTTATTTTGCTTAAATAAACATTTTGAACAAAACTACCAATTTTTCTGTTTTATCTAATCAAATTCCCTTTCTAAATATTTAGATTGTAAATTACAAGTGTTTAAATGCATCATTTTTAATTTTTTAACTTCGTCACCAGTGATATAATTTTATTTCACTTAGAGTTGTACGTTAAAAAAACATTTGAAAAGTCAGACTTTTTTAATTTATTTTCATTATTAGAAGCATCATTAAATTTTCAATACATTTAACTTGAGGTTACGCTAACCCAAATAAAAATGGTTTTAAATCAGTCTTGGGGTTACTCAGTGATGAGGTAAGGGTAAATACCCATAGAGTAAATATTAATTTTTGAGATATATACTCAAAGACTGGGTAAATACCCCAAAAACTGGATAGTTTCTTATTTCATTGTAAAATGTCAGGATCTTGAAAAAAATTCTTAAAATGATAGGTATATGATATAATATCATATATGATAGCAGCATTCAATTTACTTAAAGAAAAATATCTGCATGTTGTCCAATTGAATGGCATTGCAAATATTTTCTAATCAGTATTTTCTGATATTTTAAGACTAGTCAATTAGGTATATTTTTTTAACAAATCTAATTAATATAGTGAGAATCATCAAATGAAGTAAACATTTACATGCAATGTTCAATCGAATTGAAGATGAAAAAGATAAAAAAAAAATTCTTCAAATTGCGAAGAACTATATGGGGATTGAGGAAGTTATTTGCACGGTCTTAAACCTTTAATGTTTAAGCTATTTTAAAGTTTGTTTTTAATTGAGATTGTTTTTCTAAATATTTTTTAACATAAAAAGAGCTTCTAAATTTTTGTCTCCGAATAACAAAGACATTTCTTAAATACACAATAAAAAAAGAGGATAATGTAACGTGTCTCAAAAATCTTTCTTTATGTCAGTCACAAAAAAGCTGTCCCACGAACTAGTACAAAAGTAAAAGAAAGTTTTAGTTTTATTTTTCTATTGTAATATATGTAATACAAATAGGGTGTGCATCATATTAATTGTATCACTTTGTAAGAGGAAAAAGCAATTAACTCTATAAAGAGAGAAATGGTGAGTGCTCCACTAGTAGACGAAAAAACTAGAATATACCATTTGCCAAGCCGTATGTACAAATGAGTGGGAATGCTGAGATGTATTAACAAGCACAAAAGAACCAATAACATGAATTAATCCATTAGAAAAAAACTCCACTTTTAAAGCTGTTATAGAATTAAATCCTTTCAGTCAATTAAATATCAGATTAATTTAGTATAAGAAAAACTTAACACCATAATTTATTATCTATATAAACACTTCCTGTATTCTGAAAAGAAAAAAAACTGATTCAGGGAGGAAAATCATTAGTTTTCTCCATGATTCAAAGAGGTGCAGTTGGCCAAAAAAAGAAAGAAAGATTTTAACGTCCAAACCGCCAAAGAAAAAAACAGAAATAGCTATTCGGCTCAAAAACATGACATTTTCAAATTATGTTTTCAAAAACATATACATGTTACATTATTAGATCTAATTCCACGATTTCCTTATCTTATTCTAAATTACTACTTTATATTCACTAAATCCTTATTCTTAAATAATCTCTATCGTTAACTTTGTTAAATTCCCTTTAATTTGATGTCTCACATGTCTCAATTGCTTAAATATTACGCTTTTAGTATTCTTAAATTAAATGTTCCATTTCCGCGCTTTTTTCTTTCTAGAATGTTCTTTTAGCATCCACTTTTACTTTCCCGCACATTTCTGAGGTTATCCTTTTTCCCCTTCAAATTCATCCGCTTGCTCTATCCGCACTTTTTTCATGACGTGATATTCTTAATTATTCATTGGTTGAGACCGCGATCTACGTCATATTTGTATTCTCACACTTGAGGAACAAAAAGTCGATGCTCGCTGTGTTTCAGAAGATTTGAGTCGTATTTCCAGTTTACATACAATCCCCTGGTCACCGTCCCTTTAATCGATTATTTACAACTTTGTTTTAGCCCTAATTACTACTACGGAGAGATGGCTAATAATCTTGGTGGAAACTGCGCCACCGAAAGATGCTCTAATAAAGTGCTGATCTGATATTATGTGTTGTTTCAATTTATTCTGGGGAAACTTCACAGAAAGATGCATTCCATATTCTTCACTTGACGATTGCAATACAACAAACTGTTAATTTAATATAACAAGATCGAATTACTTGTTCTGATCACTTCTACAGGGTTGGCAGGTTTTTGACATGTGTCTATTTATGACGGTTTAAACCGTCATGTCAAAAACCTCATCAAAAACCTAAAATACTAAATTCATCTGTGAAAATACACATTAAATGTCACACATTACATGTGATATTTTAAATTCACATTACTGTATATCAATAATTAGTACATAGTTAAGTATTATTGTTACGTGTAATTTTTTAACAAGGTAAAATTTTCATTTAATTTTTTTTTTTTTTTTTTTTGTAAAATTGTGTTTTTCTAAAAAGTAGACATTAAGCTCACCTGAGCTCTAAATTTTTTCTCTTACCGCATTTTATGGAAGAAACGCCGAACCCGTCGTACGCGCCGCACTACTCAAAACTGGCCCGAATAAGATTAAAAATATCGTAATCGCCGCACCCGTGACAATGCTACTTTTGTCGACAGCGTCACATTGACCTAACTTTAATCAAAGTTTTCTGAACAGTGTAAGTGTAGGGTGCCTCATTTTTAATATCTTGTCTAAAATTTTACTTAAAATATTTAAATCGTGTTTAAAATATTTTTATGTAATTTTTAAATTAAGGAGACGTCAGTTGGTATTTAAACCACCCAGAGCGCGGGACTCAGACCCTCTCCTTAGGCGTTCCATGTTTTTTTTAAGTGGTTGGCGCAACTTGGCATGCTTTTTATGAGTGGGTCGTATCTACTTTAGGCAATCTTTAGTTTCTATTCGAAGAGTTGTAAATTTTCTTCGTCCACGCTGTATGGTACGATATCATCATCAGAAATGTCACAGTTTTCATTATCAGCAAAGTCAGAAAGTTGTTGGGCAGGGGACTTTTATCCCAATTTTATGCACGCGAAAAAAAAAATCGTAAACACCGCACATGGTGTAAACGCCGCACTTGAAAGAAAATTAACTTTTAAACCGTAAACGCCACGGCGTTTCTTCCATAAAATACAAATTTCCCTTACTTTTGAGAGCTTAAAGCACTAGCTAGGTTTTTTTTTTTTTTTTTAAGAAATAAAAACTTAGAAAAGTGCAGATTTTTTTGTATATATAACAAGATAATGTGCATCAATGTTATTCTAGTCTAAGCAGTAACCATTCCATTCAAAATTGAAATTGGATTATAAATCTTAAACATTTACAAAATAAGAGAAGTAATAATAATAAAAAAAAAGCTTAAAGTCAAAATTCTTTTTAAACAGCTTTCTCTTAAATGTATAAAAATATGTTTTCGATTTTAAAACCGAACAAAACTGGCTCGGTCTTCTAAAAGAAAATTCACTTAAGCCCCATATTGAAAAAGTGCATAATAGAAGGGATCAAATCATGAAACCATACCATTGTTTGGCTTATATTTTGCATCCCATCCATCAAGGGCAAGAGTTGACTGATGTATCAGTTGATTCAGCTCGTGCTTGAGCTACAGAGAGAATTTATGGATGCTTACCCATAACTGATTGTGTATGAAGCTAAAGAATCCCCTTTCCCGTCTTCTTGTTTCAGTGCTATAGGGAGGACCCCATTACTTGGTGGAAAGGTATCATTAAATGCAATAGCTTTTTGAGCCTGCTTCAAAACTTGCTCAACTAGCAATGTTTTTGCTATCAAGTCTTACTAGTTCAGCATCAATTAAGAGACAGGCTATTTTCTAATGCTTCATACACTCTAAACTCAGGAATCATTTGGGTGTAAATAAATGTGAACACATTGTGTGCTGCAGCATGCTGGGGGTAAAATTGATCCAGATTATTTAATTGCACGAAATGATTTTCTTCTGATTGAAAATTTAAAAAAATAAAAATATTTTATGGCAATTAATAATTTAATTTTTTTTTAAATTATTAAATTACAATAAATTACAATAAAAGATCACATAAATCATTGACTTATTTAATGTTTACCTATTGTTGTTAAAATGTTTTAGTGTGTTACATGCATTTGGCAGTTTTTGACGGTTTAAACCAGTTTATGACAGTTTTTGACGCTTTAAACCAGTTTATGACAGTTTAAACCAGTTTTTGACGCTTGTCATGTCAAAAACCAGTTTTTGACGTCAAAAACCCAACCTTGCACTTCTATTACGGTATTATTGCTGGGTGTGATCCACAACTGATATCGAGACAACCACTACTGCAATTTCAACGATAAAGTAATCCAATGTTGCTATAGTGTGTCTCAAAAGTTTAAGCACAAGCATAAAATGTTGATTTTTAGTGAATAATAAAAAATTAAAATAAATAGCATTTTTTATGTGTGTATTTCGCAACTTCATTAAAATAAATGATATCAAAAATAGAAAAATTTAAATAACAAATTTGTAAAAAAAATAATTTAAAATTTGTTTCAACAAAACTGTCTCAAAAGTTAATGCACAATGGCAAAAACAACTACATTTATAATTTTTAAAAAACTGTTACATGGAAATTATTCTTCCGTGATTTCGGATTAGTTCAAATAAACACGCGTCCATCGAAATTAATAGTTTTTTTTAGGGTTTCTGGTGGCAAAGAGTACCATGCTTTCACTATGGCCCCTTTGAATTCTTCAAGAGAGTCGTATGGTTTTCGATTGCTGTAAACATGACGGGTTAAGAGCCATAGACATTCTCAATCGGGTTTATGTCAGGACTTAAAGCTGGTGCGTCAAGAATTTTTTTAATTTCGTGCGAAAGCCACGGTTATGTTGTATTTAATATATACACTGAGGCATTAACTTGCTCAAAGATCCATTCAGGACCACCCAAAATGTCACCGAATGGAGGGAAATGTTGGTTCAGCGTTTCTTGATATTTTTGGGATTTTGTTTTCCGTTTAGAAAATCCACAGAAGTCAGACTGTTGAAATCGAATACTCCCCAAACCATAACAGGCTTACCGCCTTGCTGCCTCTTGAAAAACTCTGTGGTTCCTTTTGGAAATCATTCCAATACATGTTCCACCCATCAGGGCCATCTAAGTTCCATTTTTTATAATCACTGAATAAATCAGTAAGCCACTTGTCCCCCGCGGGACATGTGCTTTTTACCCCAGTTCATTCTTGCTTGTTAGTGGTGTAGTTTGAGACATGGTTTGTAAGCCATTTTCTTTAGTATGATGTAATCACATTCTTTAATACGTCTATGTACAATATCTTTGAACATCTGTACACCGAGATTATTTTTAATTTGCTGTATGGGCATATTTTACCTAAACAGGAGCCTCCGTATTCTCCTATTTGTCTCAACAAACGTCATATGTGGTCGTCCACATCTTGGTTTCCAGTTAAAATTATAATTTTTAGAGAGTACTTGATATAGATACATTGCTTTAATTATTTTTTTTTTAATTTAAGAAACAGTTTTATTTTGTGATTTTAATTTTAAAATATTTAAAAGCTCACATTTGTGAATTCTTTACCCTTTGGCAATTTTAAAAAGAATGGAAATGATTTTTTCACTTTTATATTTTTATAAAATTGGAAAATGACGTCATAGAACCTCATTACACCCATCCATTTCCGTGTTTCTAAAAAAAATTGCATAAAGTGCTTAAACTTTTGAGACAGTGTTTCTTCAAGAAAAAAAGTAAATTAAATAAAAATTAAAGTAATTTTTTTTAGCCAAAAGAAACTGCTTATTCTATTTAATTTTGATTAAATATGGAGTATTTATTATAAATTGGCTTCATATATCATCTTCTTCAATTATTTTTAACCACATTTGAAGAGTGCATAAACTTTTGAGACGGACTATACAGGGTGATTCATAAATATCCAAACAATAGGCTATTTCCTTAAATATTACCCCTAGTCCCATACTTCCAATTGCAAAGTTTCTTTAAAAAAGGTGCAAAATTTAATGACATAAGTTGCAACTCCATGGGGTGCCTATTTGAAAAAATACGAAAATTAAATTTTTATACGGCCTCCGTAGTGTAAAAATTCCAATCAGGAAAACTTTCCTTATTCATTCCTGAATTAAACACAAAAAAATGCATCTTCATATCTGAAAAACTCGCAGAGTTATGGCCGTTTAAATAATTCATCAGTTTTTAATGGATTAGACACAAATTGAAATGCGTGCAATCCAAGAAACAATCTTTAAGAGTTCTAGGAAACATGTAAAAGATATATTTGTTGAGTTAGAATTTTGATTTTTTTGTGATGGTTAACCATATAATTTGCAAACAAAATCACATCCTAATATTTCTCCTAAAGTTTTTAAAAAATTTAAATGTTTAGTACATTTTTTAAGCGGATTTAATTTAAAATCGTTATAACTTGAAACATTATAAACCGGATTTTTTTTTTCATTTAATTAAAAATGAAAGTTAAATTTTGGTTTTGTTTCAGGAATTTTTTAAATATTAATTTTAAAAATATTAAAACTATTTATTTAAAGAATTAGGTAACTTATTTCTTTAAAAAATCATATTTTCAAAAGTACAATGTTTTCTAAAATTTGCCGAAACAAAATTAATGTAAAATACTAAAAAAAGACATGTTTGAAGTTTGCACCTTTTTTATTTATGATTCTTGACTTATAATAATTTAAAGCGAGAAATGGTAAAAAGAAAAAAATCATCATGCAGAAAAACACATTTAAAGTTTTAAACATTGATTGGCTCTTAATAAAATGTTTAAATGCTTTTTAAAAAATTGCACGTGAAAAAGTAACTTCTTTCTGTAGCTTAAACTTCCGATTCAGTTTAACTTTTGCCGTTTCCACCTCCTTTTTGTACTATTTAAATGTCCATAAATAAATGTTAAATGTGTAATTTCAAACATTGCTTTTTCTAACATGCCGATTAAGAGTTTTTCATATTTTATCCCTTACAAATTCAGGCTTTTTATCGTCCCGGCGAGGCCGTTAAAACAGTCTCTATTCAGGGGCTGGTCCGGGCCAGACCTGGGATTGGCGGCCGTTTCTAAAGACTCGGCCAGGCCGGGCCTAATGTATTTTTTTATATCGAACCGGGTGTTGGTGTGATTTATGACGACCAATTATCTACACGAGCGATATGGACCCGAAGGGGGAGGGGTGCCTTCCGTAGAGGTCTTTCTAAGGGAACCTAATCCGTATTTATGCAAGGATATTCAAAATTCGAAGAAAACAACTGAAAACTCCGAACGATTGGGTTCGAACTCAGCACCTCCCGTCTACCAGCTTTAAGAACAGAACCTCTCAGCCACTGGTTATAGCGAACCGAGACTAGCTTCCTTATGCCTAAGTCTCCACCGGACGAAATTTTCAGTCCCGATCTAGAGACAACCCGTATTAAAATCATTATCTCTGACTGACCTAATCCGTGCAAGAATAACTAAAATTTGGCTCAGCCCAAAAAAATTTACAACAAATGCATATATTTTTAAATGGTCATTATTTTACAATAAAACTTTAAAATTCATATTTTTAAAGGATAGTAGATTTTAAGGCAAAAAAATTAAAATACAGTAAAACTAGTGGAAAAAAATCTGCCTATGATGGAATTCTTCCTTAAACCGAAAAATCTGTTGATCCATGGAAAATGAATATAATAATACCTGAGAAAAAATAGACTACATTTACAACGCCTAAAAAGGGAACTTGTCTATAACGCTTTTTTTAATTTCCTATGCGATTCTATCTTAAAAGATTTTACTTTATAGCATTTTTCATTGTCTCCAACACATGGAATATGGATTAACGATATTAAAGGAGAAGTGAATCATTTACATATAAATAGAGATTCATGAATAAAACAAATAATCACAGCTTTTGGCGCTTCTTTAGAAATAAAAATTATAATCATGAAAAAAGAACAAATATAATAAGTATTTTTGGTCAGAAATCCTCCACACGAAACAACTTTTAACCATATCGATGTACAAAACTATGAAGAAATTGAGTCAAGCCGGGCCAGGCTACGATTTGAACTTTTTTCCAGGCAGGGCCAAACTTTTTTTCCTATGGTTCGGTTTGGGACCAGACCTAGATATTTCGACCCGTGCAGATCTCTAGTGCAAGCCACCAGCATACTTTGAAAATAGGTTTAACGTAAAATCTATATGCTGCCTTTTTATGTCCAAAGGAGAGGCACCGTCTTATATCGACTTTTTATAATGTACAATTTGTGAATGATCCCTTTCTTGCATTCAGATTGAGTCAAAAACTCATCGCTCAGAGGCATGGATAAATGGTGTAAGTCACGAATTTTGGATTTTTATATCTCTGCGAATTTTGAAGATATAGAGATGAATTTTTTTGTGTTTAATTCAGGAATGGATAAGAAAATTTACTCTACGGGGGACGTATAAAGATTTATTTTTTGTATTTTCTCATATAAACCCACCCATGGAGTTGAAACTTATCTCATCAAATTTTGCACTTTTTTTTATGAAACTTTGTAATTGGAAGTATGTGCCTAGGGGCAATATTTAAGGAGATAGCCTATTGTTTCGATATTTATGAATCACCCTGTATAATGCAACATATATAAGTTAAGGGTCATCTTCATACTAAAATTGTACCAAACTCTGAAATTTTCTATACGTCCACCTAATTTTGACATCATTTTCAGCTTTGTCTGTAAATTTTACCTTAGACTACCAAATAGGAATCCATTCGATATAATAGCTTAGCAATTATGAGGATTTAAAAGTTGGAACTCCTAATGTTAAATTCGTTTGCAAAACAGGATCCTAGTTTGAATCCTGGCATAGATATTCTTTGCCCAAACGGAAAATTATAACTTATACAATTTTAGAGTTTAAGTTTCTTGAATGAAAAGCATTCTAGTGTTCTATTAACTGTATCTCGAAGATATGGTCAGTCTCTGTGATGTATATTGCATAACACTATTGACATGGGATACCACAGATTATACCTTTCTGCTGAGGAATGGGGTATTTGTCCTTAAAATAACAGGAGTTTTATACAGATTTTTTGGAAGATAATATCTAAAAATACCAAATAATTTAAAAAGATGTGCGATTATCTACAATAGATTTTTGTAATACAGTATGGACATGAGTTGATTGATAATATTCCTCTGAAAATGTGGAGGAGTCAAAGGATAGACAAGAATAATTCCAGAAAAAATTCTATAACATCATTCTGAAGGATATCCATTATTGTTTAATTCATTAAAAATGTTGAGTTAGCTGTTTGTAAAATTAAACAAAGATCATGATCTTCATAATTAATCTGTTATAATCTTCCAATATTATGTTATATCATTGATCTTGCTTTAAAAAAGGGGGTGTGACTTTTAATTCTATAATAGCATTAATTTACATTTCAAGAAAATGCTTGTCTATATTTGGAACAAAAATTTCCAAAAAAAAAAAAAAAAAAGATCATGAAGTAAAACTCCTCCTTAAAATGTTTTTAAAAAATTTTACAATATAATCTATGCTTAATTTGCACAGGAACACAGATCCGGGCATTTTTTGTTTTTTGCGAATATTTAAATATCTCGGTTTTAATTCAGCAGAGCTTATAAATACCGCACTCTGGAGCCCTGCGGAACAGCACTTCTGAAAATCCAAAACCTAAATTACCTCTTTTTTTTCAACCAATTGCATTCAAAGTGTTTACATATGTGACGTAGCATGTCGCATACTTTTGTCCAGTGCTCCTGTGCCAAATCAATTTTTTTTGTTCCATTGGTTTTCAAATGGCAACAAAGAATGTTACATTAACTTCAACCATATCTTCAGTTTTTACCTCAGATTAACGAACTAACTAGATACGGCAAGAGCAAAAAAGTTGAAGTCTCAACTGTAACCGAACAGCCATATAGGAAGGAACAGGTTACCAGCTAAATGTACTGGTACTGTCATCTGTTGGTGGTAAAAGAAAATAAAAATTAGTAAATGACTTTTTTATTAAAATATCACATGTAAAAATGTATGTGTATCTTAAGTAAGCATATATATTTTTATTTTGTAATATCAGTGGATTCTTCTCAGTGGATTATTTATAAGAAATATTTTAAATGAATAGCATTAATTGCATTCAGTAGCGCCAACTTTTCAAAAATATTGGGTGGGCTCAAAAAATTTTGAGTAAAATACACATACAATTTTTTCCCTGGTGCATGTGTGTGGAGAGAGGGCAGGGAGAGGAGAGAAGCTAATGACTAAATGTGATAATTCAAAGTCAAATTATGGTTTTTCCGAGTAAAATGTAAAATTATTGTAATTTAATTATAATTTAACAAATAATTTATTAAATTATATTCGTACAAGTTATCTTCCTTATAAATATATTAATATTTCTGATAAATAAGACAAAAATGGCTAACTATTAAAAATGCAAAAAACTAAATATCAAGAAAAACTAAATGTCATTTTAGCCACCTTCATCGATTCAGCAAGACATTAAAACTGATGGCAAAATATGCAGGAAATTTGTTTTCAGAGAAATTTATTTTTACATCCGATGAAGGAGCTTTCAGTGCCCCTGTAAGTCTAACTGATGTCCCTACTTTCTTTCACAAACAAAATTATTTTGAGAGCTTCAATAAAATTTAATTTTATTTCAGCGATTAAATAAATAAATAAGTAACGAAATAAATCAATGAAAATTGTGTAGACGGAGAGATCAAATTATTGGGTGAGCTCCCATCCCACAGGCCCATATAAGTTGGCGCCACTGATTGCATTACTTTTATAAAAATCATTCATTTGATTTTGTAAGCTTTTCAATGCTGAAGTTTAAATCCAGAATTTTCTTAACAAAATATAGAACCTAGATTAAAATTATTACTAGTGTTTTACATGAATTGGATAATTTTTATAAAAATCATTCCATACTTTAGTAAGATTTGTAAAGCTGAAAACCAATCAAGGGATCATGAAATATTAAAAGTATTTTTAAATTATAAGGCTTTATTATTAAAAATATAGAAGAATTTTTTATTATTGCTAAACTTTTATTGCAATTTAATAATTTGCGAATCATAACAAATAACATATTTTTTATGCGAAATATTTAATTTTTAAATAATTAAAAATCACTAATCAGGCAGAAAGTTGTAGTTTATTTAGTGGTTAATCATTTGAAGACCAACGCTTAAGATGTTTATTTTAATAAACCTTCTGATACACAAAATCTAATGAATTTAGAAATGTCAATTCTGCAAATGGAAGAATAAGAGTAATAAGTCTTCGTTACGTCCACTAATAACCATATCACAATATATTTTCCAAATAGAAAAGTGAAACATATATTATAATATTTCTTTGCTTAAAAAATGTTACTTAAAACTTAAAAATATATTAAAAACCTATATATTCACATGTTTCAATTCTTTCACTGAACCATCATCTGAATGTATAACAGAATATTACAAATAAAATGCATATGAAAACTGGAAAAAAGCCTCGAATATAAAAAAGTAAACATATAACACCCCCTACATTTTCGCTATTGCACGTGTTCCCTCTATGTCGTGACTCCGCAAGTTGTCCAACCATTCAATCCATATATTCAGGATGCAAAAAAGATAACGTATCGTTACAAACCCCTGAACCTCTTAAATAAATTTTGTACTACTTAGTTATCCCGTCGATCGATTCCGCCAAACCACTCGCCAAATTATACAAATTGACATAATTTGTATTTTAAATAATGAAAGAACAAATACACTAGTATAACATTAATAAAAATATAAATAAAACATCGAAATAAAACTCACTTGATGACATAAACATGCGTAATTTGCTTAAAGTCAAGTGAATGTGACATTTACAATCAACCGTTATTGGCATTTAATCTTATAGTTTCACGACAGATTTTTGGTCGACAGGATAACTAAGTAGTACCATAAATGTTAATGGACTCTCTTATAAATAATTGTAAATAAAAATTAGACCTGTAAATTAATCTACTGTCATTAAAAAGAATGTTAATGCTCACTATTTGATACAGCCGAGATGAAGCAGTAGGGTCAGGTGGGGGAAAGTGGTGGGATGGGAGAAAGTGGTGGTAATCTAAAAAAATGCACTTTTTCCACAATAAATGTACATATTTTTACTTTTTTAAAAATTAATACATAATTGGAGTTTGTGACAAATATTTCTATTAAGATTTGTAAATCTGGCAACAAGTTTACTGTTGTTTATCTCCTTGTTTACATATACGTGCAGTTTGTTCTTAACACATGGTATTGATAAACTTTGTTCTTGATCCTTTCTCACTTGAAAAAATTAGTATATTTTGATACATTTCAGTAGAAGAACTTCTTAAAAACAGATTCATGCATCATCAAGGTAAGAATTATTTTATTATTTGAATTTTTTATGATTTTTTTCCTGAGGTAAGGGAAAGTGGTGGTATAGTTAGGCTTAGCTCAATGTTGTATGATGATTCAATTTTAGACTGTAGATGTGATTAATTTTTAAAAATGGGCTGTAATAAAAGTATTAATCTAAAAAAATAGGCTTTATTTATAAATTTTAATCTTAATATGATAATACAATTAAATTAAAAGTTATTTTTTACATAGGGTCAGGTAGGGGAAAGTGGGACCATGGGGTAAAGTGGGGGTATATTGAAAAAAACCTATTTTCTCTTTTAAATTAAGATATTTTGTTAATTCTTTTTTAGAGACATATACTGAGATTATGGCAACTATTCTTATTTTAGTTTTAGAAACTGGAAACAAATTTAATGTTTACAAACTATCTTGTTTATGCTCATTGGATATTATCAAAAAGTCGATCAGCTAAAATAATCGCCCAAGTGATAAAAATTAATACATTATATCACATAAAGCATTTGAATAAGTCACCATTGGGGGACTATTAGACTTTTCTTGCTATTTGGTGGTGAAGATTATATAGAGTTCAGCAATATATGCTACATACTAAGTGAACCTAATTTTGATAGCCATGGACATTATTTCTTTAATTAAATAATATCTGAAAAATATTTTTTTTGTGCATTTGTACCTTTAAAAATAATTAAGATACATTTATTTCAGTGTATTTTTATTTAAAAAACAATATTTACACATTTTTATTTAAATATACACTAATTTTGGAACTACCCTCACTTTCCCCCACCACGGGATAAAGTGGTGCTATCAAAACATGCTCTTTTAAATGTATCACTGTGAGAAAACAATCGAATAAAATTGAGTGGTTATGCTTCATGTTTAATCTATATGAATCCAATGTATAGAAAATGCATCAAAAGTTTCATTAAAATAAATTTAATAGTTTGATTTTAGGGCCTTTTCTAAAAAAAGCTTGATTTTACCACCACTTTCCCCCACCTGACCCTATTACCTCTATTATATTTTATGTCTGCCACATGTTCTTTACATATGGCATTGAATTTTTGTTGGGTCATATCTATATAATGATTTCTGATTCCCCCTCCCTAATAAATGGAATTATATAAACTCCTGAGACGTCATCAGGATCAAATTTAGTGTTTAAAAGCATTTTTAATTTCAAAGGAGGCTTCACGATCAAACATAAAATAAAATTCCTTAGATGATTTTTTATATATTCAAAGAAACTCGTGAAATAATTTGCCACAACTATTTTAATATTAACATCATTAACATTTTATTTTTAGAAGTATCCATGTACATTTTATCAAAAGAGCGCTGAATTAATTTGTTAATTAACTTTACCTGATACCCATTATCAATTGCAATATGTTTAATTTTCTCTAATTCATCCCCCAGATTTATATATCAGAAAAAATCCTGAAAGCAGCCTAATACAAGGCTCCCTCAAATCCGCAAACACCTAAAATGCACACATCACCTCAGAAGTAAACAATGAAACTTTCAGTTCAGATTTAGGGTCAAAATTAGAGATGCAATGAATATTCGGCTTCGGCCGAATATCAAGTCTATTATTCGGCCTTGGCCGAATAATACTGCAATAAATGTTTTTATATTTTACACAGTAAAAATTTTAATTTGACAATTTATTTTCATCATGCATAATGATAATTTTATTTGAAATTAACTAATACTTTTTTTCCCCATTAACTTTCATACCCTGAATGGGTTTTATCTACCCATTTTTATATAAGAGACTAATTTAGGAATCACGTAAAAAATTTTTTATGCTGTATCAGTAAGTACAAAAAGTATCTGTATAAGCTAACATAATATGTTAAATTTAAAATTTATCTATTCAAAATTGTTTTAATACAGCTGTACAAGCAAATTCAATTTTTTTTCATCAAAATGGGAAGTTTAACATTTATCCCTTGTTACATAAAAAAAATATTTCTTTCAATAATATTTTGAATTATACCTATAAAGAACATAAATATATGATTGATTAGATATAGATGTATTATATGTATAAGATATTTAAGTCGTATATGTTGCAATACTTAAGGGTTTTTTTAGTAAAATACACTTAAAAGTTAAATATAATTTAAGTGATTTTTTTAAGTGTGTTACTATTTCTTATTAAATAATGAAAGAAATGTAAGTACTAAATTCTTTTAATTAGTATGCATTTACGTTTTACATATTTTTTTCAAGAATAGCATTGTACTGTTTATATTTGCCTTAAAAAACAGTTAAAATGTTTTCAATAAATGTAGATTGTGATGCAGAAATAATAATTCAGCATTCTCAGGTGTTTTCGTAAATGCTACCTGCTTCTGAAAATAATGTCTCACTATATAAACTGGTACTTCCTGGTGCAGAAAGTTATTTTTTGGCTAATTGCGAAAGGTTTGGAAAGTCTTCTGAATTTTTCGCCCACCACTCCAAATAACACTGTTGCCTTTCTAGTAGTGGCTGGGAAAGAAAATTACTAATTTCTTTTACTTCTTCATATTGAAAGGAACTTTCTATAGAGCTTCATCCTGCGATTGGCTTGCAATTTCATTAAAGCATGCCCACAAAGAATTTGGAACTTGTGAAGATGGAATGGTTAGGTTATGTTGGAAATATTTTGTTCACATTCTGTTACTGGTTTCATACTAGCCTTTATTAGTCTTACTAAAGCAGTTAATTTGGACTTTACTCCTACATCCTTTGCTTCATCTTTGTTGAAAAAGAACACTTTAAATATGAGGTCCAAAACCGTTGCAATGGAATAGTATTTGTTGTCTTGAATCGATGCAAAAAGCTTCTCCAAATTTTGTAGAAGAGTGTCTTTCATGGTGCCTACACCAAAAAAATCTCCAGATTTAAATAAATATGATTTTAAGGCTGTAACTATTGGAATGACTTCAGAAATTAATTATCTCGATGAGGCAATTTGTTTTGTTATTTCTTCAAATGGTTGTAATAGATTGAGCAATTTTTCTATAATAGTCCACTGGTTTGCTGTCAGATTATTTATTTCTCCAAATTTAGCTGCATATAGAGAAAGTATATTGTTTTTTGTTGTTCCAGTAACTTCGCCAACATATAATAGGTGCTATTCCAGCGTGTTGCCACACTTTGAACTAATTTCTTCCTATGAATTTTTAACTCATTATTTTGCATATCAGTTAATCTTGAACATGCTAATGGCGAATGATTGTACATGATTTTTTTTTTTACCTACTACAATTAAATCATTTATTGATCTTTGCTATGTTAGAGCATCAGATACTGTTAAATGCAATGAATGTAATTTGCTTTTCCTTACAGATATTTCCTTCCTCTGAATCTGAAAACATTCACTATACACTTCTTAATAGTGCTATCTGCTGATAGCAAAGAAAAAAAAATAATGATAAAAATGTTTTTATTAATTGTGAGCTTTATAAAGTCTACAATGATCTCTTTCCACCATTTTAGAGGATATTACTTCATCCTTTTTATCAGTGGTTTTTCTTAAGATTTCTTATTTTTTATTTTATTTCATCTGAAAGCTGAAACTTATGTTTCCTAGTACAGTAGACTCCCTCAAATCCGCACAGCTTGGGACCAGAGGTTGTGCGGATTTTTGAATTTTGCAGATTTCTGGTCATTGATTTGTTTACATTTTTGAAACATTAATTTGATTGGTAGTTAAGCAAGGGAAATTATAATGAATGCTTACAATAAAGTGAAACATTAAAATAAGTAAAATATTAAAATAATTTATTAGTGTAAAAGTAAGTAATTATTAAAATAATTATGTAAAATAAAAATATTACGAATGAAATCGATTCAATTCGATTCCAAAAGTCCTATGCTGCCATCTAGTGATAGCAAGGAGAACAGTGTTAATGCTATTATCAGTATATATAGCTTATTGCGCTCACTGTAATCTTTTCCATTGTTATTTAGAGTCCTGAATGCTTTTCTTATACTGCTTTGTATGTTTAGAAATAAATTTGTCTATAATTTTAAAAAAAAATTCCGCGAACAATAATTTTAAAATAGTGTTCCGTTTCGTGGATTTTTCCATTTTGTACCCTCGGATTTTTTATATAGATATGCTAATTTATATCAAAATCAAAAGTAATGTAAATTTATTTAGTAATAAATCAGCTGTAATAACCAAAAGAGAATGATTAAAAAAAATTTTTGTAAAAAAAACATTGCGGTAGTTGCCGATTTCGGCGCCATCTTGAATTTTGTTCCTGCAACTTAACTGTAAGTTTCATTGTTTACATCTGAAAAAATATGCGGATTTTAGGTGTTCGCGGATTTTAGGGTCGCGGATTTAAGGGAGTCTACTATATAACATTGCTTTTCTGAATTGGCAACATTTAAAACCAGACAAAATTTTCACTGTGTCTGTTGATAGATTAAAGTCAGCATACTTCTTGCAAACATCAAACTTTGCTACAAAACAACTAAAGAAACACTACCTGCAAATTCACCACAGGATTCACATCTTCAAGTCTAAAAACTTCCTAAAAAAATAGTCACATACGGCAGTGGCACCAACTTTTGAAAAATATTTGGTGGGCTCAACCATTTTAGGATAAAATGAGATGGGCATTTTGTTTTCTTTGAAGATAAGGGGATAGATGTGAAAATTACAACAGTGAAGTCACAATTTCTTTAAACAGAATGTAAAGTTGTGATTTTATTAAATTACATTTTCATATGAGGTCTTCATTTTATGCACTCTGATATTTACTATTATACTATGAGTATGACTACAAGCTAAAACTCAAAGGACTAAAAAATGATGCATGTCAAAAATCATTTTAAAAGTCTTTGACAGCATGTTCTGAAAAAACATTGGAGCAGATGCTGTATATTCCCGCGGCTGCCATCTTGGATTTTTTTTTGCCGCGAAAACCCCTTTTCCGCCAAGTAGTGATTTATGCACATGTTAGGCTTAAAGGGATGGCCAGAACACATCACTGTTCAGGGTTGCCTTATCAATTAACGCCAAGAAATCCAAGATGGCGGCCACGGGAATGTACAGCATCTAAGCCAAAACATTTAATCTTTTTTTAATGGAAACTATTTGATTTCTTGTTTTCTGAACACTTGCGATTTTCGTGCATTTAGGATGAAAAATGCATTCGGAAATGAGTCAGACAATAGCTGATCTCCATTTGAAAACAGTCTAGCATTGCTACTTTTGTATGCATTTATTTGCTAATTTTGATTATAAAGTTAGATTATAACACATAAAAAGGATGAGTCTGAATGTATTCTCAGAGAATTTCTTTGTGAAGTACATGTATACATTGTAACCATTCATACCATCCTTATGATATAGAGACTAATATTTTAACTAGATTATTTGGGTTATGTAAAATGGGTTGGGTTAAGGTCCTGTGTGCCTTTTACAGCTATCCTTTCTATGTTTTCAAACAAAATGATTTTGAATGGAGGAATTAGTTTTCAGCGATTAAATAATAAACAAGTAACACAATAGAATAATGGAAATCAGGTGGGATGCGAGCAAATTATTGGCTGGGTTCGGTGCCCATGGACCCATACAAGTACCCATATTGGTACCACTGACATACGGGATGAACGATTAAACTTCCTCTGCGATTTCGAGATTAACACATATTTTTTCAATTTTTGTACACTGCTATTTTTATAATTAACTTTTCTTTATGGATATAAATTTTAACGTAACTTTGTTACTGGGAAGAGAGGCTTAAATGAATGTTTTTCTAAAAATGGCAAAAAAAAAAAAAAATTGAACAAATATTAACAATATCAAACTTTACCTTGCCGTCATTTTAATTTTATAATTAAAAAAACAATACAAAATGTCTCCCTTCTCCAGAAATTTCCTTAGTACAAATTACAAAATATGCGGAGTTGAGTTTACAAAACACCGCTGAGCTAATTTTTCAATCTCGAATTTCAGAATACATCATCAGTGGTGTCAATAAAACAATGTTTTCAGGAAGGCGTAACAAAAATACGAAAAAAGCAATACTACCAGAAGAAACGATTTATAGCCTTGCCAAATTAATGGTCTCTAAGTGTCTTGCTTGTTCTGGGATTCAACCTCATTGTTATTTATCAACCCGCGAACTAGAATAGTAGAAAATATTATAGGAAAATCACACAACAGAAGACTGACTGAAAATCATCGCAAAACGTGTCACAAATTGATCGAATCAATGCCCAAACGTTTACATTCTATAATTGAAGCAAAGGGCATGCATACGAAATACTAGTAGTACTGCTTTTTTACTCTTAAATATTTACTATATTGTTATTCTTATTCTTAATGTGCAAATACTTTTTTTTAACCACAAATGTTGCTTTTTTAAATATAACTAACAAATCAAATATGTTTATTTATTGATTAATATTTTTTCTTCGTAAATCATTTTAGGATTATTTGTGGTATAACAAATTCACCTGATGTGCAAATACTTTTTTTGCCCACTCACTGTACATTTTTCGTTGCACATATTTTTAATGTTAGGTGTTTTAAAGTATCATATAAAAATGCATCGTACAAATTGCACAGTTTTTCAAATTTGATATGTTGGCGTGATAAATAATCTTACCTTAAAAAGATATTTTGATAAAAGCATCAAATACTGCAATAATCTATTTTTAAGAGAAACCAAAAGATTGATTCAATTTGAATGATTCAGTCATGAAGATTTGCCCATATGATTCAGCTGGAGAAAGTGGCGCTGGACAAACATAATTAAAAATATTCGATTATTTAACTAAATTAAATAAACGATTTATTTTTTATGCTGTAATTTTTATTCAAAAATATTTTTTTTTATTTCTGGCTTCTAACCTGTCCTTTGCACACTGCAAAAACAAAACAACCAAATCAGTTTGTTATTGATTTTTAAAACGGCGCATGCGCTTCAAGTAAATCCTATGCTCATTTAATATGATTCATTCACCTTGAGTCATTCATTTGGCGTCTCTTAAAAGCAGCGTAATAGATTGTTGCCGTATCTTATCTGATACTTTTTATCAAAAAAGTTGTTTAAGGTAAGTTTATTTATCACATACCTGTCAACAACACAAATTTGAAATCTATATGATTTTTACTATGTGCTTAAAAACACGTTACATTGAAATTACATGCAACGGAAAATATATAGTTTTTTTCGTTCAAGTTATCTGAATGTTTAATTATAGAAAAATAAATATTTTATATTACTCCTACCTCCGTGAGAAAGTATTCTCACACAAGAGATTCTATTATACACGAAAATTTTTTGATGTATGATACTAGGAAAACTAGTTTATGTTTCTTCGGTTTCACTTCCCAATTTCCATTCCTTCATTTTCATTCAATCGGGAAATAGTACAATTAACGAAAACTAGCAAGAATACACGGTTCAAGAGACAGAGTTTCTCAATAATTTACTTTTTACTTAAAAATAATTTCTTAAAGAGGAGTTTCAAGAACATCATTGCATGAAATAGTGTTGAATGTTTAACACATTTTAACAGTTTTTAAAAGTTATGTTCTCTGAGTGAGTCTTGGCGAAATTTTAGTGCTCATAAATATATGCAACTTAAAATAATTAAATTGCAGATTGTAGGATATCAGATATGCAAAGTTGTAGGGATGCACTGAATACTGCTTTTGGCCGAATATTCGGCCTACAGGTGAACTGAATATTTGGCTAGCCAAATAGTAACTGCTAGACCGAATATTTCAAATTTTAAAGGCATTAAAATGTTAAATTTTAAAACAAACTTACATAACATTTAATACAAAAACTTACATTTTGTTAAATAGGAGCTGTTTACAAGTAAACTTTATACTAAAAAAAAGAAAAATCTGCTTTGAGTTATTAAAGAAGAGGATATAGTTATAAAACTCAGAAAGAATAACTTTTCTATTCCTTTGATTTAGAAAGGAAGTTTTTAAATGCATCCTAGATCAGCGTCTGGAGTGGGCAATCATTTTCAGAGATTGTAAACATAAAGGTTGTTTTTAAAATCTTGCAACAAACTTTTGGCAGGCATAATATGGTCAAGACAAACATTTTTTGAACAAGAAACAACATCTTAGCCCATTTATTCCATCGAAATTATAATGCATTCAATCAAAAACACTGGTTGTGTAACTAGAAGCCGAAAATAATTTTTCGTTTACAACTTTATTAATAATAAAGATATTTTATCGAGATTTGTTTCAGATTCATTTTGCTTGTATTAAATGTGATATCATTGAAAATGACTGAATTTTGGCCACTGACACCGTATAAATACTGTCAGCTGCATTCTGAATAAAGGAATGTCTAGCTCATAGTTGTTTAGATATGAATGGTCTCAATTTCCAGCACTTCTCATCATATCTCATTTCACAGAAATCAAAGTAAGTCTGTTGAAAATATAGTTATGATATCTTTGTTATTGTTAAAAAAGTAACAAACGAAAATCCAAGTTTGTCCTCGAGTGAGATGAGATACACTGTATTTATGGCTGAATAAGTGGATTGCAATTATGTTTTCCTCGACTATAGGGTAGATGCACCAGTTTTGGCCACATTGGATCAATTTGTCCAATATTTAGCCTGTGAATTCATGCTAACAAATAATATGCATTCTTACACTTTAAGCAAACTCTCTTTTATCATTTACAATATCATTTGTTTATTTTTTGCTAAAATGTGACTTGCAAAAAAAATAAATGTGTGAAACTGCAGTGTGTGCTTACATGTATTAAGATTTTTGCTTAGCTGACAAGTTTTCAGAATCTTTCAACATTAGGCACTTATAGGGTTCTATTTGTTCTGAAACAAATTTTTATTAGGTTTTATGAGGTAAGCTTTCTCTCTACTGCAATTTTACATTTAAATTACTTATTTTAACAGTTTAATGGGGGGGTGGCCAAAACTGGTGCATTAAATTTGCTATATGTACCAGTTATGGCCATAGTGGTGGCCAAAAAGGGTACAACATATGTTCCACTTTTGGCCACATGATTCATTATCATTATAGAGGGAATTTTAGCCATTTAATAAATTTAAGAACATCTGGATAAATCAAAATCAATTTAGTTTTGTTTTATATAGTAATGGCTTCAATAATAATAATAAAAAAAAAGCAAGTCTAATGGCAGTTCTAAAAAGGGATTTGTTATTCTCTGTCCAATAGATAATTCACTTTAGAAAGGACATTGTGCTAGCCACTAAAGAAAATATAGTATTGTGTTTATTTTTAATAAAGCGAAAGGGGAGGTGGTTTGGTTTGGTTTGTGTTTATGACGGCCAATTATCAACACGTGGGATATAGGCCCAAGGGGAGGGGTGCCCATCGTGGGGGTCTTTCTAAGGGAGCCTAACCCATATTAACGCTTGGAAATCCAAGGTTCGAAGAAAACCACGAAAACTCCGAACGATTAGGCCGACGGGCGCGATTGGGTTCGAACCCAGCTCCTTCCGTCTACCAGCTTCGAGAGCAGAACCTCTCGGCCACTGGTGGGGCCAAAAGGGGAGGTGATATGTAATTTTTATGTATGATAAATAAACTAAAACATAAGTTTTGAAAGATTTTACAACTTATAAATTAAAACGTTCAATAAAATTATAGCATGATTTAATTGCTTGTATTTTTCCTAAAGAAATGAAGATGTTCCATAATTTTTGCAATATTTCAGTCACACGGATTTAGAAATACTAAATATTGGGAAAATCTTTACTAGAGAATCTAAATACAACTAAGAATGTATTTCACATTATTTAAAAAGAAGAGGATTCATTTTAACAAGTTTAAAAGAGATTTTGTGCTCTTAAAAAATGGCCTAGAGAGAAACACTGCTCTAAGATAAGAAGTAAAATTAAGGCCATTCAAAATGTAATGCCAGCACTACAAGCTAGCAAAGTTTTGGAGTAACCCATTCTTGCCTTACATCAGAAGTTTGTAGGACGGACACCACTTTCCTCTAATAATGTTGAATCTCAAGTAGTAGATCTAGGTACTAGGAATTGGAAGTCAAAAATCAATTAGAAAAGTGGATCTTAGATATCGTCAGAATACTATTTCCTATAAAAATCGAACAACTTTTAAGATTCTGTCCTGAAAATTGTAGCCGGTAAGATAGAAACTCCATTTCAAGATGGAAGACCAGGCATGAAATGGTATGATTCGCTTCTGAAATCACACCCTAAAATAACTTGCAAAGAAGCAGGGTACATAAATAAGGCATAAGCTAATAAAAATCAAAAGATAATTTCAAGAAGTATAACTTTTTGATGAAAATCAAACCAAAATCAGAAAATGCTTTCAAGAAATATAACACTTTGATGAAGATTCAAGTGTTCTAAACAAGCCACAATCCATGAATAATTATAAAACTGATTAAATAGTTAATCTTTATGTCCTATAGGCACTGTTGTCCCGTTTATTAATCAAATTTAAATATATTTTTTTGTTTTTTAATTGAAACTTTCAGTTAAAATCAAAATAAGTATATTTTACTTGATGTTTCTATCAATTCATAAAGAAATTTGCAAAATTCTCTTAATACAGCAAACAAATATATGTGTGGTAAAATAGATGTTGCATAAAAATGCTTTATTTTTACTTATTATCAATTAAAACGTTTGTTAAACTACATGATATTGGAGTGGCCAAAACTGGTGCATAGAGATGGCCAAAACTGGTGTAGGGGTGGCCAAAACTGGTACAAATTGGAATAAATTACTTGATGAGTTATTACTCACAATCTAAAATATTCTGTAGAAAATCATTATAGCTAACAGAAAGACAATTAAATTTACTAAAGAATGATGTTATTATGATTTAATATGCTTAAATCGGTCAAGAACTGTAAAATTTCTATTTTGAATTTTCTCTAAAAGTGGCCAAAACTGGTGCATCTACCCTAATTGCTCGTCTTGATGTCTATTCTTAACACTGAATGATTTTCTATTTTGTTTAGAAATGCCCTGTTTTGTTAAAAAGCAAGAAACAGATAATGTACTAGACATTGTTCAGGAACTTGCATTAGTACGTGATTAATTCCTATGAAAATCCTCATTAATGGTTAATTTTCTTAAGTGATACTTAATAAACATTCAAATAATTTAAAAACATTCTCTTTTTATATCATAATATTAAAATATTTATTTGCTTAAAAGACATTATAAAAACACATTAAAAGTAAATTAAAAATCTATATTTACATGTTTCAATTCATTTTCTGAGTCGTTGTCAGAATGTATAACAGAAAATTACAAATGCATATGAAAAATGGAAAAAAATCATCGAAAATAAACAAGTAATCATATAACACGCCCTACATTTTCGTGATTGCTTGTGTTCACTCTATGTCGCGATGCCGTAATTTGTCCAACCATTCCACCCATAATTTCGGGATATGAAAAGATAATGTATCGTTACAAACTCCTGAACATCATAAATAAATTTCAATGGACTTTCTTATGAATAATTGTAAATAAAAACTAGACCTGTAGATTATTTTACTCTCGTTAAAAAGTATGTTAATGTTCTCTATTTCATTTAGCCGGGATAAAGCAGTATTACCTCTATTGTATTTTATGTCCGCTATATGGTCTTTACATCTGATATTGAATTTTCGTTGGGTTGTACCTATATAATGATTTTTGATTCCTCCCTCCCTAATAAATGGAATTATATAAACTCTTGAGAGGTCATCTCTATTAATAGGATCAAGTATTTAAAAGCATCTTTAATTTCAGAGGCGGCTTCGCGATCAAACATAAACCAAAATTTCTTAAGTGATTTTTTATATGTTCAAAGAAACCCGGAAAATAATATGCTACAACCCTTTTCATATTAACTTCATTAATAGTTTTATTTTTAGAAGTATCAAAAGAGCTCTGAATCAATTTAATTAATTTTTCCTGATATCCATTATCAATAGCAATACGTTTAATTTTCTCCAGTTCATCCCCTAGATTTATATCGGAAGAAATCTTGAAAGCACGATTAATTAGGAACCTGAAGGTGGATAATTTATAAGGCATTGGGGTGCATGCATCAGAAGGTATAATGTTTAAATCTGCGATAGGTTTTCGGTAAACTGAACTAATTAATTCATTTCACTTTCTCTGTAACTCAACATCTAAAAAAGGTAATTTTCCCCCCGTTTCTAGTTCAAAAGTAAACTTAATATTATTGTCAAGTTCATTTAACTGTTGTATGAAAATCGTTAACTCATCTATATTACCTCGCCAAAAAATAAAAATATCGTCTACATAACGTAACCATACTAAAGGAACTACCTCAAAAGTGTAGTTTTTGTTTGTCAGTATATATATGTATAAAGTTATTTACATCATTCAAAGGTTGAGTGTTATTAATCAACACTGAATTAAATGCAATGACATTAATTAAACTAATTCATGTATAAATATTTGTAATATACTTCTATAAATTTTTATTACATTTAAATCGTAGAATGTTTGGTAACCAGGCTATAAATTAGTATAAAAAAGATTATAAAATAAATTTTTTCATTTAACCAAATATTTTCTCACTTTGTAACTGAATCCCATGAAAAAGTCTTTAATATTATTAAATAATTAATGCTTTTTTAGCTCGCAGGCTATCAAAGCCTGAGAGCTAATGTGGCCGCCCATTCTATATGTATGTATAATACGTAAAACGATAACTCTTGATAGAAACATCCAATTTGCTTCAAATTTTTTTTCTAGGTTCATTCTGATAAGGCTCTTCCCTGATTTGTTTTGGGAGCTAATTGGTTAAGTATAAAGGGGTGGAAACTGAGCTCGTCCCCCCCCCCTTAATTTAGATAAATGGGTTTTTCATGCAGAATTATTCAATTTGCTCCAAATTTGGTATACTGGTTTATTATGTTAAGAAGCTGTCTTGATTAGATTTGGAGGTTCATTAGTTAAGTATAAAGGGGTGCTAAACACCCCCCTTAATTTAGATAAATGGTTTTTCATGCAGAGTTATTCGATTTGCTATATTTTGGTATCCCCGTTTATTATGTTAAGGAGCAGCCTTGATTAATTTTGGAAGTTTATTGGTTAAATTTGAAGGAGGGGGGGGGGGGCTGGGGCTAGACCCCCCTTAATTTAGATAATCGGGTTTTTCATGCAGAATTAATTGATTTACTTCAAATTTGATATGCCGGATTATTCCGATATGTTACTTCCTTTATTAGATTTGGAGGTTCATTGGTTAAGTATAAAAAAGGGGAAAGGGGGGCAAAACCCCTCCTTTAATTTAGATAAATGGATTTTCATGCAGAATTATCCAATTTACTTTAATTTTTTTTCTATGTTCATTTTAATAAGGAGCTTTCCTAATTAGATTTGGAGGTTCATTAGTTAAGTATAAAGGGGGATTAGACCCCCCCCCTTAATTTAGTGAAATGTTTTTTTTCATGCAGAATTATCCGATTTGTTTCTAATTTGATATACCGGTTTATTATGTTAAGGTGCTTCCCTGATTAGATATGGAGGTTCATTGGTTAAGTTTAATGTGGAGGAACGGGGGCTAATCCCCCTTAATTTTTTTTGTGGGCATTATTTTATTACTATTATTGAAGTTTTTTTCGGCATTATGTCTGTAAATCTATAAGTATATCTACATTTTCTAAATGTGTAATAATTTTGATATCCTAATGGGTATGAATCTCTGCATTCTTGTTATATTTTATTCAAATTAATGTAAGGAAAATTAGTGATGTGTCATTAAAATTCAAATAATGACTTTCAATAAGTAAATAAATGAAATTTAAAACACAGTGTCTTATTTTGCCTTTCTGTCATTTGTTGCATGAAAAGGTTGTCTGCATTTTTTTATTTATTATAATGTAAGTACCTTTCTGGTTTGGGAAATGGAAGAACTTGCATTTTTATACAGAAATACATTTGTTATTTAGTCTTTAGTATAGATCAGTGTTGGTGATCCTATGGCACGCGTGCCAGAGTTGTCACGTAAAGTAATTTTTATGGCACGGGAAAAATTTTAATTTGGTCATTTAAAATCCATTAAATAAAAAATTAAAATCCATTTTTTATTTCTTTTAGAATCAATAAAACTTTGTTCCATACGGATAGACTATTACAAATAAGGCAATTATTTTTTGCATGAATTAACAACATCATAATAATTTTCTATTCCTGTGATGCTATGTAGCATTTTCGACATCTATTTTGGTTTTCTATATGAATTTAAAAAACTGTAATTTTCAACTGAATTTCGTTTGACAATCATTGCAGTAAAATGGCGAAAGGATTTAATTTAGCTATATATATTTGTGACAATAATAAAATATGAACTAAATATAAAGTATTTTTCAATGAACGTACTATAGCAAAAATCTCATCAATTCATTCTTAGTACATTAATGCAATTTGGAAAATTATAACCAAGATATTGCATTAATACTAAGTTAAAAATTAATGAAATAAAAACTCGTATTTCTTTTTCCTTTATTACAGTATATACCGTATAAATGAATCCTATTTACGAATTAAAAATTTATTCATTTAATGGCTGATTCCAGTACACAGAAAAATTGCAATTTGATTTTTAATAGTTTTTTTAATTATTAATGCATGAAAGCAACTGATTTTATAACCAGTGTTTCGTATACATATCGTATGCTTCAAAATTATTTTTGTATACGTTTGGCATGTTACATTATTTATAGATATTGTTTGCGAATTTAGGGCAGGCGCATGTGAAAAGGTTCGTCGAGCCTGGTATAGATTAATAATAAAGTGTATTAATTATTTTTTAATGTAATAAATTCTACAGTATGGAGAACAATACACAGTTGTATAGTTGTCGTAATTTGCGGGTTATTCTATTAATTGTTCTAAAAATGCACCACAAATTAGGTTTACTTGGTGACTGAGATGTTATTTGCCCCCTTCTAAAAGGAAAGTGTTTTAAATTAGTTCTGGATCTACTGTATTCAGTTCACTGACATGATTCACTATACTCTACAGGTAAATCTACAGGTACACTTCAGCACTGACTGGTAATACAGTACATCCAGGACTGATTTAAAACTTTTTTTTTTGGGGGGGGGGAGGGTCTAAGTAATCTCAAGTTACGGTATTGAACATTTTTTAATTCTCTTAATAATGAAAATAAATCAAAATGTCTGACTTTTAAAAAAATTTCTTGTAAAACTTACAACTCTAAGTAAAATAAAATTTTATGAATGGTCAGAAAGTTAAAAAGACGAAAGTGAAAAATTAAAAAAATTATATATTTAACAACTTTTAATTTACAATCAAAATTTTTGGAACAGATGTTTGGTTAGATAAAACAGAAAAAATAGTGCGTTTGTTCAAAATGTTTATTTAAGCAAAATCAAATGTTTGTAATATATGACTTAATATCTAATATCTGACTTAATATCTGTTTGTAATATCTATTTTTTTGTTTAGTTTCATTTTTATTGACCTTTCAAATAATAAATATAAATGCTGTTCTGTTTACAAATGCATGTAACTTAAAAAATATTAATGTAGGAAATTTCTGTTACGTTAAGCCTGTTTAAACATATTTAAAGATTGAAAATGTAAATTTGTAAAGTCTTTTAAAATTACTATATATGAGGGGGTATTAATGAACTTTTGCTCTCACATAAAAATAATTGAGTAAAATTTGTGAAAGTGCTACATTGTATTAGTCCTTTTCTATATAGTCACCATGCACAGTAACAAATTTCTGCAAACAGTATTTCAAAATACGGGGGAGAATGTATTCCAGGAGGCACAATAGTAGACCCAAAGGGGGGTATTTTTCTAACTTTTGATGACTCCCAGCTGTGACATATTGTTGGAAACACCTGTGGCCACTTATTCATGTTATGCACATCCAGAGCCTTTCCACCAATTTGCCATTCGGGGTTCTTTTCTAAATTTTGCGGACACCATTCATGCCCCGGGTGTCAAATTTTGGGGTGGGAGAGCCTGTCACACGTGGGGGTCAGCAAAAGTTTGAAAAATACCCTCATTTTGGGTCTGCTATCGCACCTCCTGAAGTACATCCTCCCCTCTCTTTTTGAAATACTGTTTGCAGAAAGATGTTACTGTGCACAGTGACTATATAGATAAGGACTAATACAATGTAGCAATTTCATAGATTTTACTCAATTATTTCTGTGTGAGGGCAAAAACTTATTGATACCCCCCTCATATTTCAAAATTTCTTGTATTATGTCAATAAACATGCGCTACGCTGCAGTCACGAGATTGTGAAATTTCTATAATTAATACAATTAGCATAACCACAATCATATGCAACGTGATTTTACAAAGATGTCAGAGGAACACCAAACAATGTTTAGATCTTTATTTCTTATAGTTCCTAAAATATTATACCTTTTAAGAAAAAGTTCAATAGTTAAAAAAGGAAACTCGCAAAATATTTTAAAATTAACACATTCTGAAACTTTCAAGATGCTATTTACGAAACTGGTGAATCTTAAATAGAGATCTAAATCTCTACAAACATAACTTTACATAAATCGATAAAAAATGTACTTAGCATTTTTAATAATCTTTATATAATATAAAAGTTTCAAAATATTTTACATTTTAATTTTTTTGGAAAATAAATATCACTGTGATACCAGAACTGTAATACTCTAATACCCATCTAATCAGAATAATTTATCTTTGGAAAAGTCATTAATAAAAATTTTTATTAATGCTCACGAAATCCTTCATACGTTTTACAAATTTCTAAATTTGTTTTATGAAAAATGGTAAAAGAACTATAAGAAATAAAGATGTAAACATAGTTTGACATGCCCCTAACAGTTTTCTAAAAAATATTGCTTGTGTTTGTAGTTATGCTAATTGTACAAATTTAATTAAATGTACAAAATAGTTAATATCAATTTACTAAATATTCTCATTTCATTAATGATGTTCTTATGGAATTTCTTATGTAAACATTTGAAAATTCACGAAGAATTATGTGGTATGTATACATTTTCATTTATATTTCAGGTGCAGATATTTGTGGTATATTCTAAATATATGGAAAGAACTTATGAAAAGGAATCATGCCCAAAGACGTTATATATCTAATTCTATAAATCCCCTCCCCCCCGCCCCAAAAAAAACTTGTCCTATGAGGATCTTTTTAAGTTTCTGAGCTAGTGCGCAATAACACAATTTTCTTCATTTCCACATACAAATTACAGGATAGAATTTAGACAACTATTCATTGAAAGTTATTAATTTGTTGAAATTGAAAAAAAAAATTACAGAGAAACGTTTATATATGATACATATCCTCAGCATCTTTTCTCTTAAGTCAAAAATCACTTCTGAAAGTCTCAATAAAGAATTAAATAACTTTCTGGCACTATATCATCGTTGATATTTCTAAATTTATTTGATAACTTCAGTCTTTTGTATAGAAAAGTTTCTATGGGCAAATCCTTATTGGAACATTTATTACATATTATTACATTAAATGTGCTTAGATTTCTGTAGACTTGTGCATATATATATGTGTATATTTTTAAAAATCTACATTTTTAAGCAAGTTACTCTTCATTTCTGGATTTAGACTTTAAATTATTTTAATACATCACTTTAATTGTCTCTCATCTTATTACTATAAAAATACTTTTATTTCCAATCATTAAAAAGTTCTTCTATGTATGAGATATAAGATAATGTCTAATTTAACTTTGAACCAAAGGTGTCATTGGATAATTTTGCAATAAAGCATCTGCACAGACATTTATTTTTTAAATGAACCGTCATACTGGTGGTAAAGAGAAAAATTTCACTTGTGAGATAATAGTAATAAGAACATAAATCTGCATTGAATAGTCCTCTTTCATAACCTGTCACTTGTGGCGGTGTATAACAAACATGTCTTCAAAAATGTTACTTAAACGTCCATCTTTATTATTCTAGCAAAAAAGTCTATTTCTTGAATATTGTTTACCAAAGGATTCTCTCCAAAGCATAATATAGGCATCATCGTGTGTTTACTAATGTGAAACATTTCCCTTGTGGTATGCGTATTAAAGAATTTTCTCAAAAAACAAACTTAAGTGTTGATTTATGAATCCATATCAACAGGAAACAATTTGCTTGTGTTGAATGCAGCAGAAGATTTTCTTACATATATGCTTTAAATGTCCACCTGTATGTGTTCATACTGACGAGAAAATTTTCCCTTTGTGAGGCGTGTAACAAAATGTTTTCTCAAAAATGTAATTTTAATAAGCACCTGAGAATTCATACTAAAGAGAAACCCTTCTCTTGTGATGTATGCACCGAAGCATTTTCTCAAAAATTTAATTTAACCCTTAAATGCCGGGGTTGCTTTTCGGCAACATACCCAATTTAGGCTCTAAAATACTACTAGAATAATATTAAAGCTATAATACCTAATTTTGCCAATAAAATATATTCTGAAGTTATTATTAAATCGATTTTCAACATGTAGATGGCAACACTTGTGCTGTTTAATAATAAAGATAGATTTATTTTTTACATTGTAGCTACTTGTTTTTTTGTTTTGTTTGGAAACTTGCGAAATACCCTATTTTGTTCTGCAGTGAGCAAGTAAAATTTATTTCGTATTATAGTTCCTAAAATTCTTGTGTGTTTAATATTATAGAATTTTATCAAGGAAAATTATTTTTTAAATTAAAGACCAATATTGCCGATTATTAAAAAACTATTTTTTAGCGGTAAACCATACTTAAAACAAAATAGGATTTTTAAAAGTATTTTTCCCATGATTTATTTAATAAATGACAGCCGAAAAACATTATTACAATGATTTTTGAAAAATCAAGCATTTAAGGGTTAAATGTCCACATGAATGATCATGCTGAAGAGAAGCCTTTGTCTTGTGAGGTGTGTAACAAAGGATTTTCTCGTAAATCTGATTTGAATGACCACCTGCGCGTCCATACTAAAGAGAAACCTTACTCTTGTGAGGTGTGTAATAAAGCATTTTCTAAAAAATCTAATTTAAATGTCCACATGCGTGTCCACGCTGAAGAGAAGCCTTTCTCTTGTGAGGTGTGTAACAAAGCATTTTCTCAAAAATCTCATTTAAATGACCACCTGCTTGTCCATACTGTAGAGAAACCTTTCTCTTGTGAGGTGTGTAACAAAGAATTTTCTCGTAAATCTAATTTAACTGAGCACCTGCGTGTCCATACTAACGAGAAACCTTTCTATTGTGAGGTGTGTAAGAAAGCATTTTCTCGTAAATCTATTTTAAATGTCCACCTGCGTGTCCATACTGAAGAGAAACCTTTCTCTTGTGAGGTGTGTAACAAAGGATTTTCTCGTAAATCTATTTTAAATGACCACATGCGTGTCCATACTAAAGAGAAACCTTTTTCTTGTGAGGTGTGTAACAAAGTGTTTTCTCAAAAATTTAATTTTAATAGGCACCTGCTAATTCATACTAAAGAGAAACCCTTCTCTTGTGAGGTGTGCACATAAAAATTGTCTCAAAAATCTAATTTAAATGTCCACATGCATGATCACGCTGAAGAGAAGCCTTTCTCTTGTGAGGTGTGTAACAAAGGATATTCTCGTAAATCTGTTTTGAATGACCACCTGCGTGTCCATACTAAAAAGAAATCTTACTCTTGTAAGGTGTGTAACAAAGCAAATTCTAAAAAATCTCATTTAAATTACCACCTGCGTGTCCATACTGAAGAGAAACCTTTTTAGATTGATTTTAATACAATTATTCTAATAGGTAAACAAATCATATTAGATGTAAATTTCCAACTGGACGAAAAATGTCCGGACCAGGATTCGAACCTGGGACCTCTTGGCTGAAGCCGCCAGTGCTCTGCTATCTGAGCTATCCCGAACGATTCTGGTGGAACTTTTTCCCCCATCTAACCTTGAAGATTACAGCATCTGGTCTGAAACCTGGTTCAGCTCAACAGAATAAATCTCAGGTAATGGAACTCCAGTCCCGGGTTCGAATCCTATTCCGGACATTTTTCGCCCAGTTAGAAATTTACATCTAATATGATTTGTTTACCAGATAGAATAATTGTGTTAAAATTAATCTAGTGTAAGTTCGTATCCAGCGTTTTCTGGAGTTTCATTACCTGAGATTTCTTCTGTTGAGTTGAATCAGGTTTCAGACCAGATGCTGTAATCTTCAAGGTTAGCTGGGTGAAAAAGTTTGACCAGAATCGTCTGGGATAGCTCAGATGGCAGAGCCCTGGCGGCTTCAGTCAGGAGGTCCCGGGTTCGAATCCTGGTCCGGACATTTTTCGCCCAGTTGGAAATTTACATCTAATAAGAAACCTCTCTCTTGTGAGGTGTTTAACAAAGGATCTTCTCGTAAATCCATTTTAAATGACCACCTGCGTGTCCATACCAAAGAGAAACCTTTCTCTTGTCTTGTGAGGTATGTAAAAAAGCATTTTCTCATAAATCTTTAAATGATCACCTGCGTGTCCGTACTGAGGAGAAACCTTTCTCTTGTTAGGTGTGTAACAAATGATTTTCTTCTAAATCTGATTTAAATGTCCATCTGCGTGTTCATACTGAAGAGGAACCTTTCTGTTGTGATGCTTGCACCAAGGAATTTACTCGTAAATCTGCTTTAAATGTCCACATGCATGGCCATACTAAATAGAAATCTTTTACTTGATTTTTGCAGAAATTTTATTTAAATAACCACCTGCATGTTCATACTAAAAAGAAACCTTTTTTTATGTGTGTCACAAAGAATTTTCTCAAAAATCCTATTTGAATGTTCATTTGCATGTTCATGCTAAAGAGAAACTTTTTTCTTGTGAATTGTAGTAACATAGTAGTTTCTTCTAAATCTGTTTTAAATAGGCATACAAGCGTTTTTTCTTTAACATATTTCACATACAGATCATTTAATCAATCATTTTTATGTTTAAAGAAGTTTTATTGTGTGTTTTTTCTTTTGTAAATCCAATTTAAATTTAAACATGTATAGTCATATGAAAAGGACATTTTCATTTGTAAAATCTGTAATGTAATGGCACACCACCACTGCAAAATGAAACAAATGGTATTCGAATTATGAATGTTAGTAAAAAGTAGTTTGACACTAGTTCCGGTAGCAATTAGCAGACTGTGTCACATTGCTAAATGTACTTTTAAACCGGTGACAGATCATCCATATCTATTTGTGATAAGCAGGAAAACTCATTTTATACAGTTCTCATCCTTTATCTAATATTTTAATAAATTTGTTTACTATCTCACCAGGGTGGCTACAGAATCAGGGAAAAATCAGAAAAGTTTGACAATCTGGAAAAATCAGGGAAATATCAGGGAACTTTATAAAAAATCTTGAAAATCAGGGAAATTTTTCTCCATGCAAAAATATTTCCGTTTTCACCTCACGAACAAGATTGATTCGTCGCCAAACAGGCGATATTTAATCTAATAATAGGACGCGATAGAGACGTTAAGCTGAATCGCGCCAAACTGCCATTCATAGCAACCCTTTTGTAGGAGAAAAGAAAGAAGATGCAACCATGTGCAGATCCAGTTCGTCGTTTATTTCGCTGATAATACGTCGACATTGAAGGATAGACTGAAATATTTTATTTAAGTGAGTGGGACCGAAGCACGTCCACATGGTGATACTTCGCATGGAATAGCTCTGATTATAGGTAAGCCATTTTTCCATTTTCTTTAAACAAGTTCTTATTTATTGTTTTAAATAATAAATAAAATGATCGACTATATTTATTACGAATTTTTAATATAATTTTAATTTGAGACAAAGATGGAAATTACCACGTGGACCAGATTTGATTTTCTTTAATTTCAATCGGGTCCGGACTATTTTAGAATTATTAAGTTACGAAATAAAGTTTATTTTTAACACACATAAAAAAATAATGCATTTGATATTGGCAAAAGTTGTTATAATAAGGGATTTAAGGATTTTTGCTTTACATAATTTTTGAAAATTTAATTTTTTTTCTTTTTCTTTTCTTTCTTTTTTTTTTTTAAATCAAATTTAGGGATAATTTCAGGTAGTTTGATGTATGCATAAATTTTAAAAAGTAAAGTGGTATGCGTAAATCGGACATAAATGATTACGAATTTTTAATATATTTTTAATTTGGGAGAAAGATAGAAATTACTGCGTGGTTTTCCTTAATTTCAATCGGGTCCGGACTTTTTTAAAATAAAAAGTTATGAAAGTTTATTTTTAACACATAAAAAACAATACATTTAATATTGGCAAAAGTTATTATAATAAGGGATTTAAGGATTTTTGTCTTGCATCATTTTTGAGAATTGAATTTATTTTTTAAATTTAAATCAAATTTCGGATTAATTTCAGATATTTTGATGTATGCATAAATTTTAAAAAATAAAGTAATATGCATAAGTCGGAAATAAAATTCTTCCACAGGCCTCAGTTTTCCGAGGTCTTTTTTTTTTTTTTTTTTCTTTTTTTCTCTGTTGCTTTCTGATCATAATAAATCTTTTAAACAATTTGTTCTCAATATTATTTTAAATAATAAATAAAATGATCGACTCTTTATTATGAATTTTTAATATATTTTTTTAAGTTGGGAGAAAGATGAAAATTACCATGTAAAACCGATTTGATTTTCTTAAATTTCAATCGGGTCCGGACTTTTTAAAAATAAAGTTCATTTTTAACACACATAAAATAACTTAATACTGACAAAGGTTATAATAAAATTTCTGTTAAGGACTTTTTTGTTACTTTTTTTTAAAAATTTAATCAAATTTAAGGTTAATTTCAGATAACTTTATGCACATATAAGTTTTTAAAAATAAAACAATATGCATCAATCAGATAAAATTCTTCCGCAAATAATTTTTTTATAATTTTTTTTTCTTCTGTCATTTGCTGATCCGGCGTGATTTTGGTCCGAATTACCGAAAAATTAAGGAATCATTTCCGAGATTTTTTTTTTTAAAAGTCTTAAATTCAAAAATTCGGTCAAAACGTATTAATATTTCGGCAAATGATTGCCGAAAAAAAATCAATTTTGTCACTCTTTCCAAGAAAAATCGCAAATTTTGTCAAAGAATCGCGGGAAAACGTGAATTTTGTCGAAGAATATTGAAAAAACGGTAAATTTCGTCAAAATATCCTGGAAAAACGGCAAATTTCATTAATAGATCGCAAAAAACGGCAGATTTCGTGAACATATCGCGAAAAAAACAGCGAATTTCGTCAAAAAATCCTGGATAAACGGCAAGTTTTGTAAATATAACACAAAAATCAGCAAATTTCGTGAAAACATCGCGAAAAAAACCGCAAATTTCGCCAAAAGAGTGAAAATAATGCTAATTTTGTGAAAAAGGTTAAGGGAAAAAAGTTATTGCTGGGAGTGGATCCCCCCTCCGTCTGTTGTAGCAATTTGTTTTTTCCAGATAATCTAAACTTGAACAAAACTAAGTTTGGCTACCAAAAAAAAAAAAAAAGCATATGATTTATTGACTTTGATTTGTACTCACTGAAATTGGAAAAATATTTAAAAAAGAAAAAAAAATCACATCAGGCTTTCAGACAAAAATGATGTTTTTAGTTTAATTAAACATAAAATTTCTCCTTTCATCCTGAAATCTGGTACCCCATTCTTGAGTTAAAAACCATTTCTAATGTTTCCATATGGTAATTTCATATGATATTTTCTTTAAACCATCAAATCGTGTTCAAGGCCTTCTGAAAATTTACACATTTGGTCTGTTTTTTGCACTTTTATACATAGTACAATAGTTTTATTTGCACATTTTTTCCCCCAAGCTTCATTTCACCCAAATTATGAATTATTTTCTAATTTTAATTATAAATACTGAACTCTTCCTGGCACAGTATGTCCACTCCGGGCACACTTAATTTTAATTCCAAACTTGCAATCGGCACCAAGAATATTTTAGTAAAATTTTGTTTTTATAATTAGTAATTAAGTCTTTTATAAATTCTGGTGTCAGACAATAATTTCTTATTTTACTAACAGAATTTGTCAGTGGTGGAAAGGTTTAAAGGGGTTATTTAAGTATAGGTAAAAAATAAGTTTGTTTCATTATTAAAAACACGTTATATAATTTAAATTTTCATTGTGAGTAAAAAATAACTTTTTGTTTTGACTAGATTTTGCCCTTATTTTCTATTAAAACGAGAAATGAAGAACTGTTAAAAATTAGTGAAGCAACAAAATAACTGAATAACCATATATTATTTTTGTATAATGTTTAAGCAAAGCAAACAAAGTTACTATTGTCTTTTTGTGTTCACATCCCATTGCAGCTAAAACTTTGTCCTTCAAAAAAAAAAAAAAAATTAATAATAACAATAATAATGCCACTTTATTAAAATGTTTATACATATATCAGCTATGCAACATTTTAAAAGATTGCATATTTTTTACAAATTCATTAGAAATGTCGCTCATTCGCTGTTTCAGAGAAGTTAATTAGAAATTTTGTTCACATTCTGTTTTATAGTTATTCATTAAAAATGTCATTTGCATATTAACACATTTGAATTTTCTCAGGTTGGCAGGTATAAGTTTGATAATATTTTTCAAAAATAATAAACTAATATACTTTTAGCCATTTACAATACACCAGATAATAATTTTTTTAAATACTTGAATCTTTTTTTTTAATTGTGAGATTTTACTAAAGCTATTTTAAAAGCCTAAAGTAATGGAATTTCTCATGTAAGAATTACTAAATAAAATTCTAATATTCTTATAATTCGTAAGAATCCAAATTCTTTATAAAATGGTAATTTATTGATATTATCATTATTTATTTTGTTTTTTTGTTTATTAAAAAGTGTATTTTTTATGGCAGGTGAAAAGTAAAACCATGGCAAAATCAGTGTGTTCATTCAACACAAAATGGCTTGAACAATTTTCCTGGCTGAGAGAAGATCCCAAAGATAAACATTCAGCTAAATGCACGCTGTGCAATTCAAACATTTTCTTGAGTAACATGGGACGTAGAGCAATAACCAGCCATCAAGGCGGCGCAGCGCATAAACGTAAAGAAAATAGAGCTTCAATTTCTGGAAAATTTTCAGACTTTTTAAATCGGAAAGATAATGGCAATTCAGATGAAAAGATAGACATTACAGCAGCAATGTCTTCTGATGCACAGATAAAGAGCATTTCAGCATCAACTGTTCCTAATACTGAAGTTAACAGTGGCTTTGTTGAAGCATGCAGTGTTGTTCTTGATGGAACACAGAATAATCAAAAGACTGTTTCTTCAGGCATTAAAAAATATATGTTAAAAGAAGACATTACAAAGGCTGAGATTTTATGGTGCCTTGAAGCAGTGGCTACACATAAATCCTTAAGATCAGCTGAAAAAGATGTAAAGATGTTTTCCCATATTTTTACAGACAGCCAAATTGCAAAGGGCATGCAACTAGGGCGAGATAAGATGATGTACTATTTAGTATTTGGAATAGCTCCATTTTTTAAAGAGATCTTACTTAAAGATATTTCTCTATGTGATCGTTTTGTAATAGGGTTCGATGAATCTTTAAACAAAATCTCTCAAAGACAGCAGATGGATTTGAATGTGAGATACTGGTGTGGGAAAGATAATGAAGTTAAAACCAGATATTTGAATTCTGCATTTCTTGGACGCAGCTGTTCAAATGATTTGATTAAAGCGTTTAAAGATGCAGTTAATCCTTTAGATTTGAAAAAATTGTTACAATTATCTATGGACGGCCCAAATGTCAATTTAAAATTTTTCAGAGAATTGTCTGCAGATTTAAAAGAAATGTCAGAAGATCCTGAAATCCTCAATATAGGCTCTTGTGGGTTGCATTCAGTGAATTTGTCATTTAAAACAGGTGCAAAATCCACAAACTGGGAAATTTTTGATTTTATTCGAGCAGTATATTATCTTTTTAAAGATTCACCAGCTAGAAGAGCTTTGTATACTTACTATACTAATTCTCAGGAATTTCCTAAAAAATTTTGTTCCGTTAGATGGCTCGAAAACTCTTCTGTTGCTGAAAGATGCTTAAACATTCTTCCAAACATAAAAATATTTGTTGATAAGGTAGAAAAGGATGGAAATGCTCCTAGCAGTCAGAGTTATATACTCATTAAGAAGCTTATTCGTGATCCATTGTTGCCTGCTAAATTGGCATTTTTCAATTCAGTTGCATCTGAATTTGAAATATTTTTAAGGGAATATCAAACTGATGTTCCACTTATACCCTTTCTTTTTGAGGATTTATCTAATTTAATGTTGCGGGTGATGAAACGATTTATTCAGAAAGACAATTTAAAAAGAAATCCTATGCAAATTGATGTCGAAAAAGTATCAGAGTATGTACCATGCAACAAAGTTGATGTTGGAATTTCAGCTTTATGTCACATCAGAAAAGCAAAAGTATCTGATGGACAATTAAATATGTTTTACAAAGACTGCCAAAAATTTTTAGCATCTTGTATAAAAAAGCTACAAGAACGTTCCCCACTGACATATGAACTCACAAGAGCTGTATCTTGCTTTAATCCGACAGTGACTGTAAATCAAGCATTGTTTGTCATTCTTTGTGAAAAAAAATGGTTAACTTCTATTCAAGCCGATAGAGCTAAGAGTCAATTTCAAGAAGTTTGTTTTGAAGCCAATAATTTGGCAAAATTTAAATCATATAACAAAACACACAGGATTGATCAGTTTTGGTTCAATATACTATCTTGTGCAACAAGACCCTGCAATGATGCAGTAATTGTTTTGAAGATGATTATGTTGTTATCCCATGGAAATAGCAACGTTGAGCGAGATTTTTCTGTCAATAGGGATTGCCTATGGGATAACATGAAAGAAGAAACCGTAGTTGCAAGGAGGATTATTTATGATGCTATACAAGCACATGGTAATCTCAATAGCTTTCAAGTTACGAAACAAATGATTCTCAGTGTGAGAAATTCAAGATCAAAATATGAAGAAGAAAGGGAAAAGAAAAACAAGCAAGAGAAGGAGAACCAGCAAAATTTAAAAAGAAAAAGGGAAGCTGAAAATCAGCTTAAAGAATTACAAGCAAAAAAATCAAAAATTTTAGATGATGCTCAAAGAGAATCTTTAAAAATTGAAGAGGAAATAGCAACGATTAAATTTCTCCAAAAGAAACTCTGATTTATTTATCCATTATAATATCCTTTTATTAATTCATTATTTTTTTTATTCATTCATTTTTCTAATGCAGCATAAGAAATAATTTTATTCATTTTTTATGTATTAAATAATTTCAGACAATTAAAGGAGAATATTCAAATTGATTTTATATTGTCAGTTTTATTTTCAGATTTTGAATTATTTATTTGCATCTTTGTGTGTGTGTGTGTGAGAGAGAGAAATAGCATTTATCTCTTAATCTATTTAGGTGTGTATAATTTCATTTTTCTCATATGTACAATTTTATCTTAATATAATTTGGTTTATTTTGCACAAATTTATTATTTTAATTTACTTTCTGTTCCTACAAAAAATTGCTAGAAGAAAATTATGTTTAACTTTCCACTCTTTCTTAATTTTAATAATTTAATCAATTTCTATTAATACTCTTTAGTGAAGTTTATTCAACTGTATTCAAAATTACTTCAAGTGGTTCATACAGTTAATGTATTATAACAATTTTGATTTCAACTTTCATAACTCTGGTACCTATTAAAGAGGAAGAAGAAAGATCAATTATGAATATTTGATGTTTATGTATAATTTCAAAAATTGCTCGACTTTATTAATTACTATGTTATTTTTTTTTAAATATTTCTATACCTAAAAACATCTCCGATGTTTAATTTCAATAACTTAGAGGTGAAAATACTTTTTATATGCTGTATTTTTTTTCATATTCTGGTTAGTCTTCCCCAACATTTTTAAAAATATACACATAATGATTTTTTATTTAACACAAATTGAAGTGATCAGATTTTTTTCTGGATAGCACTTATAATGAAGGCAATTTCGGCCTTTTTGAAAATTTTAAATGGTACATCAATGTAATTTGACCAGGTGGCAGGCTCAATTTGCTAACCCATCAGATGTAGATGTCTTGGAATTGAACTTTCTTTAGAAATTGAAATTTTCTGTTCATCATATATCCATTTGTTACATTTGGGTTTGGATTCATAAAACTGAAATACTTTATAAATGCTATGCAATTTTTGTTTTTTCCTCCCAAAAAAGAGATATTTGCAAGCTAGGTAAGTGTGTTACACAAGAAAGTAGCATACGTTAAAAAATACAGTGCATGTTTTTTAATAATAAAAATCAGGGAAATCTGATACAGAAAATCAGGGAATCAGGGAAAAATCAGGGAACTTTTTTTCACCATTTCTGTAGCCACCCTGCTCACGGTCTATAATCGTTTGCATAGGGATTTAACAAGTTTTTTTTTACGCCTGGAGTAAAAAAATTTCTTTTTCGATTAGTTAATGTTATATAGTTTGAGGAAATCGGATAGCAGCCCTAACTGCTTCTCTGACTCAAATTGCATTTAAACGCTTCCTTTGCCTTCCTTCCACACTTTTCTAGGAAAAGACATTAACACCTATTCTTCTCCAACCTTTTGTGGTTTATTCACAAAAGCGTGCGAAGATTCAACAATGGAAAAGAGATAAGAAGATTAGATCAACTTGAAACACGATTCACCACACAAAAAGCACCTCCACTTTTCGCAGCGATAGATATAAATGTTTTGTAAAATCTGGCTTGGGAAATTTTGAATGCTGCTATAATATGAGTGTCTGTATTGAATTTCCTTATATAGTACTTCTTCAACATGCATTTAAAAGCTACTCTCATAAAAAAATAAGTTCATTTTGTTAAATATATTGTTTTGAGGAACTGTTTTGTCCAAATCTTTAGCATTATGGTAGAAATTTTAAGGGCTTACATATTATCTGCTTCCAAGCCTTTCATTTCCTCCTAAGAATGTATGGTGGCTTGCAGCCAATTGGCATAATTTAAATATTGCGACTTGGCATTTTAAATGTCAATTACCTTTCATGTATGTCTGAGAGTACATGGATATGCCAAGGTTTTAACTGAGGTTTGAATTTTGAGAGGAGGGATTCCCTTTAGATAATTTTTTAGCGTTCAATTGGTCATAATTAAAGTTCTTAACTACTCCAAAATTTGTTTTGCATTTGTTACAATCACATATCATATTTAAAGGGGTATATTTATTTTTATTTTATATTAGGTCAATTTTTCCATTAAAGAAAAGAACATTTATCTGGCAATAATAAAATTTAAAAATACTTTAAAAGAATATTATAAAAAGTATTAGCTATTTTTCCTATGTTTTTTGCAAATAAATTAAATAATAATAATAATAATAATAAAAAGAAACACTGGCAACTGCTGAAGAAAAGTTTAATAATTATTTAAGTTTTTTAATGCAATTCGGTACATTTAAAAACTTAATTAAACTCATTTTAATTTTTTATTACTAATTTTAGCCATTCATAAAATGGTTTGAATCATTAAAAAAGAAAGAAAATATACAAGCCAGCAATTCCAAATAAGGTTTCCACCTCTCCACATTGCATAACATTTTCAATACATTTATTGGCTCTGGTCACGAAGAAACAAAATGGTTCCTTTTTAGGTGATGACGCCCATTGTTTATCTACTTCTACTTATATATATATATATATATATATATATATATAATACAAACGGAAAACTCGTCCTGGCTGTTTATAACTCGAGTTTTACTGAATGGATTTTGAGGGAACTTGCACTGTCAGATAGATATTATTTCAGGGAAGGTTTTAGTATACAGTCCACTCCCTCTAATCCGCAAACGCCTATAATCCTTACGGTATTTCAGATGTAACCAAACATGTAAATAAACAATTAAATATTTTTTTAAACAGATAATGTAAACATTAACAATAATAATAGTTGAAGAATTTATCAAGAAATTTTTAATGTATTCCTGCATTTATTAGAAATAAATGTTGTGTTTATCTTGTAAATACGTAACTATTAGACTGCTATATTCATATGAAAAACAGTTTCGATATGTGATAATAATATTATAAAACGAAGATATTTAATTTAAACGTGAAAAGAATATTCTTAATGCTTAACCCCTTGAGGGTCGGTAGGATATATTATATCCCACCTAAGTTAAATTAAGATTTGCACCAGAAAATTTTAATTAAGTTTCACGTTTATAGCTTTGGAAAGAAAAAATGTTGACAAAATGCTTTTCCTTATTTTGAAATAAATTTTTTCCAAATTTTCGGTGGGAATTCAGCATTACACAAACGCAATTGTTTGCCTCTCAAAGGGTTAAAAAATAATTTAATGCGAAAGATTAAAATGGATATAATATTTGACTATTTATCGTTTAATTCATTTGTTGGATTTCATGGCCATAAATAAGAAACTTCAGAGTAGTGTGCCATTCAATCGAATCTCTTCATTTTCATGCGGAAACCATAGGAGCATGTAGATGTTTGGACATACGCAACGCACCGACAGTTATTCTAGTATTATTGTTATTATTAGTGTTATCTCTATGAAAAAATATGTAATATGCTTCATTTAAGAACATATTCAGTCAATTAACATTATTGCATCCATGTTGAATTAATGGATGGAACAATTTATGATCAGCTACGCTGTTTAATGATAACCAAAATGATTCTGAATTCGCTGGGTTTAGATTATATATTGCATGAGAAAAAGCAGATGAATTACTAAAGTTTGCGAAAGAGAAAACGGCTTCTCTTCTAATTCTGCATTGGAAGATTTAGTTACTTGGATGGTTTTTCAGTAAGAATTCTTGCAGTTAGAAAAGTCAATCATGCAAAAATAACATCTGTGATGATTACAGGAGATACAAGAAAAAAAGAAAAACAGTTTTGATATGTGATAATATTATAAAACGAAGATATTTAATTTAAACATGAACAGATTTTTTTTAATGCTTAACACCCTTGAGGGCGTGGTGGGATATATTATATCCCACCTAAGTTTAATTAAGATTTGTACCAGAAAATTGTAATTAAATTTTACGTTTATAGCTTTGGAGAGAAAAAAATTGAAAAAGTGCTTTTTCTTATTTTGAAATAAATGATTTCCAAATTTCCGGTGGGAATTCAGCATTACACAAACGCAATTGCTTGCCTCTCAAAGGGTTAAAAAATAATTTAATGCGAAAGATTACAATTGATATAACATTTGGCTATTTATCGTTTGTGTCATGTTAAAAAAGATGAATCTGAAAATTTGATTACAGGATATCTGAATGATATGTCTTTCTTTTCTTTTGTTTTTTATATTACTCCTCCATCATGTGACTTACAAGGGAAAATAGCAGATGTAATTGTAAATATGACTGCTTTCGTGAGTTACATATTATTGTATCTTATATATATACCATATTTGATTTTACTTTTGTCGTCAAATAATATGATTAAAGCCAGAAATCCATAAACATGAAATTCGCCCGAGTAATGTTTGCGGTGGTGTTTTTCCAAGCGTACGAAAGCCTTTTTAGAGTACGTTTTTATATTCATCTGTAAATTATATAGCTATCGGTTAATATTACAAAAAATTGAGTCAAATATTAACATTTTAGAGTAAATGTCTGTCTCTCACACACGTATTAGAGATTAATTTCAGCCATTTAAAAAGGTTTTCATCATACTTCATACGGTTTGTTTTTCCCAGACATGTCATTTTTATAGACTCAATCTTAAGAAATATTATCCATTTTTTTAATTTAATTTTTTAAACATATCACCAATTCCAATTACAGATATATTCACTGTTTTAAAAGTTAGGAACTGACGATATTCTTAAGGAAATTTATGCAGTTATTACTATAAAAAAGCCAACATTTTGCAATAAAAATTAGTTGCTGAAATAAATTTTAGATATCCTTTTTAATTTGCCATTTCCTTAATTATTTCCGGATATCTTCCGTTCTTTAGGTGAGTTTTTAAACGATAGTAGACTAATACACATTAATCGGGTCAACCTCCAACTGTCGTATTTATTGGAAGTTTCTTTTTTGTTTTAAGGAGACTCTGAACAGTGAATCTGATTACAGAAGATTAAACGGATTTTGTAATTAGCGATTACTAAATTTGTTGTTTTTCTTAGGTATGAAGCAAAATATTTCTAATCCACAGTTATTTTACTATCACCCAAAAACGCAATACTTGCAATGTATGAGGAAAAAGTTTGTAATGTAAATAATATAGAATTAAAAATGTTTGCAATTTTTGATTTATTGATTAAGAAAATTGGTTAGGAGAAGAAATATATCTGGAAACTGGTTAAGAAAAAATTATGCATAAAATTCAAATCGGAGAAAATTTCTTTTTTTTGGCGATTATGTAGCATTTTTGGTTGACGTTACAATCCTACCAACTAAATTTAGTGACAAATTAACAATTATTTACATTATTCTGGTTATTTAATATCAGGCAACAGTTGGAAGAATAATTGATACATTTCTGTTAAAGAGGATCTTAGTGAACTGAATTTGTCATGTACATTTTATAGCAATCATTCACCATTTCATATATATAGAAGCATTTTTTTTATTCATGCAATTTATTTAATACTAGAAAGGTAGCCCGTCAAAAATGACGGAAATTTAGATATAAAGATATATACAACTCATGTGCAAGAATATGAGTTTTTCTCGCTTGTTCCGCAGTGATAGATGAAAATAACACATTTTAAGAACGAAACACATTTATGAAAAACTTGGTACAGTAGAAGATCACTAATCTGCACAGTTTGGTTCCAAGTGTTATGCAGATTTGAGGCTCTTTGCGGTCATGTCTATTCAATATTTGTTTACATTTTTGTAAATTCATATATTGGACAATTATATTTTTAAGCCTTAAAAATAAATAAATTACACACTTGAAGTAAGGTGAAAACTATTAAATTATCGTATACAATTTCATGAAATGGTATTATATGGTATTATATGTGTGTGCTTCACGATCTTGGTTACGACTTTACGTCCTGAAATGTTACGTCCTGTTTACGTCCTGAAATGACATTGTAATTCCTCTAACTTCAAAGTTTAATCGGGCCCTGATGTTATTTACTGAAATCTAATAAATACAGTTATTTTGAATATTACAACAGAATTAAACAGCTAAACTTATTTAACTTAAACTCGCTGTTACTTCCCAATGTTATTTTTTTCAATTCCTACTATTAGCTCACACTCTCCCTATATTTATTTATTTATTTATTTATATATTTATCTTGTTCAAATTTTCAATCGTTAATAAAATACTCATTATTCATCCTATCAAGTTGAAATAAATTTTTTAAAACTTGTACTGGATGACAATTGATGTTAATACAGTTTTTTCAAATATTAATTAATTAATTAATTTTTAATTAATTAATTTTAGTTTTGCATGGGAAACAAAATGGCGGCCATTGGTTATTGGAGGTCAATGAAAGTATTTTCATTAAGGGGTTACCATAGGGGGACCCTGTTCTGTCGCCAAATACCGCCAAGTATGTCGCCAACTTGGCGATATATCGCCAAATTTGGCGACCAAAATGAGTCACCAAAAGTGATGCCAACATGGCGATATCTCTAATATTTCGCCAAATTCCCATAGAGTTCCATTGTAAACCTACTTGCTTATAGAAAATCAACAAATTGAGATATTTTAATGCAACAAAAACTAATATTAGCTTAAGGGATTATATTAAATTTTTCTTTGATGGCCTAAGTAGGAATTGACTTTAAAAACAAAATTTTTATATTACTTGTTTAGTATTAAGAAAGAAAATTATTTAAATTTTCCAAATCATGCACATTTATAATTTTTTTCCGTTTTTAATGGTAAATAATGAAAAAATATGCTTTTGTTCTGAACTCACAAATATGACAATAAAATAATGTAACTAAGAGACATTGCAAAATTAAATCTTTGTGATTTCAAACCATAAACAAATGATACCCCCACCATTTTACCTACTATGACGTCATTAGAATATTGTCCATTGATTGTTTGAGAACTTACTTTGTGAATGATTACCTCAATGATTTAATATTTTTTACGGTTCACGATGAATGAATCACTGTGCTTGTTTAGGTTTATGGAATGAGATATTAAGCCATGAACCTAATTTCAACTAAAGTTATCCAAGAATATATGTAATTTTAATCAAAATTAAAAACAATGCTTTGATCTCGAAATAAAAAGTTTTAGTTTGTATAATTGGTTATTTCAGTTAATTATTTATTTAGGTACTTTTCCATTATAGCGCATTTTTAAAAAAAGCTTGGCGTAATTTGGGCATCAGAAAGTGAGATATGTTGCCAAAATATATAAACAGCTATGAAAACAAATCTAATGACTTTTATTTTTGTTTATATATGCACTTATATATATAAAAAAATCGTTTCTAAATATATATAATATTTTTTATATACAAATTACGGCACAGATTTCAGATATGAACCGGTATACCTAACCGGCTCTAAAATGGTGTTATTTTGCCTGCTATGGTAACCCGGCTATTGTTTTTTATTTATTAATAAATTGTTTATTTACTTTTATTTTCTGTTTTTAAATTATATAAACTGTTTTTTTTCTATAGTTATTATTCAAACTTTTATTTATTTATAGTTATTTCCTTTTCAAAATGATAGCAAATAATTTAAAAATATATAAGTAACTGGCATTCCAAAGCGAGATTTCTGCCGAATTGGCGTCAGAGAAAAATCACGCCAACCCCGATGCGTATATGACATCTGTGTGTGCTTCTGTTCTTTATAAAAATGGGTAAATAGCTTTTTTTACATTAAATAAATTGTATACATATGCAAAAAATTTCTTGTGAGTATGAAGCAGTAAATAGGTTGTCAGAAAATACGTTGCAAACTTCTTTCTCGCCAAGAAACTTTTCTCCGAAGTATTGTACATAAGCAAGGATTGCTAGAAATGCATTTTAATTATGATATGCACTTTTATGTTTCACTACTTTTATGCATACTATACCGTGTGTATAAATGCTACAGTTCATATGCAGGGTTACACAAAAGAATTCGTAAGGGTTACTGAGTATAAGAATAAATTGCTTAAAGATGGTTTTTTAAAGGAGTTATACATTTTCACGCTGAACTGCATTCAGTTTACTAAGAAATGTTTGTAGAATATAGATAAAATGATATACAGGATCACGCAAAGAATTGGATACATAACCGCCTATGGATGATAATATATGGAAATGCGATTTCAGTAGGTTTAAGAGTAGTTTAAATTAAATTTTAGCTAAATAGTGGCATGTAATAACGGTACTATTGGCTATAGACGGTAACTGCTGAAATCAATTTTTAAAATTTTATTCTTAATTTTTTAGTCTTATACTGCTTTATAGAAACTTTGGCACAGTTGTCATATATACCCCATATTGGAGCGATTTTTTCCGGCGCCAATTTGGCGAAAACATCAACAGCATAAACAACAACATCCGGGTTACCATATCAAGCAAAATAATGACACTTTGGCGACAACTAAGTACCCGTTGTGTATATGAAATTGGCGTCAGAAAAAAATCGCGCCAACATGGGGCATATATGACATCTGTGCTGAAACTTTGATATTTAATGTTTAAAATCTTCGCTCCACTCACCTTGCATATAGAATAAACTATAACACAGATAGCGCAAAATAATAGACAGTTTGATACTTTTCCACTGTAGGGGCTTTGGCGTTTTTAAAAAAAAGCTTGGTGTAATTTGGGCATCAGAAAGTGAGATTTGGGTAATTTTCCGTTATACGGATACCATTGTCGCCAAGCGTAATAGTTAGGGCAAAATGAAAATCACGTGAATTGAGGCATTTGAAAAATAAAATAAAAAATATTGTCGATACTAAAGTGAGCATTTAAAAAAGTATAACATTTGAAAATTCCAGACTTTTACGAACTATTTCATTAAATCACAAATATATACTTAAAATAATTGAACAAATAACTGTTATAAAATAAAGCAATAAAATAAAACTCATATTAAACTGCTGGAATAAAATTACAAATATCTTTTAGCATTTTGAAATAATTGGCGCATTAGCATACATTTTGGCATGGTGTCCGTATAACGGAAAAATATTGAGATTTGTTGTCAAATCATATAAACAGCTATGAAAACAAACTTGATGAGCGTTTTTTTTATATGTTTATTTTATATGTATATTATTCATGTTTTTATGTACAAATTACATCTGTTTCTGTATAAAATTAGAGAAACGCCTTTTTTATGTTAAATAAATCGTATAAATAGAGAAAAAAAATGTGTGTGCATATAAAATGAAACAGTGGATAGGTTCCCGGAAAATATGTTGCCAAATTTCCTTTTTCGTCAAGGCACCTATACTGGAAAAGTACCTAAAGCACGTTAAAATCGCGCAGTTAGGAACTCATACAGTACAGCGTCATCTATTGGCAGTTATTTTATTAGTAGCATCAGGGGGAAGATGCAAAGATGTACTTTAAATTCTCACTCATAGATTTTGAAAAAATATCGTAAAAGAGCGGAGTTTAAATTAAATTTTGGTGACCTCCTTTATGAAAGATTAATGATTTTAAATGGGAATTTCGCCAAATCAGCCAGCTATCGCCAAGTTGGCCAACATTTTGTGCTACTCTGGTAACCCTGCATTAGTATTTTTCAACAATTACTCGTTTCAGTGAGGTGGTCCTACCGGAATCGTGAGGGACACACAGGGACTTGGATTTTATATAAATAGATAGAGAAACAAGTTGTCTATTTTTACATGCGAACAGGAATAATCTGTGGATAAAACAATATTGCAATACATAATATAAATATTTTCCTTACATGGTTTAGTGTCTATAACAGGTTTGTAAAAATCCTTTTCTTGTTATTTCGGTTGTGCTAAATATGAAAATTAAAGTAAAAATATACAGATATTTATTACATACTAATTGAACTACCCGGCGTTGCTCGGACCCGTGATGGATGACCCTTAAATGAAACTTAAATTTGTATGATTTTATATCGTTAACTCAATTTTGTCTGATTTATATTTTAAATGAAAAAAAAAATCACGAAAAGATATTGAGTTGAAAGTATATGCTACTTGATACTTTATTTTCTGCGTAATTTTATTTTTGGAGTCTGCGTACCGAAAGCTAGCGACACCGTGACAAAACACTCAGTTTTTACTGATTTCATTGAAATTTTCACACACTTTTTTTTTCAAAAAATATTTCTACGCTTCCGAATGTTTCAAAATTTGTGAAGGTGATGTAAATCTGTTCTATGGAGATGTTCTAAAAGGATTGTCTTAAAATACGAAAATGTTAAAATACTAAAAAATATCGTCTGTGTGAGATGCGAAAAGACCTGCGCTTGCTGGTGTATTTGTAAAGGTTAAAATTCATATTTTAACACGTTGAGTGCCACATCAGTCACCTGTGACCGATACTGAACTTTCCGTTTACACAGTGTCAGTCATCGGTGACTGACACTTACGGGATCTTATTTCGTGTTCCAGACGGAAAGACAGACAAAATAGACTCGGCAATCAACGTGTTAAAAAACGATAGCACCATCGATTACGTGGTTTTCTTCAAACCTCGGATTTCCTTGCGTAAATATGGGTTAGGATCCCTTAGAAATACCCCCATGGAGGGCACCTCCCCCTTAGGGCCTCTATCCCTCGTGTTTATAATTGGCCGTCATAAACACAATCAACCAACCATCGATTAGGACACAGTTTCAGCTTTAATATCATATTTTTCTTTTGTCGCTACCTTTAAAATTGCTTTCTGGAGGGACACTACAATAAGAAGGAGAAGGTTTTTCGGATAAATAACCCCTTTTGGTTTTTTCAAAAAGTTAACTCTGACATTTTTGTGAATTGGTTGTTGCTTTTAAGACGTAAGAGTACGATCCTTCGAAATATGTCTTTCAGTTTTAACTGTACCGAATGGTTTGGTCGATTTAGCTTGAAACAAAGAAAATAAAAATCACAAATAAAATCGAAAATTGGTTTTTCGCTATCCTCCGATGCGTAAATGGGTTTGTGTGCATGCGCAAGCGCTTTCCTCGACTGGGAATAAAATAGATGACTTTTAATAAGAGTGAGTTACTATGTTTAATTAATAACTCAACTAATTATAAGAAATTTTAAATTCTGAGTCTCAGGTGCATCACGAGACACTTAGCCTTACAAAAATTTTCTGTCTCGTATGTCCCATAGATTTTTCTAGCCATTCGCGCAGAGACACATACACAGACAGAGCAAAACTTTCTTTTATTAATATAGATTCAATAAATATTCTTATTTCATTAATGCCATTGTAATAGATTTTTTTTACATAAACTTTTGAAACTTCATAAAAACTTATGTGATATTTATACATTTTAATTTATATTTCAGGTGCAGATATTTGTGAAGTCTAGTCTGAACATACAGTGATAGGATTTACGTAAATTAATCACGCCCCAAAACTATATGTTTTTTTCTATTTGATGAATTTTCTGATTAAAAAAACTTCTTCAGTAAGGAGCTTTTTAAGTTTCTGGGCTAGTTTGCGAAAGCTTGATCTTTTTTCTTTTTTCATGTGCATTAGTATAATTTAGTCAACCATTTGTTAAAAGATATCAAGTTGCTGAAATTAAGTAAAAGATCCATTCTTAAGGCATCGATAAAGAATTAAATCATTTTATGGCACTATATCACTGTTGATATTTCCAAATTTATTTGATAACTTTAATCTTCTACATAGGACAAATTCTACTGGCAAATACTTATTGCAATATTTAGTATTTATTCGTTACAATAAATGTTGCTATATTTCTGTAAAAAGAATTTGTTTCAATCAAGAACTTGATTGGATAATAAAGCAATAAAGCACCTGCACAGAAATTTACTTTTAAAAGGAATCATCATACTGGTGGTATAGAAAAACATTTAACTTATCGGATCCGCAATAAAAGGTTTTCTTCCAAATCTGCATTAAATAGTCTTTTTTCATCACCCTTCTGTTGCGATGTGTGTAACAAATGGCTCCCCCAAAATGTTATTTAAATGTTCATTTGTGTTATACTAAGAAAAAGCCTGTTTCTTGGGTAATGTTTAACAAAGGATTCTTTCCAAAGCATAAAAAGAATTCTCTCCAAAGCCTAATCTAAATAGACATCAGTCTGTCCTTACTAATGAGAAACTTTTCATTTGTGAAATGGATAGTAAAGAACGTTCTCAAAAAACTAATTTAAGTGATAATCTGCATATCCATACTAATAAGAAACCATTCACTTGTGAGGTGTGTAACAAAGGGTTTTCTGACAAATCAAATTTAATTATTCACCTGCGAATCCATACTAAAGAGAAACCTTTCTCTTGTGAAGTGTGTAACAAAAGGTTTTCTCGAAAGTGTAATTTAAGTACCCACCTACTTATACATACTAATGAGAAACCTTTCTCTTGTGAGGTATGTAATCGAGGGTTTTCCGACCAATCATCTTTAAAAAATCATCTGCATGTTCATACCAATGAGAAACCTTTCTCTTGTGAGGTGTGTAATAAAGAGTTTTCTCGAAAATCTTATTTAAATGTTCATCTGCATGTCCATACTAAAGAAAAACCTTTTATTTGTGAAGTGTGTAACAAAGGATTTTTGCAGAAATCTAATTTGAATGATCACATACGTGTTCATACTAAAGAGAAACCTTTTTCTTGTGAGGTGTGTAACCAAGGATTTTCTGTCAAATCTTCCTTAAATAGACACCTACTTATTCATAATAAAGAGAGGCCTTTCTTTTGTAAGTTGTGTAACAAAGGAGTTTCGCAAAAATGCCAGTTAAATATCCACATGCTCGACCATACTAAAGAGAAACTTTTCTCTTGTAAGGTGTGTAACAAAGGATTTTCTGATAAATCTTCTTTAAATGTCCACATGTATATACATAATAAAGGGCAACCTTTCTCTTGTGAGGTATGTAACAAAGGATTTTCTTATAAATCTACTTTAAATGTTCATATGCGTGTCCATACTAAAGGAAAACCTTATACTTGTGAGTTTTGTAACAAAGGGTTTTCTCAAAAATCTAATTTAAAGGTCCACCTTCTCGTTCATACAAGAGAGAAACCTTTCTCTTGTGAAGTGTGTGACAAAGAGTTTCCCCGAAAATCTTCTTTGAATGACCACTTACGAGTTCATACTAGAGAGAAATCTTTCTCTTGTGGGGTATGTAACAAAGGTTTTTCTCAGAAATCTTCTTTAAAAGTGCACCTGACAGTTCATAACTAAAATTTATGTTTTACTTGTGAGGTGTGTAACAAAAGTTTTTCTCGCAAATCTGATTTAAATGTTTGCTTGCGTTTTCATACTAATGAGAAACTTTTCTTTTCTGAGGTGTGAGATAGGATTTTTTCTAAAATCTCTTAAATTCCCTCTCCCCCCGCATGTCCATACCAAATAATAACCTTTCTCTCGTGAGGTTTTGGACAAAGGCTTTTCTCATACATCTTATTTAAATTGGCATCATCGTATCCATTTCAAAGTGTGAGACTTTCGTAACGTTTTGTACATACAGTTCATTTTATCTATCATATTTATGTCTAAGGAGCATTACATTCTATCATGTTTATGTCTAAGGAGCATTACATTGTGTTTCAACCTTTATGAGTCCAATTTAAATTTAAACTTCTATAGACATTGAAATAATTTTTTTTATTTAGAAAGTCTGTAATATTATGACACACCTGAGTGCAAAATGAAATGAATTGTATGCCGATTATCAATGTTAGCAAAAAATAGTTTTCCTTATCGTGCTTAATCCAGACAACATTTTTTTTCTTTGCAGCAGACTGTGTCGCATTGCTAAGCGTACTTTTAAACCCCTGACATCTCATCCGCATCCATTCGTGATAAGCAAGAAAATTCGTTTTACAAATCTTTAAATCATTTTCAAATGCTTAGAAAATTATTCACCATCTCTCGTTCTATAATAGTTTGCACAGTGATTTAACATGTTTTTACTATTCCTGGTATAATAATAATGAAAATGCACTTAAATTTAAATAATCCTCCATTATTGTTCAAGATTAAAAATAGTTATAAAATTGTAATGCAAATAAGGCTGTGCGTCAACACTGCATAAGACAGGGTATGAAAAAAAAACACGATTAATTTTTTTAATCGCAATTTTTTTTATTTAAATCGGATTTTTTTTATTTAAATCGGATTTTTTGATTAAAATTAACTAGCGACATGATTTTATACTTTGAAGGTTATAACATGCCATTTTCAATTGTCGTATAAATACAATTTAGATAGGCACTTGAAAATAGTATTTCAAATTTTTTTATGTATATAAATCTCTATACTTGATTTATATTTTTTGTGTAATGTGTAAGATTCTATTACATCAGTTACCTTAAGAGCTGTCATTAAGATGTTAACACCATTCAAAGTCCACCATCCATGGCCTTAATGCACCATTTCCCTCCAAAAATTCCATCATTACATATTATTTTAAATATATGTTATTAGTACAATATATAAAAAAAATTATTACTCGTAACAAATGCAAGACTAAACCCAGAATAAGTATCCAATAAAGTACTAGTGAATTCTTTGCTCAATTTATATAACTGATATATATTTTCACATGTTTAAAGCTCAAAATAAAATTAAAAATACTAATTTTATAGCTCGTCATATTATAAACTGGTGTTAACTAAAATAATAATAAACTAAGTTCTGTTAAACTCTTAGAATGCAAATTCCTTATAGTGAAATTTTTAAAGAAAAAAATGATAAGTTATCAAGGCAACCAATTACATTAATTTACTTTAAATCAAGAAATAGAATCATGAAATCTTATACTAATAAAAGAATAAATCGCTCTGTGTGTGTGTCTGTCTGTCTGTCTGTGTGCGATGGCTAGCGAAAACTACCGCACGTAGAAGTCTGAAAATTCAGATGTGATTAGTCCAAGACAGGTCCTAATACACCTGAGGCTCGGATTTTTAATTTTTTAAGGGCCGGGGCCCCTAGGCCCCTTTCAGTTTTGATGCACTAAAACGTTAATAACATGCCTCTTTTCTATCCGATCTTCTTCGTTTTTGGGGTGAATTATCCTTTCAGTTTCTGCCCCATTTTTACATTTTACTTAAGACCCTGGCACCCATGCAAGGGGCGCAGTACAGGGCCCCTGGAACTTTTAGTGCACTAAATTGTTAATAACATGCCTCTTTTCTATCCGATCTTCTTCGTTTTTGTGATGAATTCTCCTTTCAGTTTCTGCCCAATTTGCACATTTCAGTTAAGACCCTGGCACCCTAGCAAGGGGGCAGGTAGAGGGCCCCTTGCAGTTTTAGTGCACAAAATAATTAATAACATGCATCTTTTCTATCCAATCTTCTTCGTTTTTGGGGTGAATTCTCCTTTTGAGTTTCTGCCCCATTTCTACATTTCAGTTAAGACTCAGCACCCTTGCAAGGGGCCCAGTACAGGGCCCCTAGAACTTTTAGTGCACTAAATTGTTAATAACATGCCTCTTTTCTATCCGATCTTCTTCGTTTTTGTGGTGAATTCTCCTTTCAGTTTCTGCCCCATTTCCACATTTCAGTTAAGACCCTGGTACTCTTGCAAGGGGCCCGGTAGAGGGCCCCTTGCAGTTTTAGTGCACAAAATAATTAATAACATGCATCTTTTCTATCCAATCTTCTTCGTTTTTGGTGTGAATTCTCCTTTCAGTTTCTGCCCTATTTCTAAATTTCAGTTAAGACCCTGGCACCTTTGCACCTTGCAAGGGGCCCAGTACAGGACCCCTTAACTTTTAGTGCACTAAATTGTTAATAACAAGCATCTTTTCTATCCGATCTCCTTCGTTTTTGGGGTGAATTCTCCTTTTAGTTTCTACCTCATTTCAACATTTCAGTTAAGACTCTGGCACCATATCCAGGGGCTCGGTACAGGGCCCCTTGAACTTTTAGTGCAGAAAATAATTAATAACATGCATCTTTTCTATCCGATCTTCGTCGTTTTTGGGGTGAATACTCCTTTTAGTTTCTGCCCCATTTCTACATTTCAGTTAAGACCCTATCACCCTATCAAGGGGTCCAGTACAGGGCCCCTTTAAGTTTTAGGGAACTAAATTGTTAATAACTTGCCTCTTTTCTATCCGATCTTCTTCGTTTTTGGAGTGAATTCTCCTGTCAGTTTCTGCCCCATTTCTACATTTCAGTTAAGACCCTGGCACTCTTGCAAGGGGCCCGGTACAGGATCCCTTGAAGTTTTAGTGCATTACATTTTTAATAAATTGCTTCCTTTTTATCCGATCTTCATTTCTGGGATACTTTCTACGTTTAGTTATACTCCCGTATCTACATTCCAGTTAAGATCGTGGGCCGTCTTGGGTCCTGTAGGGCCCGGCCCATGGTCGGTTAATTTTTTGTGTGCCATGCGTTTTTCACACCCTAATTTTCTCACCTTCGAAATGTGTAGTTTTAAAGTTGAGTCTTGAACTCTTCTCCTTAGACCAACACTCACATATACTTATCTGGCCCCTGGGCCCTTTTTAAGCACTTCCCCAATTTTTTGCACATTTCTTTTAAGTTACATTCTAATGATTAATTCTTACCCTATGCTTAATCTCAACTAATCGAAGATCTAAAACACTAAGCACTAAAACGTTGTAACATGTTTTCATCTTAGGGCCTTTTCTCAACTATCAGTTGGCCCCTTTTGGGCCCCCTATTATAACTCCCTTAAAAATAGTCCGATTTACTAGCTTTTTTTTCTAACAACATCTTAGGTTCTCCAGCTATTACATGAACGACAAATAAATTATTTCAGGCTTCAACTACCTCCAATTTTGAATATGAATCGTCTTCTTAGGGCCCTTGGTGCACCTTCTTTAAAAATTATCCGAATTCCTTGCAATTTTCTTTACCATAGTTCTAGCGTACTCAGATTACATTAAAAACTACTAAAAAGTGTATTTATACCAAACTACATGCCACTTAAGCCCTTTCTCCCTTGGGGCCCGTTACAAGGCCCCTTGAAGCTTTTGCTCCATAAATTATTAATAAATTGCCTCTCTTAATCCGATCTTCCTTTTTGGAACCATGTTTCCATTTAGTTATTCTCCAGTTTCTATAATCCAGTTAAAATCCTGGGGCACCTTAGGGTTCTGTAGGGCCCGATCAGGGCCCCTTGAACTTTTTGTGTGCTATGCATTTTTTACACCCTAATTTTCTCACCTTCTCATTGCATGATTTTAAGATTGAGTCTTGGACTCTTCCCGCTAGACCAACACCCTCATATTTTTACTGGTGCTCTAGGGCCCTTTTTTAAGCATTTACCCCATTTTTTCGCATTTCTTTAAAATATTATTCTAATGATTATTTCATACCCTATGATTAATTTTGACTAATTGAAGATCTAAAACGCTAAGTACTAAAACATTTAAACATGTTTTCATGTTATGGCCCTTCTCTCAACTAACAGTAGGGCTCTTTTCAGCCCACTGTTACAGCTCCTTTAAAAATGGTCCGAGTCACGAACTTTTTTCTCCTAACAACTTCTTAGGTTCTCCAGCTATTACATTAACGACAAAAAAAATTGCAGACTTCAGCTACTACCAATTTTGAATATTAATCGTCTTCATGGGGCCTTTGCTGCAGCTTCTTTAAAAACTATCTTATTCTATTGCAATTTTCTTTAACATAGTTTTAGCATCTTCCAGCTACTTTAAAACCCCTAAAAAATTTTCTTATACCCAACTACATTCCAGTTAAGACCCTGGCCCCCAGGGCCCGGTCTTTCTTTATACCTCAGCTACCACCTTTTTCGAACATCAATCTCCTTTTCAGCATTAACTTATGTCTGCTCACTACAGCCGTAAGTTAAAAATCGCGTTACTTTAAAGGTAACTTTAGATAAGGGATTTCATCCGTTTATGAAATATTGTGTTAATGCTAACAGTGATTCATGAAATTTACAAGGTGAGGAGGCATCTTCCACCGCTTGGTGGCACATTATTTCCTCGGGTTTAAGGGCCCAATTTCAGATTTTCTTCCTTCAACTTAGATTACAATTCAGCTACTTTCTGTATTATGAAATTTTATCTTAGACTTTAGCTATTAACATTTTCTAACATTAATGGGGCATTCTTTTTTTTTTGGTTTCTTTGGGCTTGATTCCTACGAGGTTTGGCTCACAGAACTTGGTCTTCGATTGTCTCTGGCACGTGCGGCCACTTCGGTAAATGCTGCCATATGTAGTGGGGATCCAGTGTACAGGTTCGTTCGAAAAGAATTTTGATGGGAACACATTAGACACTACGAAAGGCAATGGAGCCTGCGAGTTTAGGTTCATTTAAAAAAAATTTCAAAGATATAAAATCATACAAACTTAAGTTTTGTTTAAGGTTATTATTTACAAACTCCGGGCAACGCCGGGCGGGTCTGCTAGTTTTTAATAAAAAACTAAGTTCTTTTAAAGTACAAATTCTTTATATAGACATTTTCAAAGGAATAAAATGGACAAAGTATCAAGGTAACTAACCAAATTTAATGCTTTGTAGAAAAAAACTAATTTTCCTTCTTTTTCATAACCCATCATCAAAAGGATTTTCACATATCTCTTGATGTTTTTTCAGTCTTGCAACTAATCCCATAATTTCTTTTCCACATTTTTTGCATTTAACTTTCAGACCTTCGCCTGAAACTGCTGATATCGCTGAAAAATAAAGCCATATGGGATCCCTTTTCCTACCAGCCATTTTGTTTTTTTAAAAAAAATCCAATTTGTCCTATACTATATAAAATTTCTGTATTTACAGTTCACTAAATTTTAGCTTCAAGCAAAGAGCTTATAATAGTTGATTCAAGTATTTTGGACCAAGTGGTCATGCAAAACAGGTTTGTAATTAATCCCTGTACGTCAGGGAACAATAGAAGGAAATTCTTCTTTCTTATCTATTTATTCTGGAATACCTTTATTATCCCATTGAATGAAGTCCATTATCTGTCTAGGAGACTATAAAGAAAAGCATTCAGAGAATTTCTATTGAAAATGAAAGATCATACTTTCAGAGTGCATTGAGAATGTACATTTTTTTGGGTTTGATTTAAATAACATGTACTTTTTCCTAGATTATTTTAATTTAGAGTATAGTTAAAAATTAATTAAATAAAATTGTGGTTTTAATCAATGATTCTTTTTTAAATCAAGTTATTTAATCATGATTAAAATCAAGCTGATTTAAATCTGTGTACCCTGGCTTTAGACATTTAAACTGTCAACAAATGACATTTAAAATGTTTTAATATAATTAATTATAAATAATCGGACAAATTTTGTCTTTCTTTAGAAATATAGAAAATAATGGTGTAGATCTTCAATAATTAATAGATGCAAAATTACTGTTACTAAAAACTATGCAGTGATTAGAAATATCAATAATTGAAAAGTTTTTAAGATAAAATTAGCCCATATAATAAAAAAATTATTATAGAAATGTGTACTAAATTCTGCTAGTAGAATTGTGAAGGATAAAAGTTGGAAAAATTTTCTTACTAATATCCACAATATTTAAAGGACATATTCGATTTTAATAAAGTTTATCTGTGAAAATAAACATCCCTATCGCAAGCGGAAAACTTTCTGATTTGCAATTTGTATCAGTCAACAGGAACATACTTAAAAATGAAATCACAAAACATCCAAAAATGAATTGGAAAATCAAGAAAAAATTGGAAAAAACAAATGGGAATCAGCAGACTTCCGTCAACATGAAGAAACGACAAATCTCAAAATGTAAAAATTAAATATAACAAATGTGTCCAAGCAAGTATTTATAAACTTTTCACATCTCAAAATTTTATAACTATGAATTAATTATTATATTTTAGGCTGCATTTTAAAGTTCGGCGGAGCTTATGCGGCTCGCAGGCTGAATAAGAGTCATTATCGGAGCTGAGAATCAATTTAAATACAAGCATATTTGTTTTATTTTATTGATTGCTATTCATTGTCGATCGAATCATAAAAAGGTGTGTTTTTTCTGATGCATTAAAGAAAAACTTTTTACTGTTTTCATCATGGAATTACATTGCAATATCATGACAAACTAATGCAATAGCATGACATTTGACAAAACAAATTCATTAATAAATTTCTGCCAGTTAATCAGTCTTGCTTTTATTTTTGAATTGGTTATTAAATTAAAAATACAACCATTTTTGTGAGTTTCAAAGGATAATTTATAACAATTGAAAAAAGTGGAAAAAATGTATTTCTTTTCATGTATGCTGCACCCAAGTGTAAGATGTGATTTCTGATATTTAATTACCCCTATTTCAGGAAAAAAAATGAAGGAAAGCATTTCAAACTGTATTTATTCGATTAAAGTGTAATCGTTACTACTAAAATTGTTAAAATTAATCCCAATGTTGTTTAATGGTTTTGCAAATTTAAATACAAAATTTGAAGCCAAACAATTTTTCTTAATGATCTATGAGTATATGAACAGAGTTAAAATACTCATGTTTCACATATTCCTCAATATTTTAAATAAATTTTGGGTAGATAGCTTTATGACATACACTAAAGTATATTTTACTTTTGTAGTGTAGTAGTTATGTTCTGGATAAGAGTTTATAATGCTTATTGAAACCTGTAGATTATGGATCTATTTTATTAATTTATTTTTTAAGCCTTGAAAACCGATATGTATGGAAAAGCAAAAACAAATCTTCATTATTTAGAGAAAGAGGACACAATGCTCCTCTTTTTTGTAGTTTGATGTTCTCACCCCTATAATGATTTCATAAATTTATAAAAGAATTAAAAAGAAGAATCACTGCTGTCGTTACACAATATTCTATAAAAAATAATTGCAAATTTGGCTTTTAGCAGGAATTTTCTTGTAATTTAAAGAAAAAATATTTTAAAACTTACCTGCAAAAAATTCTGTTTTATGTACTCCTTTGTTGATGTTTTATTTACTCTTGTTTATTTCACGTATTAATTTTTTTTATCATGTTTTAAGAAATTTTTTTCGTTACCTTTTGTTTACACTAGTTTTTGTAGCATTTTATTGTCATCGACATGCAGTTTGTTAAGTTCTTAATAAAACATCTTACATTTTACTAGTCCTTACAAGTTCATAATGAAACATCGTACATTTTACTAGCTAACCTCGATTATTTGTATTTCTTTAATCAAACAAAATCGATTGCGGTTTTCTAATAGCATAATATATGTATGTATAAAACATTTTTCAGGTTTTCCTATATTTTTCTTTTTATAATTTTTTTCAGAAATTTTTGTCTTGACACAACAAAAGCAAACATTTTATAGGGGAGACCGGGGCTAGTAGGCGCAGTTTTTAGTTATTGATTTTTATAAATTTTTGTTTAAGTTTTACAAGAATTTTTAACTGCACTTTTAAAGAACAGACATTTGGCTATAAATACCCGGAGTTTTGAGTTTGTAGCTCTTGTAGTTTATGTTTAGCGGAAGCCTAAAGTAAAAGGAAAATTGTGCGCCAACCTACGCCGTCACGGGGCAAGTTGCTTATACCTATGGAGTAAGTTGGCACTGGCACACGCTTTATTAAAAATTTAAATGAAACTCAAATAAGGTACGTAGTTAAGAGATATCAATTTCATTATTACCAATAAGTTTAAACAAAGGCGTTATCGCCGTACAATGTAAATTCTAAATTACACAGACATAAAAATACTGAATAAAATATTAACACTGAGTAACTTCTATCTTACTCGATATCATCATCAGAGTTACAGTTGTCACAAATAAAAAATCGAGTGTCTCCGTTTGGGCAAGCCCTATGTGCCCAAAATCTTGCATTGCAAATACTTTTCACTCTTTGTTGTATTTCAACCTACCAGCACACACCAGACGCCGAGCCAACTTACCCCGTGTTCAATGCGCCTACTAGCCCCATAATAAATTTCTTCACAAAAGGGAGGCGTAACCTTCTAAACATAAATAATCCAAGTAAATTACATATGAGGTAGGTAAAGTGTATCATACACTAAGAAAAACTGCACAAGTTAAATCGCAATTATTAAGATAAGTATTAGAAATTAGAAAAAGAATGAAGCGACAAAAATTTACTTATGAGTGCAAAAAACCGAAAAATCGTAATAAATTTCCACTGCATGTAGGTAACGCTGCAAAACTACAATGAGGATTGTAAAAAGCAAGAAGAAAAGTACTCTGTGACTGATTGCGCAATCTATCCATAAACAGCGATTTATGAGGACTGCGCCTACTTACCCCTGTAGCCAACTACCCCCGGTCTCTCCTACTTTCAAAGTAAGATATTTTGAACCGGTGGTCCGCTGTGTTTTTTCGAATATAAAATGCAAAAAGTTTTCAATGATAGAAAAAAAAATTTGAAATCCTTTATTAGCGCAAATTCTTAGCTGCTAATTTTTTATTCTTATTAGCACCAAATAAACTTCTTTTCAGCCATAAAATTTATTTAATAAAATAGTTCTTGATTCTACGTGTCATTTATTTGATTTCATTTATTAAGTAAGCTTCTGGTTCAAAAATTTTTTTAACTTTCAGAAGAGCTTAAAAGTTGGTAGCTATGACAATTTACTTTCCTATTTCGATTTTTTTTAAATCAAGAAATAAAAAAAACTACTCTGTACATTTAATTTTATTCCTACATCCACTCAAATCCTGGTGAAATAAATTTGCTCCTTTTGTGCCTTAAAAAGCTCGAACTTTTTTAGACTGGCACAGTGCCACTTTATGCTAACAGTTCCTGGTGGCATTAGTATATTCTTTCTCGTGTAGCAGTATGGTAATGTAGTTAAAATGATCCTTCTAGCATCTCTTGCTTTTTTGAGTAGTAACCGACCGATTGTCGCTATGTACTCTTTATGAATCAGGAAGAAAATAAGATTTCTGTAGTTCCACAGTGCTCATGTACAACTCGTTTCTGGCCTTGGAACCTTAGCCAATATCAGTGTTGTAGACGTAAAACAACCAGCGAGTATACACTCTAAAGTCATGCCTACAGTATACGTTATAGCTTTATTTGAAATACAGAGCGTAAATCCAGAAGGTATACCTCCGTATACCCTCCACTACACACTTGGCGTGTATACAGTTCTTGTGTATGCTATTTAACTGAATTATGATATTGGACCGCAGGACTTGAAGAATTTACAAATATGGACCTCGCGCGTGAAAGTCCAAAGACTCCTATTTTGCACCATTTAAAGAAGTATGTCAATAAAATCAGATTCCATTAGAGGGAAACTTAAGAAACCTATGCACTAAATCCTGATACCGTATAATTTATTATAGGAAACATTATTTAATTTATATCAGAGGTTCTCACTGCGTGGGTTGTAGAGTAAGTACTTTGTAAGTATAGAAAACTTTGTCTTATTTAATCACAGAATAGGGAAGATGTACACATTTTAGATTACTCTTTCTTTTATGTTTTATTGATGAAGTGGAAGACGTTCTTACATATCTGAAAAATTAACTCATAATCGTAAAATAATTTTTAGTTAGTTATATCACTTTTAATCTTTTTAAGAAGCAAAACAAAACCATGTAATCTGAAAACGCGACAGGATTCGTTTAATGTCACTACCCAAGTAGCAAAAAATACCTGGTTGAACTTCCGCCAAATGCCTAATCCGACTACTTTTCGTCCCATCTATTTTCAAATTTAAATGCTAATTTAATTAAAATTTAATTTTAAACAAAAATTATTTAAAATTTTAACAAGATAAAACCTATGATCTATGTTCTGAAAGAATAATTATATCTGCACAATCTTTTCATTTTTTAGAAGAGAAAATAAATGTGTTAATTTGCCTGTAATCTGGTTTGCAAAAATGTTTTTTTTTAATTAAAAGTTTTTTTTAAAAAAACAAAGTCGCTTTATGAGTACGGAAACACTATTTTCAAAATTTTAACTCTAAATTAAAATCCCGAAGGCGAAGAAAATTAAAAAAAGAGATATACATTACGTAAATAATAAGTGGGCTAAGTCGAAAAATCACGTCGTGCTTTTTACGACATCTTGCTGGATTATTACTATATATTAATCAGGCAATGGTGATGCTGTATAACATTAGTATCACTTAATGCAAGCATCGCTATTGGAGGTATCAACTTTGTCGTATATTAGCAGTTGTAGACAGATAAAATATATCAGCTAACTGATTTAATAAATTCTATCGATTGTATATTGTGATGAGGTTGGCGAAGTTCAATCTAAAAATTATCGATTCATGATACACTCAATGCAGATTAGGCCGCATGAGTGGTGAATAAAGGATTAAGAAATTCGAGGTTTTCCCAATAAAACATAGACTGAGTTAACTTGAAACTGTTTATTTCATCACAAGATATTAACGTAAACATTTCCCACAAGGCGAGAATGTATCAGAACGTTCATGCTAGAGCACGATTTAATATTTCACGTGAAAAAGGATGTTAACCCATTGAGCGTTTCAACAGATTGTAAAAATGTGTGTTAAAAAGGACTTGAATAGCGAGAAAAAACTTGTTCAAAAAGCAGAAGGGGTTATGTGATTTTGTAGTTCAAAAGTGCTTAGGGATTTTTTTCTTTCCCCTTCTTTCTATCAGTGAATGATTGAGTAGGCTGTCCACGGAGGCGGGATGGGCGTTTAACACTATTTGACTAATAGCTTTCGAAAAAGATGTCTGGTTAATCCGGGACAACATAACAGTTTTCACAATACAGGTCTCTCTTCCTTCTGGTTTGAAATAACAGGGGTCGTATGTGCCCTGACATTTCAAGACCAGAAAATTCTTCCGTACCCGTAATCTTTTTATAGAAAATCGCTCCTTATATAAGTCGAAATTTTGCTCGTTTAAGCTAGATTTATTTTTATTTTAAAACACTGGTATTTGTCCTGAAAAATTCTCCGAAGCGTACGACCATTGATATAATGTTTGAATCTAGTATAATTTGTTTTGTGTGCTATTAAATTTTATCTAAATTTGAAAAGAATTTATATCTTCGTAATAACAAGACGTTTCATTTCCTCTAAATGCATCTTTTTCTGAACAGTTTCTGCTACATAAACTTCGAAATTTAATTAATTTGTAATGATTTAATTATGAAATTAGACTGGAAGTAATCGATTTTATTAATAGATTTAAATTTTATATAACGTACATATATCGCTAAATCTCACTCTACAATAAATCACAATTAAATGTTTAGTACAGCATACCATGGTGCTCGCTTTTAGATACTGTAATTCCTCGTATCTCAATTTCAATTTATGTTAATATTATTTAATTTTTCTTTTATAAATAATAATAATAATCTGTCGTTATACAAGTTAGTGTAATATCTGCTTTCTTTGCTTTCCTGTGATATAAATCTAAGAGAGCTGATATATTTTACGTTATCCTGACGAATATACCAGTTGAAAATACATTCAAATATTCCAACCCCCCCCCCTCCCCTCCAAAAAAAATGCGATTGTTATATAATATTTCAAATGCGCATTCAAAATAAATGGAAAAAATCTTCTTCTAAATGATAATCCCTCTAACTCATTTTTTGCGAGCAATAAAAGAAACAGCTTTTTTATAAAGTACGCTATTTCTTATATTTAAATCATGTTTACAGATGATAAAGATATAGTACTTAAGTATTACAGAATTAATTAATCAGTAACATTACACGGTACCACTGTATTACAATAAAAACGGTCAATACGAGATCGCTCGGTACGAAAGCAAATTCTGTTTCAGACGGGTTTTACTAGGTGTAATTGTGTAATATTTCGTATTTGAAAATATAAAATTTTCCGTTTAAAGTGGGATTATGTTATACATAGATTCCATTCTTACAAGTTTTATTGTAATTAATTAGTGATCATAGTTTTGCAGCATTAATGAGATATAGATGTAATACTACTTCCACATATGTATAGTATTACTGATTAAATGGGGGTTTTAATTTTAACAATGAAACCCTTTAAGACGGAATGGCAAAGGACAATATAATTATTTTGGATTAGAATTTTTTAAGGAACTTTGGATTTCTTTTTAAGGCAAGATTCTGCTTAATACAGGTATTACTATGTATAAATAGGCAAATGGAGAGTCTGCATAGCAATATACAAAATAAATGTACTTTTGCAAGTTTCATAGTAATAAAATCGCCTTTTTTTCGGGTGCCCTTTTTCTCTATCCCACCACCTAGGAGAAATAATTACATTTAAAATTTTCGTATAACAGGAATTATTTTCCATACCAAATATATTTTCCTACACAAAATGAGAAAAATACAATCAATTTCAAATGCCTGTGAAGTGTTATCCCCCCCCCCTCTCACTTTATCTCCCATAAGGAGAGAAAAGTGATTTATACTTTACAATAACAAAATTCGCAACTCCGTGGAACACAAGTTGAATATTCTTAGACTAGATGGAAACTAAGCACTATTTTTATAATTTCGGAATATATTCATGTATTTTTCTTTATATTTAGTACAGTAAGATTCAGTATTATATTTTCTAATTCTTTGGAGAAATTGAAAAAGAATATCTGTCAAAAGAAGCAAGAGCTAAAAATGATGCGTGTAGCATAAATTAACATTTTCCAATACATTCAGAAAATTGAAACAAAACTTTACAGCTTATTACGGAGAAAGATGATGTCTAAATAAATAAATTAGAAAACGCATAACGCATTTGCAAATCCATTTTCTGCAACTGCAATCAGTAGTCAGAAAAATATCTATTTTTTTTTTTTTTTTTTTTTTTTTTTTGTGCAGCCCTGTCTATGTTCTATATCTTTGTATGTATGCTACATAGTATGGAAAAATTTAGTTCAGCATGAAAATTTCCATTCTGCAATTTCTGAACGGGAATGTATTTGAGATAGTGTAGCGCTGTATTTGATCTCTAGAATTTATAATCACTATGTAATAGGAAAAAATAATAATAACAGTCAAATTTTAAAAAGCGTACTACAACTGATAACGAACATTTAGCAATTATTGTTCATAGGCCAAATTTGTTTGTGTGTCCCTGAAAGCGAAATACAAATTCTATGCACACTATATTTTACGTTAATCGCCTTGCAGTATACACCTCAGTGATGTATTTAAATTCCAATATGTTTAAAATAGCGTAATATCATTTAACCACACCACACATGATTTTTCCATTCTCCGTAATGTGACGGCATTCTTTTGAGTGTCCTTGTAAATGAATGTAGCGAAATCTACACGCTTCATTTTCAATACTAAACATGCCAAAGTAAACACAAATAACATATATCGATTTCATGAAAATTGGACTATATTTACGCGAGTTAGAACACGGACAGATGGCGGACAGGAGGAAAAATAGACAAACCGAATTCATAAACGCTTTTCAAATATGCTGGAAAGAGTTTTAAAAAAATCAAATGCCATTTTTATCCCTTTTTACGATTTATCCTTTTTTAAAGTTTTAGGATTTGGATGAGGCCAATTTTAATTTTCCTTCTCAAGATATATTTTTTATTTTTCCATTTATTTTATAAACAAATAGTATTATCTCTGCATATTTATATGTATGGAAACTTTGAAAACTTTCACCAGCATAAAAAATAAAAGTTTATAAAAATATGAACAAAAAATCATATTTCAACACTTTCCAACACATCTATCTATAAAACTGTAATGAATCTTTACCATTAAATAAGGTGCAGGAAGATATGTGAGTAAAAGGTATGGAAAACATATAACACATTTAGAAATCCAGTTTTAGCAGTTACCTTCTAATAAAAAAATAGTCTATACTTTGTAGCCTTATTTACGATCTATAGCATACAAATTATTTAGCATTCTAAAACTTATTTCATTTAGAAAATTCACTTGTAGCCAATTTCGCCAGTAGAAAAGAATGCTCTCGAATTCTTTTGCACGACCCTGTATATTATCTAATGATTTTTTACACAACACATATTATGCTCAAATTTAATTCAGATAAAGACGTATAACACGATTTAACTCGCACTTCCAGCAGCCCCACCAGTGGCTGATAGGTTCTGCTCTCGAAGTTGGTAGACGGGAGGTGCTGGGTTCGAGCCCAATCGCGCCCGTCGACCTAACCGTTCGGAGTTTTCATGGTTTTCTTCGAGCCATGGATTCCCATGCGTAAATACGGGTTAGGTTCCCTTAGAAAGACCCTCCCTGGCACCCCCTCTCCTGGGCCTGTATCCCTCGTGCAGATAATTGGCCGTCAAAAATCAACCAACCAACCGCACTTCCAGCAATTACGCACCCAAACGGCAATGTATTTTGTTGGTTTGCGTATTTCTGTATATCAATTTATTTATGTTCAACAAACTTCTATTGGTATACAAATATAGTTCAGCGAGAAAATGCATCACGCAATGAAAACTATTCTCTAAAGAACTTCCATAGTCTGTAATGCTTATATTTTTTTTTTTGTGTTTCAAGTAAAGCACACGCTAAGCACGGGTATCTGTTCTTTCAACTCGCTACTTCGATAGCTTATATATAAGAACAACGAGTTTTATATGTTTATGGAAACTTTGACCAAGGGTAGTCTTTAGGGTGAGAAGAAAGAGAGGGGGGGGGCATAAAAAACTTTATATACAGATATTTTAAAGGGGTTGAAATAAAATGTTGACTAACAAAGGAAATTTTTATCATCTTGTTCTTTACAATGTAGAAGAGGGCAGAGTTAAAGAGGTCGTGGGTGGGCGTGGGATCTAACAAAGTATGAGTAAAAATTTCAGTATTTAGTACAAAGGAAACACAATTTAGGCAATACATTGCATAAATAAAAATGTTTTATAAAGATCTTTTAAAATAAATTTTAATATATAAAGTTATTGGTTATGGTAATTCATTATATCTATATATATATATATATATATATATTACATATATATGGTCAGATCCCGACTTATGTAGGCGCAAGCAGGGAAGCTGCCCCGGGCCGCCCTTTTTAGGGGACTCCAGGGAATCCTTTTTAGGGAATAGTCAGAATTTTTATTTAAAAAGTGCCAAATGTTTAAAATTAAACAAAAGTGACCAAAATTCATATATTTTCAAACATTTAAGAAGGAAGTGCGGTCCCCATTCCTCCCTCCGCTTCCAGTACCCTCTCCACCTACGCAAATATCATTAGAAAACTAATGATTAATATTTTATTATGACAATTTAGTATTCTATTGTTTTCAAAATAAATTCTTTATTAACGTTTTTCTCGTACGCAGCAAGTTAAAACCAATAATTATAACCAATTCGGGACATTTTCTTTTAGACATCTTATAACGTACGTAGATAAGCAAAGTAAAAGTTTGCAAAGAAATATTCGTATCAAACAATCTGTAATTTTTTTTCTACTACTATCCTACTAGTGTTTTTTCTTAAAGTTCTGATTATCTTTTTGTGACACTCTGTATACAGAGGAAAACAGTACCGGATATAAAATTTATGCATATAATACAATATGTGTGAAGTTTAGTACTAGCTACTTCCATATTATTCACAAAAAATCTATAGATAGATAGATAGAAGAAGGAGCCCCAAAATGATTCTTGCCCCGGACAACCTCCCCCCACCCCCCTCCTCCCCATAGCCTAAGTCGGACCCTGCCAGTATATGGTGGTTAATTAATGCTCTTCCACCTGCCCTACTACTAACTTTTGTAAATATTATTTGGATGCAAAAGAAAAAAAAAATGCCCGTTCAACAATAAAAACTTTGACACATTCAGGAATTAATATATAAATGTAAAAGCTTGACAAATGCAGGTATGACAATGATTTGGGACAAAATGTTTTGTTTTTCTTTCACTTTTTCTTTTTTTCATTTTTCGACAAATAAATTACTTGAGAATTACAAGCGTTTTCCTATTATAGCTTTTATCGGGCTTCCGTATGCAGAATTTTTTCTCAAAACGCCAAATTTAACAGCATTTTCTAAAAGACCTCCTTCCTATGTTTATCGAAAAATGGAAAAAAATTGTTCGACTTTATAGTTTTTGAATAAGAGCACCTGCCAATTCCATGTGTTTATGAACAAAACTCAATTCAGGAATGTGTCAGAAAAAAATCAATTTGGAATATTATGCAGTTTTTGTACGGGGCATTTTCCCAGAGCCCCCCAAAATTAGTGTCACAAACTCTGAAGCAATTGCAATAAGTTGGATTTATATGATGTAACAATTATCAGTCAGCATGAGAAGGAAAGAAATCAACATTTATAATAAAATATATTTGTGATCTCCAAGTAATCTATAATTAAAAATGGAATACGGTAAAATAAATGTACATTATACTGTATTACTGTAGTTTAATGCATTAAAATAAATGTTTTCTTAGTTTAATTCTCATGGTAACGAAATGAATAGTTCAGTCATCAAAATCTAGGTTTTAACTTTTTTTTTCCATTTTCAATACATTAATTTCATCATGATTATTTTAATCATATTTGTAATGTAGTATTAGCATTAATTCCTAACTGGCAGATAATGCTTTCGTTTGCATTATTGTAAGAATCTTTTCGATAGTGATTCTTCCCTGTTTTTAAAGACATGCACTTACACTTTATCATATCTACTGCTTTAATTGCATCCATTCTATTTATATTTTTGAATAATTCGATACTTGTACTGTCCATTGGTATCTTTTTAAACAATATGCAGTTACACTTGAATATTTTAGGGTAATTGTGAACTTGGGGCGCCATCGCGACAAAGTCTAGTACTGCTCTTCCATCTGACCTTTGTAAATATTTCTTGTATTGCCGTGAAATCGATATATGATATGGAGGCGTGTTCACTATTGGAAATAGTGAGTGCGGTTTTTATTGTTGGTTTACATGAGTGTATAAAATTATTTGAATAAACTCGAATTATGGTCTAGGTCGATATCTGCTTGTAGTACTTTTTTATAGTGTATATTATTCCAACCATAATAACTGATACACATTGCTAATGTGCACTGCAGTCTGTTTCCCATTAAAAATAATAGTAATAATAATGCGCGTAGTGTTTACTAATCATTAACAGAGGAATTCCAAGGCAACCGAAGAACAGTGTACGAAAAAATGACGGCTGAAAAAGGGTACTTTTGTGAATATTTAAAATATTTGTTAGGAAAGGGTGAATTGCTGAAATTAAAATAATTTTAATATGTATACAGAAAACTGTCTTATTTTGAAGTTTGGTTTTCGCACTCGAGTTCAAAATTTAATTATTTTCATTATATCTTCCTTAATTTTTCAAATGGGGAAAAAAAAGTTTTTACTTTCCAGTTTTTTTTTTTTTCGCATGTGTGTGTAAAAATTTATGTATGTAAAATATCATGTGTGTATTCAAATTTCCATTTCTTTAAAAACTGTTATTCTATATAGTTTTTTCACCAGAAAAAATATTTTAGAAACTCTTTTAAAAATCGGTTCAACCCGAACCGGGCCCGCTTTAGCCAAAACCTAACCCGAAGCCGAAATAATGGATATCGACCCGATTTGCTGCAAAATTGTAGAAGTTAATCCGACTTCCGGCAAAAAAGGAAAGTTTTCCCGACCCGATGCAGGACTGTACACCATACCCAATAAATTTAGATCCTAAATATTATTTTTAAATTATTTTCGAGAAAATATTTTCATTTCTGCTGTGAATTCCCTAAATTTTGTTTTATTTGTCGAAACCTCAAAATTTTGACTCCCACTTATTTTTACCCCCCCCCCCCCCCCACACGCACACACACGTATACCCCGCTCTTAACTCTGCCCCCTCCTACATTATGAAAATCAAGATAATGGAAAACCTACACTTTTGAAAAAAGTTCTTTTTTCTTTATTATTGTTTTGACCCCTTTAAAATATCTGTATGTACAGGTTTGTTTCTTTTAATTCCATGTCCTACTCCTCCCTCTTCCCTAAAAGGCTGTCTTTGGTCAAAGCTCCCATAAATATATAAAAGTTAATGCTCTTATACATAAGCTATCCACATACTAAATTGAAAGAATCTATAGATTGTATTTTATGTTTACCTCTCCCCCTTTCCAAGGGCTTTTTAGAGTGCTTTAGTGAAAAGATATGTATAATATATGTTTTTGCTATTAATAATAGGGTACAGATTTGCGAGCTTGCCTCGGGCTTTACTTGAAGCTTATAATCGGTTTTCTATAACTGAATATGTATGTAACTTTAATAACTAATAGTTCTTAATTTTACGTTCATCTAAGTATTTATAATAATTATTATTTTTAACAATGATTTTTTTTTACTAAGATCTTTTTACCTAAATTTGTTTGAAATAGATTATCTACATTGAAATATACTGCAAACGGTTTTCCCCGTAGATCATTATGTAACGTAATTCTACTGTGCGATTCTGAAAATGAATAATAAATTCTTTGCATTTCATATTCTAAAGAAAGTATGTTTTAGTGCTGTACTTGAAACGATTTTCTCCCATTGGCCGTAATGTAACGGCATGCTTTTGAATGCCCCTGTAAGTGAATTGTACATGCTACATACTTCATTTTCAATGGCGATCGTGCCATAGTAAATGTCAATAACATGCAAAATTTCAGAGAAATCGAATTATAGTTACGCAAGTTAGAGCACTGACAAACAAACGGAAGTCATAAACCCTTTTTAACTATTTTGGAAAATGTAAAAAATAAATACATAAATAAAATAGAGGTTCCTTATAATTTAGAATTACAAGTTGATATTAGTGTGTGACTTAATCGGATATTTTTTTTAATTATTATTTCAAGATATCAAAGCTAACATGACCATAAAAAATATCACGAATTTTACTTTTTTTTAAAGTAGATCATTAAAGGTGATTGTTTAAAAGTACATAGGTAGAACAGCTAAATTATTAAATTCTTCCATAAAGACGCTTGCGGAATGGGGCAGAACTTACATAACATACAGGAAATGTGCAGCAAAGAGTTTTCATTATTAAAAATAACCATTAGTTTGATAATAATTTTTAGGCTACAATAAGGATAACTCTCCGGCTATCAGTTTTTATTTTTCGTGGGGGGAGGCGAGGGAGTTATTCTAATATTTATGCGGTGATATCAGAAAAGATTTTTTTTTTTTAAATGATATCTTACTTTATTTTTATATCAACAATCTTTTGTTACATTGTGCATGGGTGGTGCTTGTTGTGCTCAAGTCAATTGATAGGTCTCCCCACCTGGCCAAACCTGTTACATTGGGCAATATTCACGATTTAATAATTATAGATTAATACTTATTTTAAAAGAACTGATTTAAAACATAAACTTTTCATAATCCTTTTATTAAATACGTGACAATGAAAAAAATGTGTAGCAAGTTACGGCTATTTGAAATTTTACTATTCCTGTGAACTGTTTTCTTTAGAAATCATCCTTACAAGGGAAGGGGTGGGGCTGTCAATCATAGTTTTCTTAAAGCTCAAAGCTTCACTTATAAGTACAATTTCGATGTCATTCTCAGGTTGCAAGAGTTTGGACTAGATAACAATGGGATATACTTACTCTCTTTCAAAACTTACTTCAAAGAAAACTCATAGAAACTTTTAAAGTATCATTGGAATTAATAACACTGGAATATTTGGTCAACTCTGTTGTATTTAGTAGGATGATTAGGTAAACAATATTGACAACTGTAGCTATCGAACGGGGAACTGTAGTCTCATAAGCATTTTTCTGGCTACACCTCTGGTTCTTCTCTGTGAAATATAACTGTGTGAATAAATAACATTTAGGGCTTTTTTAATATGGAGGTTTTAATGTAAGAATCGCTATATTGGGGTTCGTTATGTTAAGAAAGCACAAATAATACACAATTTTTTTTTATTTGCAAAGTGGGCACAGTCAGTGATATAAACATAAAAATGGTTTTTGGATTATCTCCACTCCCACCCCCAACCTTCAAAAAAGGTGCAAATAGAACTTTTTTCATACTAAGCCAAGTATTTGCTGTAATAATGCTTAAAACTGGGTCTATATACTATTTATAAATGTACTAATGCACGGTACAAGTGTCAAGTTATTTAAAAATATAAGTAGGTCAAATATAATGAAAACTACACGTATAAATATGTCTAAAAATACCCCTTTATTTATTTTTTAATACAAGTAAAAACAGGAAAGAGTAACTTTTTTAAAAATTATATGTCTTTAATGCATATGAATGCATTACCTATCTTAAAATTATTATTATTTTTTTAATTTGCATAATCAAATTGGTGAGATGATAGGTTATATCTCCCAACCTGAGAAGTACTGTGTAAACATCATTTTATTGATCGAAATAATCCTTTCATGGCAAACCCCTTTGTATGTAAACTGCCATATAAACAAAAGGAAAATCGAATAAGAACAGAAAAATACAAACAAAAATAACGTTATGATATGTTTGTACAGATTTTTAAATACAGCCTTCACGAGAGAGTTATCATTAACTTTGTCTCATATTATTAAAGAAAGTTTTCAAATTGCAAAATAAAATTACTTTACTTTTGCTCTAAAATATTAAAAAAGCATTGCAAATTACTGCGAAAAATATTGGACTTAATAAACCCGTCTATGATATTTAATTGTTTGGAGTTTTTGATCTACTTCCAACAGTTAAGAGGTTACTTCACTCACGCGAAAGCACCCGCTCGCTAATGTTTATCCGATGGAAGAATTTTTTTTAGATATCTCGTTTGCATTTCCATATTTTTAAACAATTCTTTTGCATTGGTCAGCTGAGATCGATCTATACAAAGACCGTTTTTCTCATTTTCTATTTTGTTTATAGTTTTTTTTTTATTAGGATACTTTTATTTTCGGAACCGGTTTCGAAAGTAAAAGTATCCTCATTTAAAAAAACAACCTGCAAATAAAATAGAAGAAGTAAAAAACGTCCTTTGTACAGATCGACCTCAGCTACTCAAATAAAAAAAATCGTTTAAAAATACTGAAATGCAAGCGAGCTATCTTAAAAAAATTCTTCCTTAGGAATAATATTAGTCAATGCGTGTTTTCCTCAGAGAAGTATACTCACGATTAACTTTTGAACGAAGCGATCAACTGTATGTTTCTAAAAAAGAGCATTATGTGGATATATTCTTTAGCTCATATGAATTCTACAACATATATTTAAGCCCTCTATAAATATTGAAGTGTATTTAAATTTAGTTAATCAATTTTATTGTTAACTAAAGTTAAAATACTGATAAAAATACCCTGTTAGAATGCCGAAGGAAAATGGTAAAGACTGTTGTACATGCGATTGAATTAATTGAGCAAAAAACTTTATTTCTTTTTACATGAAACTTTTACATAATTCTTTTTTTATTTCTTTTTAGAAGGCTGGGAATGTCAAATAATGGCTGTGAATAAATAAAAGTACTATTTCTCTTCTTAGCTTCAACATTTAAACATCCATTTTTTTTTTTTTTTTTTTTTTTTTACATGAAGTATTTCTCTTTGGTTTATATCCAAATGCAAAATATCTGAAATTTATTTCTCCTGTTTAATAGTCAAAATTGTAAATCCCTGTTTGTTTGTTTTTCTTTACGGTCTTATATTTGGCATTGTATATTAATATAAAATTCCAGAATTATTTTTATTGATAAGAAAATAATTAAATTGAATTATTTAATTAGATAATTCTAAAAAGTTAAACGAAGGATTCATCTATATGTAATAATTATTATATTATGTACTCTGAATAAATGAACAGTCTTGAATCTACCTATAATGAAAACCTATATCTACATCGATGCTTTTTCTGGCTCCTTCAGTGTCATTATAGACAGTTTTCACGGTACTAGTTTTAAAATTATGCTAGAATTTGAATAAAATTTGAGCAACAATAATAAATAAAAATATTTTTTTTGATGTGTTATGTTAGATTAGATATTTGAATTTTTTATTATTATTATGCAACAAAAGTGGTGTAAGTAAAGAAAAAAAAAGTTTAATTATTTAGTATTATAGTTAAATGAAAAAAATGACATACATTTAGAAAAAAAAGGAAAGAAAAGAACGTGTATATTCATTAAAAGAACAAAATAAATAAATATTACATAATAAATAATGAACATGCGAAATAAATAAATATTATTTGGCAAAGGATCTGAAATAATAATAATTATAGTAATGAATTAGAATCTTATGGATAGAAATAATAAAATAAAATAAGTAAACGACGATATTCTATAAAGTTGCTTAGTATTTGTTTCGAAATACAATGCCATTCTTAAGCATTTACAGAAAACGAAGTTCTCTAAAGGCATTCGACTTAAAATACGGTAATCCAGTTGACAAATAGTCTGCCTAACGCCTATTGTGTGTGTGGAAAGAGGGAGTGATTGAGAAACGCCTTCTTTAACTCCCAGTCTCGAGAAGTGGGGGGAAGCACAAACGCGCAAACGCGTTCATAACCATCTACAAGTAGAATATTTTGACCGCCTATACGCGTTTGTGACCATCTACAAGTACAAAAGTCTGACCGCCTATATGCGTTCACGACCACTTACAAGTACCAAAGTGCGACCGCGTAAACGCGTGCCTGACCACGAAAGGGTTAAGAGACAGTTCAGATATTCTACGTGACTATGGACATCATGTAACAGACTAGATAAACAATCAAACAACACAAAAATCTTGTCTCTGAGGTCATGCTCGAGCGTTTTATTAGAATACGCGGAAGAATACCGATTGAAATGTAATCTTCAGATGAACAAAACAAATTCATGAGCGAGGCACGAAAGAAAATGCGATCCGTCACTCAACCAATGGAAAGTGAGATAGAGGCGTAATGCAATTGGTTTCAAGATCGACTGACGGAGGGATTTCGATGTGATACGGTAGACGCTAGACAGGTGGCGGGAAGTTGATATGGAATAAAATAGAAATAGTAAAAATGACTTTTTTAAATATTCGAAAATAAAAGTAACTGCGCAGAATATTACAGTTTTGATAGCTGATAAAAATTAATGAAGGGATTAAAAGTTTAGATTAAATTTTTGAGTAAGATTATTATTAAGATACGCATTTTAAATTTATAATAATTTAACTAGAAATAAATAACAGAGAGTAGTAAGAAATAGGGAAATAATGAATATGCCAGCAATTTAGAATACTTTAAATGAATGTTGCAAGATAAATTTTTATATAACATATATATATATGAAAACATTGATTATATAAAATGTCATAGAATTTCTTTCATAGAATTTCAAATGTACATTTAAATATGACAAATAGGAAAAAATACATTCTGAGATAAATACCTCTAAATCCTTAAAGATTTCGATGTAAACACGTATACAGTATGAAAAGGATTATATCTTATGATCTGATTATCGTATTTACATTTGGTTTCCTTCATTTTGTTACTTATGCTGTGGAATATTTTTTATGTAAAACTGTTATTTTTTTCTCAAAATTTGGTATCTCGTAGCTACTTTTAAATGTGTTCCAAAGGATTAACCTTTCCCACTTAACAACGCGAAATTTTCTGACTCATTTTTTAATGTAAAATCAAGGCTACTCGCTTGACTGAAAGCAATATGCTTCCTTTTCTAAAACTATGTAGAATAAATTTAAAAAATCATAGTTTGCATTCAGACATTGCGGTTATTTTATCATTCTATATTAAACGAACAAGCAATTTTCCCGTTTATGGAGGATTAGCTTGAACGAAAGGACCGATTTTATTGAAACGTGCCTTCTATACTGAATCGAGCAAAAGAAAAAGATCTAGCTAGGTGCAGGATTGAAGAAAATTTGATTTGACAGGGTAAAACAAACTCACCACTGAAAATTCGGCTTGCTATAAATCGAAAAATGCTCATGCGATTTACACGAAACGTTTTTTCTATACTATTTCGAGCACGAGAAACGTAAATAGCTATATTTTGAATTCGGAAAAATTCGCTTAGACAGGTTAAAAAAAAGTCAGCACTGAAAGTGCTGCTATGTATTGAAAACGGTTCTAACGATTATCTTTCATTGTTACAACCATTTGCCCAATCATAAGCATAAAACTATATACTTATATACGTTAACGTCATATTATCGCCAAGCTTGACGACATTTGGCGAAATATCGCCAAGCTTGGCGAACAAAATTAAGTCGCCATAAATGAAGCTATGGCTAACTAATTTGGCGAAACTTCCATTCAAATTCAGTACTGATGAATCTTCTCTGATCGGATTCTTCGCATTTAAACTTTGTGTTTCCCAATAAAACTAGCTAAAATCTTAAAACCTAGAATAGGGAAGCTACCTTTCCAGCCGGCATAGAATTTTTTATCTTGTAGCCTACATATTTTCGTTTTCAAGTGTACATCATGACAAAAACTGATTATCTCATTCACTTCAGAATGTTTACTTGCATTTCAGTCGCAACACGTTCACTTATAGTGAAATTAAAAAAAATTGAGTTACCTTCTGTGATTGGGACCGCTACCAAATTGTTAAATTTGCACGTCAAACAACGCTCACTAAATTATGCCAATTGTCTGCGAGCCCGATTATGGAAATTTCCCAATACAAACTTAAAATCAAGAGGAGGATCATGTAGTGCTCAAAACCGTATCCGTATTCGTATCTGTATTCAATTTTTTTCCTGTTCTCTTAATTTAAAATCCAAACTTATTTTCATTGAACATACATACATAAGAATACTTACATGCATATGAATACATACATATTAATACATAAATGCATTTGAATACATACATGCTTGTAAGTAATAAATACATGACATTATATATTTCGTGATTTCTTTGATTATCATCCGTTGTCATGTGGGTAAAACCCAAAACCGTATTCTCCGTTTCCGTATTCGATTTCTTTTTTTTCTCTTAATTTAAAATCCAAACTGATTTCCATCGATTTTGCAGATTGCGGAGAATGTAAGGTTTGCACTAAAAAAAAAGAAAAAACAGGTGGTCGTTACTTACGTAGGAAATAAAATTTTTAAAAGTCAATCTGTATCACAGGACACAAATGTTGACGTCATAACGATACGGAGGAGTTTAAAGTACATAATTTACAACAATGAAGCTAATGTTTTAATTAGTAATTTAAACAATCGCAATGTCATCTCTATGGGAAAATTACAAGATCTTAAGCCGATATTTCAGGGGTTGACGAATATTTATGATTTCGAATACCCGACAAGATTTTGGCACTACCGACATTCAGCTCATTTTTTGTGTCGATGCGACAAATATTTTGGACTGTGTCGTGTTCACAAAAATGTCATTTTTGCAGGGAAACAGCTGTACTTCGACAAAATTATTAAAATCATGAAATTAAAATTAGAAATTATTCAGGTAATATGCATGTTTTTAATTCCTTTTATTATTTTTTTTCACTTTTACATTTCATATTTATAATATTATACTTTTTTCGGCTAATATTCCATAAATAAATTAAAATTTAATCTGGAAAATAATAAAATGATATAAAAAGACACAAATTTAACAGACATATAATTGAAACACGCGCTTAAATCACTGAAATGATCATAATCGAAAAGGTTACTATACGTAGCGAAATCTTCAGATATTATCTGCTGGCATGTAGTTAATACGAAAGTAATATGAAATACAAAACTATACAATAGTGTTAACACATGGAAATTATTCCAGAGAGAAATATTCGCCTTGCATACAATATTTCAAATGAAAATCAAATTTCAAACTTCAAAGTAATTGCTTAAAATGCGCAAAGGCCAACATAGTGAAAAAGATTCCAAGCCGGGACTCGAACCCGGGCCATCAGTATAGCGCACTGACGTTCTACCGACTAAACCACTTGGAACGATACCTAGCTCGGAAAATTTCTCACTATTATTTGTTGGCAAGGCTACAAAAGCAGCACAAGATGGAATATTTATCGTGAGTCACCGACCTGGGACAAACACGAAACAGAATTAAATCCAGCATCGATAGAAATTATATTAACACATGGAAATTATTCCAGAGAGAAATATTCGCCTTGCATAAATATTCCATCTTGTGCTGCGTTTGTAGCCTTGGCAACAAATAATAGTGAGAAATTTTCCGAGCTAGGTATCGTTCCAAGTGGTTTAGTCGGTAGAACGTCAGTGCGCTATACTGATGGCCCGGGTTCGAGTCCCGGCTTGGAATCTTTTTCACTATGTTGGCCTTTGCGCATTTTTAAGCAATTACTTTGAAGTTTGAAATTTGATTTTCATTTGAAATACTATACAATACTGTTTCCCTGCAAAAATGACATTTTTGTGAACACGACACAGTCCAAAATATTTGTTGCATCGACACAAAAAATGAGCTGAATGTCGGTAGTGCCAAAATCTTGTATTGTATTGCTTTTAATAAATTTCAAAACTTTATTTGAATACTATATAAATATCTTTTATATAAAAAGTGCTTTTTGGTGTTGTTAGAGGGTAATCTAAAAAATATATATTAAACGTAAAAAAAATATCAGAGCTTTCAAGGGAAAAATGGTTTTCGCGGATATCCGTAACCCGGTTAAGCTTGGTTGGATCACCTAGTTATATGCAATATATTTATTTTATTTATAAAATATAACTAGAAAATAAACTGGTTTGAAAATTAAGGAGCAACTAATGTTTTTAACCTCTCTTTTCTTTTAAGAAATCGTTAATTATAAAGAAATATTTTTTTATGATCAGAGTTATATTTCGTTTGATACAGAGGCAGGCAATCTATATCTTTTAAAATAAAGAAAATTGAAATTCTTTCAGACGTAATTGCAAGAAAAATATGATACATTTTAAAAGAAGTCGGAACTTTTATTTGAATTATTTATTTTCAGTTTATTAGATTAGCTTGTAATTAAAAATGTAGATTAGTTTATTTTAAAAAATTCAGATTAGACTAAAATTGTATAAAGACTATTTCTATATTGAGGTATAGTATTGGTATATAATACTGGTGTAGTACTACTGTTATAATAACCTACAGTAGTATAGAACTGTTTAGCTCCTTTATATTGAGGTATCTTCGGTAGCCGGAGTATTTTTTTATTTTTTAGCAACAATGCTTTGTCGACAAACGAAACTATTATTTAAAAAATGTTTTTACTGTCGATACTTTGTTATTGTTGTAACTCAACAAATAACAACAAACAAAAGTGATAAAATATTGTTGCTGCTATTGTTGTGATCCAATAATTTAAACAGATATTTTAACAATGCTTATAACAATGTAAAAGTATTTATTGTGAATGCTACTGCAGTTGCAATTAATGCATTAGTGCTAAAGTTATCAAACAAGTTAATTGTGTTATGAAAATGAATCAATCAATTAACGAGTTTCTAAAACTTATGCAAAAAGTTTTTCTTTTGTAAGTTATTGGAATACTTATAAAAGGTGTTATCTAAGATGTTGAGAAAACAATTAAGCGTTTTGGATAGAAGATTTAATGGTAAAATAACTTCAACGGTCCAATATATGAAGAAAAAAGGATATCATTTGAAAGAAATTTTGGGCCATGGGACATTTGGGTGCGTTGTAAAAATGAAGAACAGTAAGGATAAATCTAGCATAGCTGTGAAAATCATTGATAGAAAACCATTTGTTTTCGGTGAATTTGGCGTGCATTAGACCATTAAAATATTTTAAAATTGGTCTCGACTAAATAGTTTCATGTGTGGGCACTTTTATTTTTGTTATGCCTGTATTTCCAACCACTTGGAAAGATAGATTATTAGAAAAATCGAATAATATAAAACTTTATGTTGCAATCTGATGGTTGAAAAACATTTGTGACGCTATTTCCTATTTACACAGCAGAAAACTTTGGTACCTTGATTTAAAACCAAATAACGTTTTGTTAACCAAGGGCCAGAAAGCTGTTGTTAACTATCGCGCGTCTCCTCGTCTTTATGGATCCCCAGAAGTATTGATTGATGAAGTACAATCAAAAGTAAATAGATATAGTTTTGACGTCTGGCGTATTGGCATGGTTTCCATTCAAATTTTTATAAGAATAAGCTTGTTGAATGTAGCTACAAAATGGTCATAATTATTAACTAACTGGATTTCTATAGTCTATCGTATGATACAGAGAATCTATATTATAAAGGACAAACATATCTGTGTGTAACTTATACGTCATTTTGCGAATGGCAACACTTTGAAATTTGAAATAAAATTTCGGCTTTGTAATTTTGTCTACTGCAAATTTTAAACTTCTAAACATCGCACATTTTAAATTTTTACACCGTTGTATGAGGAAAAAAATGCTCTTTTAAATGCAATTTGTTTGAAAGCTGTATCTCAGTTTATTTTTGAGATATTAATTTTTTGTAATTTTTAATACCATTTTTCTAATCGTGGCAACGAAAGTACCCCATTTTTATTGAAAGTAAAGGGAAAATTGGGAATTAAAACGGCCTATAGAGGCGCTGCTCGCAACCTTCGGTACAGGAAAATCGTCCCTTTAATTTCCCTTTAGCTAATGCTAAAGTGCAATTGAAATAATTCTTTATTGTAAATGCATTTTGGAAGTTTTAGATATTCAAATTCGGATAATTTTTACTTTGTCATATAAGACAGAACACAAATGTCACAGGGAATCTGAAATTGTGCAAAGAATAATCATTCTGAACAAATTTAAAATACATGTAATGAAATGCGCTTTCACGGCCCTATCCTGAAGCAAGAAGTTACATCTTTTCTCCACCAGATGGCGTATTCGAGCGCTTGAATCGCCAATAGTCAAAAATAGGAGATTGCTATAACTTTTTGTTGCCATTTTCCCATAAAACCTGAAAAAAAAAGAGTTGAAATACGGGCTATGTCAAGAATATTGTCTGTTATTCCGTGATAATGAGGTCATATGCATACTTTTCTATAGACGAAGACTGCATTGTAAAAGTGGATTGCTTTAGCGGATGCAAATGACGTCATTTTATAAAAAAGCGTGTATTTTAAGTCTTAAAACTGAATTATGGTTTGTAGGTGTGCGTCATTTTCACTGCTCAGCTGCTTTGAAATTCTTCACAGGTGAAAATGCTTCACTTTTGAAAATAATGTAATCGAAATCACACACTGATAAAACGCAATGTTTTACAAAAACTTAGAGTGTCTTTATAAAAGAGAGGTGACATGCAAATAATAGCGACTTATCATGTTCCTGACGTTTTTGTCCAAAATTCTATCGAACAACAAAATTTTAATGTTATTATTTAGGACATTTCACTATAATTTTATCAAAATACCATATTTTGCTTAATTTAATTTTTCATAATTTTATATAATCTATATATTTAAAACACAAGTGTGTTTTTTAGTCATCTGCCCTGATCTTCCTGTTGAACCAATTTTCTAATACTTTTTTTTAACTTAAAGCTGTTCATTTGTAGATGTGATCGCACTATCTGTTTTTTTTAATATCCCCACTTTTATATTTTAATTTTAAAAAGCATTTTACAAAATTTCTTCAAAATGGCGAAAATTAGATAGCTTTCATTACTGCAGACAAGGCAGAAATAATGAAGCATTTTTATCTTTATTCATGCCATTTTCTGATAAAAATTCAAAATTGTTGATAAAAATTGTTGTCTAGAGTTTAGTGGCGCAAAATTTCATTATGAGCATAATATTATATTAGGGGAATAATAACGGAAAATGACATACTGATTTTAAAAACACGCATTCTTCCTCATAAATTTTCTATATTGTTTTTCCTTCAGCATGTGTACTGATACAAAGTTTCAGACACTAGGCGAAATGCTTATTTAACTGAAAATGAAGTAATATTTAAAAGAAAACGATCATTTTCTTAGATAAAACTAAACATTTTAACCCAAATGCGTCTAAAAAACATAAATTAAGGAAAGTATCTATCTGGAATTGCGATTAGAATCTCAAGTAAAGAGTGCGTCTGTTCACATCATAAAAGAAGTTGCTGACAATCGTGATTTCAATTTTTGAGTTAAAATTACTTTAAAATGATCAAATAAAATACAAATTTTTTAAAAATAACGAATATGGATATGAGAAGTGCGTATGCAAATTTTGAAAAGGTAAAAATTTCTGTTTTTCATTCCGGAATACCAAGCATAAGAGCCTCAATTGATAACCACATCCTAATAGCAGATCTTTATTACGTTTTACTGATTACGTATCTATCTATATTATAAAGAACAAACGTATCTGTGCGTAAAGCTGACGTCATTTTGCGAATGGCAACACTTCACGATGAAATTTCGGTCTTGAAATTTTCGCTACTGCAATTTTTTAATCTTTTGACCATCGTACATTTTCAATTTTCGTCGCATAGGTAAAAAACTTTCAAATGCAATTTGTAACTGTATCTTAATTGACTGATGTATTATGATTTTTAAAATAATTTTTAAGCATGATTTTTTAAAGTTTATTTTATCCCGTGCCGGTTTCAATACATAATAATAATAAACATTTTGCGCATAAAGCAACAAAAATTGTTCAGCATTTGTTTTTGACTATTTTTGCATAACGAAATTAATACTTCCTTTATAAACAAATAAAAGAATAATATAAAAAAAACACCAATCTAAAATATTTATAAAAAACAAATTAACGAAATTAATATTTCTTTCATAAACAAATAAAAGAATAATATAAAAAAAACACGAATCTAACATACTTTTAATCGTGCAATTTAAATTTTTAGATCACCAAATAGAAATTTTTTTCTTTCAAATGGAATTTATTTGCAAAGCTCAGTTTAATGATTGCCTATGGTTTTAAAAACAATTTTAAAGCATGAAATATTTTTTAATTTAATCTATATCGCGGGGAACCCGATTACGAAAGATTAATTCGTTTGCCCTTAAAACAAAATAAAGAGTTCATCACTTTCCTTCTGCTAATATCCATTAAAAAAACTTCCCTATGAATAAATAAAACAACACAAATTTAACAGACATGTATAAGCTCCAAAATTATCAGAATATAAAAGGATGCCATAAGTAGAAAAATCTTTGTTAAATAACTCTTAGCATGTGGCTAATAAAAAAAATATCTCTTTTGATAAATTTAAAAATATTATTTGATTGTATAAATCGTACTTTTCTTATGAAAAATACTTATTTGATGTAAGTGGGCTATCTAAAAAATTTATTGCAGATAAAAAAATTATTAGTTTTCAATTAAAAAAAAGTTTCGCCTATATTCTGTAACCCGGGAAGCCCGGGTTCGATCCCCTAGTTTTAATAAAGAAAGAGTTTTTCAAATTGATGAAATATGAATTAGTCTCTTCGAAAATTAGAAATAAGATAGATGAAGCATTAAGCATTATCAAATCCTGCTTGCACATGATACCGGAAAGACGTCCGGACGTTCAAGAGCTCTTGTTACATCGGAGCTCCTGTTACATTTCGAAACGGTGTTGTCTCTGCCATCCCAATTGACCGAGAAAGGCTTCCTAAAGCGGAGCAAAACAAATAAGTATTTTCTCAGCCGTTTGGTTCGGCTGGAAATCGCGTATCTGACATAAAGGACTCCATTCTAAGCTGAGAGCCCTCACGAACTAGAGATTACTCAGCCAGATCGCATATCCCGGTAACTGCCCTATATCACATTTTTTACGAAATATATGTCAAATTTTAAAGTTTTTATTCCTCTCTTTTTTCCAGAAAATGTTTTATGTTGTTCAGTTAGATTCTGATATTTTCAAAGAAAAAATAGGCATCACATCTACTTGGCTGGAAAAGAACGATACCCTCTGTTTGCTTCCACCCATTATTAATACCTAAGAAGTCAAAAACCTTGCTAAAGCCCAGTGTACACCGAAACATCGATGGCAGATGCAGTGTGTATCTTTTATACAGATTTTTGGTAAGAACTTTTCTTGCCATATTAACAAAAGCAAGTTTGGCTAGTGTTTGCTTAAAGGGGAAAAACTGTTCCGATTAAAACAGGATTTTTTACCGAAACGGCAAAAATAAGTGTATGTTTTATTTGCAGGAATGAAATTAATTTTAATTTTTATTTATTTTAACTCTAACAGTATGTAACTTGAGGGGAGAGTTAATAACAATATATTTTTTTTTTTATTTACAATTTATTTTCTACGTTTTAGCTTTTAAAATGTTCCATTGGTGAAGTTCCCGAGCCATTTTACCTGTTTTGGCAAACATTTATTGGCGATATATTAAATCCGTTGTTCTTTCAACTCAAATACAAGTTGTAAGAGTTACAGTGAATATTGATCACCTGTGGTGATTTTAGGGAAAAATGACTTAAAATTATTGTATTAGATTACAGTTAAGTTCTAAGAATTTTAAAATGTTATACTGTCATGGGAAACATACCTGTGAACGCATTTTTTTATATATATATAAATCTAGCCTGTCAGGAAGTGGGTGAAAATTGGCTACAAAATTCCGTCCATACATACAAAAAACAGGTTGAGTGTAATAAACGAGTGTAAAAAGAAATAAAAAAATAAAATGTTAAATGTTAAATGTCTAAAACATGATTTAATTAATTAATAGTGTAATATTTATTGATTTACGATTATAAATTGAGAAATCAATTAAGAAATCCTAAAAGATTAGTTTAAATATATTTTTTTTTCTTGTTGTCTAATTTTTTAGAAGAAATGGGGAAAATTATTTCTTAAGAAATTCATTTACTTGCGCTTTATATCAAGAATAAAAAAACAGTGAATGTTTCATCATAGAGTCAATTTTTTTTTAATTTTTTTTCTTAATAATAATAAATATAGAAAATAATAATTATTTTAATTATTCTTAAAAATATATTGAAAATAATAAATTTTACAGAAAATATAGAGATGTGTCAAAACACGTGACAAATATTTCTTTCAATGTATCTTCAAAGACACGGTTTATCAAGTGCAGTACGTGTTAAAGAACATTTTACAATAGGTTAAACAAAATATTTCCTTCATTAATTTAATAAAATGGAACACTGAGGGTACGGAATACTATTATTAGATTATTATTTGCGGGGGGAAAAGTTACTTAGAATTTATAACATATTATTTCAAAGATAGAAAAAAATATGTAATAGCATCTATATTAATTTCCCACCAACATATATGATTGATTAATGAAAGAATATTCTTTTTTCATGTGATTAACTGTAAAATTGACAAAATACTTCGATATTTCTTAAATTGTTTTTAACGTAAAATGCCAGTCATATTTAAACCTGTAAAAAGTGATTTACACCAAATGCCGCCCTAAAAGACGGCTTAAAAGAAAAGATCATCTATAGATTAATCTAGACAATTATAATAGATAAATCTAATCTTTTGGATATTTTTTAGAATTGATTTTTGAAAGAATAATAACTTCTTTACGATATAATAAGAAATAGCTTTTTTAAGAACAATGATTTCTTTGGACGGATATAATTGCATGAAGAGGTGGGGGGGAGCCTTCGAGGAAAAGGGGGCCTCTCCTGTTGTTTCAAACAACTTTATGTGAAGAATATTTGTTCAGTATTTCTAAAGTTTAAATTACATTTTTCAGTATAATAGGCGCGGAAAACTATTACTCAAAGCTACATAATTATAAGTTAATTTTGATTTAAAACAAGCTATTTTAAGATTCATATTAATGTAGAACTTTAAGGCTGTTCTTAAATACCAGGAGGAAACTTTACGTCTCAAGTATTATTTAATTTTTGTTAGGAAATTGGAAGGAATTGTTATTCACAAACTGTGTAATCGAAATGTGCTTTCAATATTTTGTTAAACTTAAGCGATCTTTCAGAAAATACCGTCAAAGTTACCAAATTTACGAAGAAAAAGAGAAAAACCCGCTGTTACATGATCAAAATCGCTTATGACTAGATAAGTTATTATTCATTATAATATATTATCATTATAATATATAATATATATCGTTATAATTCATTAATAAAAAAAACGGGAAAATTCATTTCGATTTCAAATCGCTTTAATAGTCAAGCCTGACAATTTTGTGCCTTTACGTTCCTAAATGAGTTAGTAAATGTTTCAGAAAGTTTCTTGTTGAACATATAGAATTCCTATGTCTAAATTTGTATGAAAAATTGTATCCAGTTTGCCTTTATTGCTATTAAAACAAAGATATAGTTACATGTGTGTGTGTATACGTAAATGATAAAAGCAAAACTTTATTTCAAAATTCTGGTGTCAATGAAACGGTCGATTTAGAAATTTAAATTTAGTCGGATATGTTATATCCAACCGCTCTTCAAGGGGTTTTAGTAGAAAGGATAATCCATACGAAAAAAAAATCTGGCTTAGTTGATACAAGTCACAAGTCAGAAAGTATAAGTTGAATAGTAATATTAACAAGAACAAACTTGCCCGTGAGTAAAGCTAACGTCATTTTGATGTCGACAACAACGACATCTCTTAAACGTCATACATTTTCACTTTTTACATAGTTCAATAGTCAAGCAATATTTCTTTCAAATGCAATTTATTTGAAAACTCTGTCACAATTGACTAATTTTTTTTATTAATTTTTTAATAATTTTCAAGCGCGAGACTTTTAAATCTTTCACCTCTATCGCATGCTGACTATTACGAAAGATAACTATTTGCATTTAAAATAACATAAAAAGTTGTACATTCGTTTCTGGCTAATATTCCATAACTAAATTAAACATTAATCTACAAAGTAACAAAATGATATAAATAAGACGCAAATTTAATAAACAGGAAATTGAATTGTGCACTTAAACCACTGAAAGTTTTATAACTTAAAAGGTTGTTGTATGTAGCGAAATCTCTTTGGCTATTATCTACTGACATACGGTTACTACGAAAGTAATATGGATGCAAATAATACGAAAAAAATATGAATATAATTAATACGACAGTATTACTTTTAATAAATTTGAAAATTTATTTGAATACAGTATTAATATATTTTATAAAAATATGCTTTTTGGTGTTGTTAGAGGGTAATATAAAAAGAATTAAATGTAAAAAATTATTTGAGCTTTCAAGGGAAAAAAATGGTTTTCGCGAATATCCGTAACCCGAGATTTGATCACCTAGTTATGTACAACATATTTGTTTTATTTATAAAACATAACTAGAAAATACACTGGTTTGAATATTAAGGAGAAACCAATATTTTAACCTCCTTTTTTCTTTAAAGAATTGTTAATTATAAAAAAAAAATATTTTTCCACGATCAAAGTTCTTTTCCATTTGACAGAGAAGCAGGCAATCTATATCTTTTAAATAAAAGTTTTGAAAAAAGTAGTTTTGGTATATAATACTGGTGCAGTACTACTATTATAATAAGCTAACGTAGTATAGTACTGTTTAGCTCCTTTATATTGAAGTATCTTCGGTAGCCGGAGTATTTTTTTTATTTTTTAGCAACAATGCTTTGTCGACAAACGAAAATATTATTAACAAAATGTTTTTACTGTGGATACATTGTTATTGTTGTAACTCAACAAATAACAAGAAACAAAAGTGATAAAATATTGTTGCTACAACTGTTGTAATCTAATAATTTAAATATGTATTTTAACAATGCTTATAAGAAAGTAAAAAATAGTTATTGTAAATGCTACTTCAGTTGCAATCAGTGCATTAGTGCTAAAGTTATCAAACAAGTTAATTGTGTTATGAAAATGAATCAATCAATTAACGAGTTTCTAAAACTTATGTAAAAAGTGTTTCTTTTGTAAATTATTGTAATAATTATAAATGGTGTTATCTAAGATGTTGAGGAAAAAACTAAGTGTTTTGGATAGAAGATTTAAAGGTAATATAACTTCAACGGTCCACTATATGAAGAAAAAAGGGTTTGTTTTGAAAGAAATTTCGGGCCATGGGACATTTGGATGCGTTGTATAAATGGAGGACAGTAAGGATAAATCTAGCATAGCTGTGAAAGTCACTGATAGGAAACCAGTTGTTTTCGAAGAACTGAATTTTTGGCGTACGTTAGGCCATCCAAATATTTTAAAATTGGTCTCGGCTGAATATATTTCATGTGTAGGTTCTTTTCTTTTTGTTATGCCTGTATTTCAAACCACTTTGACAGATAGATTATTAGAAAAATCGAATAATATAAAACCTATTGTTGCAATCCGATTGTTGAAAAACATTTGGTATACTATTTCCTATTTACACAACATAAAACTTTGGTACCTTGATTTAAAACAAAATAACGTTCTGTTAAAAAAGAGTCAGAAGGCTGTTGTTTGTGATATTAGATATCTGATTGTTGGAGATAAACCTGTAAACTATCACGTGTCTCCTCATCTTTATGGACCCCCCAGAAGCATTGATTGATGAAGTAAATCATGACGTCTGGCGTATTGGTATGGTTGACTTTCAAATTTTTACACGGATAGGCTTGTTTAATGCAGCTAAAAAATATCCATATTCATTAACTGATTGGATTAGTATATCCTATCCTATGATACAGATTATTTTAATAAAGGAACGGTTTTTCAAATTGATGAAATGTGAATCACTCACTTCAAAAATTAGAAAGAAGATAGATGATGCATTAAGCTTTATCAAATCGTGTGCTTGCACGTGATACCGGAAAAACGGTAGGACGTTCAAGAGCTCCCGTTACATGTCGAGACGGTGTTGTCTCTGTCATCCCAATCGGCCGAGAAAGGCTTCATAAAGCGGAGCTAAGCAAATGTTTTTTTCTTAGCCGTTTGGTTGCGGCTGAAAAACACGTGATCTGACTCCATTCTAAGCTACCCCCCTCTCAAACTAGAGATTCCTCAGCCAGTTCGCATACACCGGTATCTGCTCTATATCAAATTTATTTTAAAAAAATTAGGAAATGTGTCAAATCGTAAAGTTTTTGTTCCTCTTTTTTTTTCAGAAAATGGTTTATGTTGTTCACTTAGATTCTGATATTTTCAAAGAAAAAATAGTCATCCCATCTATTTGGCAAAACAAGAAAAATACCCTCTGTTTGCCTCCACCCATAACGGATATCGAGGAAGTTGAAAAACTTGCTAAATCCCAGTGTACACCGAAACATGGATGGCAGATGCAGTGTGTATCTTTTACACAGAGTTTTGGTAAGAATCTTTCTTGCCATGTTAACAAAAGCAGGTTTTGCTAGATTTTGCCAAAAGGGGAAAAACTTTTTCGATTAAAACAGGATTTTTTGCCGAAATGTGAAAAATAAATGTGTGTTTTATTTGCAGGAATATAATTTATTTTTATTTTTACTAATTTTAACTCTAACAATATGTATCTTGAGGGGAGAGTTAATAACAATTTTTTATTAAAATTTATTTTCTACGTTTTTGCTTTTAAAATGTTTCAATGGTGCTGTTTCCAAGCCATTTGGCCTATTTTGGCGAACGCTTATTAGCGCAATATTAAACCCGTTGCTCTTTCAACTTGCATACATGTTGTAAGAGTTACACAGAATATTGATAACCTGTGGCGGTTTTATGGAAAAATGACTTAAAATTATTGTATTAGATTACAATTAAGTTCTAAGATTTTGAAATGTTATATTGTCATGGGAAACATACCTGTGAACGCAATTTTTAAAAAATAAATCTAGCCTATCAGGAAGTGGGTGAAAATTGGTTACAATAATTTCATCTATAATTACAAAAAACAAGTTGAGTGCAATAAACCAGTGTAAAAAAAAATAAAAAAATTAAATGTTCAATATTTAAAAAAATATGATTTAGTCAATTAATATGGTTTAATCAATTAATAGTTTAAAATATTTATTAATTTATCATTATAAATTAAGAAATCCTAAAATATTAGTTTAAATATCATTTTTCTTTTTCGTTGTCGAATTTTTAAAAAGAAACGGAGAAAAAATTATTTCTTAATAAATTCACTTACTTGTGCTTTCTATCAAGAATTAAAAAGAAGCGAATTTTTCATAACCGAGTAAAAACATTTTATTTATTTTTTTCTTAATAATAATAAATATAGAAAATATTAACTAGTTTAATTATTGTGAAAAGTATGTTGAAAATGATACATTTTATAGAAAATATGGGAAATGTGTCAAAACACGTGAAAAAAATTACTTTCAGTGTATCTTCAGAGCAACGGTTTATCAAGTGCAGTACGTGTTAAAAAAACATTTTAAAATAAGATAAACAAAATATTTTATTCATTAATTTAATAGAAAAATCCCACTCAGGTTACGGAATACCATTATTAGATTACTATTTGCGGGGTAAAAGTTACTTAGAATTTATAACATATTATTTCAAAGATAGAAAAAATATGTAATAGCATCTAAATTAATTTACCACCAACATATATGATTTACAAATGAAAGAATATTCTTTTTTCATGTGATTAACTGTAAAATTGCCAAAATACTTCGATCTTTCTTAAATTGTTTTTAACGTAAAATGCCAGTCATATTTAAACCTCTAAAAAGTTATTTACTTTAAATGCCGCCCTTAAACACACAACAAGGCAAATAGATCATCTATGCCTTTAGATTTTTTTAGAATGCATTTTTCGAAAGAATAATATTTTTTTAACGAGGCTGTAAGAAATAGCTTTTTTTGAGAACAAAGATTATTTGGACGCATATAATTGCACAAAGAGGTGGTGTGAGCCCTCGAGCAAAAGGGGACCTCTGTTGCTGTTTCAAACAGCTTTATGTGAAGAATATTTGTTCAGTATTTCTAAAGTTTAAATACCATTTTTAAGTAGAATAGGCGAGGAAAAAATATACACAATGCTTCAAATTTATAAGTTAATTTTGATTTAAAACAAGCTATTTTAAGATTCATAGTGATATAAAACATTAAGGATGTTCTCAAATCCAAAATGGCAACTTTATGCCACAATTTTTAATTAATTTTTGTTAGGAAATTGGAAGGACTTGTTATTCACAAACTGTGTAATCGAAATGTGGTTTCAATATTTTGTTAAACGTAAGCGATCTGTCAGAAAATACCATCAAATTTACCAAATTTCCGGAAGAAAAGAGAAAAATATGTTTTACATGATCAAAATCGCTTATGACTAGCTAAGTGATTCATTTATCAAAAAAAAAAAACGGAAAGATTCATTTCGATTTCAAATTACTTCAATTGTCAGGCCTGACAATTTTGTGCCTTTACGTTCCAAAATGAGTTAGTAAATGTTTCAGAAAGTTCTGCGCTTGTTAAACATGTAGAATTCCTATTTCTAAATCGGTGTAGAAAATTGTATCCAGTTTGCATTTATTGCTATTAAAACAAAGATATAGTTACATGTGTGTGTATATACATAATTATAAAAGCAAAACTTTATTTCAAAATTCTGGTGTCAAAGAAATATTGCATTTAGAAATTAAAATTAAGTGGGATATGTTGTATTCCACTTAGAAGTTTTAATTGAAAGGATAATCCATTCAAAAAAATCTTGCTTAGTTGTTACAAGTGACAAGTCAGAAAGCATACGTTGAATAGTAATACTAACAAAAACAAACTTGCCCGTGAGTAAAACTAACGTCATGTTGATGTCGACAACACCACTCTTATAAACGTCATACATTTTCAATTTTTACATCGTCAAATAATCAAACTATAGTTCTTTCAAATGCAATTTGTTTGAAAACGCTGTCACAATTGACTGACTTTTTTATTGTTTTAAAAATTATTTTCGAGAACGAGATTTTTTTATCTTTCATCTCTATCGCGTGCAAACTATTTCGAAAGATTAACTATTTGCATTTAAAACAATATATAAAGTTTTGCATTTATTTCTATCTAATATTCCATAACGAAACTAAAATTTAATCTGCAAAATAATAAAATGATATAAGTAAGACGTAAATTGAACAGTTATGTAATTGAACTATGCACTTAAACCACTGAATCTTTTAATTGAAAAGTATGTTGTATAAACGAAATCTTAAGCAATTTCTTTGGCTATTATCTACTGGCATGCGGTTAATACGGAAGTTATATGGATACAAATAATACGAAAGAAATATGAATATAATTAATACGACAGTATTGCTTTTAATAAATTTGAATACAGTATTAACATGTTTTATATAAAAATCGTTTTTGATGTTGTTAGAGGGTAATCTAAAAAGTATTAAATGTAAAAAATTATTAGAGCTTTCAAGAGAAAAAAATGGTTTTCGCGGATAACCCGGAATTTGATCACCCAGTTATATACAACATATTTGTTTTATTTATAAAACATAGCTATAAATTACACTTGTTTGAATATTAAGGAAAAACGAATATTTTAACCTCTTTTTTTGTTTAAAGAAGCGTTAATTATAAGAAAAAAGTATTTTTTCATGATCAAAGTTCTTTGCCATTTGATGGAGAAGAAGGCAATCTATATCTTTTAAAATAAAAATTTTGAAAATAGTATAGTATTGGTATGTAGTACTGGTGAAGTACTACTGTTATAATAAGCTGCAGTAGTATAGTACTGTTTAGTTCTTTTATATTGAGGTATCTTCGGTAGTCGGAGTATTTTTTTAAATTAATTTTTAGCAACAATGCTTTTTCGGCAAACGAAAATATTAGTTACAAAGTGTATAGTTTTTAATGTCGATACATTATTATTGTTGTAACTCAACAAATAATAACAAAAAAAGTGATAAAATATTGTTACTACTATTGTTGTGATCTAATAATTTAAATAGATATTTTAAAATTGATTATAGCAATGTAAAAATATTTATTGTAAATGCTACTACAGTTGAAATCAGTGCATTGGTGCTAAAGTTATCAAACGAGTTGTTTATGTTATCATTAACGAGTTTATAAAACTTGCGTAAAATGTTTTTCTTTTGTAAGTTTTTAGAATACTTATAAAATATGTTATCTAAGATGTTGAGAAAACAATTAAGCGTTTTGGATAGAAGATTTAATGGTAAAATAACGGTCAATTATATGAAGATAAAAGGATTCGATTTGAAAGAAATTTTGGGCCATGGGACATTTGGATGCATTATAAAAATGGACAACAGTAAGGATAAATCTAGCATAGTTGTGACTATATTTAATATGAAACCAGTTGTTTTCGGCGAACTGAATATTTGTCGTACATTAAACCATCAAAATATTTCAAAAATTGGTCTCGGTTGAATATGTTTCATCTGTAGGCTCTTTTATTTTTATTATGCCTGTATTTCCAACCACTTTGAAAGATAGATATTAGAAAAATCGAATAATATAAAACTTTATGTTGCAAGTCAATTTTTGAAAAACATTTCTAATGCTATTTCCTATTTACACAACAGAAATGTTTGGTACCTTGATTTATAACCAAATAACGTTCTGTCAAGCAAGATTCAGAAGGCTGTTGTTTGCGATTTTGGATATTTGACTGTTGGAGATAAACCTGTAAACTATCACGGGTCTCCTCGTCTTTATGGACCCCCAGAAGCATTGATTGATGAAGTACATTCAAAGGTGAATTCATATAGTTTTGACGTCTGGCGAATTGGCATGGTTTCCATTCAAATTTTACATGTATAGGCTTGATGAAATTAGCTAAACAATGGCCGTATTCATTACCTGATTGGATTTGTATAGTCTATCCTATGATACAGAGAATTTTAATAAAGTAACAATTTAAAAATTGATGAAATGTGAATCAGTCTCTTCGGAAATTAGAAAGGAGATAGATGATGCTTTAAGCTTTACCTAATCGTCCCAGCTAAAAATGAATTGCAGTTTTTTTTCTTTTGTAGAAGTGAAATTATTTTAAGGTTTTTCTACAGTTAACAGTAGATTTTCTTTAGTGCCATCTCCATTGTAAATATACTTCAGTTATTTTGTAGCTAATGTGTAGTCATTTTGTAGTAATTTATTTCAAAAATACTGTAATCTATTAACTTCAAAAATATTATAGTTTTTGATAAGTCCTTTTATAATCATGAATTAAAGAAAATATTAGCCTCTATATCTGTTGAAATACCGCAGTAAATTCGGAGCAATTTTCCAACCATTAATTCACAAGTACATTTTCCGATGTATTTCCAATATAACTGTACTTACTGTGAGGCAATTTTACTGACTTTAATTGGAGAAAAATAATTTTAATTATATTTCAAAATTAAGGGAGGGCCTCCCACACCTTTTTTAACTAAAAATTTATTGGTTCCTGTTTTATTTTGTTACTCGGATGTTTTTAAAAATAAAAACAATCCATTAAAATTTTAAATCGGGGCAGTTGCTATCCCATGCCTCCTTCCCCCTAACGTAAAATTCTTAGTTCCTCTTTTATTTTAAGCTAAGAGCAAAAATTAAATTTCACTATGTTTTTCAAAATCGGAAGAAAAAAAATAGTTAAATTTCAAAATAGAGGGAGGGGTAGTGGCTCACCAATGTCCTTTGTCCACAACGAAAACTTCTTAGTTCCTTTATTTTAAGTTATCTAAACGAATAAATTTTGCTGTTTTTTAAAATCGGAGAAAAAATATTAATTAAATTTCAAACGCCAGGGAGGAGCAGTAAGCCTTTCACTCACGAGCCCCTTAATGGAAAATTTCTTCTTTTTTTATTATAAGTTACTGGAAAAATTATACATTTTACTATGTTTTTGAAAATAGAAGGAAATTGTAAGTAATTAAATTTTAAAATCCAGTTAGGAGCAGTAAATTTCTCCTACCCCTATCCCTAACGGAAAATTCTTAGTTCTTCTTTTATTCTGAGGTAAAAGAAAAAAATTAAATTTCAGTATGTTTTTCAAAAAGGGAAACGAAAATTAGGAAATTTTTTAATTCGAAGGAGGGGCAATGACTCACCTGTGCCCCCTTTCCCTAACAGAAAATTCTTAGTTCCTTAATTCTAAGTTACTCGAAAAGAATAAATTTTACTAGTTTTTCAAAAGAGGAAAAAAGAAATTTTTATTAGTTACATTTCAAAATGCAGGAAGGGGCGATGAGCCTCTCACCCCTTTTCTCTTAATGGAAAATTTCTTACTTTTAGGGTTCCGTACTTAAAAAGTAAAAACGGAACCATTATAAGATCACTCCTGTGTCTGTCTGTCACAGCCACTTTACTCGTAAACTATGGAACGTGGAAAGTTCAAATTGGGGGGAAATAATAAAGACTATTGACCCACATATTTACAGATTAATAAATATTCATAAACATATTTAGGAAAAATGTATAGGGGCTAATTAAGTTACTTGAAAAAAAGAAAACTTTTCTTTGTATATCGTGTGGGGTATCGTGTGGAAGCTCACGTAACGCTGAACTCAAAAATACATTTCTTTTAATTTTCGGTATTATATTTTCAAAGTTATGGTCAAAAATGTAGTGCAAAAATATGCGCCCCCCCACCCCCCATCTAATTCCAAATCTACTGAAACTAAAATTCTGAAAAAATTAGATGTAGTAGACGTTAGTTTAAACCTTGCAGGTAAATTATAGCAATTGCCATAGGTCACTTGGTTTTTGAGAAAATCGCATTTTTCCATTACACACAAATTTCGATTTGCGGGCATTCAGCAAAAGTGTTAAGCAGCGCTAGAGGTACCTATCGTAGCAGAAGTATAAAAGCCTTGTTAATCATTAATTTCATAAAAAATCGTCGGTAATCAGCCGAGATACTATCGTTACCGAGATATCTATACCGAGATACTAACCGTTAAAGACACGGACGGTTTGGACATACATAATGACAGGGTTGGCGTACTCTATGCTCCATCACTTTTAAAGCCTAGATAACAAATTTTAAGGATATATTTGTGTAATGCAATGCCCAGTAGCAGTATAAAAGCAATAAACGTCAAATTGTTAAAAACAGATTAATTTAATGAGAATTAATCACATAAATACTATGGGATTCGCGACTAGTTTGCATTGAGTGACTCTCTCAATATACCTACTGTGTATTTAAAGGTTAACTAAAAACCTGTATGGAAAAATGCGGCAAAGACCAAAGCGGCGTTGCTACTTTGCTACCTCCTTTCGAAGCTTAGCAAAATGCCAAGTTTAAACTTTGAACAAGGGCTTTGTTTTAGATGCACTGTGAAAAGAAAAGGTTATTACTACTCTGAATTTAGTTTTATGAAATGCCAAATGAAGTTTAAATATACACTACTTTCCTTGTCAGTAACGAATTAAATTCATCATGAACAGATTAGGATAATATTTAAATAATATTTATACAGAATAGCAATATTTGATATTATTTAGGCTTCATATCTCTTTGAACTTTTACGATATAACCAGAGCAGAAACTAAGGGGGGGGGGGTACAGAGGGGGCATATGCCCCGGACGCCAGAAAGAAAGGGCGCCAAATAAAGGATTATACCTTCGCAATGGATCATTTTTCAAAAAAAAATTATGGCCATTTTTTTCCCATTCTGCCCAGAAAATCAGAGTTCTAACATTTTACGCCTGCTCTTTCATCTTCCCATAACACTTCATTTATAATGGCTGTTTCATAATAATGGAATCAATCAGTCCATCAGAAAAAAATAACTCGGTTAAAGCGGAAACTCGATTAAGCGGGACTGGGATAATCGGGACTCTACCGTGTATTTTATTTTTAAAATGATCTTCAGACTATTTTTGTTGGTGTACAGAGGTGGGTTATGACCCCCGTGACCTCCCCGTTGGATCCGCCATTTTAGATTACGTAGTTCAATATTACATATTTTAAATATTAAAATAAGCCAGCTATTAGAAAAATTGTAAAATTCTCTTTGTAAATATAATTTGCGGAAGAGAGTGGGAAGGTGGGGGGACGCCAAAATCCATGTTTGCCCCGGGTGCAAAAAAGGCTAGTTTAGGCCCTGGGTATACCCATTCACACTTTTCTAGTATATATACAGCTGTACCAAACCCTACGTTGTATAGTTTATACAAAGTTTTATTTTTCTTTAAAAACGATTTTTTTAATAATACAATTCAAAATTCATAAACTTATTGTACGGAAAACTATGAGCGCGAGTAATTCTCGCACTTGACCGTTTATTTTTATTCTAAGTTACTCGAAAAGTATAAATTTTACTATGTCTTTGAAAGTAGAAGGAAAAAGAATTTTAATTTATTCAATTTTAAAATTTAGGGAGGGGCAATAACTCTCTTCTACCTCCGTCGCCCTAACAGAAAATTCTTAGTTCCTCTGTTATTTTAAGCTAAGAGAAATAATAAAATTTCAGTATGTTGTTCAAAATCGGAGAAAAAAAATTAGTTAGTTAAATTTCAAAGTCGAGGTAGGGGCAATGGCACACCTATGCCCCCTTCCCCTAACGAAAAATTCTTAGTTCCTTTATTTTAAATTCCTTGAAAAGAATGAATTTTATTATGTTTTTGTAAATTGGAGAAAAATTATTTACTAATTAAATTTCAAAATCTAGGGAGGTGCAATGAATATCTCAACCCCCCCCCCCCCCGCCTTTAACTGAAAATTTCTTTTTTTTTTCTTTTTATGTTACTCGAAAATTTTACATTTTGCTATGTTTTTGAAAATAGAAGGAAATGAAATTTAAGTAATTAAATTTTAAAATCCGGGTGGAGCAACCGGTATCCCTTACTCCCCATCTTCATAACGGACAATTTTTAGTTCTGCTTTTATTTTAAATTACTCGAAAAAAACAATTACTATGTTTTTCAAAATCGCAGAAAAAGATAATTTAACTAGAAAAATTTCAAAATCGAGGGAGGGACAATGGCCCTCCTATTCTTTTTGATGGCGCCCATGATTAGAGCTCAAAAACACAGGAGGGTTTACTCTTTACTCAGGCGTAAATTGTCCTTCTTCCATATTGGACATGACTTCCAGTTTTCCACTTTTACTTCAGAAAAACACAGAACAACAACAAAATAAAAGTATAACCTTTTTTCCTTTATTTATTTAAAATTATCATTTGAACATTGGATTTATTTTTCAAGCTCTTACAACTGCATTTCTGATCTCATTGTTTCGTTTTCACTGGAAGAGAAGTAATAAAAAAACATCTCAACTCTCCTACTTGGCTTGTTGACATGTAAATCGGCGCGATGTCCCACGTTGTTTTGCTAGAAACAGATCGTTTAGTTTGTAGAAAAAATAACTTATGTTTATTGAAATCAAGTTAGAAGGAGTGACTATTTTAATATTTTTGAATTCTCAATCGAATGAGATTATTGTCAGATCCATACGATTGGTTTGAATTGAATAAAGTGATAATGATATGCATCGTTGAAATTTATTTACAATCATCGTTAGTATTATACATTCAAATAAGATTGCACTATTAACAGTTAACACATGCAAAACAAAATTTAGTCCATTTCATGTTAACAAGGTTAAGCTTTAATTGAATTATTATTAATATTAAATTCAAGTATACTCAAAAACATTTGATAAAATTCTTTTTCCGTCTGCTTAAACAGTTTGTTTTTACGTAATTTAGGCACTTTTCTATTTGTAGTAATAATTAAAAATATTTTATTTCAGATTTACAGTAACTTCAATTATAATAATCTTTTAGATTAAAAGTCTCGGAAATTTTAAATAAAAACAAAATATCCGTGTTTTCTATAAAGTAGCATTTAATGTACCTACAATAGATGTCACGGAATAACATTTCATTGTTATGCAACTTATTTTCTTTTTATAAATGAAACAGTTTAATGTGTACAAAACGGTTTAAAAAAAAAATGACTGTTATGTATAGGTTAATTTTATCACATGAAATACAATATATTTCTGCACCAGCCTACATATAAATCATATAAGAAAATTAAGCTTATTATATTAAAAAACTATAAGCAAAATAACCATGAATCAAAACTTTAAAAAGGTGTCATTTGATACAGATAGAAATAGTGTTAATAATAATTTTTGTTTATGAGTACATACTCGCTAATTATGTAAAATATCAAATTTCTTAAATGAAACAATCATTTGTTACTGTCATATTGTGTTATTCTTAAAAAAAAAAAAAAATCTGAACGATAATAGTGCCAAATTAGTTTTTTTCGTCAATTATGACACTTCTCACTATCAAATAATAGAGGAGTTACGTTCTGATTTTCTCAAGACTGTTTTTTTAAAGTTTATAAATTTTTAAAATGTTCCATGCGTCTTAACTTTTGTTTAAATTTCATAAAATTCATAAGAAAGAATCCTGATACTGTTTACAAAGAAATTGTGTATGCCTTTTACAATTAGACTCCATTATGACAATTAAATTTGATTTAAGGTAAATTTTTGATGAAAATCGTTACGGAATTCAGAAAAAGGTCTCAAAAATAAACTTTTCAAAGGATTAAATAATTGATACACAGATTTGTTTGTAATACATTTTTAAGTGATTAAAATGCAAAATCTATGAAATATCTCAAAAATTAAGTAAGCAGGGAGATTTTTTATCTTTCTATGTATTTATTTTTTTAATTATAATAACATTAGAAATTTCTTTTAAGGTATTCTATATACTTACATGGTAAAATATATGTATGCAGAAATTCTCATTTATTTCTACAGACATGTTCCTTTTCTGTGGAATTTCGCTTTTTGGGCCCTGAATTTTATTATCCCTAGGATCGATGAAAATATGCATTAAATTTTTTTGATATTTTAATGCATTTTTGATATGTGGTGGGTTAGCGGTAGTGCATGAAATACAACAACAGCGCATGAACCGCTCCAAATTGAGCAAATTTTTTCAAAGGATTGCGGGGAAAACGCGAATTTCTTCAAAGGATCGTGGGAAAAATGAAATTTCTTCAGAAGATCGTGGGAAAATCGCCATTTTTTTCAAAGGATCGTGGGGGAAAATGCTAATTCTTGGAATGATCGTTGAAAAAATAAAAAAAATCGTTAATGAATCGCAAAAAACTCGATTAATGTTTAAGGATCGCGGAAAAAATGCGATTTTCTTCAAAAGATCGCAGGAAAAAATGAGATTTCTTTCAAAGGATCGTGCGAAAAAATGCGATTTCCTGTCTAATTAAAAGATGCCAGAAGAAATTTAAGGGATCACGGAAAAAGTACGATTTCCGTCAAAGGATCGCGGAAAAACACGATTTTTGTTGAAGGATCACAAAAAGACGGGATTTTCGTCAAAGAATGGCAAGAAACACGTTTTTTGTCAAAGGATCTTGTAAAATATTCGAATTTCGTCAAAGGATCGTGTAAAATGCGAATTTCGTCAAAAGATCGTGGAAAAAATGCAAATTACGTCAAAGAATTGCGAATTTCGTCGAAAGATTGTGGAAAATATCCGAATTTTGTCGGAATATCGTGGAATAAAACGACAATTTCGTCAAAGGATCTCGAAAAAACGCAATTTCATCAAAGGATCACAGAGTAAAGGAGAATTCATCAAAGGATCACAGAGTAAACACAAATTTCATTAAAGTGACCGCGGAGAAAGAGCGATTTTCATCAAACGGTCGCGAAAAATGCTAATTTCATCAAAGGATTGCAGAAAAAACGCAAATTTTCACAAAACGTTTCGGAAAATGCAAATTTCGTAAAAAGTCTATGAGGCTGGAAAAGCTGTTTTTTTTTTTTCTTTTTGCTGAGCCTGTACCAAGTCTGATTTCTAGGATAAAAAGTAAAAAGAAACAAAAATATGGTTCATTGATCCCTTAAATACTTTGAGAAAACTTACCATCTACAATTGTAAATTGATGTTAAATATTGCCCTGCAAAAATTTGCATATGAATTATAAGGTTTTCATTTTTATTCTTATTTTTTTCTTTTTTTAGCTTTTCCGTAAAGTTTTGCTCGCACATTTTAGCAAAAGTCGAAATACTTTTGCAAAATGTAAACAAGGATTACAATTGCAAATTCATGTTAAATAAATATTTCCCTGCAGATATTTGCATAAATATTAGAACATTTAAATTTTTATAATTACTTTTTCTTTTTTAGCTTTTCAGCAAAGATTTTGCTGACACATTCAAAAGTCAAAATACTTTTGAAAAATGTGACAAAAAAAGAAACTAATGCTGTTTTAGAGTTGAGTTGAATCTAGGCCAATTTGACAGGGCGCAGCACCTGGCGACCTTTTTCTACCACGTTATCTGTCTGACGGCGCTTTTCAAATAACTACATTATGACCCTGGCAGCCCTTTTCAAATTACATAACATTAGTTGCCGGGGTGTGTGTGTGTGTGGGGGGGGGGTGCAATTTGTGGATCAGTCGTAGGGAAAAAAGAAAATTATTGATTCTCTCTATTCTAAAAAAAAGTAACTACCGCTGTCACCGCCGCCGCCGGTTTTGAATTTTTTGTGACCGGAGGTCTTTCTTTGTTAATATTAAGAAAAATAATGCATACAAAAATATGAAAATCGGTGGTTTTATACAAAAATGTTTGATAAACATGCTGATGCAGACAGTTTTCAAATCGAAGAATTATTTAAAGAGATATTTAATGCTAAAGTTGGACAAAATCGTTTCACTAAAAAAGTTTTATAGCAGCAAAAACTATACATGGCAGTGTAATCATTTTTAGATCATTTTATGCGTTAGAATTTGCCGGAGTGCAGATTGCATTATTTTTTTTATTTTGACTCATTTTTTCAGGTTTTATTTCTATTTTAAATTCAAATTTTCAGCATTTCTAGAGATATTTTTTACAGATTTCAGAAAATTGTACTAATTTAAACTGTTGCCAACTGTATAAAAAGCGCAAGCAATAATATTTGCTTCAAATTAAAAATTTATTTACACGTGACTATTATAAACAGGAAAAAAACTTTCAAATTAAAATTAAATAATTACGTATAAAAAGCAGGAATTTATTAAAAATTATGTCATAAAAAGTACACACGTGAATTTTAAAAGAGAAAGGATATTGTAAAATAATAAGTTCATTAACATGCGTTAGAAGTCGTAGGAGAAATTACGTCATATTTACTTCACATTATAGTTATTACATAAAATGAACACAAAATAATATTGCAAAAAAGTTTAAATTTAGAAATTGCGCTAGACATTTATTTAATATTTTGAGAGGATCTTTTCAACTATTTTTGTTAGGAAAGCGCAAATAATATTTCATTTCTAACAAAAGTATCTTCACGTGAATATTTCAAAGAGAAAAAATAGCTTGGTAAAAATTACGTTAGATTAAAAACGATTAATTTAAAATGTCTCATTTAAAAGAACTTTCTTTTCGCTTTGTTAAAAAATACCAGGAGACAAAGACTCTGTTTACTTAATTCCTTTTATATTAGCTTATTTTGAAATGTTGTTACACGTATCTACGTCATCAAGTTATTTTTATTCGACGTTTTATTTGTATTTTTATTAATGTTGTACGAATTTATTTGTTCTATTGTTATTTAAAATAAAAAAATTATGTCAATTTGTATAATTTGGCGAGTGGTTTGGCGATTTATATAATTTGGCGAAATTGGTCGACGAGATAATCAAGCAGTACCGCAGCGGATTTGGCGTTAAAATTCCCCAATCAAAGACAAATGAATAGAAATTCGTTTATAGGGAGATCACCACTGCTTTTTACAGTATAATTCAATCTTTCGAAATCTTTTTAAAGCCGATCAAATTAGCGTGCATTTAGAGTCTGCGGTGTCTGGGCAGGGGTTGGCGAGCGTAGCTCGTAGGGGGCCGAGCCCCCTAGTTCTGCAAAAAAAAGTGTAAAATTTGTAAATCGATTGCCCTTAAAAAAATCAAAATCCATCCACCTAACATTTAAAAAATTAGCGCAGTTTTTCTGTTAGGTACGGTGTTTAGCACGGTATTGTTAAAATCGTCCTGCCTGGCGTATTTCAAAGCATTGGAGGATCTAAGGATGATATGGCATAAGAATCCTGTATAAAGCGGTTTTTTTTTCGATTCCGTTTTCATGATTTTAATGAATCAATATTTCACAATGCATATAATGTAGTTTATTACATATACATACTTTAATAGCATACTCTATGTAATCATGCACTATATTTTATTATTAGATATTTTTAATTTTAAAATAAGTCGGCTATTAGAAAATTAGTAAAATTCTCTTTTTAAATATACTTTGCGGAGGAGGGGGTCCTGCCAAAATCCATGTTTGACCGGGCGCAACGAAAGGCTAGTTCCGGCCCTGAGTGTAAAACTTTCAAAATTCTAGAAAATGTTCATAATTTTTAGCTTCTTTGCCAAGTGGTTGCTGAGGTCAATGGCTAACTGAGTATCTTAGTAATTTTTCAATTTTGGTTGTAGTTTTTGTTTGTTTATGTGAAGGCACCGTCTTTCATTATATTTTTAATAAGAGGTAATAAGTAGTAACAATAGAAGTAAAGACAATTAAAAAGTACAATGTGTCTGACTGTGTGATATAAGATGTTTAATCTAATTTACAAATTGTTTACATGTACAATTATTCAGATCTTTTCATTATTTTTCTTCTAAACAGGAGACATGTCAAAAGAGCGATATCTGAATGAGCAAAGTAACAAAGCACAATTTTATAGAGTTACTAAATTCTTAGAGTCCTTTTCCATTTACAGACATGGCTACAATAAATTGTATGCCACTGTCATTATATGCATACAAAATGCAGTTGTTTACACTATGTACAGTAGAGGGAAAAAAAGTACACATTTCCTACTAACTACTCAAAAAATTATCGTAGAAGAAAATTACAGGTAGCAAACGATTGGAAATAGTCTACTTTTAAATGATGTATATAAAATTTGTTTAGGGGGCCATCTAAAAATTAAAAAGAACCCAAACGTAATTTTTTTCAATGGCAATACCCAATTTTAACAAGATATTTCAAATCTTCGGTTCAAACCACGCTTAGACACCAAATTTCAAGTCATTTGAGTAATGAATCGATTGAACTTGCAACTTTGGACGGTTGCACACATGCCATTCTACAGTCGTGGTCAAAAGTTTAGGACCACCATTCATAAACTAGCGTTTTTGCAATTGAAGCCACTGATAACGTCATAAATCAAATCGATTGCATCAGATGGCGTCATTCCGTCTGGCAGTGGAGTACTGCATTCACTTTTCGTTTGAACTTTGAGTAATAACCGTCGCAGACGCAATTGTTGCTCGTTTTACAAGTTTTGAAAACCTATGAAAAGGGGTCGAAAATTGTCAGTTTCTGAAGCTCAGCGTGCACCAATTGTTATTCTTCATAATGAAGAATATTCTTAACGATTAATTAGTGAACTAATAAGACGTAGTAAGAATACAGTTCACAATGCGATCAAGAAATTTAAAGAAATAGGGACTTATGTTGATGCCAAAAGGTGTGGTCGACCTCGTAAAACCACACACAGGGATGACCATGTCATTAGGAGAATAGCAGTTTGTTATCCAACGAATTCCGCAAGCAAGATACAGTCAGTACTGCTAGAAAAAGGTGCGGATGTCAGTCGTAGAACAGTAAGTCTGCGTTTGTTCGACGACTTTCATTTAAAATCTCATAAACTTGAGAAAAAACCCAAGTTAACTGCGGCCATGAGAGCTAAGCGCTTGGACTTTGCCAAGAAACATGCCAAATGGATAATTCGTCAGAGGCAACAGGTTTTTTTTATGACGAATCTTCCATACAACAGTTCTCTACACGCAAGTACTATGTTCGTAGACCTCCTGGAAAGCGATTCAATGAACGTTACACTTTAAAAACTGTTAAACACTCCCCTAGTGTCATGATTTGGGGTGGAATGCCAGTGAACGGAACTTCTGCATTGTTCTTCCTACCACCAGGAACGACTATGAATGGCAACAAATACGTGGATTTGTTGAAGGAGAAGTTAGAATTACACATGGCCGTTCATAAATGCATAGTTTTTATGCATGGTGGTGCACCATGTCATTATTACTCAGTTCTTGAAGACGAAGAAAATTCAAATCCTTGACTGGCCTGAAAAGAGCCCCGATTTGAATCCAGTTGAAAACTTATGGACTCTCTTAAAGCACAAGGTCTCTGAGAAACAGCTAACAAGTGCTAAAGAATTGGAAAAAGCAATTAAGGAAATTTGGGTGAAAGAATTGTCAGTTGCATACTGCCGAAGTCTGGTAGAGAGCATGCCAAAACGTTAGCAGGCCGTAATAAAAGCTAACGGCGGAGCAACAAAATATTGATTTTTCTGAAAATTTGTGTTTAATGTATGTGATTTATGTGCGTAGAAATGTAATATTCATGTAATAAACGGAGTTTATAAGTTTACTAACGAGTAAGTATTCAATTTATTGTCTGAATCTTAATTTTCAGCGGTGGTCCTAAACTTATGGCCACGACTGTATATCCCAAGTTTTTTAAATGTCCAAAATTTCTAAAATAATTTATTTTTTTGTCAAGATAGTTTGCAGGTCTCTATTTAAATGAGAAATGAATCTGTGTATTGTAACAAAATTTAAAGATTATACCACTAAATAGCGGTATTAGACGATAGCCCCTGATATTAGCAGCTGTCAAATAGTTTTTCCCGTGATTCCCTGCGATAAGTTTTTCCGGTAGGTTGAATAGGTTGTAAAATGCACGCTGTCTTGCTTTATTTTTCCTCCCGGAGTTTTTTATGCGAGGCGGGAAGTGATGAAATGTTTGCGAATCAATGTTTCCCAAGCGGATTTCTTCTGCCATTCCTTACTATGTAAATATGTACATTCATCCTGTAAATAGCAATATGTCTTGTAGTACAGAGTTTTATTAAACATGCTTTGTATTAAAGTATAGAGTGGCGGTTCCCTTTGGAGTAATGAGTCCCATATTAAATATTGTAGCGCCTTCTCATGGAAAGTAAGAAGGTAGCTATAGAATCAAATTTTATTAAAATCGATTACTATGTGGCGACTTTAAATTTTTGCTCATTTTACGTGGAATGACCCTGTTGGGAGCAGAAATTTGAAATTCGGAATGGTATTTAATTAATTAAGTTTAAATTGTAGATTTACCGATGCTGGATTCATTTGCGTCTCATGTTACGCCGCAAGATTGTGTGCTCATGGAGACCTTCCATCTAATAGCTGCGGTAGCAGTCTTGCCGACTTATGTGAGCGAGAGATGCCAAGCTGGACCTCGTCCTTGTGGCTTAGTGGTAGCGCACTGGAGCGCTATTCCAGGGACCCGGGCTCAAAGTGAAAATTCACGTCTTTAATATTCGGAATGGTAGTTATTTATAAGATGTAAATGCTCGTTATAGAACGAATAAAAAAAAATCGAAATTTAGAAGGCTAAATAAATCGGAAAAAGTTCTTAAGATTTTATAAATAATACATGGAATTTTTGAGGATATAAACATGAAAATTGAGATGTGAGTTACTTTTAAGACGTAAATATTCGCAATAAAACAATTTCTAAAAAATTCGCTAAGTAAAAGGGTGCAGGTACAAAAAACTTTCGAAAATTGTCTATAAATATCTTAGTTCTGGAGCTATAACTTGAAGTTTTGCTTTGTGTTACTTTTAAAATATAAATGATCGCTAAGGATAGTTTCTAAAAAATTCGAAATTTATAAAATATTAAATGCACAGAGAACGTTCTATGTAACACAAGGGGTAGTTACTCACCTAGCATTGAATAAATTGTGCAAATATCGAATAAATATGAGTATGAAACAGAGAATAGGCTGCCCGAAAATAATTGTCAAAGTGTAAATTTTCTAAGCTTTTTCTATCTCACCAAAAACCCTAACAGAGGAAATTACCGGTTTGAATTTTTCACGCAATTTTTTTTCAGCTTCACTAATCTAGAAATTTTATCGCAAGGTAACTTTCAAAATTGTAACTAGCACATTGATTATATAGTACCTTAAGAAAGTGAAATTCTATAATCAAGTACATATTTAGCGTATGAACCCGATAACTTGTATGATTTGCTGAAAAAATATGCACGGATTTGTAAATTACTTGAGATGACACTTTGAAAGTTCAGAGGCATGCAGACGAGATATTCAGATCTCATGTCATATTTTACGATGTAATCATTGCGATTCCTTTCTTTTAATGCATGCTAAAGCATGATATAGCTCAACTTGTGGAGAAAATGTTTGAAAGGGAAACAGTAGAGAATATGTTTGAAAAGAAAACAATACAGCGTATGTAATGACCAGCATGCTCACCAAAGTTAAATCCGATAGGGCACATCTGGAACAGACTAAAATGACGCATTGCATGCATCTGTTTACTGTTCGGTGACTTTGATATATCAAATTTTGAAAAGATAATTCCCTAAACTCTTATTCACAAACTCATCGCATCCATGGAAAACAGTTAATTCAACTTTATTAACTGTTCGATCGGAACACAAAAATAAAAAAATTTAATTTTCTTCAATCATCGTATTTTTGTCATTTAGAGGTACTCAAATTGATACGGAACGTCTGTTTATGCTCTCGACATGATTTAAAAGAGAACAAATTCGAATATACAATATTTTAGTGTTTTATTTTCTGTATTACATTTAATATATTACGTATTACCAATTTTATATCCATGCATAGTTGTCTTGCATGGTTTGTTTTTTAATTCCTTAACAGTGTATGAGCAAATGTAATTCTAACATTCAATTTGCTCATTTTCATCATTTGAATTTGTGGCAGTATTTAATCAATTAAAGATAGCATCTCATTTTCTTTATTTGTCACAAGTTATTATTAAATCTACATTCTCAGCAATATCACTCAGACTGAGAAGGAAGTCCCTCTAAGGGAAGTCCTAGTACAAGCATAAATGCTTTTTTAATTACCCATCGCTATATCTGAATGAACATTTACATTTTTAATCAGGTAAGAAAATAGTTATATTCTTACAGAAAAACCTTCGTTTCAGAAATAAGAAATTTCTGTAGATTGTATAATACACACTTAATTTCAAATTTGATTCACAAAAATCCTAACTGCAGACGTAATAAAAAAGGTTGTTTTATAAGTTAACATGATAGACAAAATGTTTGTGAAACAATTTAAAGAAGTCACATATATTCGATCGGACATCAAATGACAATTTAAGTTGACGTCATAAATGAAAGAGATATCTTTCATATGAATACACAATACTTTACAAGATAAAAGTAACTCTGAAGTATGTGTAAATCCTTGAAATATGAAAATTTTAACACATGAATGACTCGAAAGACAGAAGCAGGTGAATATTAAGACGAGATTTCTGAATAAGTCTTTGGTGGCACGATTCTCAAGAGAGAGGTTTCATTCAGTATGAATTTGTAAATGGCTATTGAAAGAAGATTTCTGACTGAATCATTGTTTCACACCTCGCAATGTTTATTCAAGTGAGATTTTTGAGAAAATCCTTTCTTGCATGCCTCAAAAGAGAATGGATTCTCTTTTGTATGAATTAGCAGGTGGTCATTCAAAGAAGATTTCTGAGAAAATCCTCTGTTGCACATCTCACAAGATAATAGTTTTTCTTTAGTATGAATTCGCATATGGACATACGAAGAAGATTTATGAGAAAATCCTTTTTTGCACACCTCACAAGTAAAAGGTTTCTCTTTAGAATGTATTCGCATATGAATATCCAAAGAAGATTTATGAGAAAATTCTTTTTTGCACACCTCACAAGTAAATGGTTTCTCTTTAGTATGAATTCGCATATGAACATCCATAGAAGATTTTTGTGAAAATCCTTGGTTACACACTTCGCAAGAGAAAGGTTTTTCTTCAGTATGGACACGCAGGTGGACTTTTAAATGAGATTTATGAGAAAATCCTTTGTTGCACACCTCACAAGAAAAAGGCTTCTCTCCAGTATGAATTCGCATGTGAATATTGAAATTAGATTTTTGATTAAATTCTTTGTTGCACACCTCACAAGAGAATGGTTTATCTTTACTATGAACTCGTATGTGTCTACTTAAATTAGATTTCTGAGAAAATACTTTGTTGCATACATCACAAGAGAAAGGTTTCTCGTTGTTATGAATTCGCATGTGTATATTCAAAGAAAATTTCTCGGAAAATCTTTTACTACACATTTCGCAAGAGAAAGGTTTCTCTTTTGTATGAATTCGTAGGTGAACATTCAACTGAGATTTATGAGAAAATCCTTTGTTGCACACCTCACAAAAGAAAGGCTTCTCTCCAGTATGGATTCGCATGTGAATATTGAAATTAGATTTTTGATTAAATTCTTTGTTGCACACCTCACAAGAGAATGATTTATCTTTACTATGAACTCGTAGGTGTCTATTTAAATGAGATTTCTTAGAAAATCCTTTGTTGCATATATCACAAGAGAAAGATTTCTCGTTGTTATGAATTCGCATGTGTATATTCAAAGAAGACTTGTCATAAAATCTTTTACTACACAATTCGCAAGAGAAAGTTTTCTCTTTTGTATGAATTCGTTGGTGGACATTTAAATGAGATTTATGAGAAAATCCTTTGTTGCATACATCACAAATGAAAGGTTTCTCTTTTGTGTGAACACGACAATGCAGATATAAATTAGACTTAGTAGAAAATCCTTTGTTGCATAGTTCACACGTGAATAATTTCTCTTTAGTGCGAATAAATTGAAGCTCATTTAAATTAAACATCACAGCAAATATTATGTTACACACTGCACAAATGAAAATTTTCTGCAATGTGTAAATACGAATATGCCTAATTAAAGTAGATAGAAAAACTTCTATTTCAGATCTCACAAGTAAAATAGTTTCTCTTACAATCTGTATGGTAGTGTATTTTAAAATTAAATTCCGTCTTTAATGTTTCACCAAAAAAATTTAGTAATAAATTCTTAAAAAAGGACAAAACTTGAAAGATTAGTTAGATTTCAGTTAGTTAGATTGTTTCAGATTAGTTAGATTCAGATTAGTTTGATTGTTTGGATCACATATGTAAAAGAGGTTTTTAAGAATTATAAATGATTTACTTTCTTTTTTCAATATGAGATATAGGAGATTTTTTTTGTAAAATTACAGAGATGAATATCAATGAATTAGGAAGATTTTTTTATTTACACTTTATCGATTTATATTTAAGTTACTCTTCTTTCCACCAGAAATGCGAAAAATTTTAAATAACTGAGCTCATTTTCCGAGCAGAAGTACTTCTAATGGAGTATTGAAACATTTAAAATTGTTTTATTCCTTCACTGATGCATTAAAAAGTTTTCTTTCTCAAATAAGTAAAAGTGCTAAATAGTCCCCATTGTACTATAAAGTTGAAGTTCTTCAAGGTAAATATAAACAAAAATATACTATTTCCCATTAGCTTAGAAATTTTACGAAACTCTCATTGAACTAGTCATTTTTTGCCAACACACATGGAGAGGAAAGAAATGCTGTAGTCTAGGCAGAATTTGTTTTCAGATGTGTTTTCGAAAAATGTTCAGAATAAATGTCACAAACATCAGCAGCTGCAATATAAATAAAAACATTAGCAATAAATTAAAAATAATTGTCAAATAAATAATAAATATTTAGTACATTTTATTCTAATTGCTAAAATTTAAATATTTTATGTGAAAATATTTTTACACAAATTTTAGGAAAATAAGGACAAACTACATTTAAACCTTTATTTTTTCAAGTTCTTTTCCCCTTTTTTATATGCAGAAATTAAAAATGTGGATTCATTATTCAAATTTTAATAAATAAGTCTAGTTATCGGACTATGTGAAGATTCTGAGTAAAGTTATGTTGATCCAGATTTGCTCTCTATTCGATGACCATCAGCGACACAATTGAGACTCAAACTTCTCAACCCTGCAACTGTGACATAGGGGGAAAGCATGTAATATTAAGTGATGTAATGTGAGAAAGCTTAAAAAATGTGTTTTTTAAAGAGTTTGCAGGTTACATTTTAAATGAATGAACTTTGATTCCAAAAAAGTAATTTATGGCCAAAACTTTATGTATTAGGATTCCATTATACGCTTTTGGATTCAGAACAAAATTTATTTACCATTTCAAGGGCAAGAAAATATAAATTGATTACAGAAATTTTATTGTATCATTACACATGGCTTACATTCGTTTTCTATTATTTATGAAGAAATAAAAATAATTTAGTCAGCTAGTAGAAACATACACTTGGATTTTCCTTAATTAACTATCTTGAAAAACAAAACATATTTTTCTGATTGTTATAGTCCCGAATGTTTAAAATGTGCAAACACAAATTAAGGCAGCGTCTTTTATTAGCAATAGATGCTTTTGGTGTCAAAAGGTTTTTAATATATGTTTAATAAATTTGTTACATTCTAGTTTTTTATTTTCCTGAAATTCATGCGGTGTCATTTCACTTGTACTGACTTATTTTAAAATTAATCTTGAAAAGACAAATTTTTAGTTTTCTTATTAGGAGCATCAGGAAAATTTCTGAACTTTTTTACTGGGCAATACTTAAAGCATGTTTTTTGAACATTTTAATAGTTGTAGTCTTTTTCCTTTTTGAAGCTAAAGTAATATATAAGCTAAAAATTAGGTGTAAAAAGCCATAATATATTAAACATTAAGGTACTGTATAACATTTTTACATGTCTCTTAACTTTTCTTAGACATTTTCTAGATATATAAAACAGCAACAATGTTACAGGTATTTATTAAAGATCATTTTGGAACGTTATATTGGAATAACCATGTATCCATGTAATAAAAATTAGTTATTAATTAAATATGTGAAATATTGTAAAAAGAAAAAAATTGTTTTTTATACCAGAATTTGTATTTCTTAAAATTATGGTGTGTTGTTTATGATGGCCAATTATCTACACGAGGGATATGGGCAACTTAAAATTATGTGCGTGAAAAGATTAATTTTATTTTGTAACTGTAAATATTTTTGAATTAAGATAAATATTATTCGATACTATTTTGAAAAAATATTAATATTATTTAAATGCATTAAAATTAATTACTTTAACCTTTTGCACTCCACACTGTAAAAAAAAAAAACCACTGTAAATTTGCCAGAACAAACTGCTGGCGTCCGGCAGCACATTGCAGCAAATATCAGCACACTGTGCTGTTAATTTTACGCAACTGCTGTTATTTTTCATGTTTATATAGTCAAGAAACGAAAGAAAGCTACAGCACATTCGACTGTGACCGAGTTTGAGTGCGAGATGAACAGTACTCTGTACTGTAAAAATGTCGCTTTTTTACAGTGCACTATTACATATACGGCCACATACTAAGTTTAACCATGAATCCACTGACACCTATATGATGACATACTAACTTTACTACTAGTCTTCGGACATCCATACGGTAAACAACAAATGAACATACTTTTAAGGAGTTCCCCACATATGAATGAATGGCGTGGAGTTGCTGGTAGGTGATTGAAATTTCTATGTGGAATGCAAAAGATTAAAACACTTCCAAACAGCAATTCAATAGAAAAGGGAAAATCTTTTTAGCTACTTTACTATACAGTAATTAGCATTCCAAATGAAGGATTTTAACAGCTGTGATCAGCGTTGTCAATCTACAATTCGTACATATTTTACATAATATGCCAAAAACTTAGTTTATTACAAAAATTTATAATAAGTTAAAAATTCACCTTCAGCAGTTTCTGTCAATATACAGAAACATATTTGAATTCTTTTGCATAGCCCTGTATATTACCAACATATTTTTATAGGTGCTACATATCAAGATAAAATTTTATTCAGGATAAAACATAATTAAAACTATTAATTAAAATAATAAAACTTTGTAAAAAATCACCATAAAATTAAAACAAAACACAGGACGCGTTTCGAGCTAAAAACATAACAGCTCGTCATCAGCTACAGCATACACGTGTCCGTAAACGAACAAGTTCAAAAATGAACTGAAGATAAAGAATGTTGCGAAGAATGCGACAGATGGCGCTACCTGATAGAGGGATATGCAAAAGGGAAATGTGTTGAAAAAAGATAGAAGAGAAAATGAAATGGAAAAAATGGAAATAAAAGAAAAAATAAAAATAAAAGAAGTAAATTAAAAATATGAATAAAAATAATAAATAAAGAACTATAAAGGAACAAGAAAAAAAATCCAAATTATTATTATTATTATTATTTTATTTTATTTTATTTTATTTTATTTTATTTTTTTTTTTTTACAAAATAAAAGGAAAGAAACAAGAGAAAAGGGAAAAGAATTACAAAATTAATTTCCACGCTGGAGATAGGAAAGGAGATGATGGGAGATCATTGACAAGATTAGCAGAATTTTTAGAAATAAAATATGCTTCATGAAAATCCAAGTGAGAGGGAGAGGCAGGGGAAGAAATAATTTTGGCCATGGAGAAATTGAAACAATGACTGGAAGACCAACAGTGAGAAGCAATCGAAGATTTAGAGATTTCTTGATTTGCAATATATCTCTGATGCTCGCCTAATCTGAATTTTAAAGCTCTCTTTGTTTGACCAATATAACCTAAATTGCAAGAGCAAGGAATGAAATAAACACCCCACCGGTTCTCAGTAGGAACAGGATCTTTTAGAGAAGAGAATTTAATTTTATTCATAGGTTTGAAGATAACTTTAAAGTTAAAACGAGAAAGTATTTTAGCAATTTTGAAACACAGAAGAGAATAAAAGGGCAGAACTATTATAGAATTAAAATTAGAAGGATTATTTGAATCAGAAAAAGGACGTTTAGGCTTATTAAATTTATACAAAGCTTTATCAATCAAAGAGGGATTATAACCACGAGCAAGGGCAAGAGATTTCAGATAATTAATTTCATTATTCAGAGCAGAAGAGTCAGAACAAATGCGTAACGCCTTAAAAACAAAAGTATAAAAGGACGCCACTTTTTGTTGAGGAGGATGATTTGAAAGGGCATGAGGAGGAAGGGAGACAGCGAAAGGTTTTCTATAAACGGAGGTAGAGAACCGATCTGGGAGTTTTGAAACCAAGACGTCAAGGAAAGGAAGAGAATTGTTCTCTTCGACTTCGAGAGTAAATTGAATACAAGGATCAACAGAATTAACAAGAGAAAGGAGATTAAAAAGATCAAGGTCAGATGGAATTAAAATGAAAGTGTCATCAACATACCTAAACCAGAAAGGAAATTTATATAAACTGAAGAGTTTTTCTTCAACAAAATGCATATAAATATCACATAAAAGGGGAGACAATGGATTACCCATGGCCAGACCCTCAGTTTGAGAATAGAAAGAATTGTTAAACTGAAAAGCAGTTTGCCTGACACAAATACTAACTAAATGCAGGATTTCATCAATCTCAATCGAAGAGTAATGAAATTCGCGCAACCTCATTTCCAAACAATCAATTGCCCCTTGAACAGGCACGTTAGTGAAAAGGGATTTAACATCTAAGGAAACCATTATATAATTGCAAGGAGAAAGGCGTTTAATTTTATCAACTAAGTCAAAAGAGTTTTTCACGGTATGAATGTTAGTGGAAGATAAAGGAGCGAGTAACTTAGAAAGGAACTTGGCAAGTTTATAAGAAGCAGTACCAATATTGGAAACGATAGGGCGAAAGGAAAGAGTAGGTTTATGGACCTTAGGAAGAGCATAGAAACGAGCACAATTAGCGATAGTAGGGGTGACCAAATGTTTAGTGTTATCATTAAGAAAGACAGAATTTTTAATGATATGCTTGATGTCAGATAAATACTTAGTAGAAGGATCCTTTTTTAATTTGGAATATGGACCAGAGTTTAACATAGATTCAACGTGGGAAATATAATCAGATTTATTGAGAAGAACTGTTTGACCGCCTTTATCAGCCTTAGTAATAAGAAGGTTAGGAACGGAATTAAGTTCACTGAGAGCAGATTTCTGAGAAGAAGAAAGATTAGACTTATTAAAAGATTTATTAGAAGAAATGACATTAGCCAAAAGGTAGCGAAGAGAATCAAGTTGACCTGAAGAAATTTTACTGTTTTTGAAAGAATGTTCAATGGGAGCAATTAAGTTCGGAATAGAAGGCTTAGAAACGCACGAAAAATTCAAGCCAAGTGAGAGAACATCACGCTGAGAATCAGTAAGAGAGTGAGAAGCTAAATTGACAACATAATTTTGCTCAAGAGGGGAAATACTAGGAGCAGAAGAATTAGAAGTCAGAAGAGAAGAAAACTTTTTATCCAAAATAGCATTGTGACACCTAGATTTGAAATCGACGTAAGCAAAAATCCGTTTCTCAAGGAAAGGGAAATAAATTACAGTTTTACTTAACTGTAAATGCAAAGAATATAATTCATATTCGATGCAAGAAAGAGAGTAACGAACATCTTGAATGATGGCTCTAAGAATAGCAAACTTACTCCTAGTTAAGGCATTTTGAACACGAATGGAAGAAGGAAGCTTGAAAATAATATTAATGAACTTAGGAATAACCCTTGAACGTTTACACCTTAAAAGAAAATTAAGCCTATTCAAACACCTGGCGCGCTTCAAACGAAGGTGCTTGAAACGATTAATAAGTGGAGAACCCATAACAAGAAAGAAGGAAAACAGGACCAGAAAATGAATAAAAAGATAATAAATAAATAAGTAAATAAATAGAAGAAAACAAAATAATAAAACTAAAATGAAATAAAATAAAAATAAAACTAAAAACTGGGAAGAAAGAAAAGCAAATACCTTGAACACGTGCAAAGCAAAAACACGGTGCAGCACCCAAATAGTTGAATACAGCGAAACAGCACCGAAAACTGGCGATATGAAGCAATTAAAATAATAAAACTTTGTAAAAAAATCACTATAAAATTAAAACAAAACACATGACGCGTTTCGAGCTAAAAACATAACAGCTCGTCATCAGCTACAGCATACACGTGTCCGTAAACGAACAAGTTCAAAAATGAACTGAAGATAAAGAATGTTGCGAAGAATGCGACAGATGGCGCTACCTGATAGAGGGATATGCAAAAGGGAAATGTGTTGAAAAAAGATAGAAGAGAAAATGAAATGGAAAAAATGGAAATAAAAGAAAAAATAAAAATAAAAGAAGTAAATTAAAAATATGAATAAAAATAATAAATAAAGAACTATAAAAGAACAAGGAAAAAATATCCAAATTATTATTATTATTATTATTTTATTTTTTTTATTTTTATTTTTTTATTTATTTTTATTATTTTATTATTTTTTTACAAAATAAAAGGAAAGAAACAAGAGAAAAGGGAAAAGAATTACAAAATTAATTTCCACGCTGGAGATAGGAAAGGAGATGATGGGAGATCATTGACAAGATTAGCAGAATTTTTAGAAATAAAATATGCTTCATGAAAATCCAAGTGAGAGGGAGAGACAGGGGAAGAAATAATGTTGAATGAACTCTCTTACTGATTCTCAGCGTGATGTTCTCTCACTTGGCTTGAATTTTTCGTGCGTTTCTAAGCCTTCTATTCCGAACTTAATTGCTCCCATTGAACATTCTTTCAAAAACAGTAAAATTTCTTCTGCTCAACTTGATTCTCTTCGCTACCTTTTGGCTAATGTCATTTCTTCTAATAAATCTTTTAATAAGTCTAATCTTTCTTCTTCTCAGAAATCTGCTCTCAGTGAACTTAATTCCGTTCCTAACCTTCTTATTACTAAGGCTGATAAAGGCGGTCAAACAGTTCTTCTCAATAAATCTGATTATATTTCCCACGTTGAATCCATGTTAAACTCTGGTCCATATTTCAAATTAAAAAAGGATCCTTCTACTAAGCATTTATGACATCAAGCATATCATTAAAAATTCTGTCTTTCTTAATGATAACACTAAACGTTTGGTCACCCCTACTATCGCTAATTGTGCTCGTTTCTATGCTCTTCCTAAGGTCCATAAACCTACTCTTTCCTTTCGCCCTATCGTTTCCAATATTGGTACTGCTTCTTATAAACTTGCCAAGTTCCTTTCTAAGTTACTCGCTCCTTTATCTTCCACTAACATTCATACCGTGAAAAACTCTTTTGACTTAGTTGATAAAATTAAACGCCTTTCTCCTTGCAATTATATAATGGTTTCCTTAGATGTTAAATCCCTTTTCACTAACGTGCCTGTTCAAGGGGCAATTGATTGTTTGGAAATGAGGTTGCGCGAATTTCATTACTCTTCGATTGAGATTGATGAAATCCTGCATTTAGTTAGTATTTGTGTCAGGCAAACTGCTTTTCAGTTTAACAATTCTTTCTATTCTCAAACTGAGGGTCTGGCCATGGGTAATCCATTGTCTCCCCTTTTATATGATATTTATATGCATTTTGTTGAAGAAAAACTCTTCAGTTTATATAAATTTCCTTTCTGGTTTAGGTATGTTGATGACACTTTCATTTTAATTCCATCTGACCTTGATCTTTCTAATCTCCTTTCTCTTGTTAATTCTGTTGATCCTTGTATTCAATTTACTCTCGAAGTCGAAGAGAACAATTCTCTTCCTTTCCTTGACGTCTTGGTTTCAAAACTCCCAGATCGGTTCTCTACCTCCGTTTATAGAAAACCTTTCGCTGTCTCCCTTCCTCCTCATGCCCTTTCAAATCATCCTCCTCAACAAAAAGTGGCGTCCTTTTATACTTTTGTTTTTAAGGCGTTACGCATTTGTTCTGACTCTTCTGCTCTGAATAATGAAATTAATTATCTGAAATCTCTTGCCCTTGCTCGTGGTTATAATCCCTCTTTGATTGATAAAGCTTTGTATAAATTTAATAAGCCTAAACGTCCTTTTTCTGATTCAAATAATCCTTCTAATTTTAATTCTATAATAGTTCTGCCCTTTTATTCTCTTCTGTGTTTCAAAATTGCTAAAATACTTTCTCGTTTTAACTTTAAAGTTATCTTCAAACCTATGAATAAAATTAAATTCTCTTCTCTAAAATATCCTGTTCCTACTGAGAACCGGTGGGGTGTTTATTTCATTCCTTGCTATTGCAATTTAGGTTATATTGGTCAAACAAAGAGAGCTTTAAAATTCAGATTAGGCGAGCATCAGAGATATATTGCAAATCAAGAAATCTCTAAATCTTCGATTGCTTCTCACTGTTTTTCTTCCAGTCATTGTTTCAATTTCTCCATGGCCAAAATTATTTCTTCCCCTGCCTCTCCCTCTCACTTGGATTTTCATGAAGCATATTTTATTTCTAAAAATTCTGCTAATCTTGTCAATGATCTCCCATCATCTCCTTTCCTATCTCCAGCGTGGAAATTAATTTTGTAATTCTTTTCCCTTTTCTCTTGTTTCTTTCCTTTTATTTTGTAAAAAAAAAAATAAAAAAAATAAAAAAATAAATAAATAAAAAAAAAAATAAAATAATAATAATAATAATAATTTGGATTTTTTTTTCTTGTTCTTTTATAGTTCTTTATTTATTATTTTTATTCATATTTTTAATTTACTTCTTTTATTTTTATTTTTTCTTTTATTTCCATTTTTTCCATTTCATTTTCTCTTCTATCTTTTTTCAATACATTTCCCTTTTGCATATCCCTCTATCAGGTAGCGCCATCTGTCGCATTCTTTGCAACATTCTTTATCTTCAGTTCATTTTTGAACTTGTTCGTTTACGGACACGTGTATGCTGTAGCTGATGACGAGCTGTTATGTTTTTAGCTCGAAACGCGTCCTGTGTTTTGTTTTAATTTTATAGTGATTTTTTTACAAAGTTTTATTATTTTAATTGCTTCATATCGCCAGTTTTCGGTGCTGTTTCGCTATAATTAAAACTACTTAAATCACACTTCCGAACATTAAAATCCTTAGCAGATCATGTATCCGGTTCTTTGTATGGCTTTGTATATGATTTTATTTATAGTATACAAACATTGCTTGTGTACTAAATATACTTCAACTTTAAAATGCACACTCAGTTAAAAGCTGCCTTTAAGCCATTCACACTGATAACTCGCAGTGCTTGGAAATTCTTTTGTGTGGCACTGTATAATGATTTATAGCATTTATACACCCCACATACTGCGCACAAATTTAACTAAATACAAAAATTATAAATGAAATCGAATTCCCAACATTTACAGATAAGAGACAGTGTATTTCAGATACAGTACTCTATCTGAATCTTTTGCATGTCCCTGTAAATGAACAATAAGTGCTATGCACATCATGTTATACAACACGCATATTTTAGTAAGCCTCAGTAATGTATATCAATTTCCTTATATTTGAAATATAGCAACACAAATAAATACACTGCAAACAGTTTCTCTCCGTAGACTATTATGCAACGGAAATCTTTTGTATGGCCCTGTAAATGATAGTAAATGCTCTGCACTCCATATTCTTCAGAATGCATGACTCAGGGCACTACATAAATGCTTATCAGTTTAATTATATTTGAAATTGTCTAACATCATTAAAATGAACTTGAAGCAATTTTTTCCCATAGACCATAATGTAATGGAAAACTTTTGACCATACCTGTAAATGAAGAAAAAATTATACACACTTCATTTTTATTACTGATCATGCTATAGTAAGCATCAATAACATACAAATAAATCAGGACAATCTATGTATATTTTGAGGGTAGGAGCTCGGCCAGACGGAGAGGAGACAAACCAAAGTCATAAACACTTTTCAATGATGATGGCAAGAGTTAAAAATGAGTCTTAAAATTGATACTGGACCTACATTTATTAAACATTGAATCTTCACATATGGTATACTAGCAAACCCTGCGGCTTTTCTCGCGTAATAATTGAAATATGCCAAGTGATATTTGTATGTCTAATTTTTATTAGAAGAAATTATATTTTTGGGAATAGTTCAAGAATTACTAATTAAGCAACAGGTTGAATAAACTTCATCATTACACTGCATATGGCAGAAGAAGACTTAAATTAATAAGAACTAACACTAATCCTAAATAGATGATAATTTAGAATATATTTTGATATTTTTATGCTCAATCAATACGCTTATTTTAGTATTCATTTGAAATTTTGAATTTATTTTAAACCATCTTCTCAAAACGCATTTGCATCTTAAAATTAACCATCATGTCAAATTCCAAGCTTCTTGTCTAATGGTCTACCGCCTCTCAGGTGGCAGTGGCACCAATATAAAATGCCTATGTTGAAACAGGGTTTGTCACCATTAATTTACCAACATTAATTCTGAAATCGGTTTAGTATATTCTAATATTCCATAGAAAACGTAACTTAGAAAGTTTTTAAAGACTTTTCAGAACGTTTGTTGTTCCTGCCAACCCAAGATGGTAGTGGCACCGGCATAAAATACAGTCTCTGTAAGATCAGAGACTCTCACTATTGATTCGAGACCATTACATTTGGAATCGGTTCATTATTTCCTGAGATTGCATAAAAATCATAAGTTAGGACTTTTTTAGAACGCTTTTCAATCCTCCCCTTCGATTCACCCCTTTTTAATTTCGACTGTTCTTAGAGGGCATTTATACTTTATAAGTAACTACCATGCCATATTTCAAGTTTCAAGCTTCTTCAGTATCACAGAAATCGCAATTTAGAACGTTTTATGCTCCTGCAACGCTCTAGTGGTAGTAGAACCACATAAGATATATCTTATGTTTGATCAGATTATGTTACCATCAATTTGCAACTATTATTTTTTAAAAGGTTTGATATTTAACCAGATTGCATAAAAATTATAATTTGGAACGTTTTTTGCACACTTCATCTGGTTAAATTTGGAATTTTCTTACGATGGTTCTTTAAAAAGCATTTCCATTTTTTAAGAGCCAAATGTCAAAATGTTACACCCCTCGGTATCGCAAACAATGCAATTTAGAACAGTTTTTTCTATTGCAACCCCCAGGTGTTAGTGACAACAACAAAAAGTATAGCATAAGTTACAGCAGAGACTGTCCTCATCAATTTTCAACCATTACTTTTGAAATCGGTTTCATATTTCCTGAGATTGAGTAGAAATCGCATTTTAGAACGTTTTTAAAACGCTTTTAGTCCATTTCCAACCCTTTTAAATTTCCATTTTTTAAGGCGATGTTCTTAGAGATCATTTATAGCATATAAGTAACTACCATGGCTAATTTCAATTTACTAACCCTTACAAGTATCTCAAAAATCGTGATTTTTGACGTTTTTTGTTCCTGCAACCCCCAGGTGGTAGTGACATCGACATGAAATGGAGCCTATGTTAGAGCAAGGGTTGTCACCATCAATTTCCAGACTTAAAATTAGTTTTGTACTTCCTGAGATTGCGTAGAAATCGCAATTTAGAACGTTTTTAAAATGCTTTTCGCGAATATTCACCCCTTTTAAATCTCGAATTTTTTTAAGAAATGTTCTTAGAGATCATTGATATTTAATAAGAACTACTATAACCAAATTTAATGTACCTAGGCATTTCAGTAACACAAAAATTGCATTTTTAGAACGTTTTTCGATCTTGCAGCGCCTTTGGGGTAGTGGTACCTACTTAAAATATAGCCGATCTTGGAGCAAGGGCTGTCACCATCATTTTTACACCATTATTTTTTAAACCACATCCGTACTTTCTGAGATATCGTAGAAATCGAAATGTACTATATTTTTAGAACATTTTCGCGCCTTTTCACCCCTTTGAAATTTGGATTTTTTTAGGAAATGTTCTCAGGGATCATTTATATGTAATAAGTAACAACCATGTCAAATTTCATGTTTCCAGGTCCTTCAGTAACACAAAAATTTCAATTTAGAACATTTTTCGTTTCTGCAAGCCCCACGTGGTAATGGAACCAACGTAAAATAGAGCTTCCAAAGGCTGTTACCATCAATTTCAAACAATTATTTCTGAAATCAATTTGATACTTCCTGAAATTGCTTAGAAATTGCCATTTAGAACGTTTTTTAGAACGCTTTTCGCGCATTATCACTTCTTTTAAATTTCGAATTTTTTAAGAAATGTTCTTAGAGATCATTTATATCTAATAAGTAACTACCATGCCAATTTTCATGTTTCTAGGCCCTTCAGTAACACAAACATCACATTTTTAGAACGTTTTTGGCTCCTGCACCCCCTTTGGGGTAGTGGCACCGACATAAAATATAGCCTATCTTGGAGCAAGGGCAACATCAGATTCCAACCATTACTTTTGAAATCTTTTTGTACTTCCTGAGATTGCGTAGAAATTGCAATTTAGAACGTTTTTTAGAACGCAGATCGCCCTTTATCACCCCTTTTAAATTTCGAACTTTTTAAGAAATGTTCTTAGAGGTCATTTACATTAAATATGTAACTACCATGCCAAATTTCATGTTTCTAGGTCCTTCAGTAACACAGAAATAGCAATTTTAAAATGTTTTCGCTCCTGCACACCCCTTTGATGTAGTGACAGTGATATAAAATATAGCATATGTCCGAGGAAGGGATATAACCATCATTTTGACACCTTTATTTTTGGAATAGGTTCGGAACTTCCTGAGATTGTGTATAAGTCGCCATTTAGAACGTATTTTAGAACACGTTTTGCGCATTTTCACTCCTATTAGATTTCGAATTTTTTAAGAAATGTTCTTAGAGATCATTTATATCTAATAAGTAACTACCATTCCAAATTTCATGATTATAGGCCCTACAGTAACACGACAATCGCATTATTAGAACGTTTTTTGCTCCTTCACCCGCTTTGGGGTAGTATCATGAACATAAGATATAGTCTATGTTGGAACAGGGACTAATACCGATTTTTTGATACCATTACTTTTGAAATCGGTACGGTAGTTCCACAGATTACCTCGAACAAACAAACAAACAAAAATTACTTCTTTATAATATTAGTATAGATATATGTCTACTAAAAACCAACTTTTCAAAAGTAAAAAAAATGAAAGTTGTGGCTAAAAAATGGTGCGATATTAAATTTCAAGCTTATACAATGGTACTTTTTTAACATTTTCCACTAAAGTCGATTGCCTTCGTATATGTTGATAGAAATCCTTTTCTCCTGTACTAAATACATCATAACGTATTTCTGAAAATTAAAATGTTTTAAAATTATGCATGATGGGCTTGGCGGCAATCTTTCCATATTTTGAACAAATCTCTATGTACCAAAATCCATAGTTAAAATCCAAAATTCAAAATTGTTACTTAAGCAAAAATTTTAAACTTTTTCTTTACGGACTTGTATTTTGTGTCTTAAAATAATAGTGACTTATCTAAAGAACTCATCTTGTGACTTATTCCATAGAGTAATTAATCATTTAAAAGCCATAAAAATCAATTTCTTTTCTCAAAATATCAGTCTTTTTCAATTTATCTGTTTGCAGTTGAAAACCAAAGTTCGACATTGTTACTAAAGCAATCATTTTATGCCTTTCCTTCACGGAATTGTGTGCTTAGAAATTTGTTTGCTAAGATAACGATTTCTCTTATGATTACTTTTTAGAGTAATTAATCATTTAAAAGCTGTAATAATCAACTTCATTTCTCAAAATAAAACTCCTTTTAGATTTATTTTTCCGTCGTTAAAATGAGAAATTCAAAATTGTTATTAATACAAACTTTTTGCGTTTTCCTTTACGAACTTGGGTGTGTAAAATATGAAAAGATGACCGCCAAATCCATCATGCATAATTTTAAAACGTTTGAATTATCAGAAACACGTTATGATGTATTTAGTACAGGAGAAAAGGATTTCTAGAAACATATACGAAAGCACTCGACTTACAAATAGTAAATTTTTTAGTAGAAAATGTTAAAAAAGTACCATAGTATAACCTTGGAACTTTGATATCACACCATTTTTTAGCCACAACTTTCATCTTTTTTTAGCGTGTTTTTTTTAACTTTTGGATACGAGTAGTTGGTTTTTAGTAGATAACATTTCTTATTTTTTAAAGATATTTTATATAATTGAAATAATCTATTCACTCAAATTAACATAAATTCTCTTAGAACATTTCTAAGTAGGAAGGAAACACAATATGTGTACATTTTGTTTGCATATCATTCATTTCTTAGAGTATTTAACCATTTAAAAGAAATGGAAGTCAACATCTTTTCTCAAAGTATTAGTCTTCAATTAATACGCTTTTTAATTTTTATGAAGAATGAACATTTTGTAAAAAACTGATAGAGTTTATAAAAAACTGATAGATAAAATATAGACCTTTAGTTGGTTTTTTAGTTAGATATTTGTCTATTGTTTGATATTTAGTTAGATATTTGTTGAAAGATAACTTCTTTTTTTATTTTTCCAAAATTGTTTTATCTTTGTTAAAACCCACGGCTAATCCGAGAATGAAGCACGACTTACAAAACAGTACAGATATTTTTAGAAACGGTTCTGAATGAACTTTATTAGGAAATGATTTCTGACAGCATTTACGTTTCAAAAGTTACAACCATGTCAAATTTCAAGGTCATGCTTTAAGAATTCTAATTAAATCGTAATTTAGAACGTTTTCTGCTAGTTTAATCTTTTTAAAGAGAGATTTCTTTTATCGAAACAGTTCTTAATGACCGCTTAGATATTAAAAGTAACAGTTTGCCAAAATTTAGGTTTCAATATTCAACGATATGGCGGTAAACCCAATTTTAGAACTTTTTTGCTCCTGCGCCATTAAAAATTGCGAATCTTTTAGTAACTGTTCACTGTGAACATTTACGTCTTAAATGTTACAACTATGTCAAACTTCAATTTCCTCAGGTCAAAGATTTCCGAATAAATCAGGTACAGATGTCATATTCGCCCCATATTGGCGCGATTTTTTTCCGACGCCGATTTGACGAAAACATCAACAGCATAAACAACAACATCCGGGTTACCATATCAACTAAAATAACGACACTTTGGCGCCGGTTAAGTATACATTGCGTATATGACATTGGCGTCAGAAAAAAATCGCGCCAATATGGGGCGAATATGACATCTGTGCCATAAATCATTATTTTGAATATTTTTAGAAAGCTTCTTACTCGTTTTACCCTTTTCAGAAATAGGTTTTAGCGAACACTTGCATCTTAAAAGTAACCACCATATCAAATTTTAAGTTTTTTCCTTCAACAGTTTCACAGAAATCTTAATTTATGAATGATTTTGGCTCTTGTAACCTTTTAAATTTCGAATTTTTTAGAAATTGCTCAGGACGAGTATTTTAGTTTTAAAAGAAACAATCATGTTAAATTTCAAGTTCATACTATAGTAATTCCATTCAAATCGAAATTTAGAACGTTTTTAGAAAGCATTCCACTTATTCCACCCTTTAAAAATTCGATTTATTTAGAATAATAGAGATTCTTTAATGAGCATTTACATCTTATAAGTAACCACCATGCCACATTTAAGGATTCTATCCCGAACTGCATCACAGGAATCGAAATTTAATTTTTTCCCTCCTGTACCCTTATAAATTTCTAATTTATTAGAAAACGTAAAGCATTTACGCCTTAAAAAATAACATCCGTGTCAAATTTCATGCTCCTAGCCCAAACAATCCCATTAAAATAATAATGCAAATCGTTCTTGAAACGTTTACCACTTGGTTCACTTTTTAACAATTTGATTTTTTATTAACAGTTCTTAGCAAGAATTTACATTTTTAACACGTTGAGTGCCACGGTGACGGACACTGAAGCAGAAAAATTTACAATGTTCTAAGTAATTTTTAGGAAAGTATAATCCTGTAATAAATAAAAGGCAAGTAAATTTTAAATAAATTTTCAGTAATTACTTAAAACAATGTATATATTTTTTAGTTTTATATCATATTTTAGACCGTCAGTCATCGGTTAATGACGTGTTCTAAGCGTAAAATTCAGTGTAAGTCACCGGTGACTGACGTGGCGCTTAACGTGTTAAACAAACCGGCATGCCAAAATTCAGGCCTCCATCACGAACGGTATTACAAAAATCACAATTTTAGAACGTTTATACGCATGCATCCAATTAAATTGCAAATTTTTTAGAAATTTTTCTGTGGGATTATTTACCCCTTATAAGTAAAAAGCATGCCTAATTTCAAGTTTCTAGCATTAACAATCGAAAATAAATCCTAATTTAGAATTTTCATAGAATGCATTTCTATCATTTCGAACTTTTAATTTCTACTTTTTTAGAAATCATTCTTTTGAGTATTTAAAAGTAATTACGATTGTGGGCCAAATTGTGGGTTTCTATTCCGAACCGTATCGCAGAAATATGAATTTTAGAAATCATTTTGCTTTCATATTCTTTTCAATTTCGAATTTATTAGACTATTTTCGCCTCTGGCTACCAGTTTGTTCTTCGTTAAATGTATGCTAAGCATTGCATCATGTTACTTTTTTTTCATAATTTAATTAGCTTGCTCAATCCTTCGCCAAGTTGGAAGATTCTGTTAGAGAAATCATGAACTCGGTACTTTTATGTTAGCGGGCGCAGGTGATAAGTCGTCAATTATTGTTCCCTTCTCATTCATTCGTATTACATTAATTTTACTTAAACTATAATTCTTTCACTCATTTTATATAAAATGCATAACTTTAATTTAAAATACAAACATTTAAGAAACATGCCTTTCAGTTTTTATTTATTTATTGAACAACAAACATATGACTAGTGTGCTTGACATGGGAGCCCACTTATAAGTCAGAGACAAGATAGCACAAGGAAATACTACAACACAAGAGAAATACATCCTGGGAGTTCAACACAAAGAGTGTGTGCAATGGAATCAGCGGAAATCGAACCCACAATCTCCTACGCTCGCAAGCGATTAGCAGCGTGGTGCATTGACCACTCGGCCACAGAGACTCCTGCCTTTCACTTATTTATTTTTTTAAGAAAAAGAAAATAATTTTTAAAAAATGCTAATTTCATTATCAAAGCATTGTTTTTAATTTACCAAGCAAAAAATAAAAACTGCTGCTGGCAAGGTAAAAAATACTATTTTCGAGTTTTGCGCCTAGCTAACGTACAACTACCAAGAACTTCTTCCGATCATGTCAGCATTGTGTGGATTTTTCGTTGTTATGTAAGGTGTCCGGTGTAATAACGCAGCGTTAAGGTTCTACCAACTTTCACGGCTTAAGTTTAGAATTTTTTTTTCTAACAAATATAGGATTTGATACAGCAGCTTACTGACTACGTACAATAGAAAGAATTTTTTAGCAGATATGTATTCATAGAATGTAATGGCTTGATTTCTTGACCAATACTATTTGGCGTTATTACGCACCTATCTGTGTAATTCATCTTTCTTGAGAAAACCGCTTAACTCACGTAGGCATTTACACTTCATGTCCGTTTGAGCACAGATGTCTCAAACGCACCGTGATTAGCGCAATGTTTTTTAATAGCCAGTTAAGCGAGAAAGCCCCGTTCCCGAGTACCTGTTAGTCCTAGCTTGCGAAAATAGCAAGTTAGTTTTATTTATTATGAAACTTTATTTCGAATAAAAACAGAATTTTAATATAAAATACACAAAACTTTTATTAGAAATGCACACAAATTCTTTTATTATAAAATGCACAAAGTTTAACTTAATGTAAAACACACACAATCTGTCCTACCACGTTGCCATTTGAAGAATAATATCGTCAAAATTGCTGGGTTGCTATGGAATAAAATTGTCATTTTGAGGCCAAAAGGATACCCCGGTGCATGTGAGATATCTGTGCTTCCGTTTGCCTATCTGTTGAAATATCTTCGCTAATATGGAGATTTTCAAACCTAATTAATAATCTTCCATATTTAGGTCCATGGACAATAGGCCTATTTAGCTAATACAATTTGGTTCAAAGCAGTATTTTTATGAAAGCTTTTAATGATGTCCGCATTTACATTCATTACATCATAACTTTCATAGTTGTAAATATCGTTTTTGTTTCACCCGAACCTTGGCAATTGACTGGATTAAGGTAGATTAGAAAATCTAATGTGTTAGCTAAAGTGCGTCAATCTGATGGTATACACTTAATAAATACACATCAAATTATTGTTTTGAACGCCACTGGTCATTGAAATTGGTAGGTATGATTACGATTAAGAATAATATTAGGTGATCAGTCTTCCTGGCACAAGCAAACTGACTGGCGATTCGTTTTAAAATTTGACTCATTAAATATTTTTACATGGGTTGGATTTATTTACATTTAACCGCAAAGAAAAGATCATGTAATTTTATGTTAACCGGGAGAAGTGATAAATCGCTTAATATTGTTCCCATTGACATCATTTGTATTGTATTCATTTCATTTAAAATACACAACTTTCATTTCAAATACTAAATTCAGTTAAAAAACATATATTATAGGCATTTAAAATACATCCCTTTCACATACTTCATTTAAAACACAAAATAAATAAATAAATAATATTATTTTAAACAGAAACTTTCTATTTCAGTATGAAAGCATTGTTTCTAACTTACAAATGCCAAAATAACAATTTCTGTTTGCAAGTAAAAAAATGCTATTTTCGAGATTTGCGCCCTGCTAATAAAAGTATTAAAGATTGTTAAGGATGTTGAGTTATATCCATGGTGCTATGAAAAAAAGTTCCTCCTTGGTCATATCGCTCTACACCTAATACAATTATGCTAAACTATGATTGGCCTATTATTCTGCTGACACCAGACAGCGCTACAAAATTCATGGCTGGAGAACTTGCTTTGTGAATGATTACTTTCATGGTTTAATATTTTTACCGCTCACGATGAATGAATCTCTTATGTGTGTTTACTTTGATGAAATGGGATATTAGGCTGTCAAGAAAATTTTAACTGAAGTTATTTAAGGTAATATACATATCTGAATGTAACTCATCTCTCAAAGATTTTTTTTATATGAAGCTTTCTAAAATGTAACTTTCATGGAGTTTTATTGAAAAAACAATTTTTGAGTAAAAATGGCTGTCATATGAAAAGCGAAGCGGCCAGCCCGCAATTGTTTATGACAGTCACATGACTAGTGCTTTTCCTGTGTACATGCTCATCGCAAATATTTACGGATCAAAAGTAACAATCATGTCGAATTTCACGTTGATGTTCTAATGACTCCATTCAAATTGTGATTTAGAACATTTTTAAAAGTTCTTCGCTCGTTTCACGTTTTTAAATTCAATATTTTTAAATAGTTCTTAGGTTGCATTTACATCTTAAAACTAGCCATCATACCTCATTTGAAATTTTTATCTCCAACCGTTTCATAAAAATCGCACTTTTAGAACGTTTTTTACTCCTGATGCCATTTAGTAAATTTCGAATTATTTTAAACTCTTCTGTGCCAACATTTATGTCTTAAAAAACACAACCATGTCAAATTTCAAATTCCTGGCATTAAAACTTTCAAATAAATTGTAATTTAAAACGCTTTTCGATCATTGCACCCTTTTAAATTCCAATTATTCTTAGAAACAGTTCTAAGCAAAATTTTACATCTTAAACTAATAAATATACCAAACTTCAGGGTTCTTTCTCCACAATTGCAATTTTAAAACGTTTTTTGCTCATACGCAAGATCCTGGGTAGTGGTAACGACATAAATTATAGCCTATGTTGTAACAGAGTCGGTCAGAATCAATTTGCCCCTTTACTTTTCAAATTAATTCAGTAGTTCTGGCGATTACTCTCTGAAAACAAAAGAAGAAAGAAAAATCATGCATTAAGCATACACTGTCAAACACTTTCCAACACTTTCATAATATCTCGATAAACCTTGTTTAGGGAAATAAGTTAAATAAGATCCTTAAGTAAACATTTTAAAAAACGTATAAAACATTTAAAGCTGATTTCAGCAGTTACCGTCCATAGCCAAATATATATTCCGATGTTTTTGTACAGTTCTGTATTTGATCTTTAAGTTGGCATACATACTACATAATGCGAAAATTTAGTTTAGCAAGCAAACGAATAATAAATTGAAATTTCACTTTCAGTAATTTATACCAATAGACAGAAACTTACTTGAATACATTTGTACAGCTCTGTATTTTATCTGCTACCTTTACATGCGCACCCACTATTTAGCTAAAGTTTAATTCAGACTAAAATACTCTTAAAACTAGTAAAATCACACTTTCAAAAATTATTATCCATTGACGACCATATATCTAATTCCTTGTTTGGCCCTGTAAACAGTTTTATCTGTATTCAGCAAACATTTTTTAGTATGGTAAATGTAATTTAGAGTAAAAATGCATAACTTATTTCAAAACCATGTTTAAGAAATTTACGCTCATACTCAGGAGTAGCACTTACGAATTAATTTTTTGTAGCCCTGTATATGATCTATAGTATTTATACTCACCACATAGTATGCAAAAATTTAGTTAAACAGGAAAGAAAAATCATGCGTTATGCTTGTATGTTTTTTAATTCGTCACAGGGTTGATTTTGTTAAAGGGATGTTATCCTCTTTGGCCAACTGTTTTAGGAAAATACCACCTCGTGAAAGACGACACAAAACTTCTCTTTTCTGCCTGAAAGTCATTTTTCTGCATGTACACCTTCTTTTTTAATACCTGAACGCATTGCCCTGATTTACAAAATTATCTATTACCGTTTTAGATCGTTTGATTTGCTTATATATTGTCTGTGTAAAAGATGTTGTTTTCTAAAAGGGTAGGTACTTGTTAGTTGCCCCGTTGACCAATTTCGCCAAATTATATAAATCTCCACATCACTCGCCAAATTATACAAACTGACACAATTTTTATTTTAAATAACAAAAAAAATAAGTAAATTAGTATAACATTCATAAAAATACAAATAAAAATCACTTGACGTAAACACGTTTAAGTCAAGTGAATGTGACATTTACGATCAACCATTATTGGCATTTAATCCTATAATTTGGCGACAGTAATTTGGTCGATCGGATAACTAACAAGTACCCCTAAAAGCTGTTATTTGACTTTTCTCCAACTTTGATAGCTGAATTTTCTTTCTAATTGCAATACTGCAGGAGAAATAGAAAATATAACCTTCTAAAGTCTGCACAAAGTTTGACTGGCACAGAACAAGTATTTGACAACTTTTTGAAGTCATAAACATGTTCAACTGCAGCAACTCGAATGTCGTTAGTTAACAATAATTACTATTACCGTTAATCCGCCCCCCCCCCCCCGCCCCAAACACGACGGAAAATCGTAAAAAAATCGGAGGGGGCGCTTACACGGTATTAAAATTGTAGTAATGATATCTATGGGTGGTGGGAGTGGGGGATGGTAATGGCCATACGTCGCAAAATACGCATTATTTTAATAAAGTGAGAAAAGAAAAACATTTTGAAAAAAAAAATTATATACAAAATAGAAAAACAGTATAACTTTGCGATTAACAGCGATTTCAAATTACAGAAAATTCTGGATTTCAAAAGCTTTGAAACTGGAATGCATTTAGATAAATAATAACACTAATATCTGTCATAAGATAAATAACAACAATAATATTTGTCATTAATATGGTAACAGAAAATTAAAAGGAACTTAATAATTTAAAATAATTAAAAAACACTAAGATATTGCGTTTGAAAATGTCCTAAAATTCTTTCTAAAACTAGTAGTAACATTTTATGCGGTGTCGCCATCTGTTGTGAATTAGGGACATTAAATAACCATATATATATTTTTAAATCATCATTTCTTATCTATAAAGGCTAAATAAATAATACAAATCACAATAATAACATGAAAAATATTGCAAATGAAACTATTTTTTTTTTAAGAAGAAATGTCTTATAATGGGAAATTTAAATCAGACTGACATAGAATTAATTTTAAAAAATAACTATCGCTACATTAACTCATTTTAAATAGTGATATATAAAGTAAATATTATGTATATCACCTTCAAATACAAAATTAAATCACCAATTCAATACTTATTAGTAATAATATAAAATAAATAATACCAATAAATCCGGATTCCCGTTATTTTGGCACCATCTACCATAACTTAGAAGAAAAAAAACCCAACACGATATAAAATTCCGAAAGTTACTAAAAAAAAGGGCTATGTATTGTTATTATCACTATTATTTTATATATTTAGTAATAATAATACACAAGGCTAATGGTATTATGAAAAATATTAATTATACGTATAAATATGAAGTTAGGTAGCTGTACAGAATTGAAGCACTGATAGGTAGTTCGGTAGTTCGAGGACGTGAATTCATTCTTAATCGAATCGTAAAACGAATACTGAACTGCGTTTACGGCTTCCTCTGAGGTTTACGACGATATGAAAACAAAAGGTGAGTACAAACGCCGAAAGGACATTTGAATAAACTGAAAGAAATAAATGAAATCAAAGGTAAGTAGAATAACAGACTTATTTGAAAATAAAAAGTAAAGAAAGGATTGAAATTGATCTTGACGTGCGCACTGAAATTTTTTTGCGGGGAGGGCGCTTTCTCGGAATTTCTTGAATTTTCCAATTTGTTTACGAAGTGGGAGGGGGGCGCTTAATCGGGTAGGACGGATTAACGGGATTTTACGGTACTATTGGCAGTGGACTTATTTCGGCGGGACAGTTTTCCCCTTCTTTTTTTACACATTCATGTTTTTCTCCTGCCCTGGTGGGGCAGAGAGTGAGTTACACCTTGTAAATATGTATTTGTATATACACTTTCATAATATATTTGTTTTGTTCTTATTTGTTTGTTTCATGTCCAGTTATGACACAGAATTACGATGGCTTTATTTTGTTGGGACACACCTTATATCAACTTCAAATAAAATTATTTTCAAATTACATTACTTTAAAGAAAAGTGTTAATTTTTATTATTACTATTACTTTGATATATTTAATAATGATAATACACAAGACTAATTGTATTATGAGAAAAATATTAATTACATATAAAACAAAAAATTATTACAATTTTAAAACTGGAAAAAAGATTATTGAATTAAAGATTATTACATTTTTTATTACTTTAACAAAAGTAGGCTATTTTAACAAGGCTACTAATTTAAAAAATCAAACAAATAGTAATAGTTTGCAATATTCAATTCTTAGATAAGTTGATAACTTTTGAGAAAAAAAAAAAGAGAAAGGAAAAAAAATTGATTTTGCATTGTTTTGGTGCCATCTGCTGTGACTTAAGATAAGACAATGCTAAAACTTTGTATTAATTCAGAATTTTACAACTTAATATTTAAAATAAATACCTATATTAATTATATATATAATAACAGAGAAAGTTCTTACAATTTTAAAATGAAAAAAATGTAGTAAATTAAATATTTAGTCTTTTTTATTTTTTTAAAACTCATTTTAGTATGTAAGGTGGTACTATCTAGGGTCTTAAGAACCAAAAGAACTTCTTAAAACACCATAAAAGTATATAAATGTAGCACTTTAAAAGTATGCTTTTGCATATTTATATAAGTGTTGAAGTCAGACACTTTCTCTGGGAGGGATTTCTGTGGCTTGGGGGGGGGGGGGGGAGGGGAGGGACAGCACATTTTGACCATTGAAAACACAAAATCTCAAATCTTCCGAGGGGAGGACATCTCATTGCTCAGGGGGGGGGGGGGATGTCTCCCCACAGGGTGCCCCTAAATTCAACATTGATTTATATACTTTATGTTGTTTTATAAAGTTCTATGGTTCTTATTGTGTCACCAGTTTATACTTAGATTAATATGATCTTACATTACTAAAAACGAGATAAAACAGTATAAGCGATCAGAAATATCCAGACTACCCTATTAGCAAAAAATTTTCCAAATGTCTGCTACTTCAGGGGCAGAAAATAACCTGCAGGTAAAATATTTTACACTATAAGTGTTAATTAATCAAACAATCACTTACCTATAACGTCTTTATGTATTTTATTAATTTTTTAAAATAATAATATTAAGTTTTTGTATTAAGTAATAAAGAGCTAAACATAATGCAAAGCAAAAAAAAGGTTCGATGGAAAAGAATCTGCAAAAGAGAAATGAAATTCTGTGACACCCGTCTTTAACTTTCCGCTGTCGTACAGATTACAAAAGTTTCTGGACTGTCTGGATTAAAGGAGCTATACTGAATTTCACTCTAAAAAGAAACTTTAGGGGGAAAAAAAATCAACAACTTTTATTTTTAAATAGCTTTTCTTTACATTTGAAGAAAATCTTTGGATATATTTGGTGTAAAATTTATGAAAAAGGGAGCTCAGAACCAATCTTTTTTTAGAATTAAAATATTGCATAAAAATTTATATAAATAACTTTTTCGTTAAATTTATTCATTATTTGCTGAAATTTCTCAAATATAAAAAAAGTGAAAGAAATAATATAATACAGTTTAATCTCATAAATCCATACATCATTTGCAATGCAATTTTCAATAAAGATTCAGCAAAAAATAAAACAAAATCAAAATGACAATGTTTGATTATTTGATTGATAGATTTTAAGCTGGGTAACTTGTGCTAAAGATGAACTAGCCACTCAGCATTTCACAGGTGAAGAAATTATTAAAGGTTACTAGGGGCGTCTGCCCTCTATGAAGTATGCTTGCCAACCCCCATTCAGACACCTCAGATAGTAAAAACATACTAATTTGATCGGCTTTAAAATGATTGAATTATAATTTAAAAAAAACAGTGGCGATCCCTCTGTAAATGAGTTTCCATTTATTTTCTTTTAAGACCAATCAGCTGCTGTTAAGAGATATAATGGCTGTTTTCGTCTTTGATTTAAAAAAAATAGTTAAAAATTTGAAAATAAGCTAATGTAAAATGAATTAAGTAAAAAGCGTAATTGTCTCCCAGTATTTTTAAACAACGCTATAAGAAAGTTCTTTTAAATAAGTCATTTTAAATCTGATGTAATTTTCACGGAAGTTTTCTTTCTCTTATTAATATTCACATGAAAATACTTTTGTTGTTAGAAAGAAAATATTATTTGCACTGTCTTAGAATTCACACCAATAATTGAAAAGATTATCTCAAACTATGAAATAAATGTCTCGCTCAAATGTATTTTTTATTTAAACTGTTTTGCATTATTATTTAGCCATTTTAAATATGATGTAATTTCCTCCATTTATGACTTTTAACACATAATAATGAATTTTTTATTTTAACATTATCTTTCTCTTCAAGTGTGAATATAATTCTTATGACGTAATTTTCAATATTTCCCTGCTTTTAATACATAATCATTTAATTCCAATTTGTAGGTTTTTTTCTGTTTATACATTTGTTTCACGTGTAAATAATTTTTTTATTTGAAGGAAATATTATACTTTGCACTGTTTTAAAAATTGAAAACAATTTAAAATAATACCCTTTTCTAAAATATGTAAAAAATATCTCTCGAAATACTGAAAATTTGAATTTAAAATGGAAATAAATCCTCAAAAAATTAATAAAATTAAAAAAAATAAATGCAGTCTGCACACCGGGAACTCCTAATGTATAAAATGATCTAAAAATGATTAAATTCCTATGTATAGTTTATCTCCTATAAAACTTTTTAATGGAGCAATTTTGACCAACTTTAACATTAAATATGTCTTAAAATAATTATTCAATTTGAAAACTGTGTACATCAGCCTGTTTATCAGACATTTCTCTATAATACCATCGATTTTCATATTTTTGTATGCAACAGTTTTTTTTAAATAATAACGAAGAAAGACCATGATTAAGCATTCAAAATGGATGCCAATCTACTGGGAAGATGAACACAGATTTTCATTGGTCCATTTCCAAATCGTTTGGACCATTTTCAAATTGTTACTTTTTTATGTGTAGAAGGTAATGCATGAACCACATTCATCAGGTTCAATGAGAAAAAGGAAAAACTTACTTTTGGGGAGAAACTTGCTGTTGGAAAACAAATAAAGGTATGCCACTGCTCTGATGTCTGAAAAAAAAAGTGATAAATATGAGAAACGTGACTGAATATTGACCAAAAATTATTTAAATAAAAATTAATAAAGAGTGACACTGCTATTCTTCAGTTACACTTTTTTTCTAGTCTTCTTTGCTGATTTGAACAATTGTGGCCACTTTCGTAAATATCCGAAAGTGCAAATCTTGGTCTTGCGATAAGCACTAATTCTGCCTGATTTATTTGAGGCACTATGATAGTCAAATTTTTTGCACTAAACACAAATGAAATTTCTGTTAAAGGGCAAAATTAACAGTTGCCATGATGTATAGGGCAACTAAAAAATGATCTGTCAATTGCCTCCATCTCTGTGCAAAAATTCACACAATATGCTCAAAAACCACTGCTTTTGATTCCAATTCTTACAGTTTCAAACAAGGTTGGCAGTCATTTCCTACTCCAGCTCCCTGAACAACCAAAGGGCAATGAACAATGATCTAACAATCTTTCACCTCACCTACTGACATATAAAATTAGAAATTCAATCATTTCATTCTTACTTTTTGCACTTATTTTAACTGCAGTGAGATAGTACCAACATGAAAAAAGTGTGTTGCAGATGGAAGAAAAAGAAAAATCCAGAAAGGCAATTCTGAAATAGCTGCATATTTTGCAAAATGGTAAGCACATCAAATATTCATTAACAGCTCACTTTCCTAATTTATATTTTAACAACTCTGTTTTCCTTGATTTGATTTGCAGGTATTTATTTTGGTTTTGTTTATTTATTATCCAGGCCAGGTCATATTCGCTGAGCCAAAAATGGAGTGAAAATTTTTAATTACAGTACTGCCACCCCCCTTTTTTTTTTTGCTTTCTTCATTTTAACTGAGTAGTCAATAATATAGTATAGTTGTCATACTGAGGACAGTGGCAGAAGTATTTGCATAAATATATAATGTGATACAACAGATATACAGTAAAATCTCTAAATAACAGGCATATTGGGAGGGCAGAATTTCTCTGCCATTGAAAGGTCAAAATATACAGATATATTGATGTTGTGGATCGAAAATTTGTCAACGAAATAGAGATGTCCATTAAAAGGAAGTTTTACTGTAATATATTATATTCGTTGATATAGTATATTTATATTACATAATATTTACATTATATTCACTCTTATGGCCATAAAAAGCTTCTGGAAATAAAATCACTATTGTTAATCGTTTCATTTATTGTTAAAAGCCATCAATTTTATATTATGTAACTATTTAATGAATGTATACTAAATAACTGCTTTGTGTTATTTTAGCTTCCTTTAACATCATTCACCATTTTTAACTGTGTTATGTATTTATTAAATATACATTAAATTACCATTTTAAACACAATTGGTAATTCACAACAATAAACAGAATTGGGGATCAACAACCATTCTACCTGGCCTGGATAATATGTCTGTACCTTTGTTTTTTTACCGAGATAAAAGAATATTGTAAATTTTGCCATTTTGTTTACATATAACACAGGCAATTCCAATTAATTTTCTTAATTTAATAAAAAATGTAATTCAACATAAAAAAGCATTAGCATCATAAAAAAAAAAAAAAAAAAAATACAGAAAATTATGTTATGTGGTACTTGAAAAATACTGCAATAAAGTAGACTCCCTCAAATCCACAAATGCCCAAAATCTACACATCATTGCATATGTTAACAATGAAACTTTCAGTTCAGATGTAAGGACAAAATTACAGAATTTTTTAGTTTTATATCATTCTGTATGTATTTTATTATGTAATTTTTGTTTGATAATAAGAATGAACTCATGGTTTTTCATGAAGGAAGTATAAAGTTATTTCTGGAAAAAAAACCTCAAACTATTGCTGATATCACTGATAATCATAAGTTATAACATATTGTATTATATGTAGGAAATAATATGTTATAAATTACTAACTCTGCGAGAATTGTTACTTTCAGCTTACAACAAGTTGAGAAGTATGTCTTTTTTTCAGGTGTGTGATGGTGTATCTTCATCTTTATTATGCATATTTAATTATACATTTTAGATGTAAATTTCCAACTGGGCGAAAAATGTCCGGACCAGGATTCGAACCCGGGACCTCCCTGGCTGAAGACAGGGAGGTCCCGGGTTCGAATCCTGGTCCGGACATTTTTCGCCCAGTTGGAAATTTACATCTAATATGATTTGTTTACCAATTAGAATAATTGTGTTAATATTAATCTAGTGTAATTTCGTATCCAGCGATTTCTGGAGTTCCATTACCTGAGATTTATTCTGTTGAGCTGAACCAGGTTTCAGACCAGATGCTGTAATCATCAAGGTTAGCTGGGTGAAAAAGTTCGACCAGAATCGTCTGGGATAGCTCAGATGGCAGAGCACTGGCCAGGGAGGTCCCGGGTTCTAATCCTGGTCCGGACATTTTTCGCCCAGTTGGAAATTTACATCTAATATGATTTGTTTACCAATTAGAATAATTGTGTTAATATTAATCTAGTGTAATTATACATTATTAATTATTTACTTAACTTTTACTCTTAATAATATAATTATTTTATAATTATCTTACTTCTTATCATTTTAGTTTATTACTTTACTTAATTATATTAATATTTTATTATATGCCAAGCATTCATTGCAATTTTGATGGCATTATTGCATTCAAATTACTGTTTAAAAAATGTAAACAAAGCAATGACCAGATCCACAAAATTCTAAAATTCGCACAACTCTGGTCTCAAGCTGTGTGGATTTGAGGAAGCCTACTGTATATACCGGGTGTCCCAAAAAGGACTGACTGATTTTAAAATTCAATAACTTCCAAACGGTGACAGATATTAAAAGAATTCTTGCAGGAGGGTTATGCATAAAGTCAAAAGTTTTATTACAGTGATTTTTTATTTTAGTTCGAATAACAAACAATAGATGGCGCTGTAAGCAATACTCGCTAAATACAGGCTCAATTTTTGGTCCTTTCTGTTGTTCCATGCAGAAAAAGGAGATGGAAATGTATTAGCCGGGCCACGAAGTACCAAAAATCGAGCCTGAATTTAGCGACTATTGCTTACAGCGCCATCTATTGTTTGCAATTCGAACTAAAATCGAAAATCACTGGTAAAAAAAACTTTTGACTTTATGCATAACCCTCCTGCAAGAATTTTTTTAATATCTGTCACCGTTTGGAAGTTATTGAATTTTAAAATCAGTCAGCCCTTTTTGGGACACCCGGTAGATATGTTCCAAAATTCAATGAAATTATTTTGGCAAAATTTGAAACAAGAAAATTAGAAGAATGCTGCAAATACTTTTTTTCTTATTTTTTTAACATATACATAGGTTAAAATTCATTCATTCTTCATAGTATCTTAATTAAAAATTTAATTAATTCGTTTGAATGAAAGGATTTCCTTTTCATATTTTCAATTTAAAATATTATATATTTTTTAAATTATAGTAAACACTTATTATTTTACTCTTTTCTCGTTTTTTTTTTTTTTTTTTTTTTTTTTTTTACAACATAAAGATACACTTTTGTGGTGGTGGGGGGGACAAACTTTAAATTAAACTCCTGTTATGATTTTAGAGACCCAGTATTTCGAGACATATTTTAGAAATAGATTTGTGCTAATTTGTTTGTCATTAATTTTTATATACAGTCTTTTATATACAGTAGACTCCTGTCACCGTTTGGAAGTTATTGAATTTTAAAATCAGTCAGCCCTTTTTGGGACACCCGGTAGATATGTTCCAAAATTCAATGAAATTATTTTGGCAAAATTTGAAACAAGAAAATTAGAAGAATGCTGCAAATACTTTTTTTCTTATATTTTTTAACATATACATAGGTTAAAATTCATTCATTCTTCATAGTATCTTAATTAAAAATTTAATTAATTCGTTTGAATGAAAGGATTTCCTTTTCATATTTTCAATTTAAAATATTATATATTTTTTAAATTATAGTAAACGCTTATTATTTTACTCTTTTCTCGTTTTTTTTTTTTTTTTTTTTTTTTACAACATAAAGATACACTTTTGTGGTGGTGGTGGGGGACAAACTTTAAATTAAACTCCTGTTATGATTTTAGAGACCCAATATTTCGAGACATATTTTAGAAATAGATTTGTGCTAATTTGTTTGTCATTAATTTTTATATACAGTCTTTTTATATACAGTCTTTTATATACAGTAGACTCCTGTCACCGTTTGGAAGTTATTGAATTTTAAAATCAGTCAGCCCTTTTTGGGACACCCGGTAGATATGTTCCAAAATTCAATGAAATTATTTTGGCAAAATTTGAAACAAGAAAATTAGAAGAATGCTGCAAATACTTTTTTTCTTATTTTTTTTAACATATACATAGGTTAAAATTCATTCATTCTTCATAGTATCTTAATTAAAAATTTAATTAATTCGTTTGAATGAAAGGATTTCCTTTTCATATTTTCAATTTAAAATATTATATATTTTTTAAATTATAGTAAACGCTTATTATTTTACTCTTTTCTCGTTTTTTTTTTTTTTTTTTACAACATAAAGATACACTTTTGTGGTGGTGGTGGGGGACAAACTTTAAATTAAACTCCTGTTATGATTTTAGAGACCCAATATTTCGAGACATATTTTAGAAATAGATTTGTGCTAATTTGTTTGTCATTAATTTTTATATACAGTCTTTTTATATACAGTCTTTTATATACAGTAGACTCCTGTCACCGTTTGGAAGTTATTGAATTTTAAAATCAGTCAGCCCTTTTTGGGACACCCGGTAGATATGTTCCAAAATTCAATGAAATTATTTTGGCAAAATTTGAAACAAGAAAATTAGAAGAATGCTGCAAATACTTTTTTTCTTATTTTTTTAACATATATATAGGTTAAAATTCATTCATTCTTCATAGTATCTTAATTAAAAATTTAATTAATTCGTTTGAATGAAAGGATTTCCTTTTCATATTTTCAATTTAAAATATTATATATTTTTTAAATTATAGTAAACGCTTATTATTTTACTCTTTTCTCGTTTTTTTTTTTTTTTTTTACAACATAAAGATACACTTTTGTGGTGGTGGTGGGGGACAAACTTTAAATTAAACTCCTGTTATGATTTTAGAGACCCAATATTTCGAGACATATTTTAGAAATAGATTTGTGCTAATTTGTTTGTCATTAATTTTTATATACAGTCTTTTTATATACAGTCTTTTATATACAGTAGACTCCTGTCACCGTTTGGAAGTTATTGAATTTTAAAATCAGTCAGCCCTTTTTGGGACACCCGGTAGATATGTTCCAAAATTCAATGAAATTATTTTGGCAAAATTTGAAACAAGAAAATTAGAAGAATGCTGCAAATACTTTTTTTCTTATTTTTTTTAACATATACATAGGTTAAAATTCATTCATTCTTCATAGTATCTTAATTAAAAATTTAATTAATTCGTTTGAATGAAAGGATTTCCTTTTCATATTTTCAATTTAAAATATTATATATTTTTTAAATTATAGTAAACGCTTATTATTTTACTCTTTTCTCGTTTTTTTTTGTTTTTTTTACAACATAAAGATACACTTTTGTGGTGGTGGTGGGGGACAAACTTTAAATTAAACTCCTGTTATGATTTTAGAGACCCAATATTTCGAGACATATTTTAGAAATAGATTTGTGCTAATTTGTTTGTCATTAATTTTTATATACAGTAGACTCCCTCAGATCCACAACCCTCAAAATTTGCAAATGCTTAAAATCCACACATCATTGGGGATGTAAACAAAAAAAGCTTTCAGTTAAAATGTAGGAGAAAAATTCAGGACTTTTTAATATTTATGTCATTCCATACACATTTCAATATGAAATTCTGGTTAATATGACTGAATTCATGCTACATGAATTAAACATAAATTTATTTCTGAAAAAATTCAAGATTGTGCTTGGTATATCAGTGGTGATCATGATCTTTCTACTAAATACATTTATGTATTAATCTTTTTTGGTTATTAAGTCAGGATAAACATGGAATAAAACTTCATTAATTTATGATTTCAATGCAAATTATTAATGTATACTTTTATAAGTCGAGTTTCATTGAATAATTGAAGAAAAGTGTATCTCATCATTATTATGCATTATTAACTATTTACTTGACCATTACTATTAATATTTTGATCACATATTAAATTTTCTTAATTTTTATTATTTTACTTAATTATTTTAATATTTTACTATATAGCAAGTATTCATTATGATTTCAAATGTATTATTACATTCAAACTGCTGTTTAAAAAATGTAAACAAAGCAGTGACCAGAAAACCGCAAAATTCTAAAATCTGCAGAACCTCTGGTCCTAAGCTATGCGGATTTGAGGGAGTCTACTATAATAACATTCCTTTTCTGAATTGGCAACTCTTAAAACCAAAGACAAAACTGTCACTGTGTCTGTGGATAGATTAAATCCAGCATCCTTGCAAACACCAAACTTTCCTACAAAACAACAACTAAGAAATCACAACCTGCAAAATAACCACAGGATTTACATCCTCAAATCTAAAACCTTCCTGTAAAACAGTCACATACAAGATGAACGATTCTGTGCAATTTCAAGATTAGTACACAATTTTTCAAGGATATAAATTTTAATGTAACTTGTTACTGCGAAGAGAGGCTTAAATGAATGTTCTTTTAAACAGTTCAGTATTGTAAATATTTTGCTCGAAAGCCTGTCATTATATTATGTATAGCTCATGGTATTGTTTTTGTAGTTAGCTTTTATATGCAACGTTGTTTTCTGAATTGATAACATATAAAGTTTTAGTTTTTGTTTTAAAAACAAATATTTAGGCTCTACGAAAATCAAAATCTGCAAAGAGGAAAAAACATTTCACACTTTTAGTCATTGTTATTTATCAACCCGTGAACTAGAATAATAGAAAATAAAATAGGAAAGTCACCCAACAGAAAAATGAGTGAAAATCATCACAAAACGTGTCACAAACTGATCGAATCAATACCAAAACTTTTACATTCTATAATTGAAGCAAATGGTATGCATACGAAATACTAGTACTGCATTTTTACTTTTAAATATTTACTATACTATAATTCTCACTCATATGGTGCAAATACTTTTTTTTTTTTTTTGCATCACAAATGTTGCTGTTTTATATTTTTTAGTATAAATATCAAATCAAGTGTTAAATATGTTTATTTATTAATGAATATTTTTCATTCGATATTCATTTTGAGTTTATTTATTTGTGGTATAGCAAATTCACCTGATGTGCAAATACTTGTTTTGCTCACTGTACATTTTTGTTGCACATACTTTTAATTTACGTGTTTTAAAGTATATCATAAAAATATATCGTACAAATTGCATAGTTTGAATCCTAAAAGTCCAAATTTGATATGTTGCTGTGATAAATAAACTTACCTTAAAAAGATATTTTGATAGAAGCATCGAATACTGTAATAATCTAGTTTTAAGAGAAGCCAAATGATGGATTCAATTTGAATGAATCAGTCAGGATTCAGCTCGGAAAACGCAGTTAAAAGTATTCGATTATTTAAATAAACTAAATTATCGATTTATTTTTCAGATTGGAATTTTTATTCAAAAGTATTTTTTTTATTTCTTGCTTCTAAAAATTTTCTTTTCAGCACCACGCCATGTTCCAATCTCCTTTTTGCTTTCCAAGAACAAAATCAGTTTATTATTGATTTTTAAAACGGCGCATACGCTTATTCCATATAAATCCTATGCTCATTGTATCGAATATGATTCACTCCCATTGATTCATCATTTGGCGTCTTTTAAAAGCAGTCTAATAGATTGTTACAGTATCTTATCTTATACTTTTTATCAAAATAGATTGTTTAAGGTAAGTTTATTTATCACATACCTGCCAACCAGGCAAAGTTGAAATCTGTAAGATTTTTACGATGTATATTTACGACGTGCTTAAAAATACGTAACACTGAAATTATATGCAATGAAAAATTTATAGTTTCAAATTACCTGAATGTTTTACTATAGCAAAAATGTTATTTTCTATTACTCCTACTTCCGTGAGAAAGTGATCAGTATTCCCATTACAAGAGATTCCATTATACTCGAAAATCCTTTGACGTATGATTCTATGAAAATTTGTTTATACTTCTTTAGTTTTGCTTTTCTAATCTCCATTCATTTCTTTTCATTCAGTCAAGAAATGGTACAATTAAAAGAAAATTAGCAAGGATACAAGGTTTAAGAGACAGAGTTTCTTAACAATGTATACTTTTTATGTAAAAATGTTTTTTTTTTTAAAAAAAAAGGTGTTCAAGAACATCATTGCATAAATTAGTGTTTAATGTTTAACAGTTTCTAAAAGTTATGTTCTCTGAGTCTTGGCGAAATTTTAATGTTCATAAATATATGCAACTTAAAATAATTAAATGGCAGATTGTAGGATATAAGATGTTATGTAAAGTTGTATAAAAATAGCTGACGATGAGTCATTGGTCGGCAGATTTTCTATATGTTATACATCATAACTGATCTTGATACAGATGTATCAAATGCACTGGGATACGTATTTGCTGCAATTTTATGCTTGGGTAACCCTGCGATTTTGGCGATATTTGCTTTATGTGGTAAGTGGGCAAAACATATAGTGTGTGTTTTATTTTAAATTAAGCATTGTGTGTTCTATACTAAAATAATTTGTATATTTGATCATAAACTTGTGTTTTCTGTAAAATAAACTGTTTCATAATAAAATAAAACTAACATGCTGCTTCCACACAAGCTAATTCTAACAGGTACATGAAATAGTATTTTCTCCCCAGATCTGAGATATCTGTGCCCTAATCATTGCACAAAAACATACAGAGTTACTGTTCACTCTTTAGAACTTTACATAAAGAACACTGTACAACCAATCTGTACAAGTTGACTACTAATGCAATCATTGTTGCAATTGGTAAAGTGTTTTTCCTTCACTGTCTTGTGTTTGGTTAAACTTTGCATATTAACAAAGTATACATTAAGAATGGTATAGTAAGATTTTATGAATGTGGGATCTTGCATTTTAAATGTATACATATAAGTTTTCCAATAATGATTATTAAACGTATGTCACATTTTCGAATAGATAGATCATCTCGTAAAATACAAAGTTTGAAATGGTACTATAATGATTTTTTAAATACAGACATTGGTATAAAATGACCCATTTGGTATAATTTATAAGTTTTTGGGAATTCCCTGCCCTTTGAGAAATACTAAAGTACAGTAAAATCTCTGTTATCCGGCATGCAAGTAACCGGAAAGCTCGACTAACCAGAAAAATTCGCAGAAATCGTTTATTTTTTTTCCCCCCATAAACAGTTGAAAAATTTTTACTACTATTTTAGAAAATTTACTGTTAGCATTCTCAAATTATCTCAGCGACTAATTTGGCGTAAAGCAGATCTGTGTGTATGTTTATGTTCATAACAGTGAACGTTATAAAATAAAAAATATAGCATAAAGAACTGTCTATAGCTCGTTAGCACAGAATAACTTCATATTGCATCATAGTCTGTCGCGCCGGCTGTTTTTCCTTGCAAAAGAGAGAAGGAGGGGGTGGAAAATGAAGACAAGAGAAGAGAGGCTTGATCTTTCTTTTCTCCTCTTTGCGAAACTAGATGGGGAGGGGGGAGGCGTGATAAACGGTAGAAAGCTACATCTTTTCCGAAAACTGAACTGCTAAGTGGTTAAGCCAGGAGCATGAAGGAAAACTGTTTTCTAAGAATTGGGATGGGGATATGGTCATTTCAGATATTGTATTTTTTCCCCAGATGTACAGTAGCGCCCCCCCCCCCCTGGAGTTACTAGAAAATTCCATCTGTCTGTAGAACTTTCCATCTGTCCTGCCCATTTGGGTCTACACATTCAGTTTGACCAATTAGAATTTGACTTAAATCACGCTGATGCTTTTTTTTTCGTTCTGGCACATTTTTACTGCCATTCGCTTGTGCTTAATCAGCTAGCCTAGTAAATTGCTCTCAACCTTTATTAATTGTGTTCTGTCATATTTTTTGTCAAATTAAAAAATGGCAGATCTGTCAAATCCTAATAAAAGGGAACGAGTTGTTTTAACCATAACTCAGAAGCTAGACATTATTAGACGTTTAGAAAGAGGGGAAAATAAACAACAATTGATGTGCATATTCAACATTGGATCCTCAACGATTTACGATATTAAATTGCAGAAAGAAAAGTTGATGGCACTTACTTCCTCTGCAGAGTCAAGCAAAGCAACGGATGAAAGAAAACTATTGCAGCAACGTCAGCATGAAAAACTGGATAAAAGTTTATATCAATGGTTTCTATTACAACGAGAAGAAGGAGTTCCTATTTCTGGGCCTATGCTGATTGAAAAAGCAAGAGATTTTTCAGAAAAATTAAATATTGTGACAGAATGCAAGTTTTTAGATGGTGGCTTTCTTGCTTAAAAAAAAAACGCCATGGAATTAGAAAAATTGACATATCTGGAGAACGAAAATCAGCAGATAAGGAAAGTGCAGAGGAATATTCTACTTTTTTTGAAGATTTTTTTAAATATATATATATATATTGATCTAAACCACATCTATAATGCTGATGAAACCGGAATCTATTTCAGTTGCCTTCCGACCTCAACATTAGCTGGTCCTAATGAAACGTCAGCAGATGGTTTTAAGAAAAACAAAGACAGACTAACGATTCTGACTTGTGCTAAAGCAATTGGATCCCATAAAATAAAAGTGTTAGTAATAGGAAAGTCGAAGAATCCAAGAGCACTTACAGGAATTAAACATCTCCCTGTAGTTTACACCAATCAAAAAAGTGCTTGGATGGATAAAGATATTTTTTCCTACTGGTTTAAAAAAGTTTTTGTGCCATGTGTAATTAGCGAGCTTGAAGCTAAGGGAAAAAAACTGGAAGAAAATGAAATAATTCTTCTAATTGACAACTACCAAGCGCATCCCAGCGAGGAAGAATCGAAATATGGCAATATTTCAGTGATGTTTCTCCCCCCCAATGTAACTTCTCTGATACAACCTATGGATCAAGGGATCATACAAAACGTAAAAATGATTTATCGAAAACATTTCATACGTAAGCTCGTAAATGCACAGACAACGGTGGCAGAATTTCAATCAGCTTTCACAATAAAAGATGCCATTTATGATCGTGCCAGTGCATGGAATGCCGTAAAACCGAAAACTCTTCGAAGGGGATGGAGAAAATTATTATTTACAGTAAACTTTTGTTCTGATTCATCAGATGAAGAATTTGAAGGATTTAAACCCAAGAAAAGGAACGAATTGCATGAAATTATGGAAACATTAAAAAATGGGCCTAATACTAACTTATCTCTGTCGCAACTGGAAATGCCAGAAATCGAAAATTTGATAGCTATAGATAAAAATATTCCTGTCACCGAAACTTTAACAGAAAAGCAGTTAATTAAAATAATGACTGCTCCAGAGGAAGAAACAAATGATATTTCCTCAGAATCCGAAAATGAAATCGAGGAGAAAATTTCTTGGAGTGAAGCTGAGAAAAGTTTATTGACTTTTTTAAAGTTTTGTGAAAAAAAATTCGCAGTATTTGGCTCAAGAAGTTTTAGAACTGCATCTCATAAAAGAACGCTTCATGAAAAAAAGAGAACTTTCTTTCAAACAGACGGACATCAGACATGCGTTTCGTAGTATTCCTGGCACATCGAAAGAAACGCAATCAAACACGCAGTAACTGCTGAGAAATTATATTCCAAACTATTTTTTTTTTTTTTTTGCTTTATTTACTCAAGAACAAGAAATTATTATTTTAAAAGAATTATGTAACAAAGTTCTTTATACCAAATTGTATTTTAAATATATTTACTCAAGAATATTTTTTATTGGATGTGTTTGGATCAACTACACTTAACTGGAAATTAAAAAAAAGAAAAGACGCTGCAGGGTAAGTTTCTTTCTTTTTGCTTTGTTTTATTGTTGGGTTTTTTATCAGTTCAAACTTTTTCTCCTCAGCCGGGAGATTGCATCAAAGTTTTGTGTTGTTGAATTAGAAAGGAAAAATATTTTTCAGCAACCTAAACAGTAAACAGAAATAATAATATTATTATTCTAGATTTTAAAAAAAGAACGAAACGGTACTCTGTTTTTTTTCCCCTCTTACTTATTATATTTAAAAAAAATTGCTTTCTCCGTTGCTAATTGCACTATTGTGTTCAAATTTTCACCGAATTCAAATAATAATAAATTAGGCCGCTCACCTAATTTATATTAATTTACAATAAGTTTTCAGAAATTTAGAAATCCCCCCCCAAAAGCCTCCACTATCTGAGCCACTCCAACAAGAAAAACAAAAAAAGCTAATGACTGTGTAGTTTGTTTTTATGGTGATCGGAGAAGTCGGGCGTTATCAGTTTGCATTTGATAATGTTTTTAGCTATGCAGAAAAGATAACTGTGAGGTTATTTGAGGTAACACAAGTGAATCATACCAAAGTTAATTTTCCAAGCTTCCATGTGCTTTTTCCGGAAAGAGGAGATGTCAAATTATAAATAATACAACTTTACAAAAGATTAATAAATAAATATAAAAATTTGTTTACTTTTATTTTTTATCAGGAAAGAATAACTTTATCAAATGCAAATTTAATAATAATAATAATGAGAGTTATTTGATCGACTTCCTAATGGCAGAAAAATAGTCTAAAAATCATTTTCCTGCTTCATTGTTACGTCGATGACCCCCCCCCCCCCGTTCTTTCATGACAGATTTTGTAGCGCTCAACTATCCGGACTTTTCAAGTATCCGGCAATCGGCGTTTCCCGATCATGCCGATTAGTTGAGCTTTTACTGTAATATTTTTAGAAAATTGCTGTAAATTTTGTACTTGCATATTATCTGGGCCAGATATATAGATAGCCAAAAGTGATTGTCAATCGCCGATTTTGTGTATTCTTAGAATAAATAATATAAAAGCAAACTATAATAACATAAAACAGTAATTTAGTGTACATTTGTAATACAGGGGTGGCGAATTTTCAGAAAATCTTACAATCCACGGATTTATTTTACGAGTCAGCAAGATACAACATACAGTTGAAAATTGTTAATACAAAATGTACGAAGCTGCAAAAAAGTTAATTACTATTAATATAATGCAGAATTTTTATAATTTTCTCTATAAAATTACAAATATATAGTACAAAGGAAAGCTTAATATGTAGGATAAAACTTATTATAGTTGAACCTCAAAAATCCGGGCATCCAATTTCCGAAATCTCCAAACATTTTTCACAAATCTCTGGACATTTTTTCACTTTCAGTTTTATAATTTTTAAAAAATAAGATTACTGTAACTTTCATATTTCTCATTGAATGCAGTTAAATTCTTTTAACTGAATACTTAATAAATATTAATATATTCTGGTATATTTTTATAAAGATTGACCATTAGTTAAAGACTTTAATTATTACAAATACTGGAAAATAAAAAAACGGCATAAAAAAGGAAGACTTTAACTAATACATTGATGACTGGAAGCTTTATATATTTTAATTCATATAAAATCACTAAAGAACGTATTTATAACTAAAGAAACAAGCATGCAATTTCATTTTTTTTTTTTTATTGAACTAAAAGATACTGATACTTGATATTTACTCTATTAACTCCTGCTCCTTCTAAAACAGAATGATCAACCTATAACACATTGTCCTATGACCTTCATAATGCACATTGGCCAATGCCGATATGTTGTTTGTTTCAGTTTTCGTTTGTTGAAAAGAACTTTGAATACAGTAGGAAAATAAGAAAACAAGATGAGTTTTTTTTTTGCGTCTTTTTGACAAATTTTTTTTTTTTTTGCAATCCTTTTCAAAATTTGCTTTTTTTTTTTTTTTTTTCTGTGATCGTTCAACAAAATTGGCAATATTTTTCAATAAACAAAATTGATTTTTTTTTTTTTGTGATTATTTGTCAAAATTTGGGCTATTTTTCCTTGATGCACTGACAAAAGACTATTTATTTTCTCAATCTTTTGATGAAATTTGTGATATTTTTCCTTAATTGTTTATAAAAACTCTGATTTTTATTCCACAACCGATTGACAAAATTTCTGATTTATCCGAGTGACAGATTAACAAATTTTATTTTTCTTTCTGCAATTGATTATTGAACTTTTTACAGTGATCAATTGGAGAAAATCTTTAGTTGTTTCTTAGATATTTGATGAAATTCACACTTTTTGACGGTCGTTTGAAGAACACTTTTTTTTCCGCAGCCGACTTAAGAAATGATTTTGTTGAATTCCAAAAAAAAAAAAAAAAGTTGCAGATGTACGCAAAAAAAAAAAAAAAAAAAAAAAAAAAAATCTTGGAAGAATCGAGCAACTTTACACGTTATCTCAAAGAACCTGCAACCCTCCCCCCCCTCCCCTTCAAGAAACTCTAGAAATGGCACTAAACCTTCTGGGGAAAGAATTTGTCATATACTAACTATTTGCAGAAACACGATTCACTCCTATTTTAACATACATTAAGAAGGTTTTATGTTAAGAAGTTTGTTTTCTTTTCCAGATTTTTTTTTCTGGGGCTTTTTTTTATGTCTGCTTTAAAGTTTTGAAATCGAATGACTTAAATTTTTGGAAAATTTGGAATAGAATCATTTCTAGATTATCTGTGGTGTACTATTTTTTAATTTATTGTGTTTTAATTTGTATATTTAACATCAGTATAAAAGTTATGTTTTAGATTATCATTCCTATTTTATTATTTAATTTGGCAATTTGATTGTCGTTTATTTGCACTAGGGGAAAAAATCCATATTAAATGCTATTATATTGTTATAAAAAGTATTTTTTAACAGACCTCCAAAATCCTGAAAATTCGAAAATCCGGAATCGCCGCGGATTCCCAATTTTTGAGGTTCAACTGTACCATGTTTACATCATGTAAATTTGGAATGTTGCAAAATACAGCTAATTAGTAAAAAATAAAGCTTTTTCATATCTCTGTAGCCTGCATTTTTAAAAGACAAACAAGAAATTCACTTGTCCCATCAAAAAATTCATTCACTTGTGACAAGTAAAATTATGTCTTTCCACACCCCTGTTAGTATCTAGCATCAATTTGACAAGTTTTGGCAATAAATGATAACAAGAATGGCAGTTTTATTTCCAGCAGTTTGTTTTTCCCAGCAGAATGAGTATAATATAAATATACTGTATCAATCACTATGTTACAGTCAACTCCCTCTAATCCACACAGCTTGGGACCACAGGTTGTGCAGATTATAGAATTTTGTGGAGTATAGGTCATTATATACTTTGTTTACATTTTTTCTCCTCTAATTTTATAGTAATTAGTAATGTATAAATTAATTGGCAAAAAAGAAAGATGATGTAACACATTGTGTTATTTAATTAAAAAATGCATTATACTTAACGAAACAATATTTAAATTTTATAATACAATTTCTTCTGTTTGTTTTTATAATTTTCAAACACAGTATCAAGTTTCATTGTTTGAGAATTTTTAGCCCAGTATTTTTTTCTTGCAGTCTATAGTCATTATTTTTTGTTCTGAAACAAAACTCTGTTTCCGAAGAAAATGCAGATATTTTCAGTACCTTAAAAATGGCTGTGATGATTTTGACTAAATTTTGTATCTTACCGCTTTCGGCCACAAGACCATTGGGCTAGGTCACGTGTTCAAGAAAATTTAATTAGTTGATCATTGTGGATCAGGGTCAAGCTAATTATATAAAAAAAATGACTCGAACGATGTTGACTAACTTTTGTATCTTACTGTTTTCAGGCATGATACCATTGGGCTAAGTCACATATTCGAGAAGATTCAATTAGTGTGTCATTTTTGGGTCACAAGACCATTGGGCTAGGTCACGTGTTCAAGAAACTGCCACGACGAGCCGCCCCTTTTCGTCCGCAGCCCTTTATTCTTCTACTTATTTCGATTCTTTTGCGGAAGCAAAGTTCATAGGTCCCCAGCCACGGTCCCAAGTAAAAGACACTCTAGCGAAAGCCAGGTTGAAGAAAAAAAATCAAAAATTAAAACCGGAGAAATTTAAAAGGGAAATTGCACAAATTAAAGACACCGAAAAGGGGGAAGGGAGGGCACGGGTCCCTGAAGTGCATTTCAATGGGAATAAAGGTTGTAACAGTTATTGATTTTTTGAACAATGAACACTAAACGAAATCACAAAGTCAGCAACATTTCAACAAATTTGGTGATATTTGACAAAATGTTTGCGATATTGGCGAGATTTGATGGAAAAATCACCTTTCTACCAATGTCAAAATACTTACTTGGAGCCAAATGAAAGAAAGAGTCGCTAAGTTTGCGAGTTTTAGCTAAATTTTGACTTTTGGCGAAAACGTTGACTTTCAGAATCTGAAGAATTTTTCCAGAAATTCTCAATTTGAGCCAATATACATCATTTAACCAATCAGAGTCCATAAAATGTTCTTGAACAGAAATAATGTTGTTCCATACAGTTAATACCCGTGAAAGAAATACAACTGTCTGATCAACATTGATGTTTTATCGAGTTGAACATAAAGCTAATTTTAACAAAGCTTAGCTTGGCCTTCTCCACTGGTTAATTAATAATTATGTTTATTTATATATATGTACTAGTGTAAATGCCCGTCCTAGGACCGTGGGTAAAAATTGTGTTTTGCAATTAAAATTTAAAAAAAAATTATTGACAATATGGAAGCGTTTAGATGAGCAAAGTTCTTCTAGTTTGTGTTCTAATAAACACACTATTAGCATTTATAATACTTTTGGGTAAACCAGGCTTTCCGGCTATTATACCATAACAAAATTAAGATTTCTTAATAAAACAAAAGATTAACAAATATGCAATAAAACTGTGTCGTTAAAAAAAGTTTATTGCACTGCAACTATTGAAATAATACTAATAATTAATAATTTTTTTAAATAACACTTTGAAATACTATTTTTATCGCTCCCCCCTCGGTCCCTCCAAAAAAAAAAATAAATTTTAAAGAAATAAAAGTCTCAGTGTGTTTTAAATCTGCCAATAAAACTTGTAAGCAAAAGACTAAAGCTATTTTTATTCAACGATAAGTTTTATAAATGCCTTTCAGTGTTTCGTAACCTTCATGTTTTTATATATCTATGTAGTTTTTAATTTTTTGTAATACAAAGAGGAATCAAACATAGTTAATTCCTATTTTTAATAACTGTACAAAATATTTTTTTTCGAAAAATATGTTACATTAAAAGATATTCAGACTAAAATTAGCCGCTCCCTTTTCAACTTATTTAAATGAATTTGACTAAATGACTTTAAATATATGCCTCTTCAAACTTTAGTTTTATCAGACATATAAATGTTTATTTATTATTATTTAAATATTTTTAGTAATGCTTAATGTAATATAGTAGACTTCCTCAAATCCGCACAGCTTGGGGCCAGAGTTTGTGCGGATTTTAGAATTTTGCGGATTTCTGGTCATTGATTTGTTTACATTTTTGAAACATTAATTTGATTGGTAGTTAAGCAAGGGAAATTATAATGAATGCTTACAATAAAGTGAAAGATTAAAATAAGTAAAATATTCAAATAATTTATTAGTTTAAACGTAAGTAATTATTAAAATAATTATGTAAAATAAAAATCTAGAAAAATATTAAATTATTACCGATGAAATCGATTCAATTCGATTCCAAAAGTCCTATGCTGCCATCTAGTGGTAAAGGATCGTAAGATCGATACGTCATTATATAGATATGCTAATTTATATCAAAATCAAAAGTAATGTAAATTTATTTAGTAATAAATCAGCTGTAATAACCAAAAGAGAATGATTAACAAAAATTTAGTAAAAAAAACATTGCGGTAGTCGATGATTTCGGCGCCATCTTGAATTTTGTTCCTGCAACTTAACTGTAAATTTCACTGTTTACATCTGAAAAAAATACGCGGATTTTAGGCGTTCGCGGATTTAAGGGAGTCTACTGTATTTTTTTATCAATGTAATTTTGTCATATTATATAATATTTATTTATACAATTAATTATTATAAAATTCTAGACTATTATGTGTATTTACATAATATTTTGCAAATAACACGTAAACTATATAAAATTTTTAGAGAATGGAAAACTCATATGTTAGCTTTATAGTTTATAATTTTAGTATGTATAGATCTCTTCACAATCAGATTTTCTTTTTCATTTAAATATAAATAATAGTTTAAATGAAAAATATAAATAAAAATAATAGCCTAAATGCAATATATAAATAAATAATTGTTTATGCTAAAATAAATATTTAAAACTAGCAGAACTACACGGCTTCGCCCGTGTCAAGTATAAGAAGCCTTCCAGGTAAAATAAATTAAAACGAAATTAAACGGCAATCACAATAACTGAAATTTGTGCATTCATATCCACAAATCGTTATAAAGACAATCAAAAAACATGGCGTTATTGTCTCGCAACCATAGTAAAATCCCTGAGCTTTAATAACAGAATGCACGTTTTCTTTGGCGGGTGTAAAAGAAAAATATGTGATTTTCCTGACAATACAAAATAAAAAAAAATTCCTCCAAATCGCACAGCACTTAGTGAAATTGTCGTTTGTATGGTATTATCTACATTATAAAGTAAAAACTCTATGTCAGTGCCCATAAATTGTGCCCCATAAATTGTAACCCGTAAAATGTGCCTTTACTGCAATTTTTGTAACTTTTAAACATCACACAATTTCATTTTTTACAATGTGGAATAGAAAAAAGGTTCTTTCAAATGAAAATTGTTTAAAAATTGTACCTCAGTTTTCTGATTTTAATGGATTTTAGAGTAATTTTTAAGCATGGATATTTTTAAAGTTGAGTGCAACCCGATTACGAAAGATGAACCTGTTTACACTTAAAGCAATAGTATAAAGAAAAGACATGTCTATGAGTAACGCTGGTATCATATTTTCGGTGGCAACAACCCAACACAACAAATTTCCCTTTTACTGCAGTTTAACATCTAAACATTGTACATTCGATTGTTCCAACGTATTATAGAAAACAAAAGTACTTTCAGTAATATTTGTTTGTAATGTTTATCTCAATTTACGAATTTTTTATGGGTTTTAAAATAATTTTTAAGCATGCATATTTTTTAAATATGCTTGCAACCCAAATACAAAAGATGAACTCAATTGTTCAAAAACATTGTAAATAATTCAGAATTTGTTTGCTTTCGCGTAATATTCAATAACTAAATTGACAAACGAAATTAAAATGCCAAAAATGAAATAAAATAAAACACGAATTTAACATATATCAAATCAAACTATTCAAAATAACCTGATAAGTATATAAAATTCAAATGGGAATTTCGTTCCGGGTGCATATAACTTGAATTCTTCAGAGCGGATTTCCATGCGACTTGCACTATTAGTTTTTTAGGGAAGATTTTAGTGCGTAACATATTGTTTTCCGTTGCTTAGTCATAGAATTATAGGGGAAAGTTATATAATCATGTGAACCCAATTATGAAGGATTAGTCTTATTAGCTGAATGAAAAATGCAGAACTATTTTTATCTCTAAGTATATTGACTGGTTTATCTTCAGTAATGGGGCTGTGCGCTAGGGTATCCTTATTTTAATGAGTGTGCCTCGCACCTATTATGGCATGCACCTTTGTTTAAAACAATATATAATGACTTATGTTTTAAGCAACCATCTGGCATGCAACTTGATAAAAAAATACTAACCTGCAATGATGCTTAAGGTGCTTCTCCTGTTACCTGCTCAACAATGCGAAACTTTCTGACACATTTTCTGACTCATTAAACGTATGGGCTTAAAATTTATAGGCCTGACTATTAAAACGATTTGGAATTGAAATTAGTTTTTCCTTTTTCATAAATAAATTACTTATCGAGTTATTTGTGATTGCGTGACGGCTGGTTTTTATCCTTTATTGCACTTTTGCGTCCGAAATTCAGTTCAAAACACCAACTGAAAGATCTTATACCTTTACCAACATATGGAAATTATCTTTCGATTACATAGTTTCTAAATAAGAACTCCTGTCAATTTCATGCGTTTTCGAACAAAAATTAATTAAAAAATATGTCAGAAAATAGCTCCTTTGGATTTGAGAACAGCCTTAACTTTATTAACAGCCTTAACTTGACGTTTATGAAGAAACTCACATTTTTAGTTTTAATTTTGGAACTCTCGAAATTTAAATTCAGAAAAAGTATGTTCTTTTGACACGTTGTGGTAATTTTTTTAACTTTTAAAATTAAAATACACGTTTTCTTTGGCGTGCGTAACAGAAGTATACAATATCTTCTACAATACGGGGGAAAATGCAAAAAAATACATCCAAATGAGGTAGTAGTTACTAAAATTTTATTTGGAAAATTTGAAATTTTATTGAAATTAAATCTACAATGATTAGATGGAAATGATGTCATTTTTCATAAATTTTAATTAAAGACATCTGTCAAGAATTTTTTTGCAAATGTAAATAATCGCTCTCTTTTTGCTATAAATCACAGAAAATGTTAGCACTGAATCTAAACCAATACAACACTTAGCGATAACGTACAGCTATAAAATATGACTGTAGTATACAATCGAAGTAGTAAGCAAAATATAGGAGCCATATGTTTACAATGAGTTTGATTACGCGTTTAAAAGATTTGATAGAATGTGACGTTTTATCTAGCCTTTTTTTTTTTCTTAAATTGTTTTCATGAAATTTGACTGTTTGTATTAAAATAGATGTTTTAATTAAAAAACAAACATTCAAATTGAGGTGCTACGTTATTTTCCCGCTCTTATAGTTAAAGTTTTTATTTTATATACAAAAAAATGTAAATTTTCTGTTTAGAATGACGTCAATATCAAACACGCAAAAATATAGCAAGAAAATCTGAATTTTTATTGGCAAATAGAAACAAAATACACGCATATCCTTATTTTTTTCACATTATTGTGTCATTTTTTAGGGTGTGGCAACAGGAAAGAAACGTTTGAATTAAAAAAGATTTAAAAAGAGATATTTCTATAATGTTAAATTATGGAAGTGGTAGAAAAAAGAGATAAATAGTGGTCTGATAATTTTTAAAAATAGACAGTGATCTTTTCCGCGTTCTAAAACGTATGTACAATGAAGTTTCGTGAAAATCTGTCAAAAATTGAAGATTTGTATAAAGGACACACAAAGAACGGCTTTTATATATATAGATAATATTCATAGTTATTTATTTAAATTTTATGCTTTCACATTAAATTATTTTAAAATACAGTGAAGGCGATCATCTTATTATTTTTGCTTACGCTCATCTGACTATCAATTATTCTTAAGTATAACACAACTAATTTTTTAGTAAATAAATAAGTAACAAACAATTCTAGTAATATTGAGCTAAACTTTAGACAGACATATATTCAAGTCACTACAATTAAAGACAGGCATTAACTATTTCTTCTTCTTTGTATTACAACTCTTAAAAACAACATACATTTGTGAAAAATTAAGATTTTTGGGAAACAGAGAAAACGTTCATAAAACTTATCTGTCAATAAAAATAGCAATTGTTATCCTTCTTTGTTTATAAATTTTATGCAGTTTTTTATGAATTTAATGTTGGTAAATTGTACTTAATGTTTTACTGTATCAAAAGAAAATAATCGTATCCTTCCAACGAACAACATACATTGAACTTTGAAAACAACCGCCAAAGAATCTTTTGAAACCGTTTCAACCTTGTCCATTGTAGAGAACCTGTTTCTCTAGTACATTCTAGTTCTGGGGGTGCGGGATTTCACCAGCATGTTTCTTCTTGGTACGATCTTTGGGTATGTTCTTGTTCACGGATAGGGGACCGTAGTTGAATAGTTTACAGAAGTTCATTTGCGTCGAGAGAAGAATACCTCCAGGGTTTAATTTTTTTTTCAATGAATCAAGTGAATGACTCGCTACCGCTTGTTTACGTTTTAAGCTAATGTATGCTTTTAACCCGATTTCTGAAATTGTTCTTCAACAGCACAAATGATTGAAATTTTGTTAGTTTTGAATCTTTTAAAGAAAGTTATGTTGAGCAGAAGGATTTCAGGTAGAAAAGATTTGTATTTAAGCAGATAAGTTTTCTCTTACACATCTGAAATCGAAATTAAGCCTAACGTGGCTACATCCTGTCGGAGATTGGCAAAATCTATGGGTTCGCACCGGAATCATTACACTGCATTTTATTATATAGAGATTAATTACTTTAAAAAAATTTTGGACATTTTCGTTTTCGTTTTTGGCCGAAAGTAGAAAGATTACCGAAATTTGGCTTCAAACTTAAAAACCTGTTTCGGTCGATCCTTAATGGTAACCTTGTTATAAGTGTGGTTTGGAGGAGACTTTGGTTGGATGGAAATTTTATTTATTTTTAATCCTGCTGAAGTTCTTTTGTTTGTTTGTTTATGGCTTTTGGGCTGGATAAACGTGATGATTTATCAAAAAAGGAGTGCAAATTTTGGTATGAAATTCACATTAGATCTGTTGAGTAAAACAAGTAGCAATGCTGTTATATTCTTAGAGTGTTGCAATACTTACTCTTTCTGTATTTCGTTCAAATTGGAATATTATGTTAATTAGAGATTGTGTGTTTGCAAGTTTTTTAAAAAAATCTTATTCTTAATAGCTAGTGTTTTAAAGTATTTCATTACAAAATATGATTTAGATTATAATTTCAAAACATTTTCATTTATAATGATAAGGATGTATCAAACATTAATGTTAGGTTTAAAAGGGATTTTTTTTAAAAAATGGCAAATTTAGTTGATGAAAACCAAAGATTATATTAGTCTCTATATTAATATATTTCATAATTATGTTTGTTTTTGCAATAATTAACTGCGGGGAGGGGACATTTTTTAATCACTGCAGCATTTTAACTTTAGAACATTACTTTTCTCATACATTATTTTCAAGTTTATCTAATAATTTTTTTTCTGAGTTAGAATTAAATAAAATCATCATTTTTTAATATAAAAAAGTATAGTATTAAAATAACATGGTATGCATAATAGTGACTTGTAATCTGTGTTACTGCAAAGAAAGAAGAGGGGGGGGGGCAGCAATTTTTTTTAGGTATACCAGTTGCTTCTACTTAGTTAAAAAATCTTTCTGTTAATGCTTTTAATATTGGATTATCTCAATTTTGGATCAAAATTGCTTAGTGGTGCCATTTATTAATTAAAATATAAACAAAAGTGTCTAATAGCACCATTTTAAGAACTATACAGATATGTATCAGTTTTATTTTTGCCCTATTCTGCAAATTAATGTTTAATTGTGTTACTCATAAATTATTTTTTAAATTATTTTTTGAATTTTAATAATAAAAATAAAATACTACTAAAATTTGTGTATCTAAACAAATTATATAACAAATTGTTATTTCATACGTGAAGACTCAATATTTAGTAGATGTCAGTCAAAAAATAATTTTAAGACCCTGTTTTTATTTAACTTATGCTAGGAGCCCTATGTGCAGTCGAAGTGATCAAAAGGCTTAACATCATTTATAAAAGCAAAGGTATTTAATGGAAATTACTACTTTTGAAACAGTATTAGAAACAGCACCTCCTTACATAACATGAAATGTGTCACCATTTTTCAAACTTTTTATTTTTAAAAGAGTTTTGCTTTAATAATAAATAATAATAAAGGACTTTACGTTGTAATATCGATACAAAGCAAATAGGTGTTGCTATCCAACGTACAATTTATACACAAGTTTAACATAAAACTCTACGTTTCGGTTTATTCTTTAAAACCTTCATCAGGAGAAAAATTTTCTAAAATATAAATCGACAACAAACTCTTTACATGCTACATTTTGAAATCAATTCAATATTCAAAACATTCTAACGGAAACCTCTTACTCCCAAATAAAGAGTTCAGTGGCGCCATCTTTTAATCAAAGATGCAAACGAAGAAAGACTAGCTGAAAAAATGGAATGCTAAAGTTATTTCCAAACAAGTTTTTCCGCGCAATGCTATTATTCGTGAATCTTTAGAAATTCGTCTAAGAAACCATGAAGTGTGTAATGATAATGTTTCCTTTCACATACCAGAAATATGGCTTTCAATTTTGAAAAGTCAATGAAAATTCCATTTTTTCAGCTAGTCTTTCTTCGTTTGCATCTTTGATTAAAAGATGGCGCCACTGAACTCTTTATTTGGGAGTAAGAGGTTTCCGTTAGAATGTTTTGAATTTTGAATTGATTTCAAAATGTAGCATGTAAAGAGTTTGTTGTCGATTTATATTTTAGAAAATTTTTCTCCTGATGAAGGTTTTAAAGAATAAACCGAAACGTAGAGTTTTATGTTAAACTTGTGTATAAATTGTACGTTGGATAGCAACACCTATTTGTTTTGTATTGAGTTTTGCTTTGTTGTGTTTATGCTTTTGTTTTTAAATTGGATGGAAGAAATTTCCCCAAATATAGAGATAATCTCTAAAACAATAGAAAGAGCAATAAGATGGACCAGGGACATAAAACAGGAAAGGCCTCATAGGGCTAAAGTCCACCCCATCAAATGAAGGTAATCTTTTAAATCAGATGACCAATCCTAAAGTCTCTTTATTATTTTGTATTTCTGATTATTTCTTTTGAAAAACCATCACAGTACATTTAATATATATACCGGGTGAGCCAAAAGTGCATTTTAATGCCCTTTTATCTTTAAAAATTCATAAAAAAGGAAGAAATTATGATAAACGAGTGCGGTTTGCAAAAAAGGGTTGGCTCACAAGGTAGTCAAAATTTTTTTAGCAGCAAAAAAAAAAAGTTAAAAAATCCCATGTAGAGGGCGCTGACGACCCAAAACACAATGAACGGTATAACAATAGTGCCGTGGAATGTTCTGGACAGTGTTGAATTCAGACACTTTGCTCCAGGAGGGATTTCTGTGGCTCCGGGGGGGGGGGACATCATAGTGTTCCGGGAGAGGGGGGAATTGCACTTTTTGACCATTGAAAACACAAAATCTCAAATCTTCTACGGGGGACATCTCATTGCACCAGAGGAGTGCCCCCCCCCCCGGGCCACCCCCTGAAATCAACACTGGTTCTGGAGGTGATGTTGAAAATTTGTTATTGGAAGAACAAATGAATGGGGCGTATTGTTATCCTGTTCATTGTGTTTCGGGTTGTCAGTGCCCTCGACATGTGATTTTTTAACTAATTTTTTTCCCTGCTAAAAAAAATCCATCTACCTTGTAAGCCCTTTCTTACAAACCGCATTCCTTTATCATAATTTCTTACTTTTTTATGAATTTTTAAAGTTTTAACGAACTTTTGGCTCACCCGGTATATATTACAATTGATTATATATCTAATGCGTAAATTTCTGGACCTAGGATCTTAAGGGGCTACTTCAGTCACGCAAAAAGACCCGCTTGCTAATGCTAATCCTATGTAAGAAATTTATCAAGATATCTCATTTGCATTTCAATATTTTTAAATGATTTTTTTTGCATTGGATAGCTGTGGTCAATCTGTACAAAGGCCGTTTTTTACTTTTTCGATTTTGATTGCAGATTTTTTTTAAATTAGGATGTTTTCACTTTCAAAACCAGTTCCGAAAGTAAAAGCATCCTAATAAAATAAAAAAAAAAACCTGTTAGCAAATCCAAAAAAGTAAAAGACGGCCTTCGTACAGACTGATCTCAGCTATCCAATGCAAAAAAAAAAAAAAAAAAAAAAAAAAAAATCATTTAAAAATATTGAAATGCAGCCGAGATATCTTTATAAATTCCTTACATAGAATTAGCATTAGCGAACGGGTCTTTTCGTTTGACTGAAGTAGCCTCTTAATGCCAACTCTGCATTGTTATTTTATGCTCATATATTTAATCCGTCAGCACACGCACCTACATTTGTAGATATTAGTAGACACATTTGTAGATGGGGGTAGATTTTATGCCAGTGTGCGTATTGCGGGTTAATATTTGAACCTGCACTTTCAATTTCGTATCTTAATATTTTTACACATAAGATTTGATATAGTTCAAGCAGATTTAATTTATAAATTGTAAACATGAAATACAATTGTGCATGCACTGATATTCAAAAACTTTTTTCTCCAAAAACATTTTATTATAAAAATAGTGTATCCCTTGCCATCCATCTGTTTTCTCAGTATTTTAATAGTTATACTCTCCAAGTATCTTAAATATTCCATCTAAAATAATTAAAATATTTGTTTCGTGATAATGTCATTAATAATTAGTTCGAAAATTTAATTATTCTAATAGATGTTTTATTAATAATTGATAATTCAAATTGTTCAGTTTATTTGAAACTGACTAGTATACGAGCACCTTTCATAACACAAGCCTACAATGGTTGTGGTTTTTATCTTTTGATAATTGATTTTTATGTATTTTTGAGCGCTAAATCCGAAAATATCTTTGTTCATAACCATCATGTCAGGATTTTTTGCAGATTGTGCATTTCGAAGATACTCAAAAAAATAGCGAAAATCTGATACTATAAAATAGATATTATGATTGTGTTTTTTAACTTTTCATAATTGATTTTTATGTAATTTATAGCACTGAATCTGAAAAAAACTTTCATTTTTAAGCACCACGTCAGGTTTTTTCGCAAATCTTAAATTTCAAAGTTAAAAAGTAAAACAATAGCTAAACTCTGTCAAAGCCTTACTGAAAGAAGGCAAATATTTTAAATAGATCTGCAACAAATTTCAAGTGTTACCAACTACCAAAATAAAAGAGGACACTGAGATAAATTCCGTAGAGAATATAAAAAGAAAAGTGCGAGGTAGAGCATGACTGGTTCAAAGAAACTTCCACGCTTGGAATAAAATTGTAAGGATTTTAAATACACAATCTTTTACATTTTTAATTAAAAAAATCCATAGTATAAGCTAAAAATGAAAGTAAATTATTATGATAAAAATGTTTGACGTGTCTATTTTATAGTATCAAATTTTCACAATATTTCAACTTTCTTAAAAATTTACCATTTAGAAAAATTTCGGACATGATGAAATAAAATTAAGGTTATTTTTGGATTCAGTGCTACAAAATACATAAGAATAAATTATCTAAGGCTAAAATACATAATCATCACATCTATTTTATAGTATCAGATTTTCAATATTTCTTTACTTTTTAACTTTGAAAGTTATGAATTGCAAAAAAACATGATGTGATGCTTAAAAACGAGGTCATTTTTAAATTCATCGCTACAAAATACATAACAACCAATTATCAAAAGCTAAAAACCTGTCACAATCCAAATTTTGTAGGCTAGTGTTGTATAATAGTGTTGACTCAAGAAAAAAAGGACCGCCGGGCGGGAATTTTTCAAAAAAGGAACACCATTCTAAAAAAAGGTACATTTTTCAAAAAGGGAACACTATTCTAAAAAAAGAATACTTTTTCAAAAAGGGAACACTATTTAAAAAAAGGGCACATTTTTTTTCAAAAAGGGCACAATTGTACCTTGTTCACAAAAAATATTTTAAACTTTTTTGTTTAGAGTCCCTAGAATTTGCGATATTTTCCCGGGATCAATTGAATTGCCGCAGGGCACATAGGAAGTCTTAAAAAGGGCAGCCGAGTGCATTGGAAAGGTTTAAAAGTGCCGCCTTGCACAAAAAAGAAATAAAAAGGGACGCCGAGCGCTGCACACTGCTAAAGCGGCTTCGAGTCAACTTCATGTAAGTTAGACGATTTTATTACATAGTTATTTTAGCCTAAATTTGCAATATAATTTACAATAGATTACTGCGATACTGCTGTTTGAAAATTATTGGAAAATATTTAAAAGATAAAAGTGTGATACAGAATCTTAATCCTAACTACCACTTATCTTTTTACACCTGCACATTTCTTAGCATATAGATAGCATATACATTGAGAATATTCTTTGAACAAAGTGATCTAAACGAGTGCAGAATACAGAATCAATTTCAAAGAAATTAATTTTCCTCAATTTCACATTTTTGTGTTCTTGTTAAAGTTAGTACTATACAGATTTCTTATTCTTTCTCCATGTTGTAAAGTCTCTCACACCTTTATTTTACTTATTTTGAAACTTTAGGCAAATAAATATATTTTTTTTTCGAAAACAATTAATATTTCAACATTTTAGTTTAAGGTTAATTTCTTTCTTTTAGAGGCATTCTCAGAACAATATTAAAAAAAACACACACTGAGACAAATTTCTGAGTATATAAAACTTAGTATGATCAACTAAAAAAATAGTCTAAATATATTTTGATGTTTTGAATAATGTGTTTGGAGTATTATGTTTCAAGAATCAAACTAGATTTCTAACCCTGACTTAGTAAACGTTTCGCCAAGCTACCCCCAAGGCATCATCAGTGCAAATTAACCATTGTATAACAAACAACAGAACGAATCAAGAACAGACAAAGTTAGGGGGGTAGCTTGGCGAACCGTTTATTAATTTTATTTTAATTATTTTTAGTATTTTTAATTTTTTTATAAATTTTATTTTTTAACTAGTATCCCTCCCTATGCCCGCTGCGCTGGTCCATTTTTCCAAATGAACCTTTAATCAAACAAATGATGAATTTGATCTTGTGATTTAAAAAAATAAGACCTTTAACTGAATGTCTTTCCGCAGTGCTGAATCGATATATCGATATGAACGCCATTGTGCTATTATATTTTCTAATGTGCAGACAAAATTTCAGCTGTTACGGTCTATCTCAAGATTATCCCTCATAGTAGGATTTGGTAACGAATGATAGCACAATATACGATATTTCATTTTGTATCAGAGCATTCTCGTTAGAAAGAGCCAATATGGTGAGAGTTCCGATCACAGAATTTTCCTCATCTATATTTTTAAATTATTTAAAGAAAATGTATTTTAAAGTCTCAGTTTAACCTGAAGCTATAAACCAGTTTTTTTTATTGTTTATTGTCCCATGTTATACATTATAGCCTCCATGCTGCAATGTGCAATCTAAATATTTAGTACTTTTCTGGTATTTCAACACCATTGTTGCCAAGCGTAATTGTTGGCACCAAACGAAGCATTTGAAAAAAAAAGTAACATTGTTGGCGCGAAAGTTATCATTTCAAAATTACAGAGTTTCGAGAACTATTTTATTAAATGAATACAAATATATACTGAAAATAAAAACACAAATATTATACAATAAAATATTTTATTTTAAATACCAATTTAAACTACAGAATGAAATTGTGTCTCTTAGCAATGCTGTGAACATTTCCATTTTTGAATCAGCGAAAAATGAAATTATAACTTAATTTTACTTAATAATAAAAAATATTTTCGATTGGAAAAATAGTAAATGAAATAATGCATTGTTACGACTAAATAATAATTGAAGCCAAAAGTGATCCACGTTCAAAAAATAGAAGCGGTCTTTTTTGGGTCCCCAATAATTTTTTTAAATTATTTCTGTGATAGGTTGCCTGAAAAATCTCAAGGAAAAACGGTACTTTTATGTTAGCCGGCCAAATCTGATAAACAACAAAATATTGTTCCCATTGCCATTCATTTAAAATATAAAGTTTTCACTCTTTTAATTTAAAATACACATATGTTAAATATACATATTACATACCTTTAAAATAGTTGCTTTTCACCCATTTCATAAAAAATTCAAAAGGATAAAAATAACAAATAATGCTATAAACAAAAATATTCTACTTCATCATCAATGTATTGTTTCTAATTTACACATGTGAAAAATAAAATATGCTACTGCCCAGCAAAAAAATGCTATTGGCGAGATTTGTGCCCGGCTAAATTAAAAGACCGAGAAATAACATCATCGCGTAGCTGGTTTCTACGGAATTTGTAAGTGAAATCTAAAACGAAAAATTTTGTAAGAAAATTGTGTTAGTCAAAATAGAGACCACTCCGACGCCTAGATTAGTGAACAATCAAGTTTGATGTCAAATATCAGTCAGGAATTGTTTGATTAAACCCATTTAATGAATATTTCTCCCCAAATCGACGATGGTTAGTCAAATAGCAATGCTGTCATTTGAGATCTGTCATAAACGGGTTCACCTGATAACATAATTTTCTATACTTTTCCAGTATAGGGATCATTGTCGGTTTTTTTTTTTTTTAAGCATGGCGCAATTTGGACTTCAAAAAGTGAGATTTGTGGACAAATGATATGAACAGCTATGAAAATAAATATGATGAACTTTTATGCTTTTTTGCCTATGTATTCATATAATAAACTTTTTAATGAAATACATTATTACTATTGTTATTTATATTCAATTTAATTCTGTTTTTATATAAAAAAGATAAATGGCTTCTTTATAGTAAATAAATTCTATAATTATTGAACAAAAAACACTCATTGAAACTTTACTTCTTCCGTCAAGCCCATTTTCTGCATTTCGCCAAGGGATTGCCAAGGATCGCCAAGGATATTGGAAAATTACCAAAATTTCCCCCATTGATATATAACTAAGCAATGTAGAACAATATATTATATTCTAAAGCTGCCTTTGAAAAATTATCATACTAACAATGCAAACCACGAAAAAACAGTATATTAGAGCTTTTTAAAAAGGTAAATTTTTGATAATTGCGGTCACCAGATTCCACAATTCTCCCCATAGCTGAATAGCTGAGCAAGGTAGAAGGATATGTTAGATACTAAAACCCTCTCTGTAAAATTATCTGATTAAAAGTGCAAGTTCTATCGAAAAACATTCGGCAGAATCTTTTCAAAAGATTATTTTTTCATAATCTGGTTCATCTCATTAAAGAACTTTAAACCAGAATTCGATACCTAAGCAACGTAGACAACGTAGAATGATATGTTATATACTAAAACCTTCCAAAAAAAATTACATATCTAACAGTGCGAGTTCAGCAGAACTCGAGTTATAAGCAACTGGAACGAAATTTCCATTTTTATTATATATATATATATATGTGTGTGTGTGTGTGTGTGTGTGTGTGCACTCTCCTACCCTCCCTTTTGAGTACCTAAAGTGGTTTAAACACCAACGTACGGAGTAACCAATTTCAATTCGAGTAACTTTTGCCGGTTACTCGATTTGTTTAAGCATACCACGACGTTCCTGAAGCATTTTTCTATACGTTGCACCACTTTTTTCGAAGTTACTCAGAAAAGCGCTATTCCACAGTCATTCATACACACCGTGTGTTATGTAAAATCTAAAATCTGTATAACGCCATCTGGCGGTGTGTAAAAATGCAGCCTCAAACCCAGGGAGTTTCCTAATTATTACTCGGTTAAACGGTAATAGTCCAATAATGGCAACCCTTGTGTGTTTGGTTTCTTTGGTAATACAGGGTTGCTATATAAGATTTTCCTCTCTATTTAGCGGTTACTCACTAAAGCGGCAATAATCCAGGAATGGCAACCTTGTGTGTTTCTTCGGTATTTCAGGTTTGCTATGCAAGTTTCGCCTCTTCATTTAACTAGTATTTTGATAGAAGAATATCTGTCTATATAGTTTTTTAAATGTAATGAAAAATCAAATATGAAATTCACGATTTTATTAAACGTAGCTTCCGAGCGTGAATTTCTTACGAAATAAAGATCTGAAATAACTTAAAATATTCAGTGAAAACAAAATATTAAAAAGAAATTGCAGGCCTAATTTTAATAGCGTAAATTGTCAATATTCCAATTAAATTCATTTTAAACATCCCCTCTCGGCGCCAGCCGAAACAATAGGTTATTTCTTCTTCTTCTTTTTTATTCTTTTAAAGATATAATGCATCAGATTTAATAAAATTTAAACAAATTGGTGTTATTCCCTCCAAATTCACTATTTTGTTAAGAAAGCTAATTTGTTAGCAAAATTTTTATTCCTTACGGAATGTAATTAAATGCATATGAGATAGATATAGCAAATTTGTTAAGCAATTATTTAAATTATAGAATAAAAAATACCAACTGGCTATAATATTGTCCCTATTTCATACAAGGTCCTAACCCATATCATTCAACGAAAGCCATAAAAATTTTTAAATGTCTCGTCTAGCAAAATGAACAACTTTTATTGAAATCAAACGATTTTAACATAGTCTAATAATGAGTTGATGGATTGAAAATCTAGTTCCCTTAACTGTAAATTTATTCGATTTTTCAAATGGCCATTATTTTTGAATTAAAAGGCCCAAATTGAAGTTTTTTTGTTTTTCTTTTTTTGACGATATTGTGACAACTAAAGGTTGTAACATTTGATGATACTAAGCTATAATAAGATTATGATACAAATGAAAAGTTATTTTAGTATGTCTGTCACCAAAGTAAACAATTCCCAATGATTTTAATGAAATCGTTAGAAATTTACCATGTATTTCTAATGAACTGAACATATAGCTTCACTGACCATATTGTTTGTTATTTAGATTTTCAAAGGGTCGTTATTTCCAAACGACTTTCAGAATTTTCTTAATTAATGAACGCACCCAATATAATTTTACTTTTAAAAAAGGAAAATATATTTTCCTTTTCCGACTGAGCTAATACAACTTGTATATTGCAATATTTCCTTGGTCCGACTTAGACTACGTAGAGCAGTGGGGCAAATATTATTTTAAACGCCTATCTTCTGTCTATCCACAGAATTTGTTTATAAATAGTATGCTTAAGTGACTACTACTAATCTTCATGCCTTTTGTATATATATACATAAATTTTATACCATGTAGTATTCCCATCTGTTAATTTTATAACACAACAAAGATAGTCACAATTAAAAAAAAAATCTAGTAGAAAATAGGAAACTAATGAAAAAATTGATGGATTGCTTTATGGGATAAAAGTCTGCGACCTCCACCTTTGTTTATCTATATATGTCATGAAATATCTAAAAGAACGCCCCCCCCCCCACCCCCCGCATTGATAATCATAAATTGTTTTAACTTTCCGCGTTAAAAGGAAAACGCCAATAGTTTCACTTGAAAACAATGTACTACTATGTTTTTATAACACAATTTTAATCATTAGTTTTTTGATGATGTAGCACATTCTTTTTTGGGTGGCGGGAGGGGCAGGGCATGAGCTACAGGAAGTAGAGAAGGAAAGGAGAGGAAACGCCCTTCCTTAATATTTGAAAGTCTTTTTGGCGAAAAGGAACATTGGTAATTTTGGGCAATTTTTACTCAATTTGGCATCCTAATTCCTGCCATTGTGAGCTGGTTCAAATGAGGTGGCAGGGGCTCCATTCGAAGGAGGCAATAACCCCCCCCCCCCCCCAAGGAATTTGATTTTTCAGAAAATTTATCAACTATCAATTGTCAAACTCAAACAAAAGTTTAAAATTTTCTCAAGCGCTAAAGTATTTTATCAGATTTGATTGCAATAAAAAAATATGCATTAGATAAATGCTTTATGCATAGAAATTAATAATTATAAAAAATATTTCCTATTCGAACTCTTTTAAGGTGAGACCTATATCGTACTTTGGCTAATTAAAAAAATACATGAGAGACATTTTCTTTTAGCAATTGCTTCTCAACTGTGTACAACTTGATCATAGGAAAACTAGTCCCCTCATTCCTGAAATTCAGGGGTACAGTTTTTTCTGATAGTTTTTTTTTTCTTTGGGGGGGGGGGGGAGGGATTGAAGGGGCGAGTAAAATTCTAGTTCTTAATTATCTGGCTTTATTACTTTCTTTTTTAATTATTAGTGTCACATTATATTTACTGCAATTTCTGCAATGTTATCAAATTATTTAATTATTTGCTTTATTAAACCATATTATGCATGGAACACTCTCAAAATTCTTCAACGCCTAGGAATGGAGACTGCGCGCACCCGACAAATACAATTCCTTCAGCGCAAAAACCGACAGACTTCCACCAAATACCAAAGTAAAAAACACGTTTATAATAAAGTAGTCTATAATTTTATCCCCTATGTACAGAAATGAACACATGAGTTATTACTATGGGCCACCATTAATAGTCAAATATATAGTTTTTCTTTTAAAAAATATTCAGGGCATCCTTATGAAAAACCAGGTTATCCTGACTCCGACCGAGCAGAAAAACTTAAAATGTACCTCACTCGCAACGAAGACAATACGTTAACATATCCTGACGCAGGACTGTAATTTCATGTAAATACGAAAACCGCTAAAATGATTTCCATTGAAAGGCAACCCGATCGAAATGAAAGAAAATTTAATCTTTATTTTAATACAATTATTGCAAAAGAAGTCTACAATTATATCTTTAATATAAACTTTAAATTTTATGTAGAAAAATGATGATATAATGTAGTATTCATTAATGTTCAAATATGTAGCTTTTTCATCTGAAAAATATTCAGGATTTCTTTGAAACGTACGAACCCACCTCATAATAGTGAAAACGCAATCCGAAAAAATTAGCGCTTTACCTTACTTTTACTTGCAGAAAATCACTAAAGAAAATTTTCTTATCGCTGTAGAGCACAAAAATTGCAAATTTCATGACCTATTCATGACGTTCTTCTGCTGATTATCTCATGACTGATTGAATTTCATGATTCTTTTTTTTTTGCGATCATCTGACGAAATTTGCAATTTTTTCTGCGATCGTTTCACGGAATTCGCGATTTTTTTTTCGACAACCGTTACCGAAATTGCTTTTTTTTCTCACGACCATTTGTCGATATTCACAATACGAAATTCCATATTTGTTTCTGAGATTTTTTGACAAAATTCGCGGTTCTTTTTCATGATCATTTGTTGAAATTTGTGATTTTTTTTTCTACCACCGACTTATGTTTAATTTTTGGCGCGATAGTTAGACGAAATTATGTATCTTATTTCAAGATCGTTTGACGAAATTCCCCTCGATTGTTTGAGTAAATTTTCGAGATTTTTTGTACAATATTTTGATGAAATTCGCGATTTTTTTTCGCAATCCTTTTAAAAAAAATTCGAGATTTTAGTTTGTACAATCATTTGACGAAATCTGCATTTCTTTCCACGATCTCTGATGAAATTAGCAACATTTTCCACGGTCGTTTGGAGAAATTAGCGATTTTTTTCCTCAACGATTTGGGGATTTTTTTTTCAAAATTTTGTAAAATTCGCGATTTTTTTGTGACCCATTGATGAATTGATTTTCGGATTTCGAAAGAAAAAAAATCGTGGACTTTCACGAAAACTGAAAAAAAATCGCAGAATATTCACATATCCGATTTTCCCTTTTGAGAAGGAATTCTTAATTCTGTTATAGACAGGCTTCGTTTTCATAAGTTTTACTGTAATACATCTCTTTTCAGAGCTATACTATAGAGTGGATGGTTTAATAGTCTTTGCGGATACCTGTAAAAATGTAACCTATAATAGAAACCTGTCTAAAAAGAAAAATTTTCATATGCAGTATATTGAAATTTTACCTGTTAAGACGGAAACCTGTTTAAAACGAAATATTTAATTGGTTCTCAAGTTTTTGTATTCAAAATTTTTACTGTTTTTGTAAGCATGTTTACGTTTCATGTTCGGTGGTGGTGTGGGGGGCGGTGGTAGACGCCCGGATCCTTGCCTTAGCTACATAACTTAGCTCAAAAATCTTTGCCTCCCCCCCAAGAAAGTTCTGAAATGGCGCCCCTGTGAGGTGGCTCTGCATGTCCGTGCAATAGTCAGGCTTATAACGATAATTCTTAAGAACTCTTTTCTACAGACATGTATATTATGAGCAGAATTTACAAACACTCCGCAATAAACATAAGTTTAGCTAATATTAGAAACGCATACAATAGATAAAAATGCACTTTTAGTTATGTAAGTATCGCTCATACATAGTAATGAAACCGAATTACCGTATAGTGCTCTAAATGAGTTACTGTTGACATATTTTAGTGTATCCTTGTAAAAGATTTATAAATACTACACACTCTACATTTAACAAAAAACATGTTGCAATACACCTCAGTAACTGGATGTGATTAAAGCACTGTCCAACTGGACCGTTACCCTATGGTCTCTGACTTTCAGGGCTCTGAAATTTAGTATGCAACGTTAATAAAGCTGATATTTTAAATCTATTTTGATCTAATAGTAAATATGATTGATATTTTGTGCTTTTACAGTAAGATAAGATTAAAATATGTATATATATATATATATATATGCATTTAAATATTTCTGTATTCTAAAGCATATAACATTTTCTGTGACAGTATAGGAAGGCGAGAAGGAGGCGAATTAATACCAGGCCTGCACTTCTTTTTAACTTGATCGAATCCTGCTCGATAATGCATACCGATTTCATTATGTTTGAAGAAATCTAACATAACTAAAATACGCTGTAATTTAATTATCTCTATAGATCTTAGTGTAACAGATTTTTTATGTATCAATGTAAACGAACAACAAATGTTATAACAAACTCATTCAATATAATTCTAAGTTCTATACATAGTAACAATTAGTTTTGAATATTCTCGGTAGTTAAAGCGTTACTATGATGACACATTTTACATAATTTTCTTCAGTGGCAGATTTCGTTTTAACAATGGTATCACTACAGATAAAAAAAAGTTTATCTGTCTCATTTTTCTGTAATTTTCCTCAAATTATTCGAAATAAGAAAAAATTTACCTGTTTCACCTGTTTTAAAAATAGTCTTTCTTACTTATTTAACTTGTATATTCTGTAGATGCATATTAAATAAATAAAAGTAAAATTAGTTCCTAAAACAAATACCCTTTTATAAGTTTTAATTTTTTTTTCTTAAAAATCACGCCTGAACCTGATTATTCAAAAATAACGCTTTTTTACTCTTCATAAAAAGAGCGAAAGCGTGAATTTATTAAATATATATAAATATATATTAATTACTTTGTTTTCATTTTTAAGATATAGCAAGCGGAACATTTGATACTTTAATTTATATTAAACTATTAAATTGTAAAAGAGTATTTTTTTAAATACTACACTTTTTATTTTTTACTTTAATTTATTTCTCCTTTTTAATTTTTGAAGTATGTCTTTGTTGCAGTTTCATAACCAGTTGACCTATTTAAGCAAACGTAATTGGACGCATTATGGTCTCCATTGTTCTCGTGATTCATATAAAGACATAAGTGTCTGATTGTAACTTCTAATGAAAGGGGTCACTGGAAATACCCCTAAAATAACAGTACAGATTAAAAAAACTCTTGTTTCTTATAAAAAATTTTAAACGTTTTCTAATGTTAAAAACAGTTTATAAAGTAATTAATAATGCAGTGCTCAGTCCTAAACCTAATTAATGTAAGGAAGTTTTAAAGTTTTATTACTGCGTCAGAGTAGAAGGTAATTTAATAGGTATAAAACTTCTTGCAAAACATTTAAAAACTGATGCATTTAAAAATCATTTCTTTTCGATAAATACATGATACAAAAAATAAATAAATAGAAAGAAAAGTGACCAGTTAAACTGATGGCACGGAGCTCACACTGATTGTATATTACACTCTTATTTCAAAGAATAATTCTGCATGAAATTTTCACTTAACTAAATTAAGAGGGGATTAGCCCCCGCCCCCCCCTCTTTATACTTAACCAATGAACCTCCAAAACTAGTCAGGGAAGTGCCTTATCTGAATAAACCTTTATACCAAATTCGAAGCAAATCAGATAATTCTGCATGAAAAACACATTTAGCTAAATTAAGGGGGGATTAGTTGCCCCATTTCCAACTTTTATACTTAACTAATGAACCTCCAAATATAATCAGTGAAGCGTCTTATAAGAATAAACCGGTATACCAAATTGGGAGCAAATCGGATAATTCTGCATGAAAAACCAATTTATCGAAATTAAAGGGGATTAGCCCCCGTTCCCCCTTTATACTTCAGGAATGTACCCCCAAAACTCATTAGGGAAGCACCTTATCAAAATGAACATATTTACAATTTGATTCAAATTGGATATTTCTGCATGAAAAATCCTTTTATTTAAATGAAGGGGTATTAGTCCCCCTTACCACCCTTTATACTTAACCAATTAATCCTCAAAAGTAATCTGCATTATCTGGTGTTTTTCACTCCTGTTCTTTTATTTTGGTAGAAAGACTTACGAAATGGCACTATTATGCAACCTTAAAGAAAGTTTATTTTAGATATTTGTGCTTTAAATTGCGTCGATTTTTTACATGTCATGTACAGATTAAACATAACGTTCTAAACATTGGTTCTCAAAAAAAAAAAAAAAAAAAAAAAAAAAAATCCAATAATAACTCGAAACTTTCGGGCACATTTTCTGACTAATTTTTAAATATAAAAGCATGCTAGTTGCAGACATAGTTATGGCATTAATTTGTAATCGATCAGTTTTTCCTTTTTCGATAAATGAATCATTTCTTTAGTTATAAACGAATGTAGTCTTTGGAAGCACTTTTTTCCTTTTCTGTATTGTCGTCTTCGAAAATCGGCCAAAGTAGAGATCGAATTAAAATCTACATTTCATGCAGCGATATGTGCATAAGAACGCATTATACCTAAAAGAGATTATTCTTCATTTATATATTACTAGCAGGCTTTGCCCGTTTCGCTGGTTGGTTTCGCCTAACTAACTTTGAAACAAATGAAAAATTTTAGTGAATTGGAGCATCTGTTTAAAAGTAATATGGAACGCTATCTGTCTTTCTGTATTGCTGAAAACGATAGGAACGGCATTGCGTTATGTTTTCTAATGCTTTAGGTAAAATTTGGCTGTTAAGAAGCGACTACTTTTGTTGATCATTTATTGTAAGATTTGATGTAGAACAATATGCAAAATGCTAAAATCTCCCCTAAAAATTACTTAATTAATAGTGCAAGTCCCATCAAAATCCATTTAGCAGAATTTACGTTATCAACAGCCGGAACGTAATTTTCAGTTTCATTTATATATATATATATATATATATATATATTAGATAGTATAAACCCCAAATCCTTCACAGATGCAATGATTTTTTGTCAAGTAAGCTGAGGTTACTGGAAGATGCGATATTTTATCAATTTCTACGCACAGCTCTTTTAGTTACTCGATGATGCCATCTTCTGCCGTGTGTTACGCAGCAATATAAGTTACTCGATGACACGGTATTTTATCAATTACTATACACAACTATCTCAGTTACTCGATAATGCGATCTTCTGTCGATTTATACACACAGCGATCTAAGTTACTTAATGGTACGTTTTTTTTTTCAATTCCTACATATTCTCAGTTACTTAATAAAGTGATCTTCATCCATCTACACTCACCGCATGTTAAGTTACTTGATGATATGGTACTTTATCCCATCAGAAAGACACAGAGATTTTACCTTAAAAGTGTGAGTGTAGGCGGGGGGGGGGGGGGGGCTCACTTAAGAGAATTTGGACGAGTATTTTGACAAATCGTTGCATAGTCTGAGTAATTATTTTAAAAAGTTAAGTTTTAAACCCTTAAATAGGGAAACCGGTACTTTTATTCTTTTTGGCAAGGAACATGACACAATAATGTTTAAAAAAGGATTAAAATTGATGTTTTATTAGCAATTTATCTTAAAAGTCCTTTCTGTGAAAAATAAAAACTATATATATATAAATATGGACTTTCTTAAACTACCAAATCTTGTCGATTCGTGAAACCAACATTCTAAACCAGTTAAATATCAACTTTCTCTCCTGACGGATCAGAAGTAAGTTAATAAACGTTACCGCCAAGCAATCGACGACGGTTGATAAAGGAAAACTGTAATTTCCATAAGCTTTTATTAAGATTTCACATAATTTAAAAAATCAGCATTTTTAATTATATCTATGTGATGTTTTCTACAAACGCGTTTATATTTCATTAGTTACAATCATCGATTTATTAAAGTAATAATAAATCGGTATTTTATATTAGACTTACAATATCCTTTAATTATTTTGAGCAGTCTGTTTACGTGAAAATACTTTTGTTGTCAAAAAGGAAATATTATTTGCGCTGACTTAGAATTGCCAACAATAGTTAAAAATATCATCTCGTAATATGAAATAAAGGTCTCGTGTAAATATATTTTTAATTTTAAACTGCTTGGCAATGTTATTATTTGGCCATTTTTAAATATTATGAAGTAATTTCCCCCATTTACTGCGTTTAAATTTACGTATATTAAGGAATTTACTATTTTAAAGTTCTCTTTCATTTTTAATATTCATGTGCAAATACAATTTTTATGACGTAATTTTCAACATTTTCCTCCCTTTAATATATAATTATTTAATTCTAATTTTAAGGTTACTCGAAGATGCGGCATTTTACTAATTCTTACACACTATCTATGTTACTCAATAACGCAAACTGCTGCCGCCTGTATCTGTCTGCTGCCGTTCTGCCGCCACGGCAATTTAAGTTAATCGGCTATACGGTATTTTGCAAATTACTACACACAACTACCTCAGTTACTCGATAATGCGACCTTCTGCCCATCTATAACATAAAGCCATCTATGTTTCTCGGTCATATGGTGTTATACCGATTCTTACACTCAACTATTCATTTACTCGATAATGCGATCTTCTGCCTTTCTGGTCACACAATAAGCAAAGTTACTCGATGATATTGTATTTTATCTAGTCATAAGAGCACTGTGATAATATCGTAGTCGTGTGTAATCGTAGTCTATTATAATCGATTACAAAAAATGTGTAATTGAACTGTAATCGTAATCATTAAATTCATTTTCGAAATAATCGCAATATAATCATAATAAAAAGATTTTACTCCGATTATAATCATAATCTAATCGTAATCCCAATGTAATCTGTATCGAAAAGCTCTGTAATCGTTATCCCGCATAAATATATGATTGCGTTCTTGATTACATCGTTGTTTTCCTCTTCCTTTCGCGCTTCCAAACCAAAATATACTTGGTCGGTTTGTTAAAAATTGTAGCAGGAAAGAAAGAGATCTGTTCCTGTTTTCAACTCATTAAATTGACCCTAAAGTTGGAGTGTGAAAGTTCAGAGATCAAGATGGACAGTATTTAGCCTTTAATGGGGTAAAAGTGAAACATAATCTTATACAGCATATATTGTATCTTTACTCTGAGAACAGAATGTATGTCGTGCACAATATATACGAGTATGGACATAAAGTAGTATTATTTGATTTAACTTTGTTAAAGATATGAGAATTTGGAAAACAAACTCGGCATGTGGTCAACCCCGGGATCATGTGTCATTGAGTGACAGTGATGATGGATAAAAAAAAGGAAAGAAAGTAAAATACTGTATTAATTATTTTATTATGTGAAAGCACTTATATATCCGCTAAATTATCTCCTACCAGAAGACAGTTTTTATTTTCCTTTTAACGTTCACGTGTATCACATTTATTTTAAAATTTATTACATTTAAGATTCAGAAAATCAGTATAATTTTTTAGCTTGTATTTCTCCGTTTTTTGTCCAAAAACAATATAATCATTAATGCTATGTACTGCATATTTATAGACACACACAGATGAGACAGGGAATTGTGTTCTACTATGATAATTGACAAATAGAAGAAAATTTAATCTTTCATAATCGTGAATGAGAACGTAAAAATAAAGCCTCAGAACTCTTTACTGAGGCATTTTCTCATTAACATGTACATGAAAAAATGTGTTTTTTATTGGCTTTTCCATGGTTTTTAAGAATTTATACAGGTAAATGATCAAAACTCAATAAAACAAGGGAGATTTGAAGGGGAGATTTTTTCAAAAAAGCTTAATTGCTTTAGAACTGTGAGCATACTTACATACAAATACTAATGCAGTTCTTGATTCTTAAAAAAATATAAAATTTGAATATTACATATAGATAGTTAAGCAATGAATTTGAAGCAAGAGATGTTCGTAATAGAATCTTGCACAACTCGGGTTATACCTAATCCGAACCCGAAAATATTATTTTAAGTCAACACGAAACCAACATACTTCACCCCGAAACAGAAATGTTTTAAATTAATCCTTAATTAATATAATGCAATTATAGAATATTGGCCTATAATTATATACCTAATATATAATTATTATTTTTTGTAAAAAATAAACACACGCATACACACACACATATATATAATGCCCATTAATATTCAAGTATGCAATTTTTTCGCCTGACAAAATATTTAGGGCTTTTTCTATAAAAGTTTGTGTAAATCCGAACCCGACTCGCAAATGCGAAAACACAATTCGAAGCATTTAATGTTAACATGACCTGCAGATACAAAAAAGTCAACACAACCCAAACTGCAGTGAAGGAAATTAGCTCCAACCTCCAACCCTACCCGAACATTGTGTCGGGTCCGGTTTGCTTAAAATCAGGTTAACCGACACGATGCAGGACTCTAGTTTATAACACGCAGATTAAGATTTCAGTGTAATCAAACTGTAATCGTAATCGACTAGTTCGGTAATCGTAATCCAATAAAAAATATTAATTGTAATCTAAACGTAATCGTAAGCTAGAATTAAAAAAAAATAGATAAACAAAAGTATAATCGTAATCTAATTCGCATAAATATAGACATAATCGTAATCGGGTTTTAGAAATTGAAATTAATCGTAATCGATTACAGTCCTTCGTAATCGACTCGAAGTCAGGTACGCATACCATAGTTTAAAAACCCCTATCTAGAGGGCTAAATTTCAAACATTATTTCATCTTTATCTCCATAATTCTGATTTTTTTAATGAAAAAATTGCTAACATTAAATAAAAAAAATTGAAATAAGTAATACAGTTGACTCCCTAAAATCTGCAAGAAGTCTGCACATCATTGCAGATGTAAACAATGAAAATTTCAGTTCAGATGTAAGGGCAAAATTACAGAATTTTTTAATTTTATATCATTCCGTTTGTATTTGAATATGTAATTAATTCTCTATAATATGACTGAACTCGTGGTTTTTCAGGAAGGAAGTACAATTTATTTCTGAAAAAAAAATCAACATTTTGGTAATCACAATCTTTTTATCAAATCTTTTTATATATTATAATCCATATTTTTTGGTTATTAAGACTGGCTAAACCTGAAATAAAACTTCCTTACTTTATGATTTTTATGTCAATTAATAGGTACCATTCGGAGGCAAGTTTCATTCAATAATTCAAGGAAAATGTATCTTATCTTTATTATGCAGATTTAATTATATATTATTAATTATTTACTTGATCTTTACTTTTAATAGTTTAATCATTTTTTAAATTATCTTACTTCTTATCCTTTTAGGGGTTTTTTTTTTTTTGTACTTAATTATTTTAATATTTTACTATATTGCAAGGATTTTTTTATAATTTTGATTGCATAATTATATTCAAATGACTGTTTAAAAACTGTAAACAAAGCAATGACCAGAAATCTGCAAAATTCTAAAATCTGCACAACTTCTGGTTCCAAGTTGTGCGGATTTGAGGGAGTCTACTGTATAATCATTTTCTCCAGAGGTACTGTCTGTTTTCGTAAAGCAAAACTTTCCGCGCTTTTGCAAATGCTTCAGGTCTGTTTTGATTTTATCAAAATAGGGATGATCGGAGGCTGTTTAGCTGAGTGACAACATACAACTGGAACTTCAGCAAATACCTATCTCAGCGTTACCACCCCTTTGGATCGTAAAATCGTCTCAGAATGTTAGGTGCGGCTTTCGAAAACGAAATGTATTTTTTATGTGTTTATAAGGCATCATTTTGTTTACATTTTAAAACTTCATCAAAATAGTTGTAACTTTTCTAATAAATATGTTACATATAATATATGGCAGTAATAATCAGTATATCTGATGAAAATTCAAGTAATTTTTAAAATAAACTATTTATTTAATGATTTTTTTATCCCTATTACTGTATTTGATTAATAGTATTTCAAGAGCCATAATTTTATATTGTAAAATTATTTAAGCATTCTGCAAGCAGTCCTTGTTCAATCACGAAAGCCTGCCACTAAAAAATTTTAATACAGAAGATGCATATAATATTTTTCTCAGATGTAAACAATAAATTTTGCAGTTAAGAAGCACATGTATTTCACAAATATTACTATTTCTGGGAACACTAAATTTGATACATTGTCGTCTTTAACACATTACTTTGGAGTAATGAAAACATTGTTATTACATTAAACTTCTTTGTAAATGTGTGTTATCACAAAAGCCTGCCACTAAAAAAATTTAATACGGAAGATGTATATAATGTATTTCTCAGATGTAAACAATGGATTTTGCAGTTAAAAAGCACACGTATTTCACAAATATTGCTAATTTCTTGGAACACTAAATTTGATATATTGTCTTCTTTAACGCATTATTTTGGAGTAATAAAAACATTATATTATTTTTTTTTTGTAAATAAGTGCTATAATCGGTGGCAGCTCATGACAGTTTTTTTTTCTTTTTTCTTTTTCTTTTTTTTTTTTTTTTTCGGAGGCGCTAAATGCATGCCTTCAAAAAGTAATATTTTTAAAAAAAAAGAAAATTTTGCCTTATTTAATGTAAGAAACTTCTGCCAAAAATAAGGCAAAGATTTCATTTTTAAAAATAGTGAAAAAGGAATAAATTTGCCAGCCATGCATTTAGTACCTCCAAAACTGTTAGTCACGAGCTACCACTGTTTATAATGATTTTTCCTAGGCATATTTGGATCATGCTTTAAGGTAATTTAATAATGTGTGACATGATCTATGCCTATTATGTATAGGTACAGATTCAATCGCCATGTGACGACTAAATTTTTTGCTTTGGCCACAAACTTCCAATGTCTCAGTCGCCATGCGTTATACAGGTATGCTCCTTTTCTGAAAATGATGATTTCTACCTTTGTAAAAAAAAATGAAATCCGTGTATTCTCCTTCATAATTCCTACAGTCCAGAATGATCTGTTTAACACAGAAAACTATTGTATTACATAGAAAAACAAACGTCTGAAGTGTGTTTCGATTTTTATAGCGCTAAATAATTTTACACATTCACAATTTTTTTAATGTAATGTTATACGATAAAATCAAAATTAGAAATATTGTTGTCCTAATATTTCCCGCTACCATAATTGCTTAGCTTTACATTTTTTTAAATATATCTTGTCCAACTATATCTTCTGAATGAACATAGTTTAACATTTGTATTACACTTAACCACTTCACCGGCGACGGGTATAGGGAAACAGTGCTTTTACCCCCGACTTAACTCGGGGCAGCCGTTGAAGTGGTTAATAATCAAATTTAAAGAATTTTGTGATTAAATTAAACATACTCGTTTGATGTAATTAGTCTGTGTTTTCTTGTACATAGACATACGTATATATCAAATAAATTATTTTCCACTTTGAATTTAGTCCCTCCCCCCCCCCATAAACATTAAATTATTTTTATGTGTTTGTTTCAAAATGTGACCACTCGATTTTTTAGGTTTAGGATCCACTTTCTCCTTCCAGATATTGCGAATCTGTACCTATACTATTATGTAAAATTTTATAATTTTCACTATTTCTAGTCCCAAGGAATGTAATTTAAAGCACGTTTATAAAGTAAATTTAATGATGAATGAAATATGAATCTATGTAATGCAAAATACTGTAATACGCAGAACGTCTCATCCCAAGGTGTGCGTTATAAAGATCTATCGTATTTATCTTCATATGTAATTCACTCATCGAAAACCCTAAAGATTTAGTATCTGTGAGTGCTCTGAAGAAGGCATCATTACAACTTTATAATTTTTTCATTCTGTGGCACAAATTACTCAGCTTACAATTCATCAATCAAAGTATTGCCATCTTGATTTTTTTCCACTTACTTTATTTAACTCAGAAGTGGTTAAGATTTTTGTATATTGTAAATCCTATAGGTATTAATAGCAAAAAAGCATCTTTGACCACTTGGGGTCGAGCAACCGGTATACTTGCCAATTAAGGTGTTCAGAATATTTTATTATTCTCACCACGTATTTTTAATTGTAAAGTTTACCTTATTTAATCAGAGCATTTTTACGATTGATTCAATTACAAAAAATTTTCTGTTTTGAAAAACCGGTGGTAAAAGATTAAATATTAAGCAAAGGACTCGTATCGCAAAGGTGTTGAACATCTTGAATTAAAGTGAACTTTAATAACCTTTCGTTTTAATTGCCAGTCCTCTTCCAATTGAGCTATCTGGACGACAACCCAGCCAACACAATATTCGCTCAGAACAACTACTATGATATCAATTGATTGTGTTAAAAATAATTTAAAGTGTACATGATTATATATTTTATTTTATTATTATTAAGCAACAGACTTTGCAGATTACTTTTTAGGGTTTCGTTCATCTCACGAAACCCTATTCGTCTCGCTCCTCTGTCTGTCTGTCTGTCTGTCTGTCCGTCTGTCCGCCACAGAGCCCGTTCTCAGAAACTATACATGTTAGAGACTTGAAATTTTGGGTACTTATAGCTGAACACCTCACATCAAACAACAAATCATAAAATTTTGAAAAAGTTGGTAATTAACCGAATTACGGGCTAATTAACTTCTAAAATTAACCAATCCACCTTTTTAACGCAAATTCAAACGGACTTTCTCGAAATCATCCGTGTTTCTCCTAAGGGTTGCCAGTAAAATCAGCCGAATGCACGGTTACCACGGAGGAAATTAAGCCGAAAAATGAAGTGGAGATTTTAAAGCGAAATCGTATATCAGAAAATATTGATGCGAGAAATTTGTAAATGGAATAGACAGACGCAGAAAAAAATCTACTTTCATTTGGTATAAAGTTCACATTTCTGCGATCTGTATAAGTTAAAATATCCACTAAAAATCGATCGATAAAAATTTAATTTCTTTAATTGGAAAGACAAGGAAATAAAAAGATTTCAATTCGGCGGGAAAGCAGGTAGACATGACGACGCTGCGGTTTTCCATAATAGCATATTTTAATACGAAATTTTAACTTTTTAAATATTAAATTTTTTGATTAAATTTTTTGGCATCCCGATGTCAAATTTCTCGCTGATTTCATTGATACCCATATCTAAGTCCTATCTTAATTACAAGCTGAAATATTAATTATTATTCAATTAATCGGTTTATTCCTATCAAATGCATCGATTAAAATGAAGAGACGCTTATTTAACCACGAATTAACTTAAATTAGGAAATCTAATAATTTGCCTGGGCTTTTTGAACAGCGATATGAGATGAGTATAACTCATTCATCATCAGAAAGTTTACTTCATACCACTATTTTCTAATAGTAATTTCAGGAAATATTTTGAATTATTGGTTAAGACCGCCACTCAGTCTGTTTGAAACTTTAAGATAGTTTATAACACATAGAAAAAAGTGTAAAAAGGAATGGAGTGTGATATTTCGAGGAGGGGGGGGGGGGGAGCTAGAATTATTTTTAAAATCTTAGCGTTTGTTACCGCAGCAAATATTTTAAATTCTTGTTTAAGACCGCCACCATCCCGACCCATCTATCTACGGAAAGATTGCGTAAAGGAGTTTCGTTCAGATATGCTTTTGTTAAGAATAGAGTGCATTCCCTGGTGGTGGAATGTGGAACTAACATAACGCGATTTTGTTAAAATTAGGAAGTCTAACAAGTCGATCTGTTTGAAACTTTAAGATATTTTATAACACATAAGATAAAGTGTAAGAAAGAATGACACGCGAAATTCCGGGGAGGTGGGTGGGGGGGGGGGGGGGCGCTAGATTTCTATTTAAAAAATTAGCGTTTCTGACCGCTTTAGGTGACTTTTTGAGGGAGTCCTGAGATATATGCTACTTATTTAATATAAAATTGCCTAAAGTTTAGTTACCACTATTTCCTAATAGTAATTTCAGCAAATATCTTAATTTCTTATTAAGACCGCCACCACCTCGAGTCACATATCTACTTATAGGTTGTTTAACGGAGTTTCCTTCTGATACAGTTTTGTTAAGAATAGAGTGCGCTCCCTGGTGGTGGAATGTGGAACTAACGTTTTTGTTAAAATTAGGAAATATAACAAGGCGATCTGTTTGAAATTTTACGACAGTTTATAACACATTAGAAAAAGTTTATAAAAAATGGCGCTTGAATTTTCGGGAAGGTGGGGAGAGGGGGAGGGGCAAAATATTTCTTTTTTGTTTCATACCGTTTCAGGTGCGTTTTTTGATGGAGTCCTCAGATGCATGCTACTTATACTTATTAAATATAAATATGTCAAAAATTAAATTACCACTATTTCCGAATAGTAATTTCAACAATTATCTTAAATTCTTGCTGAAGACCGTCACCCCCTCGAGTAACATATCTACTAATGGGTTGTGTAAAGGAGTTTCGTTCAGATACGCTTTTGTTAAGAAAACAGTGCGCTCCCTGGTGGTGGAATGTGGAATTAACAGACCGCGATTTCATTTAAAGTAGGAAATCTAACAATTCAATCTGTTTTAAACTTTAAGATACTTTATAACACACGATAATAAATTATAAAGAAGAAGGGCGCGTCGCATTTCGAGGAGGGGGGGGGGGGTTGAGGGAGGTGCGCGAACAAAATTAGGAAATATAACTGGACGATCTGTTTGAAACTTTAATATGGCTTATAAAACATAACATAAATTTTTAAAATCAGGCCGCGTCAAAAATCATGGTGACCATCTGCCCACTCCCCCCCCCCAAGGGGGGCACTTTTCTAAATTTGGCAGATACCCGTCATTTGATATATCGTAGCATTTTCGGGGTGGGGGGCGAACAAAATTAGGAAATATAACAAGGCGAATATTAGATGTAAATTTCCAACTGGGCGAAAAATGTCCGGACCAGGATTCGAACCCGGGATCTCCTGGCTGAAGCCGCCAGTGCTCTGCCATCTGAGCTATCCCGGACGATTCTGGTCGAACTTTTTCACCCAGCTAACCTTGAAGATTACAGCATCTGGTCTGAAACCTGGTTCAGCTCAGCAGAATAAATCTCAGGTAATGGAACTCCAGAAATCGCTGGATGCGAAATTACACTAGATTATTTTAACACAATTATTGTAATTGGTAAACAAATCATATTAGATGTAAATTTCCAAGTGGGCGAAAAATGTCCGGACCAGGATTCGAACCCGGGATCTCCTGGCTGAAGCCGCCAGTGCTCTGCCATCTGAGGGCTTTCACCTTGTTGAATATGTTTGAAACTTTAACATAGTTTAGGATGTGTTTGCCAAAATTTAGAAGGTAATCCATGGCGATAAATGTACTGGACGTTTTGAAAGAAAGTGTTTTGAAAGGAATATTAAACGAAACCCATTGTGCGATGTATGATCACACTTACCCACTTGTTCTAAAAAGCTCTAAAGATTCAAATCTCTAGGCTGGAGGGGGAAAGTAGTATTTTTCAGGAATAGGAGGATAATATATATAGAATTTTCTGTATAAAAGTAAAGATTTTTTTTTTTTTTTTGGGGGGGGGGGGGGGTGAGGAGTAGTGGGAGGGAGGAGAGGAGAAATTTGGGAAGTTAGGACTTAATTTATTTATTTATGTTAGTGAGCAACAAATGTTGCAGATTTTTTTTTTAATTAAGTTTGAAAGATTTTAATTATTTATTAAGCTGGAGAGATGAATGCAAAGGGTTAAATTAAAGGCCATAAATTAAAATAAAATTTATGTAAATAGTTTTTTGCGTCATTGTATCCAAACTAAGTGAAATGTATTCAAATTGATACTATGAGGCAAAATAATTATTTACATAAATTTTAATTTTTAATAGCATGGTACAAAGGATAAATCAATTTATTCAAATAAATACATTTCAATGCATTATATAAGTTCAGTGAAAGTGCCATACTTAACAGTGTATTGCAAAATTAAAAATATTCTTTAGATCTGCGAATATATCTCAGCCAAACTAAAAATAATTTAAATTGAATTTTAAAACAAATCGTTTAAAGCCACATCAAGGTGTCACTTAAATTTTGATATCATATCTTATAAAACTCATGCTTTGAGTTTAAGAGAGATATGAATGATAAAGCATTAATGAATAAACTTTTATACATCTTTTTAAATTGAACATAATTTTTGCACATGCAATTATAACAAAATAAGATGATGAAATAAATATGTATAGAGATTATAATTAACAGCATAGCGTCACTCAAAATTTGACATCATTATTTTTAAGTTCGATATTTAAAATTCTTAGAGCATAAGATAAAGCGCTGCGTCACAAACTTTTAATCCGTTAAGGGTTTTTGTATTGATATAAAATATAAGAATTGCAAAAATTACAAATTTTGTACTTTTTTTTTCTCATTTTATATTTTTTTATTAGTTGTCATAACGCATGAACATTCACGACAAGCCTTAGATTTTTGGAGACCCTGGGTACAAACACGATTTTGAGCTCCATTCTTATGTTGTGTTGTGTATTAAGTTGAAATATGTTATAAACGTGTTATATTTTACAGTTTTAATAAGCTGACACAAATTAAATTTGGTACTTTATGGCTTCACGTAGTCAATGTTAGACATAAATGCACAAAATTCGAATTTCGTTTTATTGAAATAACAAAAAGTGGAAATGCATTTCCAATTTTTCTATTTAAAAAAAAGTGTTCTTAAAGTTGGCAATGTCTGTTGTTACAGGGCAGACAGAAAAAGCATGTTTTCGGTCAGGAATCAGTTTTAATTCAAGATGCATAAGGCTTCTGACCTTGCAGGCGAAGACACTCACGAGCTAATGCTAATCTTATGGGGATGGATTTTTCTAATATCTCGTTTGCATTTCGACATTTTTTTTTTCAGTGGATAGCCGAGATCCGTCTCTACATCGCACCTTTTTTACTTTTTCGATTTTGGTTGTAGATATTTTTTAGAATGACACTTTCATTTTCAGAACCGGTTTTGAAATTGAAAGTAACTTTATAAAAAATATCTGCGACCCAAATCGAAAAAGTAAAAACGTGCGATGTAGAGACGGACCTCGGCTATCCAGTGCAAAAAAAAAAAAAAAAATGTTTAAAAATGTTGAAATGCAAACGAGATATTCGAAAAATCCCTCCCCATAGGATTAGAATTAGCTCGCGAGTGTCTTCGCCGGAAGGGATAAGAGTCTTAAGTTAATAGGAAAAACACTGTTTGATTCCACAACATCCGAAAAACTAATAAAAATTTTTTTTTTCATTTTTACGCGCAAAAAATGTCTCAGTGAATGTGTAGAAAGATGTGATTTGTTGATTGCAGTGCAAAAATAAAAAGCACGAGAACACGCTTATATAGCTTTCAAATGCATGTATGATTAGACCTTTTTTAGACGTGATTTTTATGATGTAGTATTAACCTGTAATTTGCTTTATCAGTGTTTTGTTCATTACGAAGTATATATGCATTGAAGTTACTGGGACCGTATTGTACGGTAAAAACTATATAAATAATGAAACTCAACACCTATTATTTTTTGTTCTACCTACTGACCCCCGACCCTACACACACAAGCTTATGCGGACATGGACCTATGCCCCGTTCATCAATCTTTGGCTAATGTCTCTGTCTTGTGAACATTTAAGCACAGTTGAATTGTTCTAGCCCCGGGTCGGCGAACCTTTTTACACCCGCGTACCAATTTTTTTTCCGAATGAAAACGACGTGGAATTAAAATATAAATTTAATGAAAAATAATAAATTAAAATTACTTGAAAATTATTTATTAGTATTAAAATGTTTTTAAGTAATATGCATGTAGGTTTACACTGTAAAAGATATAGAATTAAATACATTTTAGAAATTAATAAAAGATTAAATGCGATTTCTGTAGTGACATCGATGATGAAAAATAATTAGTATCAGATTCATACTAAGATCATTTCAATAGAAGATAAATTGAACTAGAGATATCTAAGTTTTTATTTGAGTTTTTTTTCCTTTTTATCTGTATTATTTGTTTGTGAAAATAATAGCAGGCATGAATAGACGGGGAAATTCGAAAATGACAAATAGCTGTTTTTACAAACAGCTCTGTAATTAAGTTGCAAGTTGTCATATTTCAGCATCGGCATTTTTGCTTATAATATTTAATAATTTTTCCTTTTCAATAGTTTCCAAATATTACATTTTTTTGATAATTTTTTCAGTCCATATTGAGCTGCGATTTGACATTAATAAAGCAGAATAAAAAATCCTCCCATTTTCAATCAATTGAATTTAGACAAGATTTGATAATCTAAATTTATGTATTTTGTCTAATGTCATCGTATCTTGTTTAGAAAATTATTCTGTTAGGTGTCAAAAATGGCACGTGCACGATAGGTTTAACGACCCTGTGTACCATAGGTTTAACCCTGCCGACACAGGCAGGGTTAAAAGTGCAAAAGATAAATAAACTTTTTTTTTGCAGCCACATTACATTTATTTGAAAATAGCACTAAATTTTCACTTAAAATTGACTGAAAATTCTTTAAACAAAACGTAATATTTTAGTAAATTATACTTTGTACTGCACATGTAAAAACGTTTTTAGTACGCTCATTTTCACAGAATAAAAGAATTAATAGTTTGAAACTATTAAATAACTTTTTCGGTTGCAAAACAAAGCGTATATTTCAGGAAAAGACTTAATTTGTTTAATTTCCTTTCATGTCATTTTTTTCCCCCACTCTCTTGAAAACTCCAAAGCTTATATAAAACATTAATGTATTCTTATTTATATCAATTTTCCACATTGTTTATATATTATATATATCTTTGATTATATATATATATATATATATATACATATATATATATTGACAACTGATTTAAGATATATTTAAACTATTTTTTATGATAGTTAATTACTGTTATAGATAAATATTCATATTAATAAATCTTCAGTTGTGTGGAATCTGAATTAAAATATCTGAAATTTTTATGATTGTGTTGGAAAATTATTTCGTGATTTTAAGTCCAAGTTTAAACGTTCGATACATATTTATACAATATTGTTGATATCGGCTGTTAAATAAATTGGGGATTATTATCTGAATAATTATTGTAAAATTTACATACATTAAAAAAAAAATACAAGATTATGAATATCATTTTTTTTTCTTTCTTTAAAAAGAACCAAAAAATACATTCTGTAAAGTTGAAAATGCACTATCATTTTTGCCAGAACCCTTTTTAACAAGCATGTGTCCCAGGTAAACTAATGGCTTTTACACCGAGCGATTTCCCACCCTCCTCTGTTAGATAATTGACAACAACTGGATAGAGTAACAGTTGTATCTTCAAAAGAAAAGGAAAAAAAAAAACACACGTTTATCATATTGTTTAAGTTCTCATGTCATGTGCAATATGTTTTATTTTCTAATTTATATTATGCTTGAAAATATTTATTATCAGCAGTAAGTTGACTATTTTGAAAATATCGGATATATATCGAAAATATCGGATATATGTCAAAATAGGTAAACGGAAAAAAGGTGACAGGAAAAAACGGGACCGGAAAAAACGTGACAGAAAAAACAAGAGCGGAAAAAACGGGACAAGGAAAAAACGGGACCGGAAAAAACGTGACAAGGAAAAAAGGTGACCGGAAAAAACGTGACAAGGAAGTGTTAAATATTGAATTTGTCGATAAATAAATGTTAAATACTAATCTAAAGTTTTTCCACTGTCAGTTTCTTACAGCTTGGGGGGGGGGGGGGGTAGAGTTAATGGGTGAGTTAGACAATTCTAAGATTTGGTCCAAGAAAACAAAATTTTAACATTTCATTAAGAGAAGTTTAACATGACTTCTACAAGGGACAAGCTGGTGCTTTCTACGGGGGAAGGGGGGGGGGGGATTAAGGAAATACAATTTATAGATTCTTTCAACTTCGCATTCGCGAACGCCAATACAAATATTTTTTGTCGATTTCTACGAATGCTAATATTGAAAAAAATTGAAAATTCGCTTACGATAATTCGAATTAACATCACTACTTGATATTTGATGTTCGCGATCGGTAATACTAATATTTTCCGTTGATGTTTAAGAATGCTATTATAAAAAAAAATCCTGAATATTCGCATATGAAAATTCACATTTACACTACTACTTAATTTGGACATTATGTGAATAAGAATGCTTTCCGTTGATAATTAGAATGCAAATATTGAAAAATGTTGTGAATGTTCGCATACGAGAATGCTCGTTTACATAACAACTTGTTTTTCGACTTACGCATGTATAATATCATATAAACTTTTTTTTTTTTTTAATTTTAAAGACGTAGGTTATAATAGATTCGATTGGAAAGTTTTATTTTTATTATTTTTATTTTATTTAACGCTATTTGATTTTTTTGTTTATTAACATAAAATTATATTAATAATAATAATAATAACATTTTTTAGACTTTCTGAATCACTTATCAATTTATAATTTTTTATGTCCTGATCAGTGGCATTAGTATTTTCAGATATTAACAGAACAAATAAAGAAAAAATAATAATTAGTAAATATCTTTGTTAAGATATGTCTAAAATTAGAAATTAGCATAGTTTGTTACTTTTCTTTTCTTTTCTTTTTCTTTTTTTTTTTCTTTTTTTTTATGTTACATTAAGCAATTGATTGAAGTCAAATTTTTTGCAATTTTTGGTTTCATCATGGAATTTCCAGATATATTATTCTAAACATTTAAACTAAACAAAATAAATTAAAATAAACATTTCTATAAGATACTGGAATCACGGAAAAAAAGCGCACATAGCGGAAAAAACAAATCGGATAAATGACCACGGGAAAGTGGCCACTATTTATTAAGTTGTATACATAACAGAAAATATAATATGAAGTTTGTTTTTTAAAGAATTTAATATATATTTTAAAAACATAGTAAACCTTATATTTTTTTTTAACGAGCGAAAGGCCATATTTAAATAAACAATTAAAACTAAAGTGCAGTTTTTCCACTGTCAGCTTTTTACAGCGTAGGGGGTGGGGGGGAGGTACTGAGTTAATGGGTGAGTTAGACAATTATAAGATTTGGTCCAAGAAAACAATTTTAACATTTCATTAAGAAGTTTAGTATGACTTCTACAACGGACAAGTTAGTGCTTTCTACGGATGGGGGGGGGGGGGTATTAAGGAAATACAATTTATTGATTCTTTCAATTCGCTATTGATAGCTTATATATAAGCAAAGATGTTTTATATTTTATATATTTATAAAACTTTAATCAATAATGATTTTTGGGTACAGTGGAAGGCAGAGGGGGAGGGAAAAATTACGTACACAGCTTGTAAAGGGAATAAAATAAAGACGAAGAGAGGAGGCATTTTCTTTAGAGGCATTTTTTCATTATACTGCTTTTTAGCTCGCAGGCTATCAAAGCCCAAGGGCTAATGTGCACGCAGGTTCTGTATGTATGTATGTATGCAATGCACTTACGTCTGTATGTACGTAACGCGATAACTCTTGACAGAAACATCCGATTTGCTTCATTTTTTTTCCAGGTTCATTCTGATAAGGCGCTTCCCTAATTAGTTTTGGGGGTTATTGGTTAACAGTACTCTCCCCCACCTTAATTTAAATGGGTTTTTCATGCAGAATTATTCGATTTGCTCCAAATTTGGTATACCGATTTATTATGTTAAGGAGCTTCCATGATTAGTTTTGGAGGTTCATTAGTTAAATATAAAGGGGGGGGGGAGGAGCTAGCCATTTCCTTGATTTAGATAAATGGGTTTTTCATGCAGAATTATTAGATTTGCTCCAAATTTGGTATGCCGGTTTATTATGTTAAGAAGCTGCCTTGATTAGGTTTGGAGGTTCATTAGTTAAGTATACACGGGGGAAAGGGGGCTAGACCCCCTTAATTTAGATAAATGGGTGTTTCATGCAGAGTTATTCGATTTGCACGAAATTTAGTATACCGGTTTATTATGCTAAGGAGCTGTTTTGATTAAATTTGGAGATTTATTGGTTAAGTATGAAGAGGGGGGGCGGGGGCTAGTCCCACCTTAATTTATATAAATGGGTTTTTCATGCAGAATTTTTCGATTTGCTTCAAATTTGATATATCGGTTTATTCCGATATGGCGCTTCCTTCATTAGGTTTGGAGATTCGTTGGTTAAATATAAAAGAGGGAAAGAGGGGCAAGTCCCCTCTTCTTAATTTAGATAAATGGATTTTCATGCGGAATTATCCAATTTATTTTATTTTTTTCTATGTTCATTCTGATAAAGAGCTTTCCTGATTAGATTTGGAGGTTCATTAGTTAAGTATAAAGCTTAATTTACCGATATGGTTTTTTTCATGCAGAATTATCTGATTTGCTTCAAATTTCGTATACCGGTTTATTATGTTAAGGAGCTTCCCTGATTAGATTACAGACGCTTTACTCTATCATGTTCGAAAGTATTATTGGTTGCACAAAACAAAAGTATTTTTAAAATGATGATTTCTTTGCCTTTGCATTTTTTCAGCTTTCTTGATGTTGAAAGATTGGGGGGGGGGGGGGGGGGGGATTCTGTTGTAAGAACATGACATTTGTACATTTCGAAAATTTACAACAAGGTTAAAACAATGTGAGTTCTTAAATTATTGCCCCTCCAGTGGCCGAAAGGTTCTGCTCTCGAAGCTGGTAGACGGGAGGTGCTGGGTTCGAACCCAATCGAACCCGACGGCCTAATCGTTCGGAGTTTTCGTGGTTTGCTTCGAACCATGGATTTCCATGCGTAAATACGGGTTAGGTTCCATTAGAAAGACCCCAAGGAGGGCACCCCCACCTTTTGGGCCCATATCCCTCGTGTTGATAATTGGCTGTCATAAACACAACCAACCAATCTCTTAAATTATTATACATCAATCTGCAATAGTTAAGCAAAAAATAATTCTGTCTTTAAACTTGTGAGGTCTCTAGAAATGTAGCATATGGCACATCAGGGAATATTTAAAAAGGATAAATACAGCTGAGTATTTGTTACAATAATCCGGTTCAAAGTTATTCATTATACGATATCTCAAATTGTGTGAAATATCTAAAATCAACACCATTACCTATTATTTACATGAAAATATCTCATAAAACACAATGGGTGGCACGTAAAAATTTCGCAGAAGAAACAACTCTTTTATTATACATTATTCGTCTGTCAGATTAATATCATTCAACAAAAACCATTCTGGAAAACTAAGGTTTATCTTCTATCACTTTCAAATATGTATATTGAAGTGAGTTGTAAAATTCCAATATACTTTTCGTCAACATAATACATGTCTATCATTCTTTTAAAACTACAATCTGTAAAACGCCTGTTACAATCAAATGGAAAGCAAAATATTTTGAATGATTGTCAATCAATAATAAGAGGAACCACTCTCTTTGTTGAAGGATTAAGGATTAAACCTGGGGTGTCCCATGCTTCGAAAGCATGATTTTTCGTTAAGTTCAAAATTTGGGTACATTTTTTTTTAATAGCCATATTTATTTAGTTTGAAATATTTTAATTTTATTCAATTATATATTTTTTAGTAAGCTATAGAATTTTTTTTTTTTTTTTTTTAGATATATATTTAGGCAGGCTTTTACGTTTAAAAATGAATCGGAAAATTTGTCAAAGTTTCGCTTTGTTGAGTAGAGAATTTGAGAACCGCCTAAATGTATATATCTTTATTTTCGGTTGTCCGATTCCATGACATTTTTAACTTAATTTCGTTATTTGTTTTTTGAACCGGAAGACGAACCAAATTTAATGCCTCCCCCTTCTACCCGGGAGCACAGGGTATATGCCCCCAAGCTTCCCTCTAGTTTAAAACCCTGAGGTCATGTAAAGTTAGTTAAACAGTATTACCAAATCTAATCGTATGTAATATATTATTGCCCTCTCTTTAAAACAGTCTAATTGTTTGATAGGAAACAAAATATTAATAAAATTAAATAAATTATAAATAACTATAAGTTATAATATTAAAACTTATGGAATTATATTAAGACTTTTTTAAAATGATAAGTGCTTGTGAATTAATTTTTCAAATTATAAATTTAAAGACTCACTAAACAAAAACACACTCAAAATCTCAATTTTTCGTTTTTTATATACAGTAAAACCTCCCTGCGGTCACGTTCCGTTCCAATGAAAATGGGTCGCTCCGAGAGGTGGTCTCTTAATGGAGGTCATGTTCAAATCTAGATTTTCATCGTAGAAAAAGGTAACAATTAATTTTACTAAAATTTATTTTTCACATTAGAAAAAAACATGAAAATTTAAATATCAAAACAAAAGTTAATTACATAAGTTAATTGCTGCAGAGTTTAAAAAATGAATACATTGACGTTTGCTTTGATTTTACGGTTTTATCTTTTATAACTTTTATTTCCAAGTTCTTTCGAAATTCATTAAAAAAATGCAATTTTTTGGACGGGAACAAATGATGACAATTTCATTAATTTATCTATTTCTTTGAGAGTTTCCTGACAGAATTGGGCAGGGGAGTTTATTGACCGTCATTCTTAATTTGTCATCAGAGTTAAATTCATTGCCTAAAAAAACACAAAAGGGTTTAAACACTTAAGAGTTACCGGAATAATAATAATAAAAAAAATTCTAAACTTAGTTTAGAAGTTTGATGGCTAATGCTCTCTCCGGAATTATTTTTCTAATAAAACCTTCTTCAAACGACCAGGAATAAACGGAATTTATTTCATTTTTATCAAACAAATGGGTCGCTCATGGAAGGAGTTCAACTGGGATGGTCTCTGAATGGAGGTAAAATTTGTATTGAGTCTATGGGAATAAATTTCGTTCCATGAAAAAAAGTTCGTTCAGGGAGGTGGTTTGAAAAAATTTTGAAAAGGGATAGGAATGAAGTTCATATTTACGAGTATATCCTAAAGGTCTTTCTATTTATCTGGCATAGCTTGTCAAAATTACAATACAAGTTTACATTTTTGTTACTATACTCAAACCTAAACCCTTTTGTTACTCAAACCTAAGGGATTCTAGTTTACCCCTGTTGTCCATACAGGCCCCGCCCATTTATCAGAATGAATATAGAAAAAAATAAAATAAATTGGATAATTCGGCATGAAAATCCATTTATCTAAATTAAGAAGAGGGGACTTGCGCCCCTTTCCCCCTTTTATAATCAACCAACGAATCTCCAAACCTAATGAAGGAAGCGCCATATCGGAATAAACCGATATATCAAACTTGAAGCAAATCGAAAAATTCTGCGTGAAAAACCCATTTGTTTAAATTATGGGGGGACTAGCCCCCGCCCCCTTCTTCATACTTAACCAATAAACCTCCAAATTTAATCAAGGCAGCTTCTTAGCATAATAAACCGGTATACTAAATTTGGTGCAAATCGAATAACTCTACATGAAAAACCCATTTATCTAAATTAAGTGGGGTCTTGCCCCTTTTCCCCCGTGTATACTTAATTAATGAACCTCCAAAACTAATCATGGAAGCTCCTTAACATAATAAATCGGTATACCAATTTTGGAGCAAATCTAATAATTCTGGATGAAAAACCCATAGTAGCCCCCCTTTACTCTTAACCAACAACCCCCAAAACTAATCAGCGAAGCGCCTTATCAGAATGAACCTGGAAAATAAAATTAAAGCAAATCGGATGTTTCTGTCAAGAGTTATCGCATTACGTTCATACAGGCGTAAGTGAATGCATACATACAGAACCTGAGTGCACATTAGCCCTTGGGCTTTGATAGCCTGCGAGCAAAAAGCAGGACAATGAAAAAATTCCTCTAAAGAAAATGCCTCCTCTCTTCGTCTTTATTTTATTCCCTTTACAAGCTGTGTGCGTAATTTTTTCCTTCCCCCTCCGCCTTATAAAACATCTTTGCTCATATATAAACTATCAATAGCGAATTGAAAGAATCAATAAATTGTATTTCCTTAATACCCCCCCCCCTCCGTAGAAAGCACAAACTTGTCCGTTGTAGAAGTCATACTAAACTTCTCTTAATGAAATTTTAAAATTGTATTTTCTTGGACCAAATCTTAGAATTGTCTAACTCACCCATTAACTCTGCCCCCCCCCCCCCCTACGCTGTAAGAAACTGACAGTGGAAAAACTTTACTTTAGTTTTTAGCAATTATTTATCGACAAGTTCAATATTTAACACTTCCTTGTCACGTTTTTTCCGGTCACCTTTTTTCCTTGTCACGTTTTTCCCGGTCCCGTTTTTTTCCTTGTCCCGTTTTTCCGCTCTTGTTTTTTCTGTCACGTTTTTTCCGGTCACCTTTTTTCCTAGATTCGTCAAAATATCGGATATTTTTGATATTTTCAAAAATATCGTGATATTTACAAACCCTGAGTATTACATTTTTTAGTAACACATACATTTTTTTTTCTACAAATAATATTTGAGTTATTACTATGCTTTTTATGGTTGATGTAGCTAAATTTATAGGCTAACAAGAGTTTATTTTTGTTATTTTTTAATAAGTTTTATATTAATTTATATGCAAAATGTTTTAGGATTGTCGTTTTTCGGAACTTAAACTGTTCCATGGATAGATTACTTTGTTTTCTGTATCCCTCCTCCCTTTTTACTGTATAAATTTACCATCGAAAAAACGAAGGAAAGAGGAAAAAGAAGCGCACAGAAATGACTGGTAATCTGCCGTCAAAAAGCAGGGGGTGGGGGGAGTGTATTCTGGATAATATAAAAGCATTTGTAAGTAGACAGCCAGTGGCAAAAATGTTTAAAAACCTCAGAATAAATCCCAAAATTTTAGGAGAAGATTTTGCGGAAACACGGAAATTATATTATTACGAAATAGTGAATCAAAAGTACCAATCATTGTTTTATTTTTCTACTTTTGATTTATCGTAAAGTACCTAAAGTAAGCCCTCTTCCAAATATAAGACCCCCCCCCCCCTCCTCTAACATATATGATTTTTTTTTTCTTTTTTGAAAAAGTTCCATTTATAAGGCCTCCTCTTGAAGTTTTATATTCTGGCGCTCTGAATCCTTCTGTGTTTTTCAGGAAATTCCTTAAGAATTTTTTTTTCCATATCTTCTAAATGAATATATCTTATGCAATTTATTTTTATCTTATCTCTTTACTGATCATTGTATCAGAATGCCATATGTTCAATATAATATACTATTAATGTTTACCTTGATTTTTATGTACTAATAAGATTTAATAGATATTTATATTGAGATAAAGTTTTATAATATTTGTTCATATTTCTTTATCTAAATTAACTATTTTATGTAAACTTGCTTCATTAATTTAATATTTTTATTAATGGAAACTACTTAGCTTCTATGGAAGAGTGTTTAATTTGATCTGATTTTATTTTTTAAATTGTTCAAATCCTGTGAAATTTCCTAAATTCCAAATACACCCCCCCCCCCCCCCCCACGCTCCCAATTTCTCTACCCTTTTCACAAAAGTTCCAATTATAAGCACCCATTCATTAGAATTTCCTGTTTGCTAAAGAGGGCTTACTTTTGGTACTTTACGGCACTTGATTTAAATTATTTTAGGAGCATCCTGATTCATTTACTTTTATAATTTAAGAGAAAACTATAATAGCTCTGTCATTTTTTAAATTTAAATTTTTTATTTCCTATCTTAAGGCGATTCTCTAACTCTCTTCTCAAAAATGGGAAACTTTGACACATTTTCTGACTCATTTTCAAACGTAAAAGCATAAAATTGACAGGCCAGGATATTAACGTAATTTGGAATCGAATGGCGTTTTGAATTTTTTGATAAATAAATTACTTAAGGAGTTATAAGCAATTATTGATACGTGACGGCAGATTTCCTCCTTTCCCGTACTGTCGAGGCCGGCAATTCCGTTCAAATTGCAAACTTACGCAAGATTTTCTGAAAGATCCTCTTTTTTTACCAAAAAGATGAAAAATACATTAGAATACATAATTACATAATCATAACACTTGCCAATTCCATGTTTTTCCGAACAAAAATTAATTCAGAAAGGTGACATAAAGTCTTCTTCTTTTAATTTCAGAACAACCGTAATGCTATAAAATTAAGGGCTCGTTAGTAAAATAAGTAAATAATAAAATGTCATTTCGAGATGAAGATTCGAGTTTTTTAAAGAAAACTATAACTATCCTCTCGTGAACCATCGTGATTGATTTTACTTTATCGGATTTATATACAAGAAGTCTTCTTTTCTAAAATTTATATATAAAATTTATGGCGTAACTTTTGAAATTCATATATAATATTATGACATATGATTCAAAAAGAAAACTTGTACATTTAAAAAGATGTCAGGATGTAGTTAACGGCTTTAGATGTGAATAATAATAATAAAAATAAATCGCAGTTAACATTTTTTTACGCCCAAATCCTTCAATATGTTCGTATTTAATCAGTGCATTGAATATTTCTCTGAAGTTATTGCCACTGCTCAGTTCAAAGTAACAGATTTAGAGCTACCAACTTATGTTAGAAGGATTTCGTTAATAAATATGTAAAGTAGCATACGTTACAAGTCTGATTGATGTGTTGCTTGTATCTAGTTTTATTCAGTCTAATATACTTAATTTTTAAAGCTTTTAGGCGGTAGTTTCATAGCTGCCAATTTTTACACTTCTTTCTTTCCGCTATTTTTTAAAAAGCATTTTTTGCTTTATCTATCTCCAAATTTCGTGGATTAAATAAGGGGAAGATTGCATTAAAGTAGAGTAGCTGAAAAGTACAAAAGTTGGCAGTTTTATCGCTACCATATCTACTTTATCAAACTACTTTTTCTATGTTAAAGTCGAAATGCATATTAACTTAAAGTATCCAACATTTGAATTAGTATTTATTAATATCCTAATAATTAATTATAGGAATATGTTAGAAATTTATAAATGATTTGATTCTGTTACAAAGTAATAGATTTGCTCCAAATCTCTCAAGGTACTCTTAGATTTTTTGAGTATTTTTCGGTTTCTTATTTTCCTGGTGAATATTTTATTACAAAGTATTTGGATTAAGGATGTTTGACAGCATTCATTTCTTTATCTGACCATGCCATTTTATTTCTTATTTATTTATTTTATTTTGGCGTGAGGGGGGGGGGGGGATGCTTTTCTTGCTTTTAATTACTTTTTTTTATTCAATGCCAATAGCATGCCGACTCTTGAAGTTGTTTTCAGTCGAAGTACCCATACCAATAGCAAAAAAAAAAAAAAAAAAAAAAAAAAAAACATGTGTTCATTGCTTCTGTTATTTCTGTTTTATTGATGAATAGGTTCGTTTTTTATAAATCCTTGAAACATCTGAATGCTAAAGTTTTGCCTACTGGTGTTACTTGTTATGTCGATTTTTACAAGCCAAGTATTTAATAAAAACTACGTTATAAAAATATAAAACTGTACCCTTTGCAACTGAATATCATTCCTGGGGAATTATTATCCAATGTTTACAATTACTTTTATATTGTCATAGGAAAATACTTTCAAAAGGCTCTGCAGAAAAAGACCTAATTTTTTTCTTCTGCTATTTTTTTTTTTTTTTTTTTTTTTTTTTTGAGCAGGATAAATGGAAGAAATCACCATATACATAGAGGGTAACGCTTGTACAAAATGCTGTGAGAATAACACTAATATTGCATTAATATAATGTTGAAAGTTGATTTATACCATAACTAAACTATGTTAAATATAACGTTTGTATCAAAATAAGTCTAATTTTTGCTAAACAAAAGCACTTACGTTATGAATATTAAAGGCATAATTTAACAATGCAATATGAGTTACATTATACAAAAGTGTTAGCTGATTTCCAGCTAATTATATTTTTTCAAGCATGAAACATGGCCGATTTGATTTTGAAAAAATATTTTTGACATATTAAGATAACTTGATATTGAGTTTAAACGGCAATCCTTAATCTTCAATAAATCTGATAGAAATTTGAGTGAAGAATATTAGAGAAAGAGCTAATGAAATGACGAATTGCTGATTTTATTTCTTACGTATTATTTCTTTTACATTCATGAATAAAAAAAAACGTCACTGTATATTTTATGAAAGCGCAGTTTAACACTTCCTAAACTTTAGTTTAAAAAATAAGTATGTAATATTGAGAACCAATATATATATTTTAATAACACATGGGTCCACATCTGTAAGTAGAAATATAAAGTTAGGAAAGTTGTATTGATAGCATAACTTTTTCATTCGAGAAGCCTGATTTATTTGAAACAATTGTTATACGAATCTACTAATCGCTTTACCAATCACGTCTGCCTATAGAGAAAGGAACGAAATATTACTTTGGTCTACAATTTCTTAAATCAATTAGATAAAGAAAGGGCTTTCTTTTTTATAGTTGTAAAGTTATCGAAAGCACTAAGATCTAAAATTTTCTATATCTCGATATTTTCATTGATTACGTTGAGGTTGAAATAAAACCCTGATCCCTTAAAGTATGATTTCGCTAAAACGATGCAAAACGAAAAAAAAAACATTTGTATGCGTTCTAAATTTTCCTATACCTATATTATTCTGGTAACTGTTCTACTATAAGAAGCTGTTTTTACTTACTTTACTATGTTTTTCAAGTTGAAAAGACAAGTTTTCTTATCTTGGAAGTGGAGAAGAGAAATATGCTGTTATCTATTATGTTCCGAAACGGGTCGGTAAACATCTGCAAATCATTATAGGTTTCTTTGAAAAAAGAGGGGAGGGTGTATGCGTGTATTTGAAAATTACCGCAGGTTCTACAGAGAGAATACTTTATGGTTTGAGATCTTCTGGATTTTTAAATTATGATTGCTTCAAAGAAATGCTTACAATAATATTTGAAACGTATCTCACAGAGTCAATCTAATAATTCCAATTTCGGGTTTTTTGCTTATATAATCTTTTATTTATTTTTTTTTTCCAATGATATTTTAATTTCATTATAATTATTTCGCAGGATTTACTCACAGTAAAAAAAAAAAAAAAAAATGTGAAAGTAATTAAAATTATAAAGATAAAGCTATAAATGACTTTTTATTATTATTATTATTATCCTGATATTACTTCAAAATTGAAATTCATTTCATTACAGATAATTTCGCATGATTATAATTCAAACAATGTGTGTAGATTTTATGTGGAATTACTCAATTTATGAATATATGCTCTTACCATCAAATTAAATTTGTTGAATTCATGAATTTGGTTTGTTTAAGATTAAACTTTTATTTACAATATCTCTGTAATATCGGAAAATAAAATGCGCTAAATGGGTAATTACCTAAATATATAATTGAAAGTAAGCTGTAAATAAATTTCAACATAAACTTTTGATGAAAATAAAATAATTTAATTCAGAATGCTTGACATTCAATAAGGAACTTCTTGAAAACTAACACGAAGTCACTCTTTTAATTTGAGAAAATATTTTATCTCTATTAGTAAAATATGCATTTGAATTAATATTTCATATTTTTTTTTTTTTTTTTTTTAGTTTTGTTTATTATTTGGATAAGTATCAAATAAAATAAATAAATAAATAAAAGAGAGAGGGGGAGGAGGACTACAAAGAAAGATAAAAGGAAAGCAAAGGAGAGAAATGAAGTTTTGAATACGTCAATAGATTATATCGTGGCGAAGGTCAAAGAACTTTTTTTTAAGTGCGAAGGAGGAGGGGGGGGGGGGGGCATAATAAAATTTCATTTGTTTCAGTGTACATAAAAATGATTTCATTTAATTTTCCATTTTGTTTTTTTTAAATACTTTTTACCTTATAAGAGATTTTCCAAAATAATTTATTTGTTAAGCAAATGATTATCATGTGATTTCTTTCTATCGCTGTGTGTTTTTATTCAATTTGTGTTTCTTCAAAGAATAAATCAAGGAACATCGTTAACGAGGAAGAATATGCGCACTAGTAAGACAGAAAAGAAATATAACATTTTGCATATCAAAAATGCACATAATTTAGCTGTCCTAAATTTGTCTTGAGTTACACATTACTGTAATGCAAATTAGTTAAAAGGAATGACGAGGTTACAAAATTACAAAGTTTATAATGTTCATATTTTGTGTGTGTGTGTGGGGGGGGGGGAGGGTTTACCAAAAGTTTATACGCAATTTCTTTTCATCTAATATGACAAAGTTAAGTCTATAAATGTGTAGAGATTAATAATCAAATACACGTGATTTTAAGTTAAAAAATTGCAAAATTTAATAATGTTCATGCTGTACGAAATTTGAAAAAAAAAAAAAAAAAAAAAAAGTTTACCAAAAGTTTATACGCAGATTTTTTTTTCACTTCTAATAAGACAAAGCTAAGTTAATCTATAAATGCGTATACATTCATAAACAATTATACGTGATTTTATATTTTTTGTTATTTTAATACATATTTAGTTAGTAATTATTTGACAAAGTTACAAAATTTCTAATGTTCATATGCTCCTCTGAAGAAAAAAAAAAAAAAAATAGGTTTACCAAAAGTTTATATGCAGTTTTTCTTTCTTTCTTTCTTTTCTTTTTTTTTTTTTTTTTTTTTAATAATAAGACAAAGTTAATCTCTAAATGTGTATAGATTAATAAACGTACGTGATTTTATCTTTTGTTTTAATACAGATTGAGTTAGTGGTATGCTATTTATACAGATTATTTAGGCTAATGTTCAGTTTTTTAACAACTTTTAAATTCTGCCTCTCCCATAATTTATATGAGGACGTGAGTTTCAAAACTCGCGTTTTGCACCGAAGAAACACAACACTCTGCTAAAAAGCTGGTTTTATCCTGCATATCCTCTTTTTTTGCTATTGCAAAATCTTGGTTTTAAAAGAAAACCAATGGACATAGTCAGAGTTTTTTCGCGATTTCCTGAAATTTCATTTTCTGGATAAGGCGAATTTTCACTCACCTCCTCTCACATATATATATATATATATATATATCTTTTTTCTTTTGTTTTATATTTACGATGACCATATTTCATTGAAAAAAAATACGGGTGGCAAATAATGAATGCTGACAACTGAATACCCTCCCTTCGTAGAATACATATTAAAACCTTCATAATAGAACCTTTATTTAGCGAACAATCTCTCTCTTTTATCCACAGCACATATTTATGTACATTTTCCTTTTTAGCAGATTTTGAATTTTGAAGTAAATTTGGAATTTATAATTAATATATATATTTGCAATTACAAAGCAAAAAAAAAAAAAAAAAAAAAAAAAAAAAGGAGAAAGAACTTTACCATTATTAATTGCTATTTTAATTTATGCATTTTAATGCTATACTTTTTTCAAATTTAAAATCGCTATGTAATTGTGTTACTATTTCACAAATATAATTGGATATTATGTGTTAGCTTTTCAATAATGCTTTCTCTTTCCAACATTTGCGGGATAAAAAGAAAAATATCAGATTGTGATGAAATTTGCACATTTTGAAAAGGGCATTTATGTTATAAGCAAAGACAAAAACTGCCTAATTTTTATATACTTACATAATACAATTTTATATCATTATTAATAATTATAATACCATTCATTTTCAATTGAATTATTACTTTTTTTCAAAAGTGCTTAAAATAAACAACAAATTTCTAAGCAATATTTTTGTAGCTCATGAGTAAGAGAAATGTGCATTTAATGAAACAAATTTTATGCTTTTCTTTGTGTTGCGCACATTTATGATGGTGAAGGGAATAATAAAAATATTGCTATGGAAGTAAAATAAAAATAATAAAATGTATAGCAATATAAAATGTTGCTTTGAGAAGACTTAACACAAGCTTTTTGTATTTTAATTAATGCTAACTGTTTTTAATATTCAATGAGCTACTTTTTAAAATTTGCGAATAACTTGCTTTTTCATTTCAATTATCTGTGTAATAAATCTAATTTCAATTGCAATTTTTAAAAGAAGCGTTCTTTGATTATGTAACAAAAATGTGAAATGTGTAATTTCTCACGGAAAGATTTATAGGCTAATTATTCATTAATATCAGCTATAGGCAGTAAATTGTTTTCAGCGTACTATTGTGAAAGTCCTTAAAACAGGCGGAAATGCAGTTACATTAATTTAACGCTTCTCTTTAATAATAATGATTTCTTTATTTAATACTGATTTTATACGATTTCTTTATTTAATACTGATTTTATAACTTTTTAATTCATGATTATAATTATTTAAAGCAAATAAGGATCTAATCGCATTGAGAAGTCCTTTTTTCTGCTCAAATGATGCATTTCTGTTTTGAATGAAATATTTGAAAACTGTACAGCATTAAAAAGGATCTGTCTTTTACGTCTGTATGCTTTCCATTGCAGCAACAACTGAAATTATAAAGCTTACTTCCGTTTTATTTTTAGAGATAAATTCTAGGCATGAAAATCTCCAGAGATTCCTTATTTAAATCCAATTTACACCAATCACGATTTTGCTCAATATTAAATAAGATATTTAAATCAGAGAAATGTATTGTTAAAATCATTTATAGGAGTATAAAACAGCAATCAAGGTTCGTTTTAAATGTTTTAATTAACATTTTTTAACCTATGTATTATTTATTTGTACACATCATTATATATACAAAGACCTTCTTTTAAGTGATATTATAAAAGTGGGACATATTACCTATTACCACTTACTTTGAGGGGAAAGGTGAGGGAGATCTGTGTTTATCGGGAATTCTGGTGAATAATGTACAGATAACAGTGTTTAAAGGGTAAAAAATACTTTTTAGATATTGCCATTGCGTTTTTTGAACATCGAAATTTCTTTCTTTCCTTATTATTATTTTTTTATAGCTTTATCTTTGACTCTAATTTGTATTTTTAAGGTTTAATGAAGTAATATTGTTGTTTTCCACATTTTCATAAAGTAGAAACAAAATACCAGATTTAAAATATATTTAAGTTAATATTATAAAATCCAAAACAAATTTGCATGCTCTATTCAGAAAGGAAATTATTCTAGACGTTTATTTGTCGTTTTGAAAAATAGTCTAGTTAGTTTTATTTAAATTTTGTGATATTTACTGTATGAAATACTATAGTAGCACATGTTTATTATTGAAGGTTGTATAAGCATTTAGTGTTTAATTACTCCCATTTGACAGATGAATAGACGGCTTATAACATAAGAGAGAGACTTGATAAAAATAATAGACCACTTTATCTAAAACTTCCCCCAGGGTAAAAGAACTAAATTTGTGTACTAAGAAAATTTTGTAGGAGAAGAATTCCTCACATTTTAAAGTTTATATATATTCTTTTCTTATCAAACCCTTTTTTAATTTTTTTTTCAACAAAATAAAAGAAGTATTAGACAACAACATAATTTTTCGAAATTTAATTACAATTATTATTCAGAAACTTCAAATAACATATTCGTACTATTACTTTCACTTAAATGTAAATACAATCAATACATATAGAATATATTAGTCTTAAACAATTTTTATTAATACAGTATCGAAAAAAGCAGAACTCTGTTAGATTGTACTATTTTATAATGAATAGTACTCCAAAGGCCTGATTATTGCACAGTCAGACTAAACCGCAACCTTGGGATTACGATGCGAACACTGAAATTAGTAAAATGATTTATAAAAAAATTCTTAAAGCTTTAGGGGAAAAATTAATTTCGAGCTCCAATATCTAAGTAACAATAATTAAATGTCTAGTTAAAGAATGAATAAATTCCATCTTTATTTGGAAGCCAACTTTCCGACTGGATAGTGCATAGTAGCAAGTATTTTCAAGAAATTCATAGTTTTATATGGTTTTCAATGCTTAAAAATAAGGTCATTACAATAAATAAAATAAAATAAAATAATTAGAGAAGAAACAAAAAATTTTTAACATATATCGCATTTAATCAGAATCCTTCTTAAAAAGAAATATCTGGGAAAGAAAAAAAGAAAGAAAGAAATCGGGGACAGTCAAAAGTTTTTCGTTACATGGGGTAAGTTTTTCGCCAATGGGAAAAAATCGTTTCAAATGATTTTTAATTGTGTTACATGCTTTCAAACACAGTAAAATTGATATGCATTTATGAAGTCCACTAAAATATGCATTCTGTAGAATATGCGGTGCAAAGAAGAGTTTTTATTCATTTACAGGGCCACACATAGAATTCCGTTACAAAATGGTATGGGGAGGGGGGTGGGATTGTTTGCGGTGTAGTCGAATTATGTTAAACTATTTCATATACAGTATGACTTCAAAAATCCGGCATTCAGAAATCCGTTAACTTCAAAAATCCGGCATCAAAATCATCTTTTCCCTTCCTTTTTCTTTCACACTTTCAAGCTATGGAAGAAATAGAATAGCAATTCTTTATGAATTAGAAACTTCATCATCGAAAGTAAAAATGCAAAAAAAGAATATTTTACATTTTTTTTTCATTTGTCTGAGGCAATTATTTTCTGAACAAATTTTCTGGGAGATGCACAGTTGCTTAGCAACGGGAACAAATTTGGGTGCAACTTTGGCGAATGAATGGCACAATATATGGCCGAAACGAATTTTCGGCAACGGCGACATCAATGATGAGGAATTTGCCGTGAAAAGGCCGCAATTTATGAGAGAATTGAACACGCAAAATCTGAAAATGCATTAAGTGTCGAAAATAGGTATATAGATGATTGGCTAAGCATTGAAGAAAATACATCAACAACAAACAATTTAACGGACAGCGAAATAACTGACGCTGGGCTAAATAGAACCGCCGATAATGCTAGTAGCAGCTTAGAAGACGAGCATGAACAACCGGCAGAAGAAAAGGTGTCACTAGAAAAATGCATACATTTGATTGGAGAATTAATCTATGCTTTAGAAAATCAAGACTGTGTTTCCGAAATAGATATTCTTCGTTTGTATAAAATAAAAAAATAAAAACTTATTAAGGCAAAAAAAGTTGAAGCAAACAAAGTTGACATCGAAGTTTCTGAAATTACAAGAGAAGAAATAATGTCATTCTTTATTAGATTTTTTTTCTGTAACATAGAAAATATCAATTAAAGTAAGTTTTTTTATTATTTAATTTTCTCTTTTTGTTACATAATTATCACTTAATAATGAATTAAAATATGGCTAAAGGCACCATTAAGAATATAGGACTACTTTTGATATTCATAGTTACTACTTTAGATATTCCTTCAAAAATCCGACATAGTCTCAGTCCGGTTGATGCCGGATTTTTGAAGTTACACTGTATACGTCTCTGAGGTTTAATATAACTTATTTCATGTATAATACGAAGTGCATAGCATTTACAGGACACACAAAAGATTTCAGATACTATATTGTATCCGAAGTACTGTACAGTAGCGATGATTGCTGGACATGCATTTTTAATTGTGTTATGCGCTTTTATGTTTCACGATATTTATGCATAGTATATGGTGTGTATAAATGCTATAATTCATATGCAGAGCTACACAAAAGAATTCCTAAGGGTTACTGAGTATGAGCGTAAATTGCTTAAAGGTGGGTTTTAAATGAGTTGTGCATTTTTAAGCTGAAATGGATTTAGTTTGCTAAGAAATGTTTGTAGAATATAGAGAAAAGGATATACTGGGTCCGCGCAACGAATTGCATATATAGCTGTCTATAGATGATAATTTATGAAATGTGATTTCAGGTAGTTTTAAGAGTGTTTAATTTGAATTAAATTTTAGCTAAATAGTGGCGTGTAATAAAGGTACTATGCAAACTGCAGGGCTGTAAAAAAGTATTCAAGTATGTTTCCATGTATTAGCATAAATTGTTGAAAGAGAAATTTCAACCAGTTATGCGTTTTCTTGCTAAACTAAATTGCTAAAATCTTGCCAAACTAGAATATATATGAACCTACAGATAAAATACAGGTCTGTCCAAAAGAATTGGAATACATATTTGGCTATGGACGGTAACTGCTGAAATCAGTTTTTCAAATGTTTATTCGTTTTATAAAATGTTTACTTAGTTATCTTATTTACCTTATTTCCCTAAATAACAAAGTTTTTTTAAAGCATTCAGGAAGTGTTCGAAAGTGTTTCATAATCTATGCTTAACGCATGATTTTTCTTCTTTTTTTGTTGTTGTTTTGTTTTGAAAAGTGCCCTTGAGATTGATTAAATTCATTATTGTTTTATTCAGCGAAATGTGCATAAAAAGGCATTCAGAAATTCTCCTTTTAAAAGTATGAAGTGATTTTTGGGACAGTCAATTTACTATTTGTTAAAATAGAACTAGTTAATGTTTTCAAAGTAATTTTAAAGATTTCCCAAATTTTAACATTTGTGGGGGCATAGTTAAAGAATTTAGTACAATCTATCAAGGTTATTAAAGGATACCTTCAATAGACAATATAGCCATCGAAGAAAATAGACCAACGTCAAATTTGAAGATTGAGTGGTTTATGTTTAATGAATCGGTAGGGGGAGGAACACCTTACTTTCTCCTGGCAGCTCATTTCTTTTTAAATTGTAATACTACAAACAAATTTGTAAAAATAAATATTTTGTTTAAAGAAGAAAATTATGAATTCAATACACATAAATCAATTTTTTTAGACTGAATTGCTGCGTTAAATAAACAAATTTTAATTAAAATTCTTTTTTGTCAATGATTTCTTTGTTAATGGATGTTAACATCGGACTCTAGGGATAACGGCATCAAAACGGTCGAAAATTCTGGCTGGTAACTTTAAAACTTGGGGACGATAAAAAAAAAAAAAAAAAAAAAAAAAAAAAAAAAAAAAAAAAAAAAAAACATACACTTTACATAACGAAATAAAATACTGTTTTATAAAATTCTAATTTAAGTTTCATGCTTTTCAAAACTATCTGATTTTTATTTTATTTATTTATTTATCTATTTTTTCTGTATAAAAAGTTATATATTATATAAAATTACATAACATTAAAAAACGTATATAAAAACATATTTCAATGGGAAAAAGTTAACCATCGCTAAAGGAAATTTTAAGCTACAAATGAAATATATTTCAAGAGATTACAGACACTAGATAGACAAATATATAGATAAAATAAAATATATTTTTCGCTTATATTGAAAAGTATTAAAAAATATGCTGCACAAAGTCGTTTCACTAAGCGCATATATTTTATGTCTACTCATAATTTTTAATGGTAACATTGATATTTTATATCCTTTTCTATTTGCATTCATTATTCCGATTTTAAATTTTAATGACATTAAAAGAAAAATTGTTTCGCTTCTGGTCTGTTCTACTTTTCTATAAAAATTTTCTTAAATCGCTTTGATTAACACGAAATTCGGATATGTTATTTTGGCAGATAGCAGTGTTCTCTTTTAAAATACTTTAAGATTTTTTCCATTATGAAAGTATAGAAAGCCTGCAGATATTCAAAATATGTTTAGTAATTAGCAACCGAAGTAAACAGGGATTTTACTTGCTTAATATGCAATTACTTTCTAACAAGAGAAGTAAATTGTAATTTTTCTTGCTTAATGTGTAAATTATTCAAAATATGTTCAGTAATTAGCAACCGAAATAAACAGGGATATTACTTGCTCAATATGGAAATGATTAATAATGTACGATTTAAGAGTGTTATCTTTAAAGAAAAAAAAAATACTCCACTCGAGTAATAAGAATCTTTCTAACGCATTCACAAAGCAATTTTTACACGTAAGTATTTCACGCTTAGAAATTCAGAGAGTTAAAAATTGGATATAATGTTTTTATATTCCTATAATTTTTTAAATATCTTGAATGATACCTAATGACTATTATGATTTAGTTTTAAGTGTAAAAGCATCACCCTGGAAGGTATATTTTTTGAAGTGACTTGAATTCGAGCAGCTTTTATATTTTTCGATAAATGAGTTGCACCTTAAGTTAGGAGCAATCGTTTTCTCATGGCCTCTTTTACTCGCAGCTGTCAACCCCCCCCCCCCCCAAAAAAAAAAAAAAAAATATATATATATATATATATATATATTTATATAAAATCCATGCAGAAATTTTGGATTGAATGTCGGTCCGGAATGTTTACATAGGGTTTAAAAATTTATCTTGTTGGTTCGACATTATTTTATATGGGCTGGTGATTTTAGATATTTTATTAAAGCTTAACTATGCCGGTATTAGATTGAGAATTTCAGAAATCTTAAAAGAAATATTTTTTATAGAAAGCTAAAGAAACTTTTAAAGGAAACTTTGATAACTAATGCTTAATGAAACCGATCTAGCTCATACTCAGATAAACAAGTGGGGGTGGCTTTAATGCACATGTTCCATTCTGATATTCTTTTAACTTCCGAACTTTTTACTGAGAAAATGGTAAAGCTATGTGCGTTCTCTTTTTCGAATGCGCTATTCTATTTTTGATAGCTCTGTCATATTTTTATTTTCTAAGATAAACAAATCCTGCATCTATTCTTAATTTTATTAAAACTTTTATTTCTATTTTCTTTTTTTAATTTCATACTAATAAATTATTGCACCTATTTATTTGTCTGTTTTGTACACTGAAAAAAAAGTATAGATACATGATTAAAATACGTTTATAAGTCTAATTACATAAAAGGAATGCAAATTATATGAAGCAATTATTAGGGTTCATAAAATTGCCTCCCCCCCCCCCCCCCAAATAAAAAGCTTTCAAACGTGTAAGTTTAATATTTTGTTACTTTCAAAATAGTTTTAGTTTATTTTGGCACAAATTCTGTTTATCAATAAAAAATATTTATTTACAAACAGCTGAAATAAAAATGTCCTTTTTAAAAATATCATAGAAATGATACTGAAATATTACAAGCTATTTTTAACCAGAAATATATTTATTATCATTTGGCATTTAGAAGAAAGTATTTTTTTCACGATGACATTAAAATTTTTCTAATATTGAAACATTGTTTTTGCATCTTTTATAATTCTTTTAAAATGCATATTTCTGTTTAAATTATATATATATATATATATATATATATATATATATATATGCATTTCATTAATTGTTTAAGACTGAATTGACGAAATATTCTTCTTTGACTTGTGTAAGAGTCCTTTCACACCTAATCCACTCTCCCTCTATCTGAAAATATGATTAATACATATGAAATATTTTATAACAAGACCTACTGTTCACTTGACCTACGTCGTCGTATATAGGGTAAGAATGCATAATCTACGAACGCATAATATCATTGTATGACCATGTGCATTTAAAAAAGCTTGCAAATATTTCCTGAGAAATGGCGGAAAAGAATAAGAAATTCCCATGCATAGAACGTTATATTCAGTATCTAATTTAGTAATTTAGGGCTCCAAGAACAAAAACTTCAGTGAGCTCCTCTATGACTTGTTTCTATTGATTGATATATACTTATATAATATATAAATATAATCAGAGAATTACTTCTTGGAAGTTCTCACAATAAACAAATAAATCAAGAAACTACGCATAAGAGTGCCCAATGTATACAGATGTGAATTGTGGATATCCACTAAATCTTCAATCCCTTCTTTTAACATTTCTCGTATTTCATGAGTTTCATAGAAATTTTCACACACAGGCACAAACATATGCATATATGAACATACAGTATGCATTTATGAACATTTTCCAATCGTATTTATCCCAATATCTAAAGTCAAGAGAAACCACAGGATTTTGAGCGGCTGCAATTTTTATACACTTCTTTTATTAGATGCGATCGTAATTATATAAATATGTAGCACCTATAGTCGTCATCTGGTTCGTCCGTCTGCTCGCATATAACAGCGTAGAGACTACACAACCGACTGGTTAAAAAATTAATATGTATAATCGTTGCAGAATTGTGTCGAGTCATTTCAAATTTTATGAAAACCGAATCAAAAATTAAAAAGGTATTAATAAATTTTTCTTCATTCTATTAAATCCTATCGTACGTAATTAATTCCATGATATCCGACGATAGGTCATGATTCAATTTTGCATGGTGAGTACGTCAGATTTAAGATGACATCATATCTTTTCCGTATTACTGAATTTAATACATAGAATCGTAATAAATTTTATATTCATGGATTTTTGCATAAGAATGCAACAGTTATTGCATCAAAATCTGAATGTTTATAAAACTAGCTATAGTACGTCATTTGCCACATTTGACGTACAATTTCCGACTTTCTTTTCTTCTAATTTTTTAATTCTTTATCGCAATAACGCGTGAACCCTGGGTACAAGTACAATCACTGTTTGGGTCTCCATTCTTATGTTGTGTAGTATGTGAAACTTTTATGGTTCTACTCGAATGGTACAATTTAAACTTTGTACCGGCCTATTCACAAAGTTAATTTTATTCATAAATGCACAAAATTTGCAATTATATTTTACTTAAATGTCAAAAAATGGAATTTTATTTCAAATTTTTCTATTAAAAATATTCCTAAAATTTGTAAAGATTTTCGATACAGAGCAGTGAATAAAAATATGCTTTTGCTTAGGAATTAATTTTAATTAAGGATGTATATGTATAAGTTATAGAAAATAACTGATAAGTTCCATGATAAGAACCATGATAAGAGCTGATAAGTTCCATGGTACCCAAAATAGTACTGTTTAAAAATTACACACGTTTAGATATAAAAATTTCTTAGTGAAGGTACAAAAAGACGCGAGTTGCAAATTGCAGTGAAAAAAAAAAAAAAAAATGGAACACGTTTATATAACTTTTAATTGTATGTATGATTGGACATTTTTTAGTTGTGATTTTCATAATTTAGCATTAACCCATAAGTCGCGTTATACTTTTCTTGGTCATTATGAGATTTATAAGCATGGGAGTTTCTGGAACACAGTAGCGGTGATTAAGAGTTAACTATCTTGTTATTGTACGATATAAATTATGTAAACAATGAAACTCAACAGCTAATTTCTTTCAATTCTGCCAACTGACTCCCCCCCCCCCCCCTCCACTCAAGCTTGTGTGATCTTGGACAAATGTCCCGTTTTCCCATTCATAATACTGACCCTGTGTACGCTTAAATTACAGTTTAATTGTTCTACCTTATGTCGATAGCGCTAAAAGTGCGACATAATAAATTAATACTATTTTGCTTTTACATTGCAGTGACTTGAATATAGTAATGAATTTATATTTCGCTTAAATTCTATTCGAAATTCCTTGATCACATCTAATAATTTTGCAAATTTTACTTTATACTGTACGTGTAAAAAAGTTTTTACCACGCTAATTTTCCACAGAATTAAAAAAAAAAAAAAAAAAAAAAAAAAAAAAAAAAAAACAGTTGTTAAAAATTGTGTGTTTCAGGAAAATCTTAATTTTTTTTTCATTTTCTTTCATCTGAAAAAGCTTTTTGGTCCACGTTCTTGAAAACTGCAGTATTAATAGGTATATAGTAAAACATTAATGTATTTAAATTAATATCGATTTTTTCTCCTTGTTTATATATTAGATATATATCTGATTATATATGTGTGGACAGCTGATTTAAGTGATATTTAACGCGTTTTTTATTATAGATAATTACTGTTATAGATATTATTAAAAATAAATCATCAGTTTTATGGAATCTGAATTAAAATGCATGAAACTTTTATGATTGTGGTGAAAATATTTCGAGATTTTAAATGAAAAATAAAATTATAAATGCATATATATACAAAATTATTGATGTTGGCTATTAAATATAAAAAAAAAAGATATGTAAAATTATTAATATTATTTTAAAATCTGACTAATTATAGTAAAATTTATATGCATTTTATAAAAAATAAAGGGTTATGATTCCTATTTTATTTTTCTTTCTTTAAAAGAATTTTGAAGATTATCTTCTGTAAAGGTAGAAAAAGGCAAAATATTATTTTCTCCCGACAAAAACCCTTTTCACCGTTTTCTTCAGGCTAAAACTAATCGCTATTGCCTAGAGCGATTGCCAACATCTGGCCGTGGTCACTCACACCTGGATAGTAAGTGATAAAAAATGCCAGACTTAAAATTTCGTAGAAATTGGACAGGGAACACAAATAGCCATGATAACAGTTCTATCCTTACTCTGTGTTTCAGATAGGGGAGTTGTAATAACATTCAATGTATTGTATTATGAATTAATGCATTAATGTTTTTGTTATGTATTAACGTATTTTTCTCTCGCAAAGAATGCACACATTCTATTGCAGTACGTATAATTGATTTCAGAAAACGCTTCCTTTTTTCAAAATATGCACCAATAACAATTGTAAATGTTGATTTTGTAACATTCTGTATTAAAATTTAAGCAAATAATTATAATTAAACTTAAACTTTCATAATAAACTTCTGATACATATATATATATATACATATATATATTGTAAAATATTTAACTTTAAAAAACGCGATTTTTCTAGTGAAAAAAAAAATACGAAACCTTTTAAATATATTTTTAATTGCAAATTAAAAAATATTTTTAATATAATTTCTTACCTCAAAAATGCCATATGAGTTTGTATTTGGTTGGTAAAAAATCCAATGTTAAACTTTTCAAAGTCTCAGTATTTAACCGACGATGTTTATTTAGCCAGAAAAATAATTTCTGGCTAAAAGAAAATAATGGCTGGAAAAATAATTTTTTTTTATTTATACCAGAAAAATAAAATTAAACAATAAAAAGTTTTATTAGCATTTTGTTTTAATAACACATATATGGGTGATATTAAAACATGAAATTCCGAAATACAAATAACTCAAAATTTGATTTTAGGGTAGACGAATTTGATCGTAATTTTATAATATTAATGAATAATAACACAAACGCCTTTAAAATTTAACAATATAGATTGATAAAAAATAAAATAAAATAAGATCTGGCAAACTTTAAGAAATGGTAGGCCACACCACAACAAACTATTTTTTATATAGGAAACCAAGGTCAAATAACATTTTGTTTTGTCAAAAATACAGGGTGCTTCTCTCCCAGCACCACAGCAACTGGCACCCGGGGCGGAAGAGCTTGTTCTACCATTGGCGCATAAAGATAATAACTGACAAAAAAAAAAAAAAAAAAAAGTAAATATTTCGGATCAAACATCGGTCAGGTATGGGGTTGAAAAATTTATCTTGTTGGTTCTACATTTTTTCATTTGGGGGGGGGGGGGGAGGGGTCGATATTTTATTAAGGCTCTCAACTGCTCTGCTCAACAAGCGCAAACAGTTTTGACACATTTACAAATTCCTTTTTTAACGGGAAGATATAAAATTGGAAGGCCTGACTATGGAAGGGATTTAGAATCGAACCGTGTTTTCCATTTTTTGATAAATAAATTACCTATTGAGTTATAAGCGATTTTGATCACGTAACAAACACGTTTTTTACCTTTCGCTGACTGGTTTTTATGCTTTCTTCAGGAACTTCTGTTCAAAACTTCCACTTTGACTCTATTTTCTGAAAAATCTATTGCGTTTGCAAAAAAAAAAAAAAAAAAACGGAAAAAAACGGTTCAATTACATAGTTTTGGATCAACAAAACTTGCTAGTTTCATGCATTTCCGAACAAAAATAAATTAAAACTTATGTCATAAAGTTACCCTTTTGGATTTGAGAACAACCTTATGACTTAACTATGATGGTATTGCATTGAGCATTTCAAAAATCTTAAAGGTAATATTCCTTATAGAAATCTAAATAAACATTTTAAATAAGCTTTGATAATTAATGCTTAAAGAAACCGATCTCATTCATACTCACATAAACAAGTGGGAGGGCTAATTCAATCACACGAAAAGACGCGCTCGCTACTGCTAATCCAATGGAAGAAATTTATAAAGATATCTTGTTTGCATTTCAATATTTTTAAATGTTTTTTTTTTTTTTTTTTTTTTTTTTTTTACATTAGATAGCTGAGATTGATCTGCACAAAGGCCGTTTTTTATTTTTTATTTTATTTTTAATGAGGATGCTTTCATTTTCAAAACCGGTTCCGAAAATGAAAGTGTCCTCATTAAAAATACCTGTAAACAAAATCGAAAAAGTAAAAAACTGTCTTTTACAGATGGATCTCAGTTATCCAATGAAAAAGAAAAAAAAAATTAACAAATCATTTAAAAATATGCAAACGAGATATCTTTATAAATTTCGCTCATATGATTAGCACTAGCGAGCGGGGCTTTCGCTTGACGGAAGTAGCCTCTTAATGCATCAATTCCATTTCTGATAATCCTTTTATTTCTAAACTTTTTACTGAGAATATGCTAAAGCTGAAAATATTCTTACATTTTTTTTCAATGAAAATAAATAAACCCTTTAATTGTATTAATAAAAATAAAAATAATTTAAAATGTCGTATTCCTTTATCATAATGTTTCGCTTTATCTGTTACACATCTGTTACAACATTCGTTTGATAATCAATGCATCTCGACAAGAACAAGAAAAAACTGTCGATTTTCTAATATTTATTTTTTAAATTGAAATTTATCTGATTATACAATAAAATCATGTATTATTTTAATAAATTGTTTCTTGAAAATATGAATTCTTGTTTTGAATTGCTGTTCTAGTTAGATTCGAAAATCCGCTACAAAAAACAATTTTTGTATTAGAAACAAAGATCGAAAAAAATTTTCTTCTGAGAAAAATACAGGGTGTCTCATTCCAGACTAAACACAAATGTTCTCAAAGGTTTAACAGTGAATAAACCATATTACAGTAAAATTTCGTAAGACTCGCCTTGCTATTGTGTGAAATGTAAATATAAAACACCAATTTGTGGAAGATGTTGTCCTTATCTTCTTATCTACTTCCAGACAGCATTGAACTACATGCTCCGTAATTGGAAATGTAGTTCACATTTCATACGGTGTCACTGACCGAATTACAGCTCCCTTCCAGAACTTTCTTTAGCGCCATTATATTTCACATATGAAATATAAATCAGACGAAAAATTCTAAAAATCTTTATTATTCAGTTTTCCCGTTCCTTCAGGCATAGACACTCGCGAGCTAATATTAAAGCTTTGGAGGTTCCTTTTCAAATATTTCGTGTGCATTTTGACTTATTTATTTATTTATTTATTTATTCATTGGATAATTGAGGTCAATCGCTTTATTCCCCTTTTTTTTGATTTTGTGTGCAAACTTTTAAAAATATATAAAGTTAACTTTTACTTTCAGAATGGGTTCCGAAAGGGAATGTGTCATCCTTGAAAAAAAGAAAAAAAAACTGCAGAAGCCAAAATCGAAAAAATAAAAACGGGGGAATGTAAGCATCAACCACAGCTATTAAATTCAAGAAACATTATTTTAAAATATGGAAATGTAAATGAGATATTTGAAGAGAATCTTCCAGAGATTTAACATTCACTCGAGACGGCAGTCTCATTTTATTAAAATATGCAGTTCATTTTTAAATTATAATAGAATTGGCTGTGGAATATTTTATTGTTAATTGATAATAAATTTTCACGAAAGACATATTAACTCTATTTTTAATTTCCAATTCAAATTCTATGAATCTAGGTTTTACGGATAAGATGAAGACTGGTTATCCCCTATTTTAGGCAGAGTGAACGAGCGATTTGAATGAAAGACACTTTTTATAGAAGTTTTACACTTGTTGAATAGCCACATTGCATCCCAGATAAAAATTCTGCTGATTGGATGAATACAGTACATTTTCTGCTGATTTTGAATACTTAATAATCACATTAAACAACCTGAAAAAAATTTTAAAAATCTGGAAAAATGTCTGAGAGTTATAATCAATGCTGTTAGAATTTGCCGATAAATTCAATTTTGTAAAATACTTTATCAATATATCTACTGTACACTTTCATTTCATGCAAAAAATCACGTAACAAAAGAAAGAAAGAATATATATATATTTAATTACTAGAAGATCTAATCCGGACATCGCGGATACAGAATATTGGTAAAAAATTCTAATATATTTCTTAAAATTTATCTTTATATAGCTTTAGATTACCCACTAGCAACTCCTAAAGCATTTTATATGAAAAATATAAAAAATATATTTAAATAAAATTTGAAATTTATTAAAAGAGATACTTTTGTATTAGTAGCACACCAGACGTTAACAAGCTTATAAGCAATCGACAATGATTTCGCTTCTTACAGCAGCCTTTTTTTATTCTAACAGATTGATTGGCTTATGCGCGTAGTTGTATTTTAAGTCTGTAAAATTTGTGAGTGTTTTTTATATTATTTATAATATTTTACTAATTTATTATTTTACTTATTTAAAAGTTTCATTTTCGTTATCGAATACTAGTCTGAAAGAAATGCTGGACTATTTATATTGTTTCGTCTGTAAATGTATACATTGAAAGTAAATATTTATGTGTTTCGTAATCTCAAAAAGAACAGCGCAATTTTTTTTAATCTAATTTTTCTATCAATATAACAATATGCTATACATACATTTCCTTCAGTCATTGTTCATTGGGAGAAAAAAAAAAATAAATATTTGAACCATTTCAAAAACAGTAATTATTCAATTTGAAATCAACCTGTATATACTCCATATAATGATTAATAAATTTTGCCAAAAGTCACTACACATTTCTGTTAACAGCCAAGCTTAAAAAATACTTGAAAAAAAAAAAAAAACTCTTTTTTTTCATAATTCAACAATTAAAAAAAAAATAATAACAGTTTAGAAAATATTAAGAATGTTTAGTGAGTTTCAGCATTATCTTTAAATAATCAATACATATGTGTAGTATTGCTGATATTAGATATTAAAAAAAAAAAAATTCATAAGTTATTATTATTATTATTATTATTATTTTATATATATATTAGTAACTGTAGTAAAATTTACATGCAATTTGAAAAATATATAACAGTTTATGATTCCTATTTCATTTTACTTTCTTTAAAAGAAATTTAAAGAACACATTCCGTTAAGGCTCCGCTGCAATCATTTTTTTTTTTCGATTCTCATAAAAGATACATCTTGGTAAATGTTGTGTAGGCTCAACTACGTACAAATGATTGACAGAAAATCCTCCAATCCGAACAAGGGACATTAATAGTAAGGGTAATAAAAATAAAAGGTAATAATTATAAAAAAACACATGATATTTTTCTTTATTTGAGACCCCCCTTTGAACGAGCATTTTTTGTTCACTACATGAAAATATCGTCAAAGTACTAATAGTAATAGTTTAGTTATTATCAAGTTCTTTGAAAAATATCTCAGAATTTTAATAGATGTGTTTAAACAGATGCTCTTTATTACACCTCTTTTTAGTTCTTTAGTATCAGTTTAAGTCCTTTCCCCAAGGCGATATTTGCACGTTCCCACACCCCTTTGTCTACGATATCATCAATCATCTGGTGAAATCAGCGGGAGTTGGTAAAAAATGTGCGATGTTGAAATGAAAAACTCCGTTGAAATGAATAAGATACAGCCATTAGGACACGCGTGTTCTTACTCCGAGTTTAAAATACAGTTTTGTTTTTAACATTATTAAATAATAGAATTTTTTAAATAACATTAAAGTATTTTATTATTAGTTAGATACATTAACGTTCCTCTCGTTCTTAATATCCCATTGCAAAACGTATAACTAATTTTTTTTTCTTAAATATGCATCAAAAACAGTTTTAAACTGTTATTACAGTTTAAAAATTGCTAAAAGTGACTTAGATTAAAGAAGTGAAAGACTTAGAAAAGTGCCAAGATCCTTGTTGATACAAATATTTTCGCAATTTTTTTTTTTTTTTTTGAAAATGTCGCCGTTTATGCGATGAAACATATGTCGATCTAAATAAAAATATTATGTCTTTTAACTGTATTATTTTTATCACTTTTAAAAATTTTTAACTTAATTAAGTTGATTATAACTGATTTCCATGCTTTCTTTTATAACAGTTTTAAAGTAGATTTTATAATTTTCTGTATTAAAATTGAAGCAAAAAATTGATTAGTCTTAAACTTTTCTAATCAAAAATATGAGAATGCTCATTTTATAAAAGATTGAAGTTTTATACATAATAATAAATATTGCAGCTGAAGATTTATATTATTTTGTGATATTTTAACCACAAGAATTGTTTTATTTGATTGAATTTGTATATTATTATTAATATTGAATTTTTATTATATACATTCAAGCGTGAATTTCCTGAACACATTTTAATGTATATTCTTTCTGCATACTATTAATAATTTTAATTATATCCGATTCTCCCAGTTAAAAAAAAAAAAAATCTAAGAAACGTTTAAAATAGATTTTTAATTATGAAAAAATCGTTTTAATATGATTTCATATCTGAGAAATGACCTCTTATATTATGTTGGTATCATCAATAAACCAACGATATTTACATTTTTACACCAGAAAAAAACCAATTAAATAATAAAATGTTTAATAATAATTTGTCTTAAGAGCTTATACAAGTCACACAGAGAAACTCGAACGAAAATGTTAAACCTATGGGAGAAACTTAAGCAGAAATCTTTACAGAAGTCGTTATATATATATAATATATTTAACTTTCTTTTTCTATTGGGATATCTGAGGTCGATATCTATTTTTGTGCTCCTGTACTTTTTCGATTTTTTTTTTTTTTTTTTTTTTTTTTTTTTTTTTATGAGGACAGTTTAATTTTCACAACCGGTTCTAACCACTTCCAAATGTGAATGTATCCGCATATAAAAAAAAACTGTGTCTCAAATTAGAAAAGTACAAAGGCACAACAATGGGATATCATATCAACCTCGGGTTTCCTTAAAAAAATAAATAAATAAATAAATAATAATAAAGTAATAATAAAATAAAATAAAAAATATTGAAATGCGATTGAGAAATCTGTAATGAACGCTCCGATAAGATTAACATTAGTTTGGGACCTTCTTTTCGTGACTTACGTAAGCTCTTAATCCCATTTTGCAACACATAAATGGTTTATATATATATATAAAGAAATTCTGAAAGACAAATAATTTCAAATTTGCTTCTAGTATAGGAAGTTTCGACCGTAATTTTCTGATGTTAATGAATAATGACGTAAACATCTTTAGAAGTTAGCAAGACGCAGTGATAAAAAAATAAATAAAAGTAAAATGCAGGAATATAATTAACAGCGCCAGTGAAGACTACCATAAATGACGACTCCTGCTGCGGGGACACTGACCTAGACGCCACACTTGCAGCAGCATTGCGTCCCTCCAGACAAAACCCAGATTTTACGCATAACTTTAAGTATAAATAATCCATATTATGGTAAAATTTAACCAGGGTTGACTTGCATTGTGTAAAATGTAAATATAAACATTGAAGTAGTGACAGTTCTGTTAGTGGACGTCGTGCCAATATATAACTCCCAAAAACATTGAAGTAGTAGCTTTGTGTTGGAAAATGTAATTCGAAATACACATAATGTCACTGACAGAATGACTTTTCACTTCCAGAATGTTTTGGTAACGCCATGACGTTTTCCCCAAAGGAAGATAAATCTTTAAAAATCTCTAAACTCATTACTTTAAAAGTTATGAACAAAAATTTATTTGGGTTAAAGTGATTTTTGTTTATACGACACTAGTTTCCTATAAGACACTAGTTTCCTATATTGCTTGTTGTGCGGTACTAAGTTTATCTCATCTTTTTTTAATCAATATATTCTTTTGAAGCGAAAAGTTTTGATACTGCAAGATATCAGCTAGCAGGTCAGCGCACGCGCCCTCCTTCCACCCACCAAAGGTTATGAAAATTTTTTACGCCACATAAGAAGTAAACCCTTCTATAATTAATGCACCGAATTAAGCAAATTAAACAAGCAACTGTGAACAAAAGATCTGGCTAAAAAATCATTCTGTTAGAGATAATGACATACATTTTACAAATTTAAAAACAAAAGAATATTTTTTCAAAAGTTACTTTTTTTTTTAAATAGGAGAAAAAATTTAAATAATATTAATCAGTGGTTAACTACTACAGATTAACATTTGTCAATTATTTACTATTTCTCAATTAACAATATTCACCAATTACTTACAGTTATCCACGTACCAATAGCGTCAATTAAGTACCATTTTAATCAAATGTAAGCAAATCATTAAGCATGAATATCTTTATATCATAACACTTTCGTCTCCATTGCAAATATTTTATTTTCGAAAAATTTTCATCAACCAGCAAATCCCCCCCCCCCCCCCACCTCCTGTATCCAACATCAAGTCGCATAAAAAAATACATCATTCTACAATTATCGCACCGAATTAAACAAACAACCCTGTTCAAAAGACTTACCTAAAGAATTTATTACAGACAATGACATATGCTTTAATATTTTAAACAAAATTTAATATTTGTTCACAAAATTTATTAAAAAAAGAGTAAATTTTCTTTTAAAGACGACATTCATTAAATAGTATTAATCAATCATTAACTAACCGCAGTCAATTTGTCAATTATTTACTACTTGTCAATAATCATCAATTACTATCCATAACTAATAATAACGTCAATTAAGTACTATTTTAATTAAAAATAGCAAATGATTAATCATGAACATATCGAAATCATAACGATTTCTTCCATATTGCTTGAAACATTCTTTCGAAAAGTACTCATTGTCCTTCAAAAGCTTCAATAACTTTATACACTTTGTCAGGCAATTCATTGAATAATAGAGTAACCACCCAGGACATCTTAGTTCGAGATTAAGTTACTCGGGTTGAGTGTGTAAAATTTCAAAACGAGTAACACCCGAGTTACTCTAAATAATGGTACTCTGCTCCCACAAACTTTTCGTTCTAAAAAATACAAATTTTCTTCGAATGGAAATTTTTTGGTGTTCATATGTATATTTTGCATATCTTAACATTCTATAACAATATTTAAATGATATTAATAAAATTTCGGTGGGTATTCCAAACGTCGGTAAAAAGTTTAGTTACTGACGAGGGCGGGTAGGACGGTATTGGTGTGTGTGTGTGTGTGTGTGTGTGTGTATGTGTGTGCAGTAGAATTAGATTACTCCAAAAAAGTTGCCATCCGCTTGAAAAATCACCAATATTGTAAACGTCCCTCAAACCAATGGTATGCTTATGCCTTTTTGGCTTAAAATCATATTATTTGGCGATAAAATCAATATCGTAAATAAACATACAACATGTAACACACAAGTACCATTATTTTAAGCCTAATGATGGATGCGTTGGATGAAAATAAAAAGTAAAAAAAAAATGTCAGTCTAATATTGTCTTAACAAATTTTCTGGCGCATTTTTCTTAACCTGACGCAATAGATAAATCGCCAAATGTTGTTTAAAACGGCAATCTTTTTTACTGAATAAATTTGTACGCATTAAGAATATTCTTTTTCTTGTTTAAATTAAATATTTTCGTTTTATAATATTACCACTCGTCAAAACTGTTTTTCATTTTCTCTTTTTCATCTTTTTTTTTCTTTTAATTAAAATAATAACAGTTAAAATCATAAAATAAAAAATCATAATAAAAGAAAACTTTTATTTTTCAAGGTGTAATACCTGTTTCAATTTTTTTATCAACGATAAATTTCGCCAAAAAATAAAATGGTAAACCTTATCGTCCAAAATAACAAAACTTTCCGTCATAATTCTATAACAAATCTAGGTAGAATGATGTGTTAAACCTTAAAACCTTCCCTGAAACGATATCTATCTAACAGTATAAGTTTCGTAAAAATCCATGCAGTAGAACTCGAAATCTAAGCGTTCGGAGCGAAATTTCCATTTGGATTTTATATATACTAGGGGATCGTACCCGGGCTTCCCGGGTTAAAGAATATAGGTGAAAACATTTTTTTTTTTTTTTTTTTTTTTTTTTTTTTGTAATTGAAAACTAATAATTTTTTTATATGCAATAAATTTTTTTCGATTGCTCACTTACATTAAAAAAGCATTTTTCATATGGAAAATACGAATTATACAACCAAATAGTTTTTTAAATTTTTATCAAAAGGATATTCTCTTATTAGCCGCATGCTAAGAGTTATTTGACCAAGATTTTGCTACTTATGGCATACTTTTATGTTCTGATAATTTCAGAGCTTATACATGTCTGTTAAATATCTGTTTTATTTATATTATTTTATTTATTTATTCATGCGGATGGTTTTTTCTAATGGATAGTAGCCGTAAGAAAATGATGAACTCTTTATTTTGTTTTAAGGGCAAACGGATTAATCTTTCGTAATCGAGGTCCGCGCGATATAGATCAATTGAAAAATATTTCATGCTTTATAATTGTTTTTAAAGTCATAGACAATCAGTAAATTAAGATAAACCTTACAAACAAATTCCATTTGAAATAAAAATCCTATTTGGTGATCTAAAAATTTAAATTGTACGATCACAAATATGTTAGATTTTTGTTTTTTCAATATTTTTCTTTTATTTGTTTTAAATGAAGTATTAATTTCGTTAATTTGTCTTTCACAAATATGTTAGATTGGTGGTTTTTTTAACATTATTCTTTTATTTCTTATAAAGGAAGTATTAATTTCGTCATGCAAAAATAGTCAGAAACAAATGCTGAAAAATATTTGTTGCTTTATGTGCAAAATGTTTATTATATGTATTGAAACCGGCACGTGATAAGATAATTTTTTAAAAAATCATGCTTAACAATTATTTTAGAAAATATAATACATCAGTCAATTAAGATACAGTTTTTAAACAAATTGCATTTGAAAGTAATTTTTTTCCCTATGCGACGAAAATTGAAAATGTACAATGGTCAGAAGATTAAAAATTGCAGTAGCGAAAATTTCAAGACCGAAATTTGATCGTGAAGTGTTTCCATTCGCAAAATAACATCAGCGTTACGCACATATACGTTTGTTCTTTATAATATAGATACTTAATCAGTAAAATATAATAAAGATCAGTTATTAGGATGTGGTTATCAATTGAGGCTCTTATGCTTGGTATTTCGGAATGAAAAACAGCAATTTTCACCTTCTCAAAATTTGCATACGCACTTCTCATATCCATATTCATCATTTAAAAAAAAATTGTATTTTGTTTGATCATTTAGAAATCATTTTAACTCAAAACTTCAAGTCACGATTGTCAGCAACATCTTTTATGTGAGCAGACGCACTTATTTCTTGAGATTCTAATCTCAATTCCGGAGAGTAAAAAATTTCCTTAATTTATGTTTTTTAGACGCATTTGTATTAAAATGTTTAGTTTTATCTAAAAAATGATCGTTTTTTTAAATAGGACTTATTTTTCCCTTAAATAAGCATTTCGCCTAGTGTCTGAATCTTAGTATCAGTACAGATGCAGATGGAAAAACAACATAGAAAATGTATGAGAAAAATGCGTGCTTTCAAAAGCAGTATGTCATTTTCCGTTATTATGTCCCTAATGGAATTTTGAGACACTAAACCCTAGACAACAATTTTTATCAACAATTTTGAATTTTTAACAGAAAATAGCACGAATAAAGATAAAAAATACCTCATTATTTCTCTCTTCTCTGCAATAATGAAAGCTATCTAATTTTCTCCATTTTGAAGAAATTCCATAAAATGTTTTTAAAAATAAAATATAACAGTGGGGATACTTAAAAAAAAACCCTAGTGCAATCATTTGTACAAAGAAACAGCTTTCAGTTAAAAAAAAAAAAATATTAGTAAAATTGGTTCAGCAGAAAGATCAGTGCTGATGACTGAAAAATACACTTGTGTTTTAAATATATAGATTATATAAAATTATGAAAAGTTAAATTAAGCAAATTATGTTATTTTGATAAAATGATAGTAGAATGTCCTAAAGAATAGCATTAAAATTTTATTATTCGAGAGAATTTTTTACAAAAACTTCAGGAACATATTATTTTAAACCACGAATTATTTATTTGCTTGTCTAACTCGGCGAAGCAAATCCATCCAGGCGAGAATCATCAATTTCTGTAATATAAATCGCTATAATTTGCATGTCACCTCTCTTTTATAAAGACACTCTAAACTTTTGTAAAACATTGCGTTTTATCAGTGTGCGATTTCGATTACATTATTTTCAAAAGTGAAGCATTTTCACCTGTGAAGAATTTGAAAGCAGCTGGGCTGTGAAAATCACGCACTTCTACAAAACATAATTCAGGTTTAAGAATCAAAATACACGCTTTTTTATAAAATGACGTCATTTGCATCCGCTAACGCAATCCACTTTTACAATCCCAGTCTTAAACTTCGTGTATAAAAAAGTATGCATATGACGTCATTATCACGTAATAACAGATTATATTCTTGACGTAGCCCATATTTTAATTTAAACTTTTCTTTTCAGGTTTTATAAGAAAATGTCAACAAAAGATATTGTATCTCTTATTTTTGACTATTTTCTGTTTACTTTCAACGACTTTCAATACAAATGGGGTACTTTTGTTGCCATGATAAGAAAAATGGTATTAAAAACTACAAAAAAATTAATATCTCAAAAATAAATTGAAATACAACTTTCAAACAAATTGCATTTAAAAGAGCATATTTTTTTCTTATACGACGGTGTAAACATTTAAAATGTGCGATGTTATAAGTTTAAAAAATTTGCAGTAGCGAAAACTGCAAAACCGAAATTTTCTTTCAAATTTCAAAGTGTTGCCATTCGCAGAATGACGTATGCGTTACGCACAGATATGTTTGTCCTTTATAATATAGATACTAGAAAGGTAGCCCGTCAAAAATGACGGAAATTTAGATATAAAGATACAACTCATTTATTAGATACAACTCATGTGCAAGAATATGACTTTTTCTCGCTTGTTCCGCAGTGATAGATGAAAATAACACATTTTAAGAACGAAACACATTTATGAAAAACTGTGTACAGTAGAAGACCACTAATCTGCACAGTTTGGTTCCAAGTGTTATGCAGATTTGAGGCTCTTTGCGGTCATGGCTATTCAGTCTTTGTTTACATTTTTTTTAAATTCATATATTGGGCAATTTATATTTTTAATCCTTAAAAATAAATTACACACTTGAAGTAAGGTGAAAACTATTAAATTATCGTATACAATTTCATGAAATGATATTATATGGTATTATATGTGTGTGCTTCACGATCTTAGTTACGACTTTGGCGAAATTGGCTGCAACTTGTCATAATTCTAATAGTGTGGGCCTCTATAACAAAAAAGTACCCAGTTTTTAGTAAAATTTCTGATATAAAGTAGTTTTCAAAAACTTGTGTAAAATTGCAGGCCGTTCACATGTTATGCCAGTCCTAGGAATAATATTTCTAACACTGAAGAGTTTCCATGTATATGTGGAATTTAGAAAAGCTTCTCCAAAAGAAAGGTCCTGAAATGACATTGTAATTCCTCTAACTTCAAAGTTTAATCGAGCCCTGATGTTATTTACTGAAATCTAATAAATACAGTTATTTTGAATATTACAACAGTATTAAACAGCTAAACTTATTTAACTTAAACTCGCTGCTACTTCCCAATGTTATGTTTTTCAATTCCTACTATTAGCTCAATCTCTCCCTATATTTATTTATTTATTTATTTATATATTTATCTTGTTCAAATTTTCAATCGTTTATAAAATACTCATTATTCATCCTATCAAGCTGAAATAAATTTTTTTGAACTTGTACTGGATAACAATTGATGCTAATACAGTTTTTTCAAATATTAATTAATTAATTAATTTTTAATTAATTAATTTTAGTTTTGCATGGGAAACAAAATGGTTATTGAAGGTCAATGAAAGTATTTTCATTAAGGGGTTACCATTGGGGGGACCCTGTTCTGTCGCCAAATACTGCCAAGTTTGTCGCCAACTTGGCGATATATCGCCAAATTTGGCGGCCAAAATGAGTCGCCAAAAGTGATGCCAACATGGCGATATCTCTAATATTTCGTCAAATTCCCATAGAGTTCCATTGTAAACCTACTTGCTTATAGAAAATCAACAAATTGAGATATTTTAATGCAACAAAAACTAATATTAGCAAAAGGGATTATATTAAATTTTTCTTTGATGGCCTAAGTAGGAATTGACTTTAAAAACAAAATTTTTATATTACTTGTTTAGTATTAAGAAAGAAAATTATTTAAATTTTTCAAATCATGCACATTTATAATTTTTATCCGTTTTTAATAACTAAATAATGAAAAAATATGCTTTTGTTCTGAGCTCACAAATATGACAATAAAATAATGTAACTAAGAGAAATTGCAAAATTAAATCTTTGTGATTTCAAACCATAAACAAATGATACCGCCACCATTTTACCTACTAAGACGTCATTAGAATATTGTCCACTGATTGTTGGAGAACTTACTTTGTGAATGATTACCTCAATGATTTAATATTTTTTACGGTTCACGATGAATGAATCACTTGTGTTTGTTCAGGTTTATGGAATGAGATATTAAGCCATGAACCTAATTTCAACTAAAGTTATCCAAGGATATATGTATTTTTAATCGAAATTAAAAACAATGCTTTGATCTCGAAATAAAAAGTTTTAGTTTGTATAATTGGTTATTTCAGTTAATTATTTATTTAGGTACTTTTCCATTATAGCGCATTTTTTAAAAAAGCTTGGCGTAATTCGGGCATCAGAAAGTGAGATATGTTGCCAAGATATATAAACAGCTATGAAAACAAATCTAATGGACTTTTATTTTTGTTTATATATGCACTTATATATATAAAAAAACGTTTCTAAATATATATAATATTTTTTTATATACAAATTACGGCACAGATTTCAGATATGAACCGGGACACCTAACTGGCGCTAAAATGGTGTTATTTTGCCTGCTATGGTAACCCGGCTATTGTTTTTTATTCATTAATAAATTGTTTATTTACTTTTATTTTCTGTTTTTAAATTATATAAACTGTTTTGTTCTATAGTTATTATTCAAACTTTTATTTATTTATAGTTATTTCCTTTTCAAAATGATAGCAAATAATTTAAAAATATATAAGTAACTGGCATTCGAAAGCGATATTTCTGCCGAATTTGCGTCAGAGAAAAATCACTCCAATCCCGATGCGTATATGACATCTCTGCAAAAATTACTTCTGTTTCTTTATAAAAATGGGTAAATAGCTTTTTTTAATAAAAATGGGTAAATAGCTTTTTTTAATAAAAATGGGTAAATAGCTTTTTACATTAAATAAATTGTATACATATGCAAAAAATTTCTTGTGAGTATGAAGCAGTAAATAGGTTGTCAGAAAATACGTTGCAAACTTCTTTCTCGCCAAGAAACTTTTCTCCGAAGTATTGTACATAAGCAATGATTGCTAGAAATGCATTTTTAATTATGATATGCGCTTTTATGTTTCACTACTTTTATGCATACTATACCGTGTGTATAAATGCTACAGTTCATATGCAGGGCTACACAAAAGAATTCGTAAGGGTTACTGAGTATAAGAATAAATTGCTTAAAGGTGGTTTTTAAAAGGAGTTCTGCATTTTTACGCTGAACTGCATTCAGTTTACTAAGAAATGTTTATAGAATATAGATAAAATGATATACAGGGTCACGCAAAGAATTGGATACATAACCGTCTATGGATGATAATATCTGGAAATGCGATTTCAGTAGCTTTAAGAGTAGTTTAAATTAAATTTTAGCTAAATAGTGGCATGTAATAACGGTACTATTGGCTATGGACGGTAACTGCCGAAATCAATTTTAAAAATTTTATTCTTAATTTTTTAGTCTTATACTGCTTTATAGAAACTTTGGCACAGTTGTCATATATACCCCATATTGGAGCGATTTTTTTCCGACGCCAATTTGGCGAAAACATCAACAGCATAAACAACAACATCCGGGTTACCATATCAAGTAAAATAACGACACTTTGGCGACAGTTAAGTACCCGTTGTGTATATGAGGTTGGCGTCAGAAAAAAATCGCGCCAACATGGGGCGTATATGACATCTGTGCCGAAACTTTGATATTTAATGTTTAAAATCATCGCTCCACTCACCTTGCATATAGTATAAACTGTAACACAGATAGCGCTAAATAATAGACAGTTTCATACTTTTTCACTGTAGGGGCTTTGGCGTTTTTAAAAAAAAGCTTGGTGTAATTTGGGCATCAGAAAGTGAGATTTGGGTAATTTTCCGTTATACGGATACCATTGTCGCCAAGCGTAATAGTTGGGGCAAAATGAAAATCACGTGAATTGAGGCATTTGAAAAATAAAAGAAAAATATTGTCGATACTAAAGTGAGCATTTAAAAAAAAATAACATTTGAAAATTCCAGACTTTTACGAACTATTTCATTAAATCACAAATATATACTTAAAATAATTGAACAAATAACTGTTATAAAATAAAGCAATAAAATAAAACCCATATTAAACTTCTGGCATAAAATTACAAATATCTTTTAGCATTTTGAAATAATTGGCGCATTAGCATACATTTTGGCATGGTGTCCGTACAACGGAAAAATATTGAGATTTGTTGTCAAATCATATAAACAGCTATGAAAATAAACTTGATGAGCGTTTTTTTATATGTTTGTTTTATATGTATATTATTCATGTTTATATGTACAAATCACATCTGTTTCTGTATAAAATTGGAGAAACGGCTTTTTTATGTTAAATAAATCGTATAAATATCTAAAAAAAAATGTGTGTGTATTAAAATGAAACAGTGGATAAGTTCCCGGAAAATATGTTGCCAAATTTCCTTTTTCCCCATGGCACCTATACTGGAAAAGTACCTGAAGCACGTTAAAATCGCGCAGTTAGGAGCTCATACAGTACTGCGTCGTCTATTGGCGGTTATTTTATTAGTAGCATCGGGGAGGAAGATGCAAAGATGTACTTTAAATTCTCACCCATAGATTTTGAAAAAATATCGTAAAAGAGCGGAGTTTAAATTAAATTTTGGTGACCTCCTTTATGAAAGATTAATGATTTTAAATGGGAATTTCGCCAAATCAGTCAGCTATCGCCAAGTTGGCCAACATTTGGCGCTACTGTGGTAACCCTGCATTAGTAATTTTCAACAATTACTCATTTCAGTGAGGTGGTCCTACCGGAATCGTGAGGGACACACAGAGACTTGGATTTTATATAAATAGACTAGCAGGCTGAGCCCGCTGCGCTGGACCATTTTTCAAATAAACCTTCAATCAAACGAAATGGAAAATCTGACCCTGTATTATTAATATGGACCTTCACCTGAAAGATCCTTCCGCATTTTCTGAATACGCATCGGACGCAATTGCGGTATTATATTATCTGATGCATTAGACGAAATACGGGCAATTCAGAAGCAACTCTTTAGTACATCATGTAGAGTTTGGGAGGGAAATGCGGCCATTACGATCATATTACCACACTACTAAAAAAGAGAGAATTACAATGACTGCAGAGATTGACCATTTAACTTAAGGAATGTTCGGGTTATTCACTTTCGTTTGTTAATTCTTTTACTCCGGGCTTCTCATATTGGTACTTTGTGCGGATCTGATAACATAAATACAATCTCTCTCTACGTTACGTTATATTTGGTAATATACGGCTTCTTTTGTCAGGTTTTATCTACAGTTTCTTATCTTCGATTTCCAGTAGAGTAAATACAATCAAAACAGTTTTTAACTTTTATATTTTAAAATATGTGAATCATGTAAAAGTGGATATTTAAAGCGGATTTGTGTGAGTAAAATTAAAATAATGTCATTTTAACTGGGGTTTCTTTTTACATACCAGTTTTAATCATGCAAATATTAACCTAGAAAAATAACCTCGATAACTAATTCAAATAGAAAACTAAACCTTTAGTTTTCATTCAGAAAAATCTTCCCAATCATCCGTAATGGGATCCACAACCAAGTTTGATGTGCAACGTCAGAAATGTTCGTAACGGTATGGCTAAAAATATGGCTGACCAGAGTTAGCTACTAAACAGAGTTAATTACGTTCCAAATTACATTCCATTAAATAATGTCAAATTGCTGTTGATTGAATTTTAAAACTTTCACTATCAAAACTCTTTGCAAATGATAAATAAAGTTAGTTATGCAATATTTTTAGTTGTGATCTTTTTTGGTAAACCGAAGATTTTTTTCGCATTTCTCTCGCGTAATAAGACAGAGAAATAAACATGCTTTTATTTTCAAGACGTTATTATTCTTAAGTTTGTTGCCTAAATAAAACTAAAAACGTTAATTTGTGATTATGATCAGCTCCAAAATTTCTTTATAATGATTGATATTTTATTTGAATCTGAGGTACTTTTTTTAAAAACCTAGGGTAAATGAACAAATATTGTTCCATTGGCCACCTTTGGTATTTGAAAGGTTTTTTTTAATACATTCAAAGTAATGCTTTTTTAGTGATAGTAAAATAAGCCTAAAATTTGTCACTACGATCAGCTGCTCGGGCTGTGCATCAACCAAAATTTTAAAATGATTGAAATTTCAATTGAATTTGAGGTACTTTTTTAAAAAAATCAAGGCTAAATGAACAAATATTTTTCCATTGGCTACCTTTGGCATTTAAATTTTTATTTTTGTACATTCAAATTAAAACTTTTTTAGTGATAGTAAAATAACTGCACATGAAAAATATCTATTAGTAAATCTTCTTTTGTCCGTTTGCTCCATAATAAAAAAAAAACATAAATTTACTAATCGCTAATTACTAAAAATACAAATTTCGCGTAATCTTAAGAAATCGTATTTACCGTCCACGGTTCCTTTCAAATATAAACGAATCTTCCAACACTATATAGTAAATTCGCCAATTGTAAGGTAGCTGATTATGGCAGATTCATCCAATATCTTTTTATAACACTTCTAAAAGAAGGAATGATATGAAAAAAAAAGAAAAAAGAAATGACGAATGGAATGGAATATCGAAAAGTCATTTCTGAAAGCAATTTTTATTGCAAAATGTCTTTTTTCGTGATAGAAATAATGCATAATTGCTTACATTTTCTTAAGAATAATTTTTACTACCTAACATTGCAAACATTGAACGTTTGTATAAGGGAAATTGGCAATATTTTTTTTATTAAAAAAAGAATGGACAATATTAGCTAATGTGGCTTCGAGGTTATAAAAGTCACACATTTGGGGAAAACAAACCGACATGCTTTCGCAGTAAAGCATGATGAGAAATTTTTTAAATGTCTAAAATTAAATTATTTTACAATATGTATGTGCGTGTGTGGGAGACATTTATACTATAATTAAAATATTTGACTCCATTTTTAAAATATTAATTGCTATTTATATATTGTACATTTGAATTTTAAAAAATACTCAAAAAATGCTTTCGCACACTTGCAAAATCACCTATATTGTAAACATCGCTTGAACCCAATTCACGCTTACGTCTTTTTGGCTTAAAATCAAATTGTTTGGCGACAAAAGTGAACTCAAAAATCACAAATAAACATATAACATGTAAATCATAATTACCATCATTTTTACTATTACATCTGGTAGTTTCGTCTGTGAAGTCACATGATGGAAAAGTTAGAAATAAAAAAAAGAACAAATCAAAAGCAAAATTGTTACCACAAAGAAGGTCTCCTTAAAGAGCATACTCAAATTATTTTGAAAAGAAAAATGCTTTTAAAACTACTCATGTATATAGTAAAACATCAGTCAAATTTGGCGGCGGAATCTCAGTAAAAATCTGAAAAAAAAATCTATATATATTCGAGTATTTGGCGCAAAAAAGACGAACGTTCCACGCTATTTGGCTAGCCAACACATTCCATCCCAAATGCAAGATATTTAAATGCATTTGAAAATTGCTTGTTAAATAAGTGTTTAAATGCCTAAAACTCGATGAATTTAAAATTAAACGAAGGATTAGCGTATTATTTTTTATCTTTAAGCGTATATAATATAAAAAATAGCGTGTTGCAGTAGTTATTTTATTTTACATGGCTTCACCGGCTGGAAATGTTTTAAGGGTACTATTTGATTATTCATTCAACCAATTTCGCCAAATTATATAAATTGCCCAACTATTCGCCAAATTATATAAATTGCCAAACAACTCGCTAAATTATACAAATTGATAAAATTTTTATTTTAAACAACGAAAGAATAAATAAATTTTTAAACATTAATCAAATTACAAATAGAAGTGAAATTAAAAATCACTTGATGACGCAACAAACACGTGTACCGTGTTTAATGTCAAGTGAATGTAAAATTTACGATCCGCTATTATTGGCATTTAATCTTATAGTTTGGCGATAGTTATTTTGTCGACGGGATAATCAAGTAGTACCGTTTTAAGTTTGTTTTAAAAGTAGCTGGCTAATTAAAAATGCTACCATTAAACATTTTATATTAAATACTTGTTTCCATGGCAACAATAACCTTCATTTCTTGTTTCTGAACTAACAATATCGAAGTCAAATTGCCAATGTTCCGAATCGGACATTAATTTTGAATTTGGAAAAAATTTAATAAACTGAAATTTTGTTTTAAGCCGTATAATTACGATAATAAAATTTTAATATATACACATGTAAAGGTATATGACAAAACTGTAGCAATAAAAATGTATTTATTAAAGTTAAACTTAATCTAACTATCTTCGTATGAAGAGTAGAAAAAGGTTTTACTTAAAAATTATTTATGATAAAAAAAAGTATCATTCAAAATTTTATTGTGACGCCAACCAGCATTAAATCGCCAAAAATATTAAATTTCCATTATTTTTTTGCAAACGCTAAATCGAGGTTCTGCGGATTTTTTTATGAACATATTATATGTCGCGAGAAGAATATTCTATATATTCCTCATGAGAAGAATATTATATAACTTTTTCAAATATTTCTGAGCATGCACTTATCGAAACCTCCTTGATATCATCCTATCAATTTTTCAGATGCTCTTTTCTTAACCTGACGCAAAAGATAAAGAGCCAAATCTTATTTCAATTGCAATATTTTAACTGAGTAATTTTTTAAGCATTACGAACATTCTCTTTCATGTTTAAATTAAATATTTTCGTTTTTTAAGATTATCACTCATTAAAACGAATTTTTTTCTTTCTTCTTTTTTTTTTTTTAAATTAAAATTAGTAACAGTTTTTTCTTTTATGTTTCGAGGTGTAATAGCTGTTTCAATTTTTTTATCAACGATAAATTTCGCTAAGAAATTAAATGGTAAACCTTATCATCCAAAATAACAGAACTTTCCATCATAATTCTATAACTAATCTAGGTAGAATGATGTGTTATAGCTTAAAACCTTCCCTGAAACGATACCTATCTAACAGTATACGATCCGTAAAAATCCATGCAGTAGAACTCGAAATCTAGGCGTTCGGAACGAAATTTCCGTTTGGATTTTATATATATAATAGATAATAGACTGTATTCAAGCCTGTCTTATCTTATTTACTTTATTTTACTTTTAAAAGTTTTAAATTCAGACATTATATGTATATATATTGCAAATATATAAAACTAAGTATTATGAAATGCAAAAAATAGTCTAAATATATTTTGATGTTTTGAATAATGTGTTAGAGTATCATGTTTCAAGAATAAAACAAGATTTTGTTCACGGTATTTTTCGCTTTAATTTCCCAACTATGAAAAAATAAACACATAATTTCCCAATACATAAATAAATAAATTAGAGCAACTCTTTCTTTTTTTTTTTGTAGAAAAAAATCACACATTAGCTTGTGAGTTTCTATTTATGTTTTATTTGCTTAAAATGTATCAATACACTTACCAGTATAACTTTTCATCACCATGTCATGTCTGCTTCCATTCTTCTCTGTTGTGCAACCCAGTTAATTACTGTTTGGATTTTATCATCACAGCCTATTAAAATGAAAATCTATTCTTTTTTGTTTCTGTTTTTTCTTTGAAACTTCATAAAATTATCTTTAAAAATATTCAACTGTAACCATGATTACAATGCTGTCAAATATCATTTTCCATCCTATTATATACAGTACACTCTCAACAATCTTTGGGGAAAGACCTCTGCTGATTTCAGATTATTGTTTTGTTTCCATTTTTAAGTTTCCTCTGAATACAGTAAAATATCTTGAAACCGGTACCCAATAAACTGGCAGTATCATCATAATGAATGGTACTTTTGAAGGTCTAAATTTAAATTTGAAATTATGACTTATGAGATAAAGGAAAAATTAATGGGCATCATGTTTTAAAATTATATGTAAAGATCTAAATCTATCTTTCATTTACTTACAGTGTAGAGGAAGACAGAAAATCATTAATAAAAGTTTTTGTTGGCAGAAAGTCATTAATGAACACCTTCCTGTCGCTAAAGAACAAAATTATTGTAACTTTTGTGAACAATTGAGGCAATTTGGGTTCGAATGAATTTCACGACAATTTACTGCAAACTATTTGGCAAAAATTTAACATTTTTTTGAGTGATCGCTTGAGGAAAGCTGTGATTTTTTTCTGTAATCATTACACTAAAATCGTATTCTTTCCGGTGATTGATTGACGGAATTTGCTTCCTTTTTTTCAATTGGTTGTCGGAAAACAAGGTGTTTTGCTTCTTCCAACTGATGAAATTCACAGATTTCTTATCCGGCTGTTAAGAAGTTGATTTTGGGAAACTGCAAAAAATAATTAATTCTTGCAATAATCGAATATCTGCGAGGTAATTTAAAGATGTAAACCCTGTATACTATTTCAAACTCTCTGATCAATCTTTTTCTGCTGTCATAATGGTATCATATCCACCTGTTCAAGGAAAAGTGTTAACATTCTCCAAAGTTTAATATTTCAACATCATCATATATCTATGAAATTGTTATCATTGTATTGTTTATTTCAATAGTATTTTAACAATCTGATTTATTCTATCTTGTAGAATTAAAAAATATGTACTATTTCTATGTAATTTAATGATGTTTCAAAAAACAAATTTTTGATTTTTTTTTTGCTTCAATTAATATTAAATTGTTTAAATGAATGAACAGAATAATGTAATAAATCATTATTATTAAGTTTCATTAAAATATAAAACTTTTTATATTCATGTATTTTCTTCCTTCTCAGCTAAATCAGGTGATTCATATTAAGAGAAAAAAAGACAGATGATGAATGAAGAATCCATTGAAAAATGGCATCAGAAAAAGAATTCTGAATAGAACAAAATTGAAAAACAAATATTTAAATTGATCTAGCTGTCATTCCATCCACATGGAATACTTATTTTTACCTATTATTTTTCATTCTCTTGAAGCATTATTTACTTCCGTTTCTTACTTAGCTGCTCTGTAACGCAATAATCAATGTATGTCTTTCTTCTCATACAAAACAAATTTTATCTGTGTAAGGCATTACGAACTCATTTTCATTTATCTTCATAACAAATATTTTTTATCTGCATAGCTTTGTGAGAGTGGCTTAAATAATTTTTTTCATGTATGCGAAAATAAAAGGCTTGTTTCTAAAACAAACAACAAAAGATATCCAAAAAGAAGTCTCTTCAGTTCACACATTCTTGTGCAAATGAGGGAAAAACCTTTCACATGCGAGTTTTACAACAGAAGGTTTTCTGAGTCAAGTAACTATAGGCCTCATCTTCTCATGCATACAAATGAATAGCCATTTCTTTATGTGATATGTGCAACAAAAAAAATTCAGTTAAGAGTAACTCGAAAAGTCACTTTGTCATACATACAAATGCGAAACCTTTTAGTTGTGTGATATGCAAGAAAACATTTTCTCAGAAAAATAGCTTGAAAAGACACAACCTTGTACTTAGTGATGAGAATCCTTTCAGTTCTGAGGTATGCAAGATAAATTTTCTCAGAAAAGTAACTTGAATACATACTTCATGTATTCGAATGAGAAACCTTTTAGTTGTGACATATGCAACAAAACATTTTCTCTGAAAGATAGTTTGAATAAACACAACCTTGTGCATACTCATGAGCAATCTTTCAGTTGTGAAATATGCAAGAAAATTTTTTCTCTGAAGTGTAACTTGAAAAAACACTTTATCATTCATACAAATGAGAAACCTTTCAGTTGTGAGATATGCAGCAAAAGTTTTTCTCATAAAGGTAATTTGAAAAAACACCTTCTCATGCATACAAATGAGAAACCTTTCAGTTGTGAGGTATGCAACAAAGCATTTTCTTGCAAGGATAACTTGAAAAAACATCGTATCATCCATACAAATGAGAAGCCTTTCAGTTGTGAGTTATGCAACAAAAAATTTTCTCAGCGAAGTAACCTGAATACACACCTTCTCATGCATACAAATGAGAAACCTTTCAGTTGTGAGATATGCAAGAAAACATTTTCTCAGAAAATTAAATTAAATAGGCATCTATCCATGCATTCGAAAGAGAAACCTTTCAGTTGTGAGATATGTAACAAAAAATTTTCTCAGAAAAATAACTTGAGTAGACACCTCATCATCCATGCCGATGAGAAACCTTTTAGTTGTGAGATGTGCAACAAAACATTTTTTCACAAAACTGGGCTGAATACACACCTTTTACTGCATACAAATGAGAAACATTTCAGTTGTGAAATATGCTTTAAAAATTTTTCTCAGAAAAGTAACCTGAATACACACCTTCTCATCCATACAAATGAGAAACCTTTCATTTGTGAGATATGCAACAAGAAATTTTCTACTAAAGGTACCATGAAACGACATCTTTTTGTGCATACAAATGAGAAATCTTTCAGTTGTGAGATATGCAACAAAAAATTTTCTCTAAAAGGTAACTTGAAAAAACATTTTCTCATGCATACAAATAAGAAACCTTTCAGTTGTGAGACACCAAAAGATTTTCTCATAAAATTAGCTTAAATAAACACCTTTGTATGCATGTGAATGAGAAATTTTTAATTGTGATGTAAATATGCAGCAAAACATATTCCCAGAAAAGTCACTTGAATAGACAATTTCATATTCATACTAATAAGCTACCTTCTAATTGTGAAGTGTGTAACAAAATTTTGTTTCAAAAAGTACATTGAAAATCTAACTTCGTAATAGTTACATGTAAGAAATATTTCAGTTGTGAAATATTTTATTTAAAGAATTTACTAGCTAATGTAGCTTGAATAAATACTGTTTTCTGAATACATATGAGAAACTTTTCAGTTATGAAGTAGGCAGTAAAACATTTTTTTTTCAAAAAATAACTTGAAAAATTATCTTCGCCTATTTACAAATGAGGAACCTATCATTTGTATCTGTTTGCAAATTAATTATTAGATTACTCAATTAGATCCAATCGAAATCAAAGATCAATTAATGATTCAAAATGAACTGTTTATTAGTTATGTCTTTGAAATAATAATTATTCAAGAGAATTAAACTGCCCTATATTTAATATTTCTGTTTTAAATCCTTTCTTATGTATGTACGCATGTCAAACTGGTACCAATTGGCTCTTTATGGTTAATATTCTGAACTGATTGGGAATATGATTTTGGACAATTGATTTTCTGCCTAATTTATTTCTGGAAAAGTAAGTTTCCTGATAAAAAAATATGAAATAAAATATAAAGAGTGTTTAGCAATTATTGAACAAAAATAATAATAATAAAATATAAATATTTACAAAGCTGATAAGCATGGTTATTTTATACATTTATTGAATCCTTCCATTTTTAAACAGAAAATATAGTTAATGAAAAGTTTCTTTACAAATCATGCTACCCAGTTTCCATATTTGATTGCGCATACTTATCTAAAGTCTGGTCACGTGTATCTACAAATTGGAAAAGTTCAAAATATAGAATGTTAGTCTGAGATAAACTTATGGAAAAAGGAGCAAGAAAATGCTTTTCTCTTACCTTAAATGTTTAAGTTATGGATTGTAAAGATGCTTATGCTGCACTTGAAAATTTGTGATTTTAATATGTTTTGTAATAAATGTAAACAAAATATATTGGTTTAATGCAAGGTTTCTGGTTCAAATAGCATTTAAAAATATTTCCTACCATATTTTGACATTTTGTATTACTTCGTGTATGATAAAAAATACAGTAACATAGCAACATTTTCATTAATCAGTTTATTAGTAATGTAAAACTGTAATTCACTGAGAAATACGAAACATTGTTTGTGACAGTTAAGAAATAACACCACTCTCAAAATTTTGAAAAAAAAAATGCTCAGTTTTTCTTTAACCCTTACGTCAATGACCGGGCACATATTTTCTCTTTTCACCCTGATTTCAGAGTGATAATATCATAATAAACTAAAATGAATTTATATCTCCATTATATTTGTAGTATTTCCTGCCCATTAGTATAATCACTTTAAAATTTAGAATTTTTTTATAACTATTTTGGGGCATAAATATTTTTATGTCTTTCGTCAGTGATTAGAGAACCAAGGTACTCGATGCACGTTTCCTGTGGAAAAATACAGAAATTGATAGATTATTTAGATTTAGATCAATAAAACTTAAAATTTATTTGAAAATAAGAGTTATACATAATTTTTAAGATAAAAATATTTCATTTACGGGAATTTTTGCGGACAAGCTTTACAAAATTAAAAAATGTACGACTATACATCACGTACTACTTGCTTTCCACCTTGTTTTCATGATTTTCTGGTTTTTCTGAGCCGTTTTTGTGGCTCTAACAAGCACGCCTCACACCACCTACTTTTATCCTTCCTGTTTCTTCCCACTTTAAACTCTTAGGGCTGGGTTCTGAACATGTGGTAGCTTCCAATACAGGCAAATATTTTTTTAAGTATACTTTCAATTCTCGATTTGGTTGAAAAATGTCTCATACCCTATAGATTTTGTGATTGATCTTGAATTGCTGGAAGGCTCGAGGTCTGACCTAATTCACGCAAAATTAGTTGACGATTGTCTTTTTTATGACTAACCATATCATTATTGCCCGTATGTATAATGTAAGCAGGAAGTGCTGCTGTATTCAAAATATTGAAAAATAATTCAAGTGACCTGTGGTTGTACGCCTATGTGTTGTATATCACCCCAATAATTTCTCCATTATATCCACTCCATATTCCGCTTCACTATAAAGCTAAATCATTTCGAGTTTATCTTTCTGTCCCGTGATGGTTTTATCATGATGTATTGCTGGCATTAGAAAGACAGCTTTGTTCTCTTTGAAATATACGAACTAATCCTTACGTCATCATGAAATCCGAATTCTGTGGATAAAACGTGTGTCTTACTTGGCCTTATTTCTTGGGGAATATAAAGTTTGTTTCTTTTCAAAGTGCCAATTATTGTGAGCTTCCATTATATTAAATACTTGTCCATAGAAAGAGAAGAAAAAAAAAGTTGTCCATAGTGGTGTTTCATCCAGAATTCTTGAATGGGACGGACAAGTCTCTCACCTTAGTTTATTTCATGGTCTGCACCTACTTTTCTGGTGGTTGTTGAGAGGATAATAATTTTTTGCTTCGAATACACAAGATATTTTGATGTGTGAATCTTGTTCTTCCTTGTTACGAAATAACTGTTTGTCAACCATTAAGTTTTCCATCAGTTTGTATTTTTCATTAGGTTATGAATTAGCATAGTCCATACATCATGAGTTCCTGCAGCTTTATCATTTTGAAGACGTTCCACTCGTGTGTTCTGTTTGTGAAACCGAATAAATCTAGTAATATTCCAGAATCGGTTTACACTCCTACTTGCTCGATATAATGGATATGAGTTTGTTTTCCACATTTGTAATGTGTGATCTTTGTGTGAATTGTTGATACCTGAAGTAATTAATATTGCAAAAAAATGGGCCAAATTTCTCTTCTCCAAAGGCAGGTTAAGTTACATTCTATGAAATAGGGGTGTATTATGTCTCACGTGTGAAATTTGCAGCAGATACCCGGGTACCACGGTCATTGGAGACAAGGACAAATTTTGGTCATTGACATAAAGGATAAACTTAATTTCCTATTTGATTTACATAGTCTCGTGTTAATCCAGAGTGTCTCTCCGGCTTACACAAGTGTAGAGTGCTTCTGGTGAGACAAGTGAACTGTTGAGATTACCAAGAGCACTTTCTAAATACCTAAGGGTCTTTTTGTAGGTTCTAAAATTATATTTTACCTTCACATGGGCGTTTTGAGTCGTTTTTAGAATCTAAAGGTACATTTTTTATTCGCAATGATACTTTTCTTATTTTTAAAGGCAATTTTAATATCTAAAAACCAGGGCAGTATTTTCAAGGGACAAAAATGAGTTAGTTTTTACTATTTAATAAAATTTAATCAAAAGGCAGGAAGAGCATAATCTTTTTGTCTGAGGGATTTAGAAGAGTGCTATTTTTGCACATGGTGTAATAAGAATGCTATGTTTTAAACCAAATGGTAGGCAAGGTCCAGCCCCCTCCTGAAACAGTCTGGTGGGAACTGGTTAACATATTGAAAAGTTAAAATTGGGAAGACACGTTACTTAACTGATTTTCCTAAACATCATTTTTAGTATCACAATGTTGGCATCCAAAGTTAAAGTATTTATCTTCATAGATTAAGTAAGTTCTCTAAAAAAAGCAACAAAAAATATTTAGGGGAGAGTGGTAATGAATGGGCCATTAACAAAATATGAAAAAGTATTTGCATAAAATTATTTTAGAGGCCACCAATAGATGGAACTATTTGTTCTACCAAACTCATCAAATTTTCCATTATTTGGGAGAAGCCATTTTCCCTCTGGAGTAGGATGGTCGAGAATCTGACTGAAAAGTAAATTTTTTTTTCCATTTTCAGTAAAATAAATAAGCTAAAAAGTATCTATTATTTCATTGCAGATATGTGTATTAGCAAGTCTTTGCATATCTGAAAACTAATATTAGAATGTATTTAGATGTTATTTCAATTTAATGTACTAAAAAAACCTGAATATATTCCAGAAGTATAGGTAGGGCTGAATGGGCCACTTTATCATGGTCATGAATGGGCCACCTTTGCCCTGATCATGAAAATGGGGCTTTCTTTCTTTTTTCCGATTTTTTCTTTAATATGAAACATAACTTGCTGTCATGGATTTAGATTAAATTACTGTCTAGTTAGAATAGGTTTGTATTGATGTCTAAAAAATAATTTGCATATTTTCACCCTAAGAAATATTAGTTATTTATTAGAAACATAAGTTAAATTGTATAAATGATTAAGGTGAACTGTCCAGTTGTTGACCACACCTACGAGTATTTTCCCATTTGACATAAAACTAGAATAATTTTTTATATTCTGAATCTAATGGGTAGAATAAATAATACCAGAAATTTACACTAAATAGTCAATTATTAGGCAGTTCACCTGAATGCAATTTTACCTCTTGAAATTTAATTTTAATTAAACAAAAGTTTTTCCTTTAGATGGACCGTGTTTTTAAGCCAAAGACATAAATTTCGTTAAATTATAATGTGTATTATTTATTATTTTTAGGCTTATTTTATGTTCTTTCTTTCTTATAATCTCATTATTTTGTCATTTTTCTGCTACAAATATGTGATTTAATAATATCACTTTTGATGTTTATAAATTTTGATAAGCATTGTGTATTACTTACTATTTCAGTATGCTTTTTATCATATCATGTCAAGTGCCATTCATTTTGTCACATTTGGTGAATAAAAGATTAATTCCACATTTTTTCATTGAATTCATTTAGTGGCCCATCCATTGCCTTCAATGGCCCATTCAGCCCCGTGGGTGGGGATGAATGGGCCAAATTTCTATATTTTTATTTTCTATTATAATTCATTATAGATATTTTCAAATCCAATATTTATGACTTTTTTGTATAACCAAATAAGTAAGGTAACTGATGATCCAATTCTGAGCCAAAAAAAATATTAGAAAAAATTACAAAAATTAAAAACCAAAAATTGGCTTATTCATTACCACTCTCCCCTACTGGAACAAAGGTTTCAAATTTTGATTTATTTTAAAGTGTTTAAAATTAATATATATATACAGGGTGTCCATAATTAAACGAACCTACTTTAAAGTTGTCTAAATACGAAACTATTGGTCAGAAAGTTGTGAAATTTTGTGTCGGACATAAAAAAGAAATGGGAATTTGTTTGAGCGGAAAAAAATTAGTTCAAAATTTCGCCACCAGATGGCGTTTTTAAATAAATTACACATTTAGCCACCACCCACTGAATACTAGGCCTGAGCTCTGAGAAAAGAATGGCCGCCATTGTAGGCGGATTTCTTTTTTCAGTATTTGTACGGTCCGTTCAATTCGAACACCAATAATTTTTTTTAAGTTTTTGCGCTTTATGTTCTGTATATTTGTCTTATTTAATCTGAGAAAAATAAAGCATAAAAACTTTTAAAAATGTGTAATTCAGTAAAAAGAGCCACTGGTGGCGAAATTGTGAACTAAAAAAAATTTCCGCTCAAATAAGTTCCCATTCCTTTATTATGTCCGTTACAAAATTTCACAATTTTCTGACCAATAGTTTCGTTTGTAGACAACTTTAAAGTAGGGTCGTTTAATTATGGACACCCTGTATATAACATACAGTTTTATAAAACCAGCTTTCCGATGGTAAAAAACAAATTTTTGAAAATGAATTAGGCAATGAATCATTGTGTAGTGTTAATCTCCGTGTATTAACGTGGGTTTTTGCGTTCTGTAATAGCATTACTTCATCAGTGTCCCCATAAGAATAAGTTACTCATGGTCAAATTAGAAATTCAAAATATTATGTCACTTGCACACATTATGCTTTTTTAATGCACTATGTTGTAAATATGTATAACTTGATAGATGCTCCATTCATTTTTCAGCAGTTAGCAATAAAAAAAAAATGTTTGCAAGTTTTTTTAACTTTTACTTTAAACACACGTTTCTAATTTAAAAATATATCTCTAAAACAAAAATTTATGAATAAACAAAAAAAGTATTGAAAAGTTGATTTTTCATGTTGTAATAATAATATTTAACGTTTTTCAAATGTCTTCAATATTTTTCAATAGTGTATTGTTGCAATAATAGTACACAAAATAACTACTGGTTTTAGATTTCAATAAATGTTAATTTTTTTAAGCTAAAAAGTAATTTTCTCTAAAATCAAAAAATAATCAAACCTAAAAAGAGTAACACACAAATAAGTGGTTTACTCAAATTAGTATAGAATTAAAAACTGCTATAAAAAACTCACTTTTCCAAGTATATTCTATTATGATCAACGTATGAATCTCTCATCTTTCCTTTTACCCCCTGGTAAAAATACAAGAAGAAGGTATGCCTAATGTTTACTTTTCGTTGTAACTTTCTTGATTGCGGGGAAAGTAAAGATAATTTTTTTGTGGTCAGTCCTCAGCAGATACAAACAACACTGTAAAAAGGCTATGTAGAGGATCTTTTGCCTTTTAACACCAGAGGTCGCGCTCCCCGTAAGCGATCTGCTAGCCCAGTGAAGATCCCTTTTGATCAATGTAATGGAAAATTCTAACAGGATTTTACACAAGACTTTACTTGTAAAATTTTGAAAGACGGAAGTTGGCGGAAATTATTATTTATTCTCATAGCAAAAAAAAAAAAAAAAAAAAAAAAAAAATCCTTTGATAAATGTTGCATTTTTTCCGCGACATTTTTACGAATTTTGTGTTTTTTGCACGATTCTTTGATTAAATTCACGCTTGTTTCTCGATTCTTAGACAAAATTAGCGCTCTTTCCGCAATTCTTTGAAAAAATCGCGTTTTCCCACGATCCTTTAAGTTATTTCGCGTTTTTCCCGAGATTTTTTTCATGAAATTTGCATTTTTTCTACGCCTTTCGACGAAATTTGCATTTTATCCGCGGTCTTTTGACGAAATTCGCATTTTTGCGCGGCCCTTTGACGAAATTCGCGTTTTCACCACGATTCATTGACGAGATACGCGCTGTTTTCGCGATCATTTTACGAAATTTGCGTGTGTCCGCGATTCTTTGACGAAATCCGCTTTTGTTTCACTATCCTTTAATAAAATTCGCATATTTTTTTTCGCCATCATTTCGAGAAATGTGCAATTTTTTGCGATTTACTCGCCGTCTTTTGACGAAATTTGCGTTTTTTCCCGTGGCCCTTTGACAAATCTCGCATTTTTCTGAGATCCTTTGACAAAACTCACATTTTTCCAAGATTCCTTGACGAAATTAACGATTTTCTGCAATCCTTTGACAAAATCTGCACTTTGCCCGCTATCCTTTGTCAAAATTCGCTTTTGTTTCGTGATCCTTTAACGAACTCTATTTCCCACGATCCTTTGACGAAAGTCCCGACTGAAATAAACTCAATATAGCGCTATTCGTTCTAGCGTTTTTTTTTGTGTGTGTTTCGTCCTCTAACGCTATTTCCTCCCCATAAAAATTATCAACAAATTTTAATGCAGATTTGTATCGATCCCAGAGATGATAAAATTCAGTGCTGAAAAAAACGTAATTTCTTGTTTCCGGGGAAAAGTAGCATGTCTTTAGTACATAAGTCATGTAAATATCCCAAATACTGGTCTATCATGCATTCCTGAATATTTTAAATAATTTTTTGTAGAAATATCCAAGACATACACGAAGTATATTTTATTCTTATACTGCAGATGTTATCTAATTGATAAGAGTCTTGAATGCTTATTGAAACTTGTAGATCATAGATTTATTTTATTCATTTATTTTTTAAGTCTTGAAAAGCTATATTTATGGAACAACTAGAACACATTTTCATTATTTAAAAAAATGATGAACAAAAAATATTTTTCTTTTAAACAGTTCGACTGTTCTCATCCCTTTAATAATTGCATGTAATGAAAAACTATTAAGAAAGAAAATCACAGCATTTGTTACATAATCTTCTATAATTAAAGTTATTTCCTTTTAATGTGAATTTTCATGTAATTTAAAGGAAAACATTCTTAGATCATACACTTAAAGAAAATGCTGTTTTACTTACTCATTTAGTTTTGTTTGTGTTTCTTTCAATTATTACTTTTTATGATATTTTAAAACTTTTTCCCTTATAATCTGTTTTATTACCAGTTTTGTAACATTTTATTGCTATCAACATGTGCTTTGTATATTAGTATGAGAACTGAAGAAACAACAGAAAACAAAACTGATGCTCAAAATTAAATTGTATTTACTATATAAAAGAAGCTCAAAGAATAATTATATGAAATCAAAAGTGTAAAGTTTAATATTAAAAATATTGTTTTTTTTAAAAATAAGTTATTCTTTAATAAGAAATTTCAGATATTGGCAGGTTGCAGCAATTGACGATTTTTAGAACTCTAGGGATAAGGGGGCGTTTTTTCAATAAAAAATACATACCCATTCTTTGTTTTTCACATAAAAATGCATTATTTTAAAGATGCTATTATGCAAGACATTAAATAAAAAAAAATTATATTGATCAGTAACTTCTAGCTAAACTTATAATACTAGCATTCATATCTTATTGCTAGTTTTAAAAGACTAATGTTCTAAAACATTTTGCATAGGTACTATCTCATATTATTAACCATTTGGAAAAATGGTTATTGTTCTCTGTCACGGTAGGAAATCAAAAACATATCTAAAGCGTTTTATTAGTTGAAACCGCATTTTATTCGTTTTCTGATTGGTCTATACAGTAATCTGTATTTTCCCTTTACTTTCAACAGAGATGGATACTTATGTTGCCACTATGACAAAAAAGTAATAAAAACTACAAAAAAATAATAACTCAGAAACAAATTGAGATACAGCTTTCAAACAAATTGCATTTAAAAGTACATTTTTTTTCTCTATACGACGGTGTAAAAAGTAATATTGTGGGATGCTTAGAAGTTTAAGAATGAAATTTCATTTAAAATGGGTCGTCAGATTTCTTGGAAATCTGACGATGGGAAAGCCTTTTCCCGAACAGCCAATGAAATGCTTGGATAATACGTAAGTTTCAGGTGGATAATACGTAAGTTTCAGGAAATCTGACGAGTCGCAGGCGATTTTTGTCGTTTGCAATTTTTACGTGTAATAACACTATTAATCTTTAATTCAGGGCGTACGTAATACGTATGATCAAATCCATGCGATTTTTTATGTCTTAAATTTTAGTCTTTGAAAAAATCATTTTCCAAATGGTCGTTGTAATTTGTTAAATTGCTTTTATTATTATTATTATTGTGATAGAATCTCATATTATTACCATCCTCCTTTTCATTTGCATCTTACCTTATACACCTGCAATACATTATTCTCTCCGGTCCCATTAGGACATCCAAAATACAAATGAGAAAGATGGAGCCATAAACAAAAAGAGGCAGCATGGAAATGGATTGAAGCATAAAACAGAGACTGCTCCGATACTTTTCGAAACAGAAAGCGGTCCACCTATTTTAACGCGGCTGGTTCTCAAGTCCCCTGCACAGCAACTCAAAACTTTCTGACTGATTTTTAAACGTAATAAAAATTGGCATGGCCGACTATTGAAGCTATTTGTATCGAAGTGAGTTTTTCATTTTCGATAAATAAATTACTTATTTTATTATAAGCAATTGAGGTCGCGTGACGACCGATTTTTTCTCCGTCCGAAAATTCGTTTTCAAAACGCCCACTTTGACAGTATATTCTGAAAAGCCCTTACCAAAAAATGAAAAACGTCTTTCGATTACACAGTTTTTGAATAAGAGAACCTGCGAATTTCATGTATTTGCTTAAAAAGCTGAATTAAAAAATTTGTTACAAATTAGCTCCTTTAGATTTAAGGAGAGCTTTAAGGACTCAGTCAGGAAGAAGTTAAATCCAATTACCTGGTAGAAGGGTGTTTGCAAGTGTAGTCACTTTTTAAAGAATTTTTTTCTTTATTTGCATTCATCCAATCTAAGTTGAGAAAATGACTGCTAAAAAAGTTTTCTTTCGTTATACCATGTTGTACTGTAGTAAGGAAAATGACGATTTTAATGAATTTTTTAACAACTAAATATTGTAAATTAGTTCCCTTAACAAAATTGATGTAAATTAATATAACTGTCTTTTATTTAAATAATCTTTAGAATAAGTTTCCTATTACACTAGGTAAATGTTTCATTCTGTTTACTACGAATAAAAAAAAATTAATAAAAAGGTGGTTAAATTGAAATGGATAACTATGTATGGATTTTGTGTATTTTGGATAAAATTTCTTTTCTTCGAGTGCCCAATAATTAAAGAAGCTTTAGTCAGTTGCATAGGCGTAGCGTCGGGGGGGCACGAGGGGGCACGTGCCCCCCCAACCTTCTGTAACCCGGGCGCCAGAACAGAAAGCGTGGGGGGCGCCAAATGAAGATTTTTTTTGTCTTTACATACAAAAATGTATATGTATATGTATTGAATTTGCATAAAAATGTCTCGCAGTCGGAAAATCCAAAAGGAAAACTGAACCAAATGCATTAAAATTTACAAATGTATAAAAAGATTCATCTATAATAGAAGACTGCAAATAGGAGAATCACTAACATTTTCCAAGGCCAATAGGTCAGTCTCTACTCCTCTCTTTTGTGTAAAACTGTCCCTCTCCGATAACCGATTTCCTGGGGGGGGTGGGGTGCAGAGTCATGTGCCCCGGACGTCAGAACGAAAGGCAAAAAGGGCGCCAAATGAAGATTTTGTTAGAATGTGACTACTTTTCTGTTGAAAAGATACCATGAAGGCTGTTCTATTCTTTTTGGAGCTTTCTTTTTTCCCGTCTTGCAATGGGCGCGACGTCAAATGATTGTCCGGTACAATAAAAATAAACGGGAGAAGGAGTCAGGGTTTGAAACTATGGGGGGGGGGGGCAGACTGGGCATGTGTTCTGGGCGCCCCGCGCAGGGAACGTCAGATGAAAATTTGTTTTTCCGTTTTATACAATATATATGTGTGCGTGTGAAATTTGTGTAAAAAATATTTTCTACCCGAAAAGTCAAAAAGAAAAGCTTAGTCAGTGCATTAAAAATGTCAAATAGATAAAAAGATTCGCGTACAAAACAGAAAATGAATAACCCCATTCTTTTTCTTATAATTACTTTTTTACATGCATATCACCATATCTGTCCTTAGAGGAGGCGAGGTCAGGTGACCGACTGTTACAATAAAAACCGAGCGGTCGAAAATTCACAAAATAAAAAGTAAAAACTTAATAATTTCGTTGTTGTTGTTTTGAGTCAGACATAAATTTGAAAATTAGCTTTAAGTTCAGGAAAGTATCTAGACATATCAGTTTATAAATAAGAAGAGTGGTATAAGTGATAATACCGAAAACCTTATGTAGATAGTACAGGAAGATATTTTACAAAACTGGAATTCATTTTTATACCTACAGTAAATCCTGGTTTTTTAGTTCCCAAAACAATGTGACTCATATCACTATGACATTAAAGTGGCCCAATTGTAATAATTTGTAATGCTTCAACAACAGTAAAATCTCGAAAAATGAAATCCGTCTATAATGGAGTCGTGTCTTAAATGAAAAAACTACATGGTTCCAACAGAAAGAATACCAACAGTTATACCTCCTAAGACGGAAACCTATATAAAGCGGAATTATTTCCGCTTCCTTTCGATTTTTCCCCAGATTTTAATGAATAAATATTTGATAAAGCTGGTTATATATTTCAATATTATGTATTTTATTGTTACACATTTTAAATTTTAAAATAAGTCCGCTACTAGAAACTTTCGTAAATTTCTCTTTGTAAATTTACTTTGCAGAGGAATGAGGGGGGGGGGCGCCAAAATCGACGTTTTCCCCGGGTGAAAATATAGCTAGTTTCGGCCCTGGAAGGAGTGCTCAAAGTAAAATGTTTTAGTAAAGACTTTTAAAATAAAAAAAGAGTATAGCATTTGCAGTGATACAGTAAAAAATCTCTCACAGGGCGCCATCATGGCTAATAAAGTCGTCCATGCCTTTATCCCCCAAAATGATTTTTTCTCTCCTTTTTGCCATTTCTAGGCGTTTTGCCACCCTAGGCGGAAATTGTAAAATGCAGCTCTGATCCTTTTGGTGCAATTATATTTTGCATTACTTTTGGTGCACTATTTTTTGCATTACTTTTGGAGCAATTGTTTTTTGCAACCAACCAAATCCAGTCTTAGAGAGAGGAGGCGAACTTGGGCGACTGCCCGTAATTTAAAAAAAAAAACCTCACCCAGGGCGCCATCAGCCGCCCCTGCTTTTACCTTCCCAAATTACATTTCTCGTCCTTTTGCCATTTCTAGGTAGGTGACAACTGAAAAATGTCGCCCATGACTTTTACTAAAATTACTTTTTTTTTGCATGCAGATCCGGTCTCAATGGGCGCGAGGTCGAGCAACTGTCAAAAAGTAAAATCTAAGGGTTGAAATATATGCAAGATAGAACAGTAACCCCCCCCCCCCCTTTTTAATGTTTTTTAGAGAATATAGCCCTTGCCGAAACTAGGGGGGGGATGCAGAAGGGGCATGTGCTCCAGGCGCCAGAACAAAGGCGAAGGGGGCGCCAAATGAATCGTTTGTCGATTCATACAAAAATGCATATATATATATATATATATATGAAATGCAAAGAAACTCGCAAGCTAATGTTAAACTAAGGGAGCGTTCTTTTGAAATTTCTCGTTTGGATTTTAATATTTTAAAATTATTTTTTTTTCTTAGGATAGTTTAGATTGATCTTTAGCGTTGCCATACTTTTAGGTTTTGAAACCGGTACTGGAAGTGAAGGAAACTTTATAAAAATAATCTGCAACCAAAATCTAAAAGTAAACACTAGCCCGGTTAGAGTTTAACCTCAGCTTTCCTAAGCTAAGAAAAAAAAATATTTAAAACTATTAATATGCAAGCGAGAAAATTAAAAAATATCGCTCCCATACGTTTAGCATTAGCGTTCCAGTTTCTTCGCGTGATTTGTGTAGACTCTTAACGCTCAAGCTAATGTTAATCCTACGGGAGCGTCGTTTACATATTCCTTGCTCTAATTTTAATTATTTAATGATTTTTATTTTTTATGAATTTTATTTATTTATTTTGCATAGGGTACCTGAGGTCAATAATATTTATTGTGCGTGAGGAAATGAAGGGAGGGGGTGGTCGCCAAAATCCATGTTTTCCCCTGGCGCAAAAAAAGGCTAGTTTCAGCCCTGAACGTACGATTGATATTAAGGTTGTACTTATTGTGCAACTTATTAAAAACCTTCATTTGTCACTGTTTTAATAGGATATGTGATTGTGTATTAAACATGGGATTTTCAGATAAATTAATGTGAAATTTATTTTCACATATTTTAGGATTGTGATTCATTGAGACTTTTACAAAAACGATAAATGGCAGTGATTTTCAATTGTATTTTTTTTAAAGATGCAATCAAATTTAAAACTTTTTAGTATGTAGCATTTCACCCACTCTCTCATCTCCAAAACAAAAACGCTTTAGTTCTCAACCATTAATACGGTGCTGGTCAATCATTGATATTTTGCCAGTAGTTGTAATTTGATTGGTAGAAGGAAAATTTCCCCCAACTGCAAAGCTGGTGTCCAGTCACCCAAGTAGTTTAATTTCAGTGAGTAACACAAGGTGGTCACACAAAGAACTTCGTTGACCTCTGAACATGTGTTTCCCTCTTGTTGCAAAGTGAGATAATAGGAGCGTCTTTACCTAACCCCTCTCCACACTCCTACACACACTTGGCTTGGTATGATCTGGTCATTTGTGAGAATGTACTCGTAGTTAAATGCTGTTATTACTATTTTTTAAACTGATCAGGAATGAATGAGCCACGCAAAAACAAACGCGATAAAAAAACAGGAAATTTTTTATAGAAAACTCAATAACAAGCGATGTCATGAAGCACACCATGATTCTAAATTCATTCAAGTCTGGCTTCAAAAGGACGAAAATGGAATAGAAGGTAAGAACATACAGAATTGTTTGTTTTATTAAATTAATTACGTTTTCCGAAAAAACAAAAATCTCTACTCAAAAATGTGATTATTTTTGACACATTCCTAAACTCATTTCTATTCCTATTTGCCTGAAAATTACTGATGTTAGCATTCAGGTGCTTAAGAATCGAGTAGCGTTCTTCCTTTTCTTAACATTTTTCCTAATTCGAAGCAGCTTGATTTAAAGCGGATTACTAAATGGATCCGTCTTGTAATTGTCAGCCTTTGAATTTGGAAATCAAAAGTCCAACTTCGATGTTATTTTATTAAAAAAAAATCGGAGATTTTTAGAAAAAAAAAAACCTTTACTAAAACTACTAAAAAACTACTTCAGAAAAGCATCTCAATTGTAGGCTGCCACTGCCGAATGACACTGAAAATAGTAGCTTTAGTAGCCTCCAACGAAAAAAAAATAGTAACATTTGTTCGATAATAGTAGTCAAAATACTCGCATACCCACTTTAAAAAAAGGAAGAAAAATTCTATCCATAACAATGAAAGGACTTTATGAATGCACACATTTTATTTCACAGTTTATGCTTCTGCTCAAATCAGTGAATAAAGAATAGAGTGATTTCTTCAAATGAGAAAGCAAGTTATCCAGAAAATAAGGCCCTAATGTTTCAGTTACGAAGTAACTTCCACAATAAAAAATTATGTACAGCACCTGGAAACATAGCATTAAAAACTTCTTGCAGATCATCCCGGAACTACTTTCCATCAGGCCTTTCATTTCAAGAGTTTCTTGGAGAGAAAGAAGAAAAGTTTTATTTGAGGGGCAGGGTTAGAAATAACGTGCGGGATATCGCAAATCCCACACAAAAAAGGAAAATCCCGCATAATAAAATATTTGTTTGGATGGAATCTTCTAAATTTATTTCTTGAACAGGCATATGATTCGTATGCGATTTTTTTTTAATTTCGTGAAAGCCACGATTTTTTTTCTTCGAGAAATCCACAAAATCAATTCATCAAACAGTCGCGAATTTTGCCATTCGATAACGAAAAAAAAATCGCCAATATCAACAATTGGCCTTAGAAAAAAAAGTTTTCCATCAGTCGCGAAAAAAAGAACTTGTAAATTTCGCCTAAAGATTACGGAAAGAAAATCGAAAATTTTATCAAACTGTCGCGAACAGAAGAAAAATTACACCCGAGAATTTGGTCAAATAGTCGCGCAAAAAATCGAGCAAAAAAACAAGAACTTCCTCAGTCAGTCGACAAAAGAAAAGATCGTTTAAAAGAATCGCGAATTTCGTCAAAAATCCCTGAAACAAATAGCGAATATCATTTTCGTCAACCGGTAGTACAAAAATTCACGAAATTTGGCAAAGGATCGTGTAAAGAAAATCGTGAATTCCACGAAACAATTGGCGGAAAAATGCGAATTTTGGTAATTCGTCGGGAAAAAAATCGCGAATCTCCTTAAAGGCCGTGGAAAAATATCTTGAATTTTATCAAAGGTTGTGGAAACAAATGACGATTTTCGTCCTTCGGTTACAGACAAATCATCACAAATTTCGTCAAAAGAATATACAAAATATTACGAATTTCGTCAAACGATAAGAGAAAAAAATCGCATATTTCGCCAAATGGTCGCGGACAAAAAGACGGCAGGTGTAATTCTGGATAAAAAAAAAACTGAAATTCACAGCAAATTTTCTAAAAAGTTACAGCAGAGGGAGGGAAAGGGGAGGAAATCACCCCCCGGCGCCAATTATGCGTTTTTTCCTCCAATCCTTTGACGAAATTCGCATTTCCCGCGATCCTTTGATAAAATTTGCGATCCCTCTGTGAAATTTTGGTTTTTCACGCGATTCCTAGACGAAGTTTGTGTTTTTTGCGATCCCTCGAAGAAATTCGCGATCCCTTGAAGAAATTCGCGATCCCTTGAAGAAATTCGCGATTCTTTGCAAAATTCGCTTTTTGCGATCTTTTAAAGAAATTGGCGATTTTTAGCTGTGAACGATTGTCGAAATTGATTTTTTCGACGACCATTTGCCGAAATTCGCGATATTTTATTTTCCCGAATTTTTAAAATTTTCGGAACCGGATGCCTTAAATTTTCGGAAAATTCAGAACAGAACTGCAACCCTGCAAAGACACGAATTTGATCAAATAATCGCGTAAATAATTGAGAATTTAAACAAATGATTGCACAAAAAATCAAGAATTTTGTAAGTTGGTTTTGAAAAGGAAATCACGAATTTCGATAAACTATCGTGGGAAAGAATCGCGAATTTCGTTAAATGATATCTGAAACAAACAGCGAATACCATCAATCGATCACGGAAAATATATATATCGCGAATTTCGACAAGTTGTGGCGGAAATAAAATTTCTCCAATCTGTCGCAGAAAAATTCGCGAATTTTGGCAAAAAATCGCGGAAAAAAAATTGTGAGTTCCGTGAAACGATCGCCGGAAACAAAAACGCGAAATTTGGCAAAGGATCACGAAAAAAAGATTGTGAGTACCGTGAAACGATCGCCCCCAAAAAATCAAGAAATTTCTAATAGGTCATAGGAAAAATTGCGAAATCTCCTTCAACAATCGTAGCAAAAGATGGCGAAAAGAAATAACTATTTTCGTCAATCGATTGGGGAAAAAATCGCGAATTTTGCAATTCGTCGCAGAGAAAAATCGCGAATCCCCTCAAACAACTGTAAAAATATCTTGAATTTTGCCTAAGGTCGCGGAAACAAATGGCGATTTTCATCATTTGGTCGCAGAAAAATCATCTCAAAATTTCGTCTAAAGAATGGACAAAAAATTACGAATTTCGTTTAACGATCACAAGAAAAAAATCGCAAATTTCGTAAAATGGTCGCGGACAAAAAAAGCACAAATTTGGTAAAAAAAAAAAAAAAAAAATGGGAATTTAACCAAATGATAGCTCAAAAAATCACGAATTTTATAAAATGGTCATAAAAAGAAAATCCCAAATTTTGACAAACGATCTGGAAAAGAATCCGTAATTTCGCCAAAAGATCTCTGAAACAAATAGTAACTACCATCAATCGGTCGTAGAAAATATACATTGCGAATTTGGACAAGTGGTGGAGGAAAAAAAATCAATTTGGTCAATCTGTAGTAGAAAAATCTGCAAAATTTGGCAAAGGATCGCGGAAAAAACCGCAAAATCTCCTTCAACGATAGTATAGAAAGACCTCAGAAATAAATAGTTATTTTCGTCAATGGTTTGGGGGGGGGGGGATCCCGAACTTTGGAATTCGTCGCGGAAAAAGTCGCGAATATCTTCAAACAACCTTTGAAAAAGTGCGTTTGGGAAGATGACTTTACAGGCGCTTTGAAGAAAAAGACCGAATATTTTCAGTAAAAATAGTCGCTGAATCCGAAAAAAGTCGCCTACCGCTTTCTTGAAATAGTCGCTGTTTAACAGTTTTCGGCCTAAAATAGTCGCCATAGCCGCCGTATGTTGAAAATAGTCGCTAGGTATAGCATTTTAGTAGCAAGTGGCAGCCCTGCAATTGCATGTTAAGAAAAATCGGAATTTTTGAGAAATTGAGTCGGGCCGGACCAGGCCTGATTTAATTGATTTCTTTATGGGCCGAGCTTGTTTTCACTGATTTTTTTACGAACCGGGCCTGGCCATGAACTGCGAAAATATAAACGGGCCGAGCTCAGGTGGAACTTTTAATTTTCACGCCGGCCTGGAAACTGTGGCCAGTACAGACCCCTAGTGTTCCCCCCAGGGCCGTGCAAAGAGGGGGCTAAAGGAGCGGTCACCCCGGGCTCAAAATTTATGCTGCGAACCACGGTTTTATTTGTTTATTTATTCAGTTTTTGCCCGCCGAACATTTTCCGGGGATTTTTTTTCCTTTTTTGATCATTTTTTTTCCTGTCGCAAAACATCATGAACTCTCTAACAAATAAGTTTTATTTCCTCTTGTGTTATTCAGTTGTTCTGAATTTCTAAATTAAAATTAAACATTTTAAAGTTCCAAAATAAACGCGAAATATTTATTCCTATTATAAATAGTATATAATTTATTTATGTTTCTGCACTTTATCAATTTTATTACACCCATTACAAAGAGAAAGTTTTTTTTTTTTTTTGGGGGGGGGCGCAAAATTGAAAATTCGTTAATGGCGCACTTCTCACGGCCTTGGTGCCCCCCCCCCCCAAAATTTCTGGTCACGCTACGCCTATGCATATTACCTGGTACAAGTGTCTTTTTCAAAAACTACCTCTTTCATCCCACTTAACCTCATGAAACGGGGTAACTGAGATCAGTGGTATTTTCTCCCATACCTTACAAGATACACAGTCATGGGTAACTGGGATTAAAAGATCTCAGTATGGGCTTACCAGCAACATATTTTTGGTTTTACAACTACAACTATTCTCAGAGATACAGAATTGGAAAGTTCAGTACGGCGGGAAAAAAGTTTTTTAAGGGATTTTCAATATTTATATATTTTACACTCTGCATACAAAACAAAATGAAATGCAAAATTTTCTACTGGAAATTAATAGCCTTGTTGTATTATTAAAGAACGAATTTTTAAAGTTTAAATTTTTTTTTTCAAATAACATGAAAGGCATGCAACGGGAAAAAAAGATCGGTCAAATCTTATACGTTGTGAAGGAGGACAATTTAATTTACATTGAAAGTGTTGAGGCCTAAAACATGCAATCAAGGCTAAAATTTGGAATAGATGCAAAATAAAACTTTTGCTAACACAAAATGCGCAATAAAGTAAACAAACTAGGGTTATTTCACACGATTTGAAACATGAAAAAACGCATTCTAAACCACAATTTGATGTAGTGGAAATAAATAAAATATGCAATCCCATTTACCCTTAACCCCAAAACTGTGTGATACTATTTACCAAGAAAATGCTATTTCTGAAATAATTAGAATCATGCAAATTATTAATATTACGCTTTGTTTGTTGCAAAATGTAACCTTTTTTTCTAAATTTAAATCCATAGCTGTAATTCAATATTCCCAGATTTCTTTTGACACAGAACCTTTTTAACTAAAACATTCTCACTTTGACGGACAACATTTTCTTTGTGTTCTGGGAAAATAGTGATTACAACTTTTACAGGAACATACATTTTCACCCCAAAAAATTTAACATGTAGAATATTAGTCATACTTCATATCTAGCATGGTCATTTTTATATCTGTTACAGATTGACCCTGAAGTGCCCCTGATTCTAATTATCCCTACCTCCCCTATATTGAAGTGCGATTAAAACAGCGTGCGGTGATCGAATTCCAGAAGCGGATGGTGTTACACCTATCGATATCATAAGCAATTAATTGTTGTGTATGACGAAGCATGTATGGACAGAAGCACTACTAGCACTAACAGGAGATGGGTACATGGAAGCCAGACGAAGAACCCCAGCAAATCAAGCGTGCACGATAAGCCCCGCTGTGGACGGCCGAAAAATACAAACAGTGCAAAGCATGGAGAATGTGTCAATGAACTGATTTGTGATAACCGTCGCATTAAGTAGAGAATGATTGCCAGCATTCTTGGAATATCGCATGCAACAATGAATCACATCGTGAAGAATGGACTTGGCTTCAAGAAAGTGTGCTCCTCGTGGATGCCTCGCATGTTGAGAACGGAAATAAAAGAAGATGAAGCAACATCTTAAGGGAACGCACTTTGAGTTCAACGAACAAATCACACATGCGATGCATCCTTTGTGTTGTCGACAGCTGGTCTCCTTCTGTGACCGCTTGCAACAACTAGTGTGCCGATGGTGTAAGAGCATCGCTGCCATTGGTGACTATATCATAAAATAAGGTGCCCCTTCAAAGCCGGATATTTTAATGTTATTCTAGGATATTTAAAATATTTCGTTTTGTTCTGTCAATAAAGTTGTTACAGACGTGGAGGAAAAACTTATTGAACAACACTCGCATTATTTTAATTAATTATTTTAATGACATCTGACCATTTCTGACATTTAGATTAAAAAAGAATCCTAATTTCTGTTTTTTTTTTTTTTTTTTTTTTGTGCATTATAGATAGCTCAATCATAGCACATTTGCCTGCTATTCAAAAGTTTCCTAGCTCGAAGCTGGGTGTCAGAGTTTGAAAAATTTTTTGCAGAATAGATTTCATTATCTAATAGATCGAATTTTACAGAATTTTTGTGCATATTTTTGCCATTTTAATGCCAAAAGTTAAAAAAAAAAATTTTATCACTTTTTTTTAAAAAAAATTTAAAAATTTTAAATTGTGTTGTAACTTTCACTAAACTTTTAAAATTTCCGAATTTTAAATTTCGTTTAGACAATTTGTTCTGTTTTGAGAAAACTTCGAAATTTTAAATTTTGCTTGAGAATCCACTAATTATTTGAGAAATTTTTGTGAAAAGAATTTAAATTTCGTTAAAACAATTTTTTGCTTAAAGAATTTTTCATTTTTTTACATTCCACTAAATATTTGTAATCTCGGAATTTTGATTTTCTTTAAATAATTTTATTAGTTTTTATTTTTAAATATTGTTTCCTTTTTAAATTAACTAGTTGTCATTAATGATTGGTGCTGATACGTCATTTTCGATTTTTCCCTTTGGATGATATTTCATTGTACGATGGTTTTAATCAAAAGAACTTTCATATTTTTTTTTTGCCATTTTAACAATTACTTTTTTTAGCTAAAATAAAATCATGTGATTAAATATGTTTTTCAGATATACAAACATGTGCTGATACAGTTGTCTGAAAAGCAGTCCTTGAATATTTTAAATTTTATTTAAAAAAAAGCTTACGTATGTAATCATTATAAAATTAATATTTAATTGATGTTTAATATTTAATTAATAAAAGGCAATGTGTTTTGAAATAAATATTAAATGAAATCCTTTCTGCGAAATTCGATCACACTTATCCACTTTTTTAATTGTTATTTTTTTAAAGGTACAATATATCAGAAACTACGTTTGAGAAAAAGTAGGAAATATAGATCTGAGCATAGTTTTGCATTCTAACAGCTTTGTAAAAATACAGCAGACTCTCTAAAATCCGTAAACCTAAAATCCACAGGTAGTAGATGTAAACAGTGAAATTTACAGTAAAGATAAAGGAGGAGGAAAATTCAAGAATTTTTTCATTCTTATATCATTCTATTAGAAATGGGAAATACAGTTACTTTTGGTTAACAGGTTACATCGTTTCACACTTGTACTACTAACAGGTTCCAACAATCAGTTATTTTTATAACATATAACTAATAATCGTTGTGTATGAGGTAAAAGGATGTTTTAATTAGTAGGCCTTTTAGACAAAATGTTTGGAATAATTTTTTTACATAATTATAAATGCTGCTTTCTATTGAGATGAATCAAAACTAGTTTGTGGTTAAAAACTTCATTTTTGCAAGACAAAAACTTACCTAGTTATGATACTTTAAATTTCATGCATTTTTGGCGTTTTCTGTCTCTAAAAAACGTGTTTTTCCAGTTATGGTAATTAAAACATTGAAAATTCATAAAATTCTAAGTATTATAACTCAGTAAGTTTTGATCACACAAGAATAATTTTTTGCTGTTTCACTTTTTAGAACATGGAAAAACCTTTTCTAAATAAAACTTATAGGACCGGTGCATTTTATAAAATTTGTAATTTTTTATCTATTTGCAAAGTAATTATTATAATGTAAATCGATTTTTATGTGATGCAGAACAAAATTTAAAATATTTTTGCAATGGAGCGATACCTCTAAAACTAACGGTTTAAAAATTAGTTATTGGTAAATGATAAGAGACACCTTGTATAATAATTAAAACAGTTTTAACAACACGATTTCAAACAAAAAAAACATGCATACAGCATGGATTATGAAGCACTTTGCAACACATTCAGAATACTATAAAAAAATTCACAATTTACAAAGGTGGAAGATGATGAACAAATTGGAAAACGCATAATACATTTCGAAACACGATTTCTGCTATTACCATGAATAGTCGTTAAAATATACGATTTTTTGAAGATGATTTTTTCATGATGAGATATATGATCTAAAGAAGGTAAGAAGGATGATCTTACTTTTCAGATATGTATGCATACTACATTACATAGCATGCAAAATGTTAGTTCAGTTAAACGCATAGCACATTTTAAAATTTCCGCTCAGCAATTTCAGCGAATAAACGAATGTTGAACTTGTATGTGATCTAGAATTTAGATACACGTAGTAATATTTAAAAAATAGTTATATTTAAAAAGGCATACCATAATTCAAAACGTACTTCCATCAATTATTGTTCGGAGTTCAATTATTTCTCATTTTCTTCTATAACCAAATACTTTACGTGTTCCTGTAAATAAACGATAAGTTCTATGCACACCATATTCTACAATACGAACCTTGTAGTACACCTCAGTGATGTATATCAATTTCAATATTTTTTAAATACTGTAATTTCATTAAAATATACATGAAGCGATTTTCCCCCATATACCGTAATGTGACGGAATTCTTTTGAGTGGCTCTGTAAATGAACCAAAAATTCTATACACACTTCCTTTACAATACCGAACATGCCGCAGTAAACCCCAATAACATATATCCATTTCATGGCGATCGAACAATATTTACGCGAATTAAAGCAAGGACAGACAGACGGACCAAATTCATAAACACTTTTCAACTACATTGGAAAGTATTAAAAAAAAGAAATATGATCCCCGATTTCATACCAGCCATATTTATCAGCTCATATTCAAAACTAATTTCACAAGAATATTAATTAATTATATACTTTTAATCAAATGCAATTCATCCAAACAATTTTCGTTCGTACAAATGTGTTTTTCAAATTAATTACAATTGTACTGAAATTAAGTTTTCTCACAAACTATAGGAGGCTATTTTTCTTTCTTTTTTTTTAGCAAATTAAAATCATAGAACTTAAATGCTTTACAGCCCCGATTAAACGCAATGACAAAACAAAATTAATAAAAGCACTGGCCAAAAAACAAAATTTATAGTGCCCGAATTCCCCTCCCCCTCCCCCCTAAAAAACTCCATGAGTAGTAGTAATAATCCTTTTAAATATTCAAATAAACCGCCCATAAGTATCTTTAGTTCAACCCTTCCAATATCAAAACACATGAAATCATTTCCTATTTCTTCCCCATAATAAATATTCAATCCAATATTACTTCGAACGCAAAACGCTCCATTCCTTCCCAAAAACATGAAGACTAAATAAACAGTTTTAATCAAATATCATTCACTCAGACAAAATTATCCTTGCAGTTATATTTATCCTTAGTGTATTTAAATTTAAAACAATGCTGTACCAAATATTTCAAAATAAGCAACTATCATATTGACCAGAGAAAAGTTTAACAGATAAATAATTGCAAAGATGTTCTATTATCTGTATTTATTTAAAGCTTACCAAGCGATAAAAAGATCATTATGTATGTTAAGAACTATATTTACTGAACTACATTACTAAGAATTAAGAACATTATACTACATTATTAAGAACTACAGTTACGTGTAATTCAGAATAAATTAAGAAATTTTGTGTGGTTGGTTTCCAATTGCTGCAGCTGTCTTCAGTTGAAATCAATCTGAAGTTCTAAATGTACCCATTTAAATGCAATAACCAATTAAAAATATATAAATTCATGCATTTTACTTAAATGTAGAAAAACAATGTTTTGGTATTTCTGAAACAGATTTCCAACCCAAAGTCAAGAATTAAATTTTTAAGTGATAAAATTATAAATAAATGCATATTATTTAAATATTGCAAAAAGGTACTTTTTATAAATTTAATGAATCTGAACTCGTTTTGAAAAGTAAAAAAAAAAAAAAAAAAAAAAAAAAAAGATAAAACTCTATTAATTTAAAATGCATTTGGAATATAAGTGTACAAATTAAAAATATTTAGAATTAATAATGTAGGTTGCACACTTAATTATTTTTTTAACATTAATGTATTGCATTTAAAGACAATTTTTTTTAAAGCTATGTTCAATGTAGAATTTTTTTACATATTTTTCCTTCATATTTTTACTGAAAAACAATGGTTTATGAAAATTTCAGATTTCAGATTTTTAATGGATTTGCATTTTTAGGATGTTCTAAGCACAATTTGATTATTTTTGGATCATTATACATCTATGAGTTACTCAAAGTTTGTGGGTGTTATAATTCCAAATTAATGCACAGAATACCATAAATTTCCTTTTTAGAAAGATGTAAATTAATATAAACTGTTGCAAGAATTATATTCTGTAAAAATCGCCTCGCAAGTGGCACTGCTATTATGCATTCTTCATGCTCTTGGTATGTAATTGCACAAACTTAATATGTGTAATGCTTATTGATAAAAACCGAGACAATTTGATTTTGTTTTTGATCCCTCAACAATGGGTGAGGAAGCTGTTATCCTATATATGCTATTTCCAATGAGAATTAAAGGTGTAGCCGTATTTCCGCTTTTATTGTAAAAATACAGATTATTGTATATTTATTAATTTAAATTATGTATAATTGTTCAATTTTAGTTTGAAATATCGAACAGGGGTGCTGTTGTGCTATCTTTTAAAAAATCTTGGATTCCTGGAACTTCAAGTTTAGAGAAATGTATTGTAATTCCTATTCCTAACTGCTAATGTGTAACTGAGATATATGTTTGACAATGTAATTCAGATATAGATTTTTAAAGTTACTCGCTGAAAATTAGAAGCAAGCGAAAAAAAAAAATGCGTGAAATTATATTTTTAGTTTAAAAAATTGCACAGATCAAAAATTAGACAAAACTTTGCTGGATTTTATAAGTCAAACTTAACTTTTTTTTTTTATGGAAATGCTAAATGACGAATATAGGTACGATTCATGAGTACAATACATGTCAAGCATGAGTTTTTTTTCTTAGAAATTTTTAGTTGTTTTCCTGATTTGCTATTTGTATCAGTGTTTCGTTTATGCTCTACTTTGTGCCATCAGAATTGATGAAAGTATGTGATGGTGATGCTGATGACTCAGCACCAGGCATCAAGGCAGCTTTATGTTCTTTATGTTTATGTTATGCTTTATGTTTCTCAAAGAAAGATTAAAAGAGCATAAAGCTGACATGAAATTTTGTCATCAATCCACAGCTCTCTCTCGTTTAGTTTAAATCAGAATATTGCAATAGATTTTGATCAGGCAAAAATTATATTCCCAACAGCCAATTATTATGCATCCACTATAAGAGAATCCATAGAAATCCTGTATAAAAGCAATCAAGTTTGTAACGACGCCCTATCGTACAATATCTCCAGTTTATGGTTCAATATCCAGATATGAAAAAGCTTTATTTTATTTTTTTTTTTTTTACTAATTAGCTGTATTTTGCAACATTCCAAATTTACATGATATGAACATGGTACAGTTGAACCTCAAAAATCGGGAATCTGTGCCAATTCCGAATTTCGGAGGTCTGTTAAAAATACTTTTTAAAACATAATAGCATACAAAATGCATTTTCCCCCAGTGCAAATAAACGAAAATCAAATTGCCGAATTTAATAATAAAATAGGAATGATAATCTAAAACATAACTCTTATGCTGAAATTAAACATACAAATTAAAACACAATAAAATAAAAAATAGTACACCATAGATAACATAAAAGTGATTCCATTCCAAATTTTCCAAAAATTTAAGTCATTTGATTCTGAAACTTTAAAGCAGACATAAAAAAAAAAAAAGCCCCAGAAAAAAATCTGGAAAAGAAAACAAACTTTTTAACTATAAAACCTTCTTAATGGATGCTATATAGGAGTGATTCATGTTTCTGTGAATAGTTACATCATAAATTCTTATCTCAGAAGGTTTAGTGCCATTTCTAGAGTTTCTTGAAGGGAGAGGGGGGGGGGGGGTGCGAATTCTTTGAGATAAGGTGTAAAATTGCTCGATTCTTCCAAGATTTTTTTTGGCGTACATCTGTAATGTTATTTTTATTTTTTTGGAATTTAACAAAATCACTTCTTGAGTCGGCTGAAGGAAAAAAAGAGAATTTCTTCAAACGACTGTGGAAAAACAGGAATTTCGTCACATATCTAACAAACAACTAAAGATTTTCTTCAATTGCTCACTGTAAAAAGTTCAATAATCAATTGCAGAAAAAAAACCAAATTAGTTAATTGGTCGCTTGGATAAGTGAGAAATTTTGTCAATCAGTTGTGAAAAAAAATCAGAGTTTTGATAAACAATCAAGGGAAAATATCATAAATTTCGTCAAAAGATGAGAAAATAAATAGTCTATTTTGTCAGTATGTCAGGGAAAAAAAAACCGAATTTTGACAAAGAGTCCCCCCCCAAAAAAATTAATTTTGTTTATCGATCGCAGAAAATATTGCCAATTTTGTCAAATGATCATGAAAAAAAAGCAAATTTTTCAAAGGATTGTGGAAAAAGAAAAAGAATTTTGACAAAAAGACGTAAAAAAAATCTCATCTTGTTTTCTTATTTTTCTACTGCATTCAGAGTTCTTTTCACCAAAACAAAACTGAAACAAACAACATATCGGCATTGGCCAATGTGTGTATCAAGGTCATAGGGCAAAGTGTCACTAGGTTGATCATTCTGTTGGAGAAGGAGCAAGTGCTAATAGAGTGAATATCAAGTGTGTTCATCTTTTACTCCAATCAAAAGAAAATGAAATTGCATGCTTGTTTCTTTAGTTATAAATATGTACTTGAATGATTTTATTAAAATTAAAATATATGAAGCTTCCAGTCATCAATGTATTAGGTCAAGTTTTCCTTTTTTATGCCGTTTTTTAATTTTCCAGTTTTCGTAACAATCAAAGTCTTTAATTAACGGTCAATCTTTATAAAAATATACCAGAATATATCAATATTTATTAAGTATTCAGTTAAAAGAATTTAACTGCATTCGATGAGAAACATGAAAGTTACAACAATCTTATTTTTAAAAATAATAAAACTGAAAGTGAAAAAATATCCACAGATTTGTGAAAAATATTTGTAGATTTCCAGAAATTGGATGCCCGAATTTTTGAGGTTCAACTGTAATAAGTTTTATCCTATATATTAAACTGTCCTTTGTACTATATACCGTAATTTCCCGTGTATTCGCTGCGGCTTATTTAAGTCTTTTTAAGACCGGAAATTTTATAGAAAAAAAGAAGTCAAATAAGTGCTAAGCAGAAGCAAGTCACATTTTATTTAAAATAAATTCTTGTAGAAAATAGAGTTATCCGAGATGCGGCGAATACGTGCAAAATTACGGTATTTGTAATTTTTTAGAGAAAATTATAAAAATCCTGCATTATATTAATAGTAATTAAGTATTTTTGCAGTCGGGTACATTGTGTCTTAACAATTTTCAACTGTATGTTGTATCTTGCTGGCTGGTATAATAAATCCTTGGGTTGTAAAATTTTCTGAAAATTCACCAACCCTGTATTACAATGTACACTAAATTACTGTTTTATGTTATTATAGCTTCCTTTTATATTATTTATCCTTTTTAGTGATGCCATGTCTTTATTAATTGCATATTAAATTACCAATTTGACCATGATTGGTGATTGGCAAGAATCAACAAAACCGGTGATTGACAATCACTTTTGGCGACCTATATATCTGGCCCAGAGAATATGCAAGTACAAAATTAACAGCAATTTTCTAAAAATATTACTTTAGTACTTCTCGAAGGGCAGGGGATTCCCAAAAATTTATAAATTATACCAATTGGGTCATTTTATACCAATGTACGCACAGTCGAACCTCGTTATCACGACACTCTAATGACCAGAAAAAAGTTTCATCATAAGCGGAGTGTCGCGATAACCGAAAATGGAGAAAAATATATTTATAAAAAGCTGTATTTTTAATTAATTTAAGGCAGTTTTAAATTAATGTTCTTGCAGTTTTAAGCAATAAAATATTATTACACAAAATACACACAAAAACAAAATTGAAAAAATAAAAATCAGATTTATGAAGACTTGTTTTTTCTGTTACATGAAATATTGATGAATTAAGCTTTGCTTATACCTAGATACGCTTCCTATGATTCTTTTTTCTATTATACAATGAATTGTAATCCATATTCATTGTTTCGGAAATGGATGTTTGATAATTTCTGATCGTTTCAATGCAATGCAATGCTTTGGTTTTAGCCAGATGAAAAACGCTGTGTAACCACAATAAACCGCCGCCTGACCCGAACAAAAAGACCGCAACGTGAATAGACTGATAGGTCTATCTGGAGTTTAAGTGGGTTATTCATAGTGTGTGGGTTTATTTATTCAGGTAAAGGATTGAAGTAAAATTTCTCATTTATCTCAATGGCTATTTTAAACACTTTTGTGAAAAGTTTGGTTAAGACATTTCTGACAGCTTAATTTCGTTGCTTATAAGATGGATTATGAAAAATGGACAATTTTCCTAAACCGCCGTGACATCCAGAGTTGAAAATTATTCAACGACCTAACACCTAAAATCCGGAGTATATTTACATTAAAATCACATACAGAAAATCGGGACTTTGAAAAACTGACGTGATAAGCGGAGTGACGTGAAAACCGGGTGTCGGGATAACAAGGTCCAACTGTATTTAAAAAATCACTATAGTACCATTTCAAACTTTGTATTTTATGAGATGATCTATCTATTCGAAAATGTGACATACCTTTAATAATCATTATTGAAAAACTTATATGAATATATTTAAAATGCAAGATCCCACATCCATAAAATCTTATACCATTCTTAATGTATACTTTGTTAATATGCAAAGTTTAACTAAGCACAAGACAGTGAAGGAAAAACACTTTACCGATTTCATTTTAACAGAACTAATGACTAAAAAAGGCTGGCTTAACTTAACATCAATGAATCATTACCAAGACTGGGGCAAAAGTTATTACATTGGTTGCCAACTTGTACAGATTGGTTGTGCAGTGTTCTATATGTAAAGTTCTAAAGAGTGAATAGTAGCTCTGTATGTTTTTGTGCAATGATTAGGGCACAGATGACTGATATCTCAGATGCTCCAGGATTGACGCAAATGTTTTTTTTTTTTTTGAGCTACTCTGGGGAGAAAATACTGTTTTCATGTACCATAATTTCGGGTAGATAAGCCACGGCTTATACGTGTTTAAAAGTTAAATTTTACCTTTCGCAGCTTATCTCCTAGTGTGGCGTATACAAAGTAATAACAATGTTTTCCAGAAAAAAAAAATAAATCAAATCATGTAATATTATAGAGTGATAATCTGAAAAACAATATTAAAAATGCTTCACGGATTAGAAATAACAATCATTAAAGAAATATCGGGACGTTCTGTTTTATTTCATTAAAAAAGAAAAAAATCTATGCATGGTTTCTTTCTGCATAACGAAACGTATTACTCAAAGATAATGATCTCATTCTGATAACGTTCAACTTCACACTCCACACCGCAGAGTTGAATAAAAAAACTGCAGATAGCTCTCCTCCTTTTATAAACTAGGGGTTTTTGGGAGTGCTGTAATTTTCTAATAACTTATTATATTTTAATAAACTTTTGTTACACATCTTAATTTACTGTTATTGCAACTTGCTGAAAATTTGAACAAAATCGGGCAATTAATAATGGAGATTTTTTTTTTTATAGCTAAGAAAAAACAAGTTTTGTTTTTCGTTTTTTTCTTTTAAATTATTTTTTCTGTTTGCAAGCAGCTCAATAATTTCTTTTTACTGCACTTACGCAAAGTGAAGTTGCTGACACATTTAAGGAATCCCTTTTATGCTGAGTTTTGCATAATCGCGGTGTTTTAATAGAAAAGAAAGTAGATTCTCTTGTTTTCTTTAAGTGTGCGCATTTGCGAATGTTGTATTTTTTATTTTCAATAATGAACGTATGTATTTAATTTTTGTTTATTTTAAAACTTTCTTAGAACATTTTATTTTAAATATTTACAGAATATATCAAATCGAGCACCAATTAATTTCTGTTAATAGACATTAATGTTTACAGTTAGTACGGAAGAGATTTTCAAAAAAATTCTCTTTATAGGTCTCACCCAACTTTTGCCAATAGTTCATGTTGTCAAAATGATTATTTATCATTACTTATTTTCGGAATTTCACGTTGTGTTATTTAATTGATGGATTCAAATAAAAAATAGTGTTATTTGTAATACTAGCCAGCGTTATGTTTTATAAGAATTCCATAAAATATATTTCTACTTGCCGATCCAAGGCTGAAATGTGTGATGCAATTGGATAAATTCACAAACCAAAAGTTATTTATTTATTTTCATTATTTGAATTAAAATGGTTTCAAAAAATGCATGAAAATCTTCAAGATGGCATCTATAGTAATATGTACATCACTTTCAATAAGTGCGGCTTATACACTGGTGCGGCGTATATGATGAAATTTCAGTTTTTTTTACCATTTTCGGACGTAGTGGCGTATACGCCAGGGCTGCTTATCTACCTTAAATTACGGTAATACACTGTTAGAATTATCTTGTGGAAGCAGCATGTTAGATTTATTTTATTATGAAACAGTTTATTTTATAGAAAACACAAGTTTATGATCAAACATACAAATTATTTTACTATAAAACACATAATGCTTAATTTAAAATATAACACACACAATATGTTTTGCCCACTTACCACATGAAGCAAATATCACCAAAATCGCAGGGTTGCCCAAGCATAAAATTTCAATTACAAATTGCAGCAAATACATATCACAGTGCATCTGATACGTCTGTATCAAGATTAATTATGATGTATAACATACTAGAAAATCTGCCGATTAATGACTCATCGTCAGCTATTTTTATACAACTTTACATAATATCTTATATCCTACAATCTGCCATCTAATTATTTTAAGTTGCATATATTTATGAACACTAAAGTTTCGCCAAGACTCAGAGAACATAACTTTTAAGAACTATTAAATTGTGTTAAACATTAAATACTAATTCATGCAATGATGTTCTTGAAATCCTTTTTTTTTTTTTTTTTTTTTTTTTTTTTTTTTTTTTTTTTTAAACATAAAAAGTACATTGTTAAGAAACTCTGTCTCTTAAACCTTGTATTCTTGTTAATTTTTTTTTTAATGTACTATTGCTTGATTGAATGAAAAGAAATGAATGGAGATTGGAAACGCAAAACCGAAGAAGTATAAACAAGTTTTCATAGAATCATACGTCAAAGAATTTTCGTGTATAATGGAGTCTCTTGTATTAGAATACCGATCACTTTCTCACGGAAGTAGGAGTAATATAAAATAACATTTTTGCTATAATAAAACATTCAGATAACTTGAAACTATACATTTTTCGTTGCATATAATTTCAGTGTTAAGTGTTTTTAAGCACGTTGTTATGTATTGTAACACACTTTTATGCTACCGGAATGGCAACAGGCCGCACGAATTGAATATGTAAATATACTTGGTTGTACTGTTTGATAGCTATGTTTCTGGCTAGTAATGTTATATAATAAATAGGTTTAAGCTGCATTGTGTTAACTATTTATGTCTCGGTTAATACTCAATAATTGGCGACGAGGTAAAAGTATTCTGCTAAGCTAAAAGTATTCAGATAACTGCAAGAATTGCTGAAGATCGAAGCTTATGCTTACGCTTTAGGCCTAACTGCGGCAACGCTTACCGACGTTTCAGAACTGTGAGTATATCTACATTCTGCTAATTTCTAATAAAGAACCCTTTTTTTTTATTTCTTTCTAAACATCGTTTTGTGAAGAAAATGGCTACTTTCGGCAGCTTGGAGCCTTTCGACGTATCGGAACCGTCAACATGGGATGCTTACCATGAACGCTTGGAATGCTTTTTAGAAGCAAACAATATCACCGAACCAACAAAAAAACGGGCCATATTTTTCAGTGTGTGCGGGGCGAAGATGTACGCGACGATCCGTTCTCTCGTGTCCCCAGCAAACCCTACTACTAAGTCTTATGACGAGCTAATAAAACTTGTTAAGGCACATTTCTCGCCGAAACCTTCTGAGATCTTCCAGCGATTTTTATTTTATCGTAGGAATCAACAGTCGGGAGAAAGTGTAAGTGCATTCATTGCAGAATTACGGAAGCTATCCGAGCACTGTAATTTCGGTGCGTCGTTAGATGTCATGCTCCGAGATAGGTTGGTGTGCGGTATGAGAGATGAAGCTCTCCAACGTCGTTTACTCGCCGATTCATCGTTAACGTTTGCTCAAGCACTAGATAAGGCCTTGGCGGCAGAAACGGCCAATTCTCATGTAAAAGAGATTAGAGGATCTGGAACTGTTTCAGTTATGCCTCTTGGCAAGAGACAAAATCGAAATCAAAGGCAATCTCAGAAAGAAAATTGTGCTAGTTGTGGACGCAACCATCCAAGAGCACAGTGCAAATTTAAAGATGTTGAATGCCATGCCTGCAAAAAGAGGGGCCACATACAAAGAGTCTGTCGGAATAAATCAAATTTCTCTAGGGAAACAGTACATGAGTAGAATTTACAAAATAGTGACTCTGATTCTTCCGACACAGAGAGTTTAGACACAGTCCATTTGAAAAATGTGTGCCTCAACAGTGTGGAAACACCAAACATGAAAACAACCGTCCTGATCAATGGTACACCATGCGTTATGGAAGTAGATTCAGGAGCTAAAATATCCATCATTGACAAAGGTACTTTTGACCGGTTATATCCTCACAACGTTCCACTGTTGGAAAAGTCTCCTTTCGTTGTCAAAGACTACAATAAACAACCAGTAGAAATCGTGGGTCGGTGCCAAGTTAGAGTTAAATATGCTTCATATGAACAGGAACTTCCACTTCTGATTGCTAAAAAGAAACGTCAAGGACTTCTAGGTCTAAATTGGTTCGAACCATTGGGAATAAAGGTAACAGGCATCCATAGCATACAGCATTCTACTTTGGATGATGTCCTGAGTGAATTCTCCGATGTTTTCAAGGAAGAACTGGGAAGGTTTACAGGTACACCTATCAAGTTACATTTGGATCCCTCAGTTCGTCCAGTTCAGCTGAAAGCTAGGAATGTACCATTTGCTCTAAGACCCAAGATTGAGAAGGAATTACAACGATTACAAGACCAAGGAGTTCTGGAACCAGTTAGTTACTCTGATTGGGCGACTCCTGTAGTTCCTGTCATGAAATCTAATGGAGATATTAGGTTATGCGGTGACTATAAATGTACGGTCAACAAGGCTTTAGGCACCCATCCATATCCAGTACCGGCAGTAAATCAAATACTTGCAGAATTAACAGGAGGCCGACATTTCATAAAGCTTGACTTGTCCCAAGCATATCTGCAGTTAGTCGTGGATGAATCTTCTGCCATGGCGCAAACAATTGTGACACATCGTGGAGCATTCAAGTGCAATCGCCTCCAATTTGGAATTTCCACAGCTCCTGGAATATTCCAACGGTTCATTGAGACATTGCTCGCAAACATACCAGGAGTGTTTCCATACTATGATGATGTCTTGATCAAAGGTTCTACAGAAGAAGAAGTAGCCAAGCGATTTCGTGAAGTTCTTGGTCGATTCTCTAAAGCTGGGTTACGCTTAAACAAAAATAAATGTATTATTGGAACTCCAAAAATTGAATTCTTAGGTTATGAAATCAACGAGAGTGGTATTAAACCCACAAAGGACAAAGTAAAAGCTATTCAAGAAGCCCCTACGCCAACAAAGAGAGAAGAACTCCAAGCATTTTTGGGTCTACTAAACTTTTATCATGTGTTTTTACAAGATAAAGCAACAGTGGCAGAGCCTCTTCATCGCTTGCTAGACAAGGGAGTAGTGTGGAAATGGAAGAAAAGTCACGATGAAGCTTTTAATAATGTTAAAAAACTCTTATCAAGTGATTCCCTCCTCATACATTTCGATGAAAAGAAACCAATCATCCTGACATGTGATGCTTCTCAGTATGGTGTTGGCGCTGTCCTCATCCACAAATTGTCAGAGGGAGTTGAAGCTCCAGTGGCGTTCTATTCAAGAACAATGAACCCAACAGAGCGTCGGTATGCCCAGATTGACAAAGAAGCCTTGGCCATCATTCAAGGGGTTAGGAAGTTTCACAACTACCTCTATGGGCAGAAATTCGAAATAAGAACTGACCACAAGCCTTTACTGGGCCTTCTGGCCAGCGACAAACCCACACCAACAATGTTGTCTCCAAGAATGCAACGGTGGTCCCTAGCTTTAAGCTCATATGATTATCATCTTGTATACCAACCTGGTAAATTGATTTCTAATGCAGATGGACTTAGTCGTCTACCTCACCCTCAGGTGATTCATCATGGTACATCTCCTAACAAAGTATTGCTCCTAGAGGCTTTGGACAAGCCTCCCATTTCAGCCAAAGATATTGCACGGATGACTATGCAAGACCCTATCTTGGCCCGAGTGCTCAACTGGGTTTTGAAGGGGTGGCCAGCTGAAAATCCAGATGCAGAATTCATCCCTTATTTTCAACGGCGACTGGAAATCTCAACCCACAAAGGATGCCTCCTTTGGGGATGCAGGGTCATAATACCCAGAAAGGCACAAGAACACCTATTGGCCACTGTCCACAGTTCACATCAAGGCATCGTACGTACAAAGGGCCTTGCAAGAAGTTACATGTGGTGGCCCAAGATGGATAGTCAAATTGAAGACACAGTAAATAGGTGTAACGTTTGTCAACAAACACGACACGCACCTCCTAAGACACTGGGAACATGGGAATGCATTAAAAAACCATGGTCAAGACTCCATATCGACCATGCTGGGCCTTTTCAGGGATCCCTTTTCCTCATTGTCGTTGATGCATACTCAAAATGGCTAGAGGTTATTAAGGTATCGTCAACAGATTCACCTTGTGCTATTGAAGCTTTGAGGAAGCTTTTTGGCTCACATGGTATTCCTGACACCATAGTCTCGGATAACGGACCTGGCTTCACATCGTCTGAATTTGAACGGTTCCTTATGAGAAACGGAATCCATCATACATTCACAGCTCCTGGGCATCCTTCATCAAACGGACAAGCAGAACGAATGGTGCAAACAACAAAAGATGCACTTCGAAGAATTGTTTCGGGGAATTGGAATACTAGACTTGCATCATTCTTATTAGCACAACATGCTACGCCCAATTCTGCTACCAATGTTTCTCCAGCAGAGCTGCTTATGAACCGTCGTTTGAAAACCTGCCTCGACAGGATCCATCCAGATTTTTCAGAGCCTAATCCTAAGGATCAGTCTAATTCAAGATTCCGGATGTTTGCACCTCTAGACTTGGTATATGCTCGAGGATTCCACCCTCACAACAAATGGGTACCAGCTACAATAATAGAAGTAATTAGCCCCACAATGTATGAGGTTTTGACGGATAAAGGTCTTGTGTGGAAAAGACACATTGACCAACTAAGACGACGCCTGGGCAGTCTTCAACATATGACAGACTCTGACAGTCCCAACACCTTCATCGTTGATGTCAGAATCAGTAGGAGACAGCGAGAACTCTGAGCCAGCAGGAGGCAACCAGAATCCAGTTCTGCCGACAAAGGACGTGGTTTCAGAACCTAGGAAGATGGACAGTTTAATTGGGACTGCACCCGCAGGGGTTGGAACGTTGCCCGATGTTGCAAGGCCAGCGGTCCTTCCATCGAGACCGGTCAGAGCTAAACATCCACCAAGCTGGCTAAAGGACTACGTTACATAGGGGGGAGGAATGTTATGTATTGTAACACACTTTTATGCTACCGGAATGGCAACAGGCCGCACGAATTGAATATGTAAATATACTTGGTTGTACTGTTTGATAGCTATGTTTCTGGCTAGTAATGTTATATAATAAATAGGTTTAAGCTGCATTGTGTTAACTATTTATGTCTCGGTTAATACTCAATACACGTCGTAAATGTACATCGTAAAAAGCTTACAGATTTCAAATTTGTCTTGTTGGCAGGTATGTAATAAATAAACTTACCTTAAACAACCTATTTTGATAAAAAGTATAAGATACGATACTGTTTAACAATCTATTAAACTGCTTTTAAAAGACGCCAAATTATTGATTCAATGGGAATGAATCATATTCCATACAATGTGCATAGGATTTACTTGTAAAAAGCGCATGCGCCGTTTCAAAAATCAATAGCAAACAGATTTTGTTTTTGGAAAGCGCAAAGGAGACTGGAATATGGGGTAGGGCTCAAAAGACAATTTAGACGCAAAAAATAAAAAAAATACTTTTGAATAAAAATTCCAATATGAAAAATAAATCGATAAGTGAGTTTATTTAAATAATCGAATACTTTTAACCGTGTTTTCCCAGCTAAATCCTCATGAATGATTCTTTCAAATTGAATCAGTCACTTGGCTTCTCTTAAAAGTAGATTATTGCAGTGTTTGATGCTTTTATCAAAATATGTTTTTAAGGTAAGTTTATTTATGACGGCAGCATATCATATTTGGAAAACTTTGGAATTTGTATGACATATTTTTATTATATACTTTAAAACACATAACATGCACAACGAGCAAAAAAAAATATTTGCTCATCAGGTGAATATGTTGTACAGTTAAACTTGGATAATTCGAAGTTGAAAAGAACAGAGAAAAGTTCGAAATATCCAAAAATTCGAATTTTATATATTTTCTCAAATAGAAGAGATAAATAAAAAAGATTAACTCCACGATGAAAGATTTAACACATAAACTTTATCTAAGAATACTGCTACATGTTTTTCATTAAATCAAACCTTTTTTACTAGCTTAATTATTCATTACTTTTAAGAAAAATTCAGATATTTTTGATTGCTTCTTTGAAAGCAATTTTTGAGTCATAGCATGTGATTCCAACCAGTGTTGAATTCAGACACTTTTCTCCAGGAGGGATTTCTGTGGCTCTGAGAGGGGGGGGGGGAGACATTACAGAGTTACAGTGGGGAAATACCCCCTGGGCCACCTCCTGAATTCAACAGTGATTCCAACCTATCACTTGATACAGAAATAGAAAATTCTACATTAGACTACTTAGATCTTCTACAATAGATTCTAATACCAAATGGGTGTGGCCATGTCTTGGGATTTTGCTTGGGTCACAAAATTCCTTGGTAATCGCCAAATAGTAACATTCAAAACCATCGCTTTGTTTTCCTTAGAAAGACCGTTAAAATAAACTTTAAAAATATTTTGCACCTTAGCTAAAAAAAACTCAAGAAAATTTTTATCGCAAAATTTTAAGGGCAGTCATGCGAAAAATTCAAATTATCCAAAATAAAATTCGAAATATCCATGTTTTTTTACATTATTTTAATACAAAATTCTAGGGACCAAGCAAAAAATTCGAATTATGCAAGTTTCACTGTACCACAAATAAATAAATTCAAAATGAATATTGAAGGAAAAATATTCTTTAATAAATAAACATACTTAGAAAAACTTCTGCAAGTTGAGATAAAATAAAATTATGTGACTTTATGTGCTCTACTTTGGTGATACCTATTGTATTAAAGTTTGAGCAAAAAATTAACCATTTAGTGACTATTTGTTTGAATCTAAAGTGTATCTTATTCCTTTAGAATGGTGGAAGGAACCTGTTATAGTTATTGAAAAAGCTGATAGTATTTATATTAATTTACATATTATCCAGGCCAGGTCATATTCACTGAGCCAACAATAGAGTAAAAAATATTAATTACAGTACTGCCCTCCCTTTTTTATTTTGCTTTCTTCATTTTAACTGTGCAATCAATAATATATAGTTGCCATATTCCAGACAGTGACGGAAGTATTTGTATAACTATATAATATGATATAAGAGATATACAGTGAAATTTCTGAATAATAGACACATCGAGAGGGCAGAATTTGTCTGCCATTGAAAGGTTAAAATGTACAGATATATAGATGTTGCAGATTGAAAAATTGTCAACAAAATAGCGATGTCCATTAAGGAAATTTTACTGTAGTATATTATATTCATTGATATAGTATATTTATATTACTTAGTATGTACATTATATTCATTCTGATGGTCATAAAAAACTTCTGGAAATAAAATCTTTATTGTTAGTCGTCTCATTTATTGCTAAAAGCTATCAATTTCGTATTATTTAATCCATGTGTACTAAATAACTGTTTTGTATTATTTTAGCTTCCTTTTACATCATTCACCATTTTTAACTGTGTTATGTATTTATTAAATATACATTAAATTACCATTTTAAACACAATTGGTAATTCACAACAATAAACAGAATTGGGTATCAACAACCATTCTGCCTGGCACGGATAATATGCCTGTACCTTTGTTTTTTTTACCGAGATAAAACAATATCGTAAATTTTGCCACTTTGTTTGCATAAGATAGGCAATTCCAATTGATTTTCTTAATTTAATAAAAAAATTTAAAAAAGTATTAGCTTTATTAAAAAACACCAGAAAATTTTGTTATGTGGTAGTATTTGAAAACACTGAAATACAGTAGATTCCTACAAATCCTTAAACGCCTAAAATCTGCACATCATCGCAGATATAAACAATAAAACTTTCAGTTCGGATGTAGAGGCAAAATCGCAGAATTTTTTTGTTTTATATCATTCTGTATGTATTTCAATATGTAATTTTTGATAATAAGACTGAACTCATGGTTTTTCATGAAGGAAGTATAAAGTTATTTCTGAAAAAAAAACAAGATATTGCTGATATCACTGGTAATCACAAGTTATAATATATTGTATTATATGCAGCAAATAATAGATTGTATTATATGCAGGAAATAATATATTATAAATTACTGACTCTGCGAGAATTGTTACTTTCTGCCTAAAATAAGTTAGGAAGTACGTCTTTTTTCAGGTGTGTGACAGTGTACCTTCATCTGTATTATGCATATTTAATTACACATTGTTAATTATTTACTTGACTTTTACTCTTAATAATTTAATTATTTTTTTAATTATCTTACTTCGTATCATTTTAGTTTATTACTTTACTTGATTATATTAATATTTTACTAAATAGCAAGCATGCATTGTAATTTTGATTGCATTATTACATTCAAATTACTGTTTAAAAAATGTAAACAAAGCAATGACCAGATCCCTAAAATTCGCACAACCTCTGGTCTCAAGCTGTGTGGATTTGAGAGAGTCTACTGTACTAAAAAAAACATACAGAATTCATGATCAACTAGCATTTTACTGTAATAGCTTCATCTGCTTCAGTAGAACGAATGTTTTCTGCCTTTGGTTTGGTGCATTCGAATATTAGGGGTCAACTGATAAAGCTGCTAAACTCGTTTTTCTGTACAAGTACTTTAACAAACCAAAAGTTAACATCTTAATTTGCTTCCAAATTTGTTTAAAATTCTTCTGTCCTGCAGTTAGTTTTAATTTAATTAAAAAACTTAAGGTTGAATGCATTTTTAACATCTGATTTGCAGTTTTCAATGCATTTTGTGTAATAAAGATTTTTCCATAGCCTAAAATGTTACCTTTTAATCATTTATGTAAATTGTGTAATATTATTAATAAATATTGGTAATACTTATAATGTGTGTACGTGTATATAATTTTTATTTTATTAATTAAAAGGAAAGCCATAAAATACTAATACTGTGCAAGATTTAAAAAAAAAATCCAATTTAAATTTTTAAAAATCAATTATTTTGATTTTTATTAAAAAAATCACGAACCCTCTTAAAAATGTGATAAATAACAATTTTAAATCATTTTTGTTTATAACAATAATGATGTATGGAATATTGATGTTAGGTCTGAAAATGTTACCTTTTAATCATTTATGTAAATTGTGTAATACAGTAGACTCACTCAAATCCGCACAGCTTGGGACCAGAGGTTGTGCGGATTTTAGAATTTCGTGGATTTCTGGTCATTGATTTGTTTATATTTTTGAACCATTAGTATGATTAGTAGTTAAGCAAGGGAAATTATAATGAATGCTTACGATAAAGTGAAGCATTAAAATAAGTAAAATATTAAAATAATTTATTAGTTTAAACGTAAGTAATTATTAAAATAATTATGTAAAATAAAAATTTAGAAAAATATTAAATTATTATCGACGAAATCGATTCAATTCGATTCCAAAAGTCCTATGCTGCCATCTAGTGGTAAAGACATCGTAAATCATCATACAGATATGCTAATTTATATCAAAATCATAAGTAATGTAAATTTATTTAGTAATAAATCAGCTGTAATACCCAAAAGAGAATGATTAACAAAAAATTTAGTAAAAAAAAACATTGCAGTAGTCGCTGATTTTGGTGCCATCTTAAATTTTGTTCCTGCAACTTAACTGTAAATTTCATTGCTTACATCTGAAAAAATATGCAGATTTTAGGCGTTCGTGGATTTTAGGGTCACGGATTTAAGGGAGTCTACTGTATTATTAATATATATTGGTAGTACTTATAATGTGTGTATGTGTATATAATTTTTATTTTATTAATTGAAAGGAAAGTCATAAAATACTAATACTGTGCAAGATTTAAAAAAAAAATCCAATTTAAATTTTTAAAAATCAGTTATTTTGATTTTTATTAAAAACATCACGAACCCTCTTAAAAATGTGATAAATAACAATTTCAAATCATTTTCGTTTATAGCACTTATGATGTATGGAATATTCATGTTAGGTCTGAAAATGTTTTTTCATAAATTGCAACTTAATTTTTGAAACTGATTATTAAATATGTCTCTAGATATGTTTTAGAATTATGTGTGTTTTAAATAATACTTAATTGGGGGGGGGGGGGAGGGGGTGTTAGTAGCTTTTACTTACTGAGCATTTAAACTTTAAACCATTACTGTTTACATAAATCATTTTCTAATTTATCTTTTTTTTTCTTTACTGAACTGAAATTAAATGAAAGCATCATTTTTTTAATATAAAAAAGTTTAGTATTCAAATTGGAAAACTTTTTTCAGTAACATAGTTTCTGAATAGAAAACCGCCAATTTTATGCATTTTCGAACAAGAATTAACTAAAAACTGTGTTAGAAATTAGCCTCTTTGCATTTGAGAACAGCCTTATATAAAAATGTATAAATAAAACCATTCTAACTTATTTTGTGGAAAGTAACCCCACCCCCCGCCTTTTTCTCTCCAGACTCATTGCGACAAGGACTGTGCAATACTTTTGAAATTATTTCTGATGTTTTTACCAAAACTGTTTTTTCATTATTCTTATATACAGTAGAAGATCTTTATAATGCAAACCTAAAAACTCAAAGTTGTGCGTTAGAATTTTGCATTATATGGATCACATAATTAAATTGACTTTGTAAACATGGCCAAATATATTTGAAATACATCAAAATGCATTAGAATATCTTTATACTGAATTCCTTGTTATCAAGAGTTGTCCAAATTATAAATTTTTGCATAATATTGGTCAGACATTGTTAAATTTACTTTATAAACATGATCCAAATATAACTGACACAACCATTTCTTATATTAGACATTTTCAAAAATGTTTATTGCAGTAGCATTTTTTTTTTCAGCAAAAATGTCTTAAATTAGAAGATAAAGTTGAACTAATGTATCAAATTTAGTCATCTAGAGAGTAGCAATATTTTTACAATGTGAAAATGCAGGTGCTTTTTAATTGCAAAAATCATTGTTTACATCTGAGACGTTGTGCGTTATATGGAGAATTGTGTTCTATAGAATTGCGTATAAAGATCTTCTACTGTAGTAGGCAGTTTCCACTACCTCCTCCCCTCCCCCTAATGAAATTATACATACATTCATGTAATTGGAAATATTAAAAGTCACTCGCATCTACATATTCAAAAGAATACTAACAGGCAAAATATATCCTAATAAATATAATTTAAACTTAAAAATATAAGTAGTATTTATTAATTTTTGCTACTCTAGCACGTAAATAAAATCATTTAATAGGGCAGTTTTCTTATTTCTTTTCTGTCTTTTTATATTCTGTGTTCTAATTGTCCAAATCATACTTTTCAATTAAATACAGTAGACTCCCTCACACAGCTTGGGACCAGAGGTTGTGCGGATTTTAGAATTTTTTGGACTTTCGGTCATTTCTTTGTTTACATTTTTAAACAGTAATTTGCATGTAATAATGCAATTGAAATTATAATAAATGCTTGTAATATAGTAAAATATTAAAATAATTTAAGTAAAGTAATAAACTAAAGTAATAAAAAGTAAGATAATTAAAAAAATGATTAAGTCAATTAAGGTCAAGTAAATAATTAATAAGGTATAATTAAAGATGCATAATATAGATTAAATACAATTTTCTTGAATTATTCAATGAAACATTCCTCTTAAAGGTATCCCATTAATTCACATAAAAATCGTAAAGTACAGAAGTTTAATTTTAATATTAGTTAAGTCTTAATAATCAAAAAAACTTGATTAAGACATAAATATATTTTGTAAAAAGATTGTGATTAGCAGGGATATCAATAATATCTTGATTATTTTCATAAATAAAATTTATACTTTCTTCATAAAAAACTGTGAGTTTAGTTACATTTTTGAGAATTAGTACATCTCAAAATACATATGGAGTGATATAAAACTAAAAATATCTGTAATTTTTTTCCGTGCACCTGAACGGAAAATTTCATAGTTTACATCTGTGATAATGTGCGGAATTTAGGCTTTTTCAGATTTTAGGGTTGCGTTGCGGATTTGAGGGAATCTACTGTATAACTATTAGACACTGTGACAGATGGCGAAAAAAAGGTGTTGAATGATCTTGTAAGAAATGCCACTTTTATGATTTTTTGTTCATTAATCCATTTTATGATTTAAGGCAGTCTCAACTTCCCTGGTCAAAAATGTAAAATTTTCTGACACATCATTAAATGTAAAGGCATAGAATTGGCAGGCCTGCTTATTGAAGCGATTTCGAATTGAAATGAATTTTCCATTTTTTGATAGAAAATTTATTATTGAGTTATAAGCAATTGTGGTATGTGACAACTGGTTTTACACCTTCTTCCCATTGTCACGCTTGGAAATTCGGTTCAAAACGCCAACTTTGACAGTAATTTCTGGCAGGTCATTTGCTTTTACCAAAAAATAGGGAACTTCTTTTGATTACAAAGTTTTTGAATAACAACACCTGCCAGTTAAATGCATTTCTGAAAAAAAGTTAATTTAAAAATGTATCAGAAAGTAGCTCCAATTCACTTGAAAACAGTGTTATGCTTAATTTCTGTCTCGGTTATACAAATATTAGTAACGTGATTTAATAAATTAGAAAGAAATATTTTTAAACTTTTTTTTTTACAGTGATTTAACGTTTTGTTTTTTTATTAATATATTCGTTTTCATTTTCCTAAAATAATTCGTTTGGGAATGTGTTGAGTATGGATTGATTTTTCTTCTATTATTGAAATTTGTCTGTTGCAAATCCTAGTTGAAAAAACACCCGGAAAAATGACCCAGAAGGACACCAGAAAAAGAAGAAGTCAAAAATAGGTAATTGGCAGCATTCAAATAAAATTTGCTTTTTTTTTTCAATTTCTTAATAAAATTGATATCCATAAAATATGTATACATGAGCAAAACTTATAACTGCTAATAATACAAAAACATTACATAATTTTCATAAATATTGGTCTGTTGCTACTTTTTGTATATCTGACGTTTCTAACAGCTTAATAGCTTAAAGTAAACTAGATAGCACCTGTTAAGATTTAAAGGCAAACAAATTGAATGTTTCATTAGAAAAATGCATGAATTTTTAATTGGTTCCTTTTAATTAAGTATTGAAATTTTGATGAATTTGATAAATTGTATAAGTGATTCCTATAGATTTAAGGTGATAGATAGCGTTGTCAGTCTTAACTTACTCAATGAAGTGAAAGAATGTTAAATTTGTAATTGATAACCAACTAGCAAACCCCGCGGCTTTGCTCACGTAATATTTGAAGTATACCAAGTGATATTTATCTGTCTAATTTTTATTAAAAGAAATTATACTTTTAGGAATAATTCAAAAATTACTATTTAAAACATAGTTTGACTAAACTTCATTGTTACACTGCATTAGGCTAAAATTAGATTTAAATAATAAAAAGAAATAAAACTAAATAAATAATTACTAGAAAATATTTTGAAACTTTTATGCTCAATTAATACGCTTATTTCAGTATTCATTTGAAGTTTTCAATTTTTTAGAAACTACCTTCTTGCATCTTAAAACTAAGCATCATGTCAAATTCCAAGTCCTAACACCTCTCTCAACATAAAGGGCTATGTTGAAATAGGAACTGTCACCATTAATTTGCCAATATTAGTTTTGAAATCGGTTTGTTATTTCCTAATATTCCACAGAAACGTAATTTAGAAGAGTTTAAAGGTCTTTTTTAGAACGTTTGTTGTTCCTGTGAACCCCAGGTGGTAGAATCATCCACATAAAATATAGCCAGTGTAGGATCAGATATTGTTACCATTGATTCGCTATTATTACTTTTAATAATCGGTTTATATTCCCTGAAATTGCATAGAAATCGTAATTTAAGACTTTTTTAAGAACGCTTTTCTCACCTCCCCCTCGCTTCACCCCTTTTTAATTCGAATTTATTTTTGACAGTCCTTCGAGGGCATTTATATTTTATAAGTAACTATCATGCATATTTAAAGTTTCTAGCCTCTTCAGTATCACAGAATTCGCAATTTAGAAAGTTTTTTGCTCCTGCAACCCTCTGGTGGTAGTAGCACAGACATAAAATATAGCTTATCTTTGAGCAGGTTCTATCACCAACAATTTGTCATGATTATTTTTTTAATCGGTTTGGTATTTGATAAGATTGCATAAAAATTGTAATTTAGAAACGCTTTTCGCTCACTTCATCCATTTAAATTTGGAATCTTCTTTCGACTGTTCTTAGAAAGCAGTTGTATCTTGTAAATAAATACCATGCCATATTTCAAAATGTTAGACCCCTCAGTTATGAAAAAATGCAAATTAGAACATGTTTTGCTCTTGCATCCGCACATGGTAGTGACAGCAACATAAAATATAGAATATGTTGGAGCAGGGACTGTCACCATCAATTGGCAACTATTACTTTTGAAATAGGTTTGATATTTCCTGAGATTGCGTAGAAATCGCAATTTAGAACGTTTTTGCAACGTTTTTAGAACGCTTTTCGCGCATTTTCACCCCTTTTAAATTACCATTTTTTTTCGAAACTGTTCTTAAAGATCATACATATTTAATAAATATGTACCTTGCCTAATTTCAAGTTGCTATACCCTACCGATCACAAAAATCTAAATTTTGAACGTTTTTTGCTCCTGCAACCTTACATGAAATAGCGTCTGTGTTAGAGCAGAGGCTGTCAGCATCAATTTGGTTACCATTACTTTTGAAATCAGTTTGATTCTTCCTGAGATTGCTCACAAATCGGAATTTTGAACGTCTTTAGAACGCTTTTCGCGCATTTTCATCCCCTTTAAATTTTTAATTTTTAAAGAAATGTTCTTAGAGATCATTTATATCTAATAAATATATTCCATGCAAAATTTCATGAATCTATGTCCTTCCATAATTCAAAAATCGCATTTTTAGAACGTTTTTAGTTCCTGCATCTCCTCTGGGGTAGTGGAAACAGACATAAAATATAGCCTATCTTGGAGCAAGACCTGTCACCCTCATTTTTACACCATTCTATTTGAAATCGGTTCAGTACTTCCTGACATTGCATAGAAATCGCAATTTAGAATGTTTTTTACAACACTTTTCGCGCATTTTCACCCTTTTTAAATTTCGATGTTTTTTAGGAAATGTTCTTGGAGATCATTGATATCTTATAAGTAACTACCCAGGGGTGTAAAAATTTTTTGAAAATCTAGGAGCCAGTTACTATCGATAACAAATTTGTAAAATGAAATTATAGTATAAGTTAATAATAGAACATACAAGTTACTCTTTTTAATTAAATATATCTGACACATGACATAAATTTTTCTTGTATAAACAAGTAATGCTACATAAAATTATAAATATTGATATAAAAAATTGGAAGTGCTGATGTAAAATACAAATAATAATCATTAAAAACTTCTTTAAACACCTCAAAAGTACAAATATGTAATTCACTTCGAGGACTATAATGTATGCCATAAATCAGTACTGTTAACTTATTGTTTGTCCTCATTTGCTTTAAAATTTTTATGATGTTTATGACCGCTCATGTGTCTTGTTGTTTATGATGTAAAGTACTAGCGTTCAACTGCTTTTGTAGGATCAAATGCTTCTACAGAAGGTCCATTTAAATTTATTAATAATAAATCATTTAAATTTTGTGATGTCTAATTAGAGCGAAACTTGTTCTTGATAAAATTCATTGTGCTGAATCCTCGCTCACAGGATGCAGTTACCACAGGTATTACAGATACAATCAATTTGCAGTAACTTTGATAAAATTGGAAATTTAGAATCATTTTTCATCGATTTGATCAAAAGCTCACTAAATTTCATGTCTTTGCATAGTACTTTAAACTCGTACCATTCGTCAAGAGCAATACTTTCAGTTGTTTCCAAATCAACATTCAATGTGACAAAATATTTCTGGAAATGATTTAATAATAATTTTAATAAGTCCAGTTCAGCGAAAGAGAACTTCATTTATTTTTTTTTTCTTTGTGCATGGAACAAAAAAAAAAAAAAAAAAAAAAAAAAAAATCCATAAATAATTAAGGTTATAAATATGAATTATTTTTCATTTCCTAAGACATATCTAGACGCCAGTGTCGAAAATTTAGTCGCCCGGGAGACCTGGTGCCCGGTATTTTTACACCCCTGTAACTACCATTCAAAATCTCATGATTCTAGGCCCTTCCATAACACAAAACCGCAATTTAGAACGTTTTTTTCTCCTGCAACCCCAAGGTGGTAGTGATACAAAAATAAAACAGAGCCATGTTAGAGCAAGGTCTGTCACCATCAATTTACAACCATTACTTTTGAAATCGATTTGATACTTCCCAAAATTGAGTAGAAATGACTACTTAGAATGTTTTCTAGAACCCTCTTCGCGCATTATCTAAAACTAAACTAAACTCTGTGGCTATACAATCCAAGAAGGATCTGGGCCGACAGTGCCCATCTCTGTTTTCTTGACCCTGGGCCACGAGGTGCTGTGCAGCATGCGTCCCGGCCAGGTGGTCAACCTAACGCGAGACCCTCGGTGTTTAGTTCCCAAGCAAGCTTGGTACTCATTTTATCGACCCCAAAGGGATGAAAGGCTGAGTGAACCTTGCCCAGTCGGGAGTCGAACTCTCGACCTGCGGTGCGGCGGACAGGCGTGCTGACCACTACACCGCTGGGCTTCCTCGCGCATTATCACCCCTTTTTAATTTAAAAATTTTTAAGAACTGTTCTTAGAAATCATTTATATCTAATAAGTAACTAATATTTCAAATCTCATATTTCTAGGCCCTTCCGTAACGCAAAAATTGCATTTTTAGAACGTTTCTTGCTCCTGCACCCCTTTTGGGGTAGTGGCACCGACATAAAATATAGCCTATATGGAGCAAGGGTCGTCACCATCATTTTGACACCATTATTTTTTTAATCGGTTTGGTATTTCCTGAGATTGTGTAGAAACCACCATTTAGAACGTCTTTTAGGACGCTTTTTGTGCATTTTCAACCCTTTTAAATTTCGAAATAGCCTATTTTGGAGTAAGGGTTGTCACCATCATTTTGACACCATTTTTTTTTAAATCGGTTTGGTATTTCCTGAGATTGTGTAGAAACCGCCATTTAGAAAAATTTTTAGAACGCTTTTTGTGCAATTTCACGTCTTTTAAATTTCGAATTGTTTAGAAAATGTTCTTAGATATCATTTAGGGGAGAGTGGTAATAAATGGGCCATGGGGATGAATGGGCCATTAACAAAATATCAAAAAGTATTTGCATAAAAGTATTTTAGATGCCACCAATAGATAGAGGTATTTGTTCTATCAAACTCATCAAATTTTCCATTGGTTGGGAGAAGCCATTTTCCCACTAGAGTGGGATGGTCAAGAATCTGATTGAAAAGTAAATTTTTTCCCTTTTCAGTAAAATAAATAATCTAAAATGTATATATTATTTCATTGCAGATACGTGTATTAGCAAGTCTTTGCTTATCTGTAAACTAATTTTACGATGTATTTAGATGTTATTTGAATTTAATGTACTAAAAAGACCTGAATATATTCCAGAAGTATAGGTGGGGCTGAATGGGCCACTATATCATGGTCATGAATGGGCCATCTTTCCTGATCATGAAAATATGGTTTTTCTATTTTTTCTGATTTTCTCTTTTATATGAAACGTAACTGGCTGTCATGGATTTAGATTAAATTACTGCCTAGTTAGAATAGGCTTATAGTGAGGTTTATAATTTGCACATTTTCACCCTAAAAAGTATGAGTTATTTATTAGAAACATAAGTTAAATTGTATAAAGATTAAGGTGAACTGTTCAGTGTTTGACCACACCTTCCAGTATTTTTCCATTTGATATAAAACTAGAATAATTGTTTGTATTCTGAATCTGATGAGTAGAATAAATAATACCAGAAATTTACACTAAATTGTCAATTAATAGGCAGTTCCAACCCTGTTACAACCATGTCGTCTAAATTAATTTTGAAAAATATAAATTTCATTAAATCATAATGTGTATTATCTATCATTTTTATGCTTATTTTATGTTCTTTCTTTCTTATAATATCATTATTTTGTCATTTTTCTGCTACAATTATGTTATTTAATAATATCACTTTTGATGTTTATAAATTTTGATAAGCATTGTGTATTACTTACTATTTCAGTATGCTTTTGATCATATCATGTCAAGTGCCATTCATTTTGTCATATTTGGTGAATGAAAGACTAATTCCGCATTTTTTCATTGAATTCCTTTAGTGGCCCATTCAGCCCCATGGGTGGGGATGAATGGGCCAAATTTCTATATTTTTATTTTCTATTATCATTCATTATACACATTTTCTAATCCAATTTTTATGACTTTTTTTATATAATCAAATAAGTAAAGTAACTAAAGAGCCAATTCTGAGCCAAAAATAAGTATTAGAAAAAATTACAAAAATTTAAAACCAAAAATTGGCCCACTCATTACCACTCTCCCCTATATCTTATAAATAATTACCATTCCAAATTTCAAGATTCTCGGCCCTTCCATAACACAAAAATTGCATTTTTAGAACGTTTTTTGCTCCTGCACCCCGTTTGTGGTAGTGGCACCGACATAAAATAATAGCCTATGTTCTAAGTTGGGATAACACCATCATTTTGATACCTTAATATTTTAAATCACTTCGGTAGCTCCAGAGATTACCTCTAACATACAAACAATTTTTATTTCTTTATAATATTAGTATAGATTATGCTTGCTTTTTATCAGAAGTTTAACTTAAAATATTGTGTAGAACATTTATTTTTACTTACTACACTCTCATTTTTTTTAACCCCTTAATTCTCACTCCCGTGATATTTACAGCCTGTGTCTTTTATTCAGATTGTTTGATTCCCACCAGTTTTATAAAATAGTGTAAAATTGGCTTTATTATAGTATCATTTTACCTGTCATTAAATAAGGTGAATATTCCTTTTTCAAAAAAGTCGTGCTAATAAGCAATTTGAATTTTTAAACTGTAATTTAATGCGACCGTTAAGGGGTTAAAAAAACAACAATATTTAGTTTTTTCTACTTTGTTTTAACTAATGACTATTAAGAGTTTTGAACAATTTTATTTCTATCTGTCTCATTCTAAAACATTAAACTTAAAACTTGATGCTAGAAGCTAACGTTTTTAAATAAATGTTTTTTTAATTATTTGAATTTTATTCTACATTTTCATACATTATGTAATTACTAAACCATAAATATCAAGGTAATTTCATTTATAGGTCTCATATGTATATTTTTCTTTCTTTCTGTTTTTTTTAATGGAAAAGAATGGTAAACATTTTATTGTACACACACACACACATATGTTCTTGATAATGATCAGAAAATAGAGAAAAAAAAATCTAGATCAGTTCAATTTATCTATTTGATAATTGCTTGCAAAATATTTTAGCTTAAACATTTTTAATATAAAATAAATATTTAAAAAAATATTCTTGAGTGTTCAATTTTATTTAATTATAAAGCATTCAAATAACAATAATAAGAGAAATACAATTCACATAACTTCTCCTGAAATAAAATATGATATAATTGAAATAAATTATCGCCAAAACATATTACAGAAATAATTTTTCTGGGTGCTGGGATAGAACACGGGTTTGCTACAGAGATTTACAGCTTTAAACTGACGCCTTTGACTTTTGGTTTAACCGGATCTTGCTCTTATTTCCTCTAAAATATAACAGGCTTTAGATTTACATTTACTTATGTGCATTTATGTTCATTTGGCACTGAACTGAAAATTTACCTTAGCATTTTAATAAATATGATAATAATAAAAATAAACAATTTAAAAGTGACTGAATAAATAAAGATGTTTCACTCTGTTGCCTTAAGTGACTGAATGAATAAGAGTCTTTGAGATGTTTCACTCTGTTGCCTTAAAAGAATAGATCATGTGTGAATTAACACATTTTGCTTAGGAAAAAAGCAGAAACTGGTAAAATTTTTGTGACTTTTCAAAAGTTTTCCTTCCTGTATCTGAGTTTTCCTCTTTACAGTTGAGTTTTTCCCGAATGTGTTTTCTTTTCATATTAATAATTTTATTTCTTTTTGTTTATAAATACTGTGTTTTCATTTCGTTCAAGCTCCCTATAAAGAAAAATTTGTATATTAGAATTTTTTGTAAATGACATTAATTGTTGAATATAGACAAAGTAAATTTTATTAAACAAATATTCCAACATAATGTTTCAATGTAACTTATTATCAATACCTGCAACATTGTTGCTGTTCTATGTATCTAGAAAATTCTTAGACAAGAGTTAAAAGAGTAAAAGTTAGACAAAAATGTGATACAGTATCTTAATGCTCACTACCATATGGCTTTTACATTTGTTAGCACACATGTTTCACTAACTTGAAACACAAAAGGCCTGTTACCAGGGTAGGAGGATGTTATACTTTAAATATTATGATACAAAAATGTTCTGATATTTCTTGATGTTTCTAATAATAAAATGTAAAGGAAAATGTTTCGTCTTTTCAAAATTTTTGTAAAACAGACCACTGCAATTGAAATAATATCATATGAATAGCAGGGGAAAAAATGAAATTAACCAATTTAATAATCAAGTATTAACAACTTTTGAGGACAAAAGCATACTAATGCTGATAAAAAAGTTCTGTTTAAATTTGGTCTTCTAAAATTTAAATTGAAAAATAGATTGGGATTAAAAAAATAAATTTCTTTCAAAATCAAAATATATGTTTCTAATAGCTGGCTGAATTATTTTTCTTTCATAAAAAGAATTATTAAAATAAGTTTAACTTTAGTTTTAATAGTACAAAGATTTTTTCAATAAACTGAAATTTAGGCGGTCAGTTACTTTTTTTTATCTTTCCAGAATAAATAGATTTTATTCTGTTTACAAAAGCGTATTATGAAATACTAAGCCGAAAATTTGATCCATTAAATACTTCACTTTGAAACCAAACTTTCATATTTAAAATGTAACTCAGATTCTTTTGAAATTACCCTCATTTCATGTTTTTTCACACTATATCTCTTGATATCCTTTCTGTCATATTATTGCAGGGTTGGTACGTCTAGTTGATGTTACTGATGAACACGGAATGGAGAGTTGAATCTGAATCAACATAATATTACTCAGAGTCTTTGCAAAACCCAATAAGAAATTTTATTTATTAATGATTGTATAATATAAATCCACATTTCTATTTTTTCTATAAAAAACGGAAAAAGAATTGTAAAACAAAAAAATATTCATATGTTTTATAGAAAAGCAAGAAATGTGGATTTATATTATACTATTCTCATAACTACTTTAATGTCGGAGTGCTGCAAGGGTCGTGCCTAGGACTGGTTCTTTGGCTGGTCTGTAGCAATAGCCTGCTGAAACGTCTAGTAATGGACGAGGCAAGGACCATTCTGGTCTTTGCCGACGACGTCTTTATCCTATCACGTAGCACATCTGTTTACAGATTTGCGGACATCGTCCGGTGGGGTTTTCGCGGAGATCCATACCTGGGCGGATGAATGGAGTCTAGAATTCCGCTATGAACAGTGCATGTACACGGTCATACCGTCAAAGGGAAAGATGGGGTACAATCCCTCAAGAGCCATTCTATTGAATGGGCATAGGGTGAAGTTCTCCGTCAGATAAAGTACCTCGGGGTGGTATTCGATCGGGACTACAGTTGGATGCCGCATTTCGACCAAGTCCAAGAAAAGGCAACCAAGGTTCAGTACAAACTTAGTAGGCTGGCTCGTGCATCATGGAGCCTCAAACCGAAGTTGGCAAAACCACATACTCGGTAGTGCCCGAGAGGTTTTTCACACGGCTCCAGTTTGATACTCTGACAAGGTGGCTCTTCGTAAGAGATTGCTAAGTATTCAGCAAGGTCCTTCTTTGTGTCATCAAGTGTTATAGCACGATATCAACAGATGCGTTGAATGTGTTGTCAGGAGCTATTCCTCTTGACCTCCGTACTACAAATGAATGCGACCTCGAAGCCCTCACTTGATGGGGCGAGAGCATTGAAAGACTTGATCTCAGGTGTCAGATTTGGGACGACGATTCTGGACAGATACGACGAGACTACCAGTGTAGAATTTGGTGGACTTTACACCTCAGTCAGAGGACATTCATTCACATACTACACGGATGGGTCCAAGCTAGAGGATAAAAAGGTTGGTTGCGCCTATCTTCTAGCTACTCAGGAGGGCTTCGTCGGGGAGGGTCAGTTCCACCTGACTTACGGGTCGTTGGTGTTCGCCGTGGAGGTCCACGCGATCAAGGAGGCGATTACGGACGCCCTTCGGAAGGATCCCGGTGAGCTCGATATCTTTTCAGATCCGAGGTCTGTGCTACAGGCGCTTTACTCTTTGGTGCCTCATCACAAGTAGCGGAGATCAAGAAACTTGGTAAAAAGTAATGGAATCAAGATCCATATGCACTGGATCAAGGCTCATGTTGGTTAAGCCTACAATGAGAGTTTGTCGATTCAATGGCCAAGGGGGTTGCGGTCCGCCCTGTGGTGGACATGCAGATTTCTCTCTCCTGTCGTTAGGTGAAGAGGCGCTTTTTGGCCAGGCCCTTTTTGGTCAGGCGCTTAATGATTGGCAGAATAGGCGGGATGAATCAGAAGATGGGCGGGTCACATAAGCGATCTTCCGGAAAGTCTCCACTCGAAGACTCCAGGGTGATTTCTACGTAAACCAAGTCCTAACGGGACATGGTGTCTTTGGTGACCACCAAGCCCGATTCTTTAAAAGCAATCATCCTGGGTGCTTTTGTGGGATAGGGCACAACACGATTAGACATTGTGTCTATGAGTGCCCCCTGTGGAAACCAATTAGAGAGAATTATTTCCCTAGAAGTTTCCACACTCGAATGCTTAGCGATCTTTGCCTATATCATTGTAGCAGGAGGAGGATTGTGGCTATTGCCACGGATCTCTTGACTAGGACTTTGGATTGCGTTGGTGGTCGCAGGGGCCCTTAAGTTCTGGCACGTCGAGTTCCGAAGTCCTTGAACTCTGATTTTGAATCATTTGAACGCAGTACTGTATGAGAGGTGTCCGTAACCGTAGTGTTGGCGCGAAACGGACGGGCGGCCGGGTAAGGTTTTCAGGGTTTTCCTTGCGTGTAACGATAATTCGGATCGCTTTCCTGTAAGTCTTCCCTTAAGGCGGAGTCTCGAGACTTTACGGTGTGACTCAGGCTGTTTTTTCTGCTTCGAAGCTGGATTCGGTTGCTTGGCTGGTGCTTTCGTGGTGCCTCTTCTTGCTGGGTGCAACGTACCTGGTTGTGGCCGATGTCCAACCTGTTGATTTCTCTTGGCTGACGGGGTGCTGTTGTGGCGACTGGAAGTCATTTGGTGCCTTTGTGGACTGGAGATAATTTCGCTATCGCCTTTGCAGGGCCGCATGGAGCCTCTCGGCTCCGGATCGTGAAACTTTAGTTTTACCATTCTGATAACAGTTTTGTAAGAATATTTTTGTATGAATTAGTTAAATATAAAATATTTAAACTCTTATATTAATGAAAATAAAGTGTACTAAACATTTATTATATATTTGATAATTATGTGTAATTTAGCGCATATGTTTTTTTATATATTCTAGATATAGATGTTTTTGACATTTGTTCTGAACATAGTTTGGAAATACTTTTGAACACAAATAAGTAAAAGGTAGCTGACCTTACTGTGGATCCACAGTAATTTCCTGCCTGTATTTACGACTCCTACTGTACACAAGAATTAGAGTGATCTGATTGGTCTACGATTAACAGCTGTGTGATACGATTGGTCAACATCACCATGATGATTCCTGCAATAATCGCTAAAGCAGAAATGTAGTTGCTAGATTGGTTGAAGTAAGCGTTAGTTTGTAAACTTGTCCTTTCCTTATTCTGCGTAAAGATAATAAACTATCTTTTTCTAGTTCATGTATACTGGCATAAACGAACTAATCAAAGGGGATTTTCCCAAATTTATCAACTAGTGTGCAGTTGCATACTTTTGTATATATTATGCAAATTATCTGCAAATTGCTAGATAGAATTAAATTATGATTACTGCACAACAATTATTTATAAAGCTATCAAGTGTTTGAAATTTATCACTGGGAAAACTTGAAAATTTTCGTACAGTGGGGTATTTATGAAAGATCAATTTTCAAAATCTCAGTTAAGTCAGCAATTAAATAATGTTATAGAAATATGTCATTATTTCAACTTATGTTTGCAGTGTCAACTTTCCATGTACACGGAATCCCGCTTTCAAAATATTCCCAGTTCAATAAAATTGTCTAAATTTCTAGTGAAAACAAAATTAAATATAAATAGATAGATTTTAATTTTAAAAAATGAACTCATTACAGTTTATTTTTAAATGTATCTATAAAAATAAATCTATATCCCACAATAACAAATTATTTTAATTTTACAATATAATAAAGCAAATCCTTTATAATAGTTAAAATCTCATTCACGTTGTTGATATAAAACTTTTCCCAAATATAATTTAACATTTCGCTGTATGGATTTTAAAAACATAATCAACGGGATAGCTGGTAAAACATTTGTTTAGAAATGTAATTTAAAAATGCACCACTGTACTGATAATAATGAAAAATTATGATATCTACATTAGAAGACTTTGAGATAAATCTAATTAGAAAGTAAGCACATTTCTATTGACACTCGGTGGAAACCTTTCTAATGTGAAGTATGCAACAAAAGATTTTTTGTGATGTCTTACTCACATAAGAATGATTCACACATTCGTGCTAATGAGACGTTATTCACATGTGAAGTGTGCAACAAAGGATTTTCCAATAAGTCCCATTTATATCAGCATTGTCGGTTACATACTGGAGAGAAACCTTTCATTTGTGAGGTGTGCAACAAAGCATTTACTGAAAAATCTCATTTGAATACCCACCTGCGTGTTCACACTAAAGAGAAACCTTTCTCTTGTGAGGTGTGTAGTAAAGTATTTTCTCATAAATCTGCTTTAAATGACCACCTGCGTATCCATACTAAAGACAAACCTTTCTTTTGCGAGTTGTGTAACAAAGCATTTTCTCAAAAATCTCATTTAAATGTCCACCGGCGTGTTCATACTAAAGAGAAACCTTTCTGTTGTGAAGTGTGCAACAAAGGTTTTTCTCATAAATTTGCTTTAAATGTCCACCTGCGTGTTCATACTAAAGAGAAACCTTTCTGTTGTGAGGTGTGCAACAAAGGTTTTTCTCAAAATTCTAATTTAAATAGACACCTCCGAATTCATACTAATGAAAAACCTTTGTTGTGATGTGTGCAACAAAGCATTTTCTGTTAAATCTAATTTGATTGTGCACTTACGAATTCATACTGAAAAGAAACCTTTTTCTTGAAAGTTGTGCAATAAAGATTTTTCACAAGAATCTTATTTAAATGCCACCTGCAAGTACATACTAAATAGAAACTTTGTACTTGTGAAATTCGATAGCAAAACAGGGATATGTTTATGAAGAAATCGAGTCCTTTAAAGGATCCTTCACAAAATTATTCATATCAAAACGGGACACTTCACAAAATTATTCATCTCAAACCAAGACCCTTCACAAAACTTTTCACCTAAAAGCAGGACCCTTCACAAAATTCTTTGTCTTAAAAATAGGGCTTTCACAAAAAATTTCTATCTCTAAACTGAACATTTCCCAGTCTTGATCATTTAATAGTAAAATCTGACCTGTCACTTTTACACATATAATGAAAATGTATCTATTTTACATATATATATCTTTTTTAAAATTATATAAACAAGAACCAGAATATAACGATAATTTCAAATTCACAAAATTATGACTAGATTTTTCACAAATGCAAAAAGCTGTTCACAATTTCACAAAAACAGGACTCTGGAAGTAAAGTCTAGACAGACTCTTGCAAAAGGAATTTTGTAAAATGTCATTTTATTGACATCTGTGTGTGCACATTAAAGGAAACCCTTTCACTTGTTAAGTCTAATTTATTTGACCGAATTCATACTGGTGAGAAATCTTTTTCTTGTGAAGTGTGGAGCAAAGGATTTTCTGGTAAATCTGCTTTAAATAAGCACCTGCGTATCCATACTAAAGACAAACCATTCTGTTGTGAGGTGTGTAACAAAGGTTTTTCTTCCAAATCTAATTTTAAATGTCGACCTGCGTGTTCATACTAAAGGGAAACCTTTTTCTTGTGAGGTGTGCAGCAAAAAAGTTTCTCAGAAATCTTCTTTGATGATCACCTTCAAATTTACACTGGTGAGAAGCCTTTTTCGTGTGAGGTGTGTAGCAAAGGATTTTCTGATAAACCTGCCTATCCATACTAAAGAAAAACGTATCTCTTGTGAGGAGTGTAACAAAGGATTTTCTTCCAAATCTAATTTAAATGTCCTCCTGCCTGTTCATTCTAATGAGAAACCTTTCTCTTGTGAGGTGTGCAACAAAGGATTTTCATACAAATCTCATTTGCATGAGCACCTACGAATTCATACTAAAGAGAAATCTTTTTTCTTGTGAGGTGTGCAACAAAGGTTTTCTCAAAATTCTAATTTAATTAGACACCTGAGAATTCATACTAATGAAAAACCTTTCTCTTGTGAGGTGTGCAACAAAGCATTTTCTGATAAATCTAATTTGATTGTGCACTTACCAATTCAAACTGAAAAGAAACCTTTTTCTTGACAGTTGTGCAACAAAGATTTTTCACAAGAATCTTATTTAAATGTGACCTGCATGTACATACTAAATAGAACGTTTGTACTTGTGAAATTCGATAACAAAAGGAATTTTGTAAAATCTCATTTTACTTGACATCTGTGTATGTACATTAAAAAGTACCCTTTCATTTGTTAAGTCTAATTTATTTGATCGTTATCCTATCCAATCCCAGGTGCAAGACTCATAATTCTTTCTGATATATTTTATCCATCATATTAATATCTAAAGAAAGCCTTTTCTCTAATTTCTTCGCAGTAAATATTTCTGTATGTCAAATTTGAATTTATAATGTGTACTCCTGTAGTCGTATCAAAATAAATATCTTATATATGAAATAAAAGATTTTCTTCAAGAATATAATTACATATTTTCTTTTACTTTTGAAACTATGAATATTCCTTTATGATCCTTAAAGATTGATTTTTCAGAAAGCATTTATGCTGTTATTAAATTTAAATTTAGCAAAACAAAATCTTTTGTTCATAAAACATTGTAATGCGTAATTTGTTAAATGGTTCTATTTGTTTTTAGTTTTTGATTTTGGCATCTAACATATAAAATTTCAATAAGAAGTATCACGTATATTGCATGCATATCTTAAATCTGGGACATATTAAGCTGGTTAAATATGAAACTTGTGTTCACCACTAAAGCGAAACAAAAGTATCATTACAACAGTATCTAAGCTTAATGGGGATTATCAGGATCCGATTTTGTATTATCTTTATGCATATCCAGGTGATCCATTGCATTTACATATGTATCCCAAATGTCACAATTTCTATGCATCCCCCAATTCTGCATACTTCAGCTTTTTTTCCCCTGATGGTACATCACGGTACCATTATAAAATCATTTACAAATCTGTTAACAGTAATGCAATTTAAAATTACTCATAATACATTACTTTATCCTCTTCCAAAAGAGTTATTAACTCTACAAAACAAAAATACTTTTAAATAGATTGTGGGTTTTTTTTAATTACGTCTGTTCAACTTTCTTGATGTTGAAATGAAAAGTTTTAGTTTTAAAATATTTTTATTGTAAAGACATTATATAACTACCTTTTCTAATAATTATCCAATTAATAATCCAATTATTGATTTCAATAAAAAAAATATTTTAAAGGAAAAATTTAGTACAGTTGTATATATCGCACAATAATCCTATAAATAAAAATTTAGTTTTTTGTATTTAATTGTCATTATCTTCCTAAAATATATTTATTTATTGTGTAAATCTTTTTAAATAGTTTTAAAGAAATGGGAGACATACTTTCGAAGATGATTTTTTTCATTGATTTATAATTTTAGCCGTAAAGGGTTAAAATATTTTCATTCTATTCTCGTGTTACCGGAGAAAAAAAAAAAAAAAGAGAAGAGAAGAAAGAAGAGAGAAGAAAAAAGAGCAGAATTATTCATTTACTAGCTGAAACGCCTGAAGTTGTCCGGGCCAGTGATGAACAATCCTTAAATAAAACTCAAATTTGTATGATTTTAAATCTTTAACTTCATTTTGCTTTAATTTATATTTTTAAATAAAAAAAATCGAGATAAAATATTGAATTGAAAGTATATGCTATTTGGTATTTTTCTTTCAGCGAAATTTGATTTTTGGAGTCTATGCGTACCAAAAGCGAGCGAAGCCGCGAGAAACACTCAGGTTTTTACTGTTTCGTCGAAATTTTCACTTATTTTATTTTTTAACATTTATTTCTACCCATCCTAACGTTTCATAATTTTTGTAGGTTATGTATATCTGGTCCATTGAGATGATCTAAATAGATTGTGTTTAAATACGGATGTTTAGAAGCTTTCAGAGTAGAAAAAATATCTTCTCCGTAAGGCGTGAAGTGGCCTGAGTTTGCCGGTGTATTTAAATGTGTTAAAATTCATATTTTTTAAAAACCTGAATGCACAATCGATTAGAAGATTTCAGCTTCAAGAACATATTTTGGATTGCCAGTACTTCTAATAATGCACCCTGTGGGGGGGGGGGAGGGGCGTTGCAAAAAGAGAAAAAACGTTTATCGGATAAACGACGACATTTTATAATTTTTTTTCAAAGGGAAGTGCGATATTTTTTGTTAATTGATTGCGGCATTTGAGACGTAAGTTTATGATTTTTCAGAATATGTCGTTCGTTTTTAATTTTATCAAGCGGTTTGGCCGATGTAAGTTAATAAATAATCACAAAATACTCTCGAAATGTAAATAAGGATTCTGCGCATACGCAAGCACTTTTTCCCTCTCTCAAGGACCGATATAAGTTTTTAATGAGAATACGTTGCAATTGTTCATTAAAAACTCTGCTTAAAATCAGAAATTTAACAAATTTGAATCTCAGGTGCATTAGTTGAGGCCTTGGACTACCCTTTCAAAACTTTTCAGCTTTGTATGTGCGGTAGATTTTGCTATCAATTCGGACACACACAGCGAAACTTTGTTTTATTAGTATAGTTGTGTAGTTATAAACTCTTCATGAAACTCTTCATACAATGCACAAAATCTCATCGTTGTATGACTTCAGGAAAATGTGGATTGAGAAAAATCCAATTAAGTGTTCAGGGCAACTCTTTTACTATTTTCATCATTGATACTGTCACAGTTTTTTAACTCTAGCTCTGTTGCTGGTCAAATTAACACATTGCATCTTATATAATGCTGTTCATATAATGAAATTATATCTTGAAATTTGCAATGTTTGCATAACTAACTTTCATAATTCTTTCTTGATGGATTTATAACCATAGACAGTTTGAATAATATAGCAATTCATTTTGAAATTTACCTTAGCACATGAGCTTTTTTTCTAATTTCAACATCTTGTGAAGAGATATTGTAGATATTGCCAGAATAAATTGAAAAAAATACATCATATTTTAAAAATTTCTTCATGGTTCAATTGCATGAAACATCTGTTCCTTTCATTAGTCTGCCTTTACCTTTAGCATACAATATTAAAAATCATTATTGCTTCACGATTTTATTTATTTTCTAGTAACAAGGAATAAATCAAAACATAACATGCTGCACTAGGGTAGTCACAAGAAATCAATTTTCGGATTTTTTCGGAGGGACCCCCCCAAAAAGTTACCAATAGACTAGAAAGTGAAATTGGCAAAGTTTCAGCTTTTTTGGATAATATTAACCCGTGCCTCATTGAGGTTTAAGTATGAAAAAAAACCGTGATTTTTCGCAAAAAAATGCTGCTTTTCCTTCAGGAAATAAATACAATTGAACCTAGAAGCATAATTCAGGTCTCATTTTATAAAAAAAAAGTTTTGCTTTGAAAAACCACACACCATTTTTTTCTGAAAATTTATAGATTTAAAAATATGCGCATTTTTCAGGACCAGACTTCACCCGAATCCTAAAAATTTACTTTTTATGAAAATGCGAAAAAAAGTTCTATCATTCCATTTCATCTGCTTTCCACCTTTTGTATTTCTTTTTTTAATTTTGTACATAATAAAGGGTTTAATTTTAAAAAAAAATCCAAAGAAAATGAAAAAAATCGTATTTTAAACTGAAAGAATTTAAAAAAAGAGGGGGGGGGGCAAAGAATGTATAAAAATGAGAACAAATAATGCTCAAATGCATTTTATTATTAAAGTGGTGTTACCAGAAAGGAAGCATAATAAAGAAAATAAATTATTATCCCTTACAATTGTCACGTTAACCCTTTCCAGTGCAGAAAAATCCTGTTCGTAAAATAATGAAATGATTGACTACACCGAAATTTACAAACGACTTTTTTAGAAATTAAAAACACATTACTTTAACCTTTCATTGTAAAAGGAAAATTTTATTAAAATATTCTTGGTGCCGTTTGTAAGTTTGGAATTAAAATTAAGTAGTCCCGATATGGGACCACTGCGACGGAAAGGTAAATGGTGGTAATGGCTTAGATAAGGTGGCTTTTGAAGAATCTTGAAAAGTTTTTCTACATTCAGATACAACTTTTAGCATATACTTTTCTTATTTTTCGTCTTTTATTAAACAAGAATTGAAATCTCGGGTTAATTTCTTCTCCTTTCAGCTGTGTCATTGACAACTTTAAAACCATTCATTGTTTTCTGGCTTTCAAATAAGGTTTATTTTCACACCATACATAGGGATAAGTATTTAAAAAATGCTTATTAATATAAAATCTCTTAAGAAATTTTACAGTTTGAGATTAAACAAAAACATTGACTTCTTTGTTCAATAAATGATCCACATTGACAAATTGTGGCCACTTTTGTTGCTCTTAAATTCCTATCCCCGTTATTTCTTCTTCAAGTGACATTAATTTTACAGCCATGCTTATATTGACTTTTTTTTCAAAGTATCATCTAAAAATGAAAATGCAACTTGATCCGAGTTAAGATACCAAAGGCGGTTTATAATTTTAGCGAGTGTTTTGTCTGCAATCTATTTATCAATTTTTCTGTAGTGATCAAGTGATTTTATTATTTGCAGGACTTTGATTGGGGTTCAAAGTGGGAGTATTGAAGCATGCTTTTACATAAATATTAATTAGAAATAAGCAAAGGTCTCTAATACCTTCTTTTCTAAATTTGTTATTGAGAGATTATCTATGACAATATATTTTGAGAGAATAAATGGCCTGTGCGATGCATCTGACATGATTTAAAAGCACCAAGTGCTCTGAGAAAAAGTCTTTTGCAGGAAGGAGTCCTATAAAAAAATTAAACAAAGTTGGATAAACTCCTTATAATCATCCTTACGCTTTAATTTTTAAAAGGTCCTCTAAGATAACTTGAAATTTCTTCTGAATTAACTATATATATCTAGTATTTCATTTTCAATAGCATTTTTATACTTACTCAGGTTTAATTTAGACCACCCAATCAGAATTGTTTTTTTAAATATCTGGCTTAGGGGCAGTGATTATGCCCACTTTACAATAAAAAACTGCTTTTAGGATAATTTCTAAATTATGATGCCGACATGGTAAATACAGAAGACTTTTCCTTTAACAATTGCTATACAAAAATGCAGGTTCCTTTGAGGCGATTGGTGTTTGCTGCAGTTGTATCAAAACATATTGCCTAGATTTCATCAACTTCCTTCCACTCTTCAACTGCTGAAAATACAGCTTTCGTCTGAATTATTCCGATACTATTTTCAAGCTGTGGAACTCGTAGTAACTGTTCTTCCTCCCCACAACTAATTAAAACTTTTATCCACTCTACATTTTCTTTATTCAAAAAATGGTGAAACATTTTTCCACCCCTGTGACAACAGTTCTCTTGAAATCGGAATTTTTAAATCTGTTTTTGATGAGATCAGTTCTTTGCTTACGAAATAGTTATTGCATTTCTACTTAAAATTAAAGTCTGTGGTTAACTGGTGGATGTACTCTAAATCTAGCAGCTTCTCTGGCGCTCAGTTTCATTTTGCTAATATTATAAAATAAAATGCATAAAACTTGACAATTACTTGGTAGCTTACTGTCGATGATTTGATGAGACATGTGGCCAATTTAAAAAATCTTACATTTCTGCCATCATATCAAAGGGGGGGGGGGGTTACGGAATGTTTCGTCAATTCTAAAAATAGATAACGATCACAGGTAACAAAAACGGCCTTCTTATAAAAAGAGAAATTCAGAGTTTCAACTGCAATACAAGTCGAGAAGCTCTTTCTTACTAGACACAGAACTAGATAACTAATAATCAATTATAATTCGTGAAATATTTTGAAAGTTACAAAAATGGTTCACTTATTTTTGCCTATTAATGAAAATAATACAAAAAAATTATCAAAAGTAATAAAATTATTAATTTGTCATTTTTCACTTATGTTTCAAAAATGCAGAGTTTGAGGGTATGGTTCATGAGCTGATCTGAAAAATACTAAATGTTTATTAAATATAGTTTTTATGAGAGTAAAAGTTGAAGGCAACAGCAGTTTCTATGAAATAAAACAAGAATCATATTTCTAAGATAAATAGTTTTCACGTAAAGAAAGAAAAATGACAATTTTTTGCCAAAACTTGCAATTTTTCAAGAATTCAACCTCGATGAGGCACGGGTTAATGTTATTCGTTTGAGCTGAAACTTTGCCAATCTCATTTTCTAACTAACTGGCAACTTTTAGGAGGGTCCCCCCGAAGAAAACGTTAAAAAAAAATTTCCCCATATTGCTTGTAACCACCCTCTTAACCCACCCTTCAGTTTTCATATTTAACACTAGAACTACCGATGTTAAATATATACCTAGTTTTACCGCACCGGTCAAATTGACGGATTTTTGATCATGGCTCTCATTGTAACTTTTGACTCAGTTAATGTAAATAAAAGAATGTAATTTAACAAAAATAACATTTAATATAATAATTCATTAATTATTAATTAAAAAAACAGTTTCTATTTGCATTTATAGTATAGCAAATTTGATATATATGACATAATTATAAGGCCCATATTTTACAAGTACATGTTATCTTAGATTAACACTTTCCACTTAGTTGATGGAAATAAAATAATATAATTTAACAAAAACAACATTTTATATAATAATTCATTAATTATTAATAAAAAAAACCAGTTTCTATTTACATTTATAGTATACCACATTTGATATGTATGCAATAACTATGAGGCACATATTTTACAAGTACATGTTATCTTAGATTAACACTTGCCACTTAGTTAATGTAAATAAAAGAATATAATTTAAAAAAACAACATTTAATATAATAATTCATTAATTATTAATAGAAAACAAACAAAAACTGTTTCTATTTGCATGTATAGTATATCACATTTGATATGTATGAATTTAGTGTGCGGCACATATTTTACAAGTACATGGTATATTAGATTAACACTTGCCACTTAGTTAATGTAAATAAAATAATATAATTTAACAAACACAACATTTAATATAATAATTCATTAATTATTAATAAAAAAAGAAACAAAAACAGTTTCTATTTGCATTTACAGTAGAGCACATTTGATATGTATGAAGTAACTATGGGGTACATATTTTACAAGTATATGTTATCTTAGATGAACATTTGTCACAAACATATTTGTTGCATGTTAAATACTTTCATAATGGAATGACGCTGGAAATAAGAAATAAATCATTTACAACATTAATTTAATTTAACTACGTTGCACGGACAAAGACATCAACATACAAGCTAAGATACAGAAGCAGAACTAAAACTTTTTACAGACGAACTCTCAAACCCAGGAGAGTTTTTACATTTAGACCATGGAGGCAATACAGAACAGTAGAAGTCAAAAAGTTCGTATAGTCAATACATGACACTCCTCCCCTCTAGGAATAGAGTAGATAGTCACTCAAATGTTTTGGAGTGGATCGGGGACGTTCAGAACGTCGTAGTGTAGGTTCCTCATCCACAGGCTCAGAATCATCTCCACACACGGGATCGGGAACTGTTGGAGAATCAGGTGGCACTGGAACCTCCTTTGGAGATGGCGAAATCGCAGAAGGTGTAATCACAGAGGGCTCTGTTGACGTTTCTGCTGGTACCCGGCTGCGAACCTGATCAACATGACGTCTGTGGATAATACCATCCACTAAATCTTGAGTTTTGTAGGAGACTGGACCTGTTGTTTCTACAACCTTTGGTGGAATCGAAGGCGGACCTGAACAGTAATTCCGGATGTACACGGGATCGTCTATTTTAAATTGACGTAGACATTTACTTTTGTCTACCTCAGCCAGTTTCTCTTTCTTGGATTGCATCTCCTTATTAAGATCAGGGTGTAATCTATCCAAGAGAGATGTCAACCGCCTGTTCATTAAAATTTCTGCCGGCAATTTACCGGTAGTTGTATTCGGCAAGGTATGTTGTGCAAATAAAAATCTAGCTAGACGAGTTCTCCAGTTACCATGAATTATACGTTTCAAAGCTTGTTTTGTCGTAGCCACCATTCTCTCAGCTTGGCCATTAGAGGAGGGATGATAGGGAGCTACGAAAATAGGTCGAATCTGGTTCAGTGCTAGAAATTCTTGAAATTCAGAGGACCTAAAGGTTTTACCATTATCCGATGCGATTGAATCTGGGAGCCCATGAGTGGCAAATATAGATCTGAGGTTGTCAATGGCAGCCGAAGACGACATGGAGGAAACTGGTATAACCTCCAGCCACTTGTAGTGAGAATCTACTAAAATGAAAAATGTTTTCCCTTGGAAAGGACCAGTGAAATCTATGTGAAGGCGAGACCATGGTTTTTCTGTCCATTCCCAAGGATGTATTGGGTCTTTGTCAGGTGCTTTTTGATTTTCTTGGCACAAACTACAGGTTTTTACTGAATTCTCAATGGCACTATCCATATTAGGCCACCACACATAGCTGCGTGCGAGACCCTTCATCCTAACTATTCCGGGGTGTCCATTATGAAGGAGGACGAGGACTTCATTTTGGAGTGGAGTAGGTATAACAACTCTACCACCCCATAAGACACAATCTTGATGGACACTTAATTCATTGCGGCGATTTTAAAGTACAGTTTGAAATTACTGTCAGTAATTTTGGCAGGCCAACCATTCATGATCATCAGAGCTACTCTAGAAAGTACTGGATCTTTTTTAGTTGCCGCTGAAATTAATTTAGAATCGAGCTGAGTGACAGGGGAAAATTCCAATAGTAGCACATTAGCTTGAGCCGGAATTTCACAATCAGGGGTGTTCAAAGGTAAGCGGCTAAGCGCATCTGAATTCACTATGTCCTTACCCTTCCTATATTCTAGATCATAACTAAAAGCTGCCAGTATTAAACCCCATCTAAGAACTCGCGGAGAAATCATTTTGGCTAAAGGCTTATTTGGATTAAAAAGGCCTAAAAGAGGTTTATGGTCAGTAATAATTTTGAATTTACGACCCTGCAAATATTGATTGAATTTCTTTACCGCTGAAATTATTGAAAGTGCCTCGCGATCTGTTTGGCTATAGTTTCTTTCAGCTGTTGTTAGAGTTCGGGAATGATAAGCTATGGGAGTTTCCTTACCGCCGGGTAAAATGTGGCTTAACACACTACCAACCCTGTAAGATGAAGCATCACAAGTGAGAATCAAGGGAAGTCTTTCATCAAAATGTGCTAAAACGGTATCTTCCGCCAATAAATACTTAGCCGCGGCGTAAGCTTTCTGGTGTGTGGGCGTCCAACGCCAAACTGTGTCTTTTCTTAGCAATCTATGCAAAGGTTCTAAAACAGAAGATCTATTCTTTAGGAAATTACAATAAAAATTTAATAACCCTAAAAAAGCTTGAAGTTCAGTCTTGTCTTTCGGACTAGGAGCTTCGTGGATGGCCTTAACTTTATTTAAACTTGGTTTAATACCCTCTTTAGTAACTTGAAATCCCAATAACTCTATTGTGGGAACTGCAAATAAGCATTTTTCGCGTTTAAGGTGAATGCCTGATGATTTTAAACGTTCCAATACCTGTTTTAATTTCAAATTATGATCATCTATAGTTTTACCGTGAATAAAAATATCATCTAAGTAAGGTAATACCCCGTTAATTCCCGCCAGAACTTCCTCAATTTTTTTCTGGAAAATTGAAACAGCAACTGAGATACCAAATGGCAGTCTAGTTACCCTAAAAAGACCCTTAATTGTATTTAAAGTTAAAATTTTAGAAGTAGGCTCATCCACCGGAAGTTGTAAATAAGCTTCGGACAGGTCCAATTTGGAAAAAATAGTACCACCTGTCATAGTCGCTAAAACCTCCTTAACGGTAGACAGCAGGTAGCTGAATTGTTTCACAGCCTGGTTCACAGTACTGCGATAATCTCCACATAAACGAATGCTACCATCTTTTTTGACAACTGGAACCACAGGTGTAGCCCAGTCGGAATAAGAAATCGGCTGAAGAATCCCCTTATTTACCATATTTTGAATTTCATCGATTATTTTATTTCTTAAAGCGAAAGGTACATTACGTGCTTTAAGATATTTAGGAGCACAATTTTCATCAACCTTAATTGAAATGGGGTCCCTTAAAACTACCTAAAGTTTCACTGAAAATATCATTGAATTCTAATAAAATTGAATTTAGAGTCGGAACATACATTTTATGAACATTAGAATCACCAACATTAATATTTATTTTCAAAGCATCAAACCAACTACGACCAATTAAGGATTTACCCCTACCCTCCAGAACTAATAAAGGCAAGGTGACATCTTGTGAATTATAGTGCACATTTACGTCAAAATAGCCATTTACATTTAATATTTCAGAATTCCAAGTTCTCAGATATTGATCTGAAACTGGCAGTAAAGAAGGAGGATTTACTGGCCATAACCTAGCATAAGTGCTAGAACTAATTATGGAATGTAAAGAACCGGAGTCTATCTCCATTTTATGGCTGATACCATTTAATTTTACACTTATATCGTTAGGCGGACAGTCACTAACGGAATTTAAAGCATTAATATTATATACACAATCATAACAATCGTCAATAACTGACTTACCTGAATTTATCTCGTGAACTTTAGAATTATTTATAACTGCCTTTTTGAAATTTTTTGAATTACACATCTTGGCTATGTGACCTACCTTTTTGCAGTAGTTGCATGTAGCTTTTATAAATCGACACTCCCCGAAAGGGTGATTCACCCCACACCTATGACAAGGTTTTTTGTTTTGTGTAATTGGCTTTTCCTTTGAACCCCTGTTGTGCGCTTTAGCTTTAATCAGATTCACCGGCTTGTAAGAATCATTATTATTTCCTCGAATTTCAGATGCTTGTCATAACGCCGCTTCTCCTGCCAGAGCGATATCCATGGCTGTAGTGAGGGTTAATGCTGGATCGGCCAATAACTTACGCTGAATTTCTTCATTTCGAATTCCACAGACCAGCCTGTCGCGGAGCATGGAATCTAACTGAGTACCGAAATTATAATTTTCGGACAGTTTCCGGAGTTCTACAACAAAGTCAGCGATACTTTCATTTTGTCGCTGGTCCCTTTTGTTAAACTTGAATCGACACAATATTTCAGATGGTTTTGGCGAAAAATGTCCATCCAACGTCAATAGCAGATCAGGAAAATTCACAGCATCCGGGGAATTCGGGGTACATAAAGAACGTATTAAAGAATATAGTGCTGGCCCGGCCACACTGAGAAAAATAGCACGCTTTTTAACGGCATCATCAATTCCATTTGCTGCAAAATAGAAACCCAAGCGTTCCTTGTATTCCGTCCAATTAGTTTTTCCTATTAGAAATTCTTCTAGTTTACCGAGAGACATTATGCACTTGGCAACAAAGAACGAATCGAAACTAAAATAGTTCAGTTCAGAAAAACTAAAGAATAAAACATTACTTCAATACAAATGAATCCGTTTGTTCTCGCTCGTCGCCAGTGTTAAATACTTTCATAATGGAATGACGCTGGAAATAAGAAATGAATCATTTGCAACATTAATTTAATTTAACTACGTTGCACGGACAAAGACATCAACATACAAGCTAAGATACAGAAGCAACGAGCCGTTAATTCCCAAATTGGCTCATCCGATCTCAGCAATCTGATCCTTCGTTAATATTAATATTTGGAATTACTTTACTGTGATTTTGATCAAATTCAACAAAATAAATCAATTTAAGTCATTATAATTGCATTCTATATTACATTACACTACTTCATAAAAAAATAAATATAATTTTCTATTATATAAATATCAGTTTTAGCCAATCAGACTGCTCGGCTCAGTTGAGCCAATTTGGGAATTAACGGCTCGTACAGAAGCAGAAATGAAACTTTTTACAGACGAACTCTCAAACCCAGGAGAGTTTTTACATTCAGACCAATGAGGCAATACAGAACAGTAGAAGTCAATAAGTTCGTAGAGTCAATACATGACATCATTATTGTGAAAATGATTTATTTAAAAAAATTCCTTATTTAGGTTTACATACATGCATGTATGTACCAATCACAGAGTAAAAGAGATGGAGGGGAAACTTAATACGCATGACTTGCCGAAAACACAAACGATATTTTGGTAAATATCGAGGATGCTGGAATTCGTGGTAGGCCGTTCTTTTAGCAGAATATCATTGGATGTTATGCATAAGACGTGTGTGATAGAATTGAAAAACATTTTATTTTATTCGTTTATTTTTTAATATTGAGATTACATAATATAAATTAAGATGAGGTATAAGTGATTTGTTTCTGGATGCAAAACAGGTTATGCTAGTGACGTCAAACAAAGAAAAAACGAGAGAAAAAATAAGTTGAGTTTGTTCCGTGCTCTCCCCGCCCCCCCTTCCTAATGTGTATTCTGGAGAAGGTGAAGATGTGTGTGGGGTGGGGGATATGACTTAGGTAATTTAATATTACCAAAAAGCAACAAAAAGGATTTTTTTTTTTTAGATTTTAAATCATTAATCAAAGAATTAATACCATTTAAGTTATGAAAATAAGGAACAGATGTTTTATAATCCCACATCCGCCATCTTGGAATTTTTTTTTCTTGGCATAGATTAGAAATTGTTTTTTAATTAATAGTTATAATTATTATATTCCAGACTTTTCAATATTATATTAAATTATCAACAGTATTTAACCGTTGGCGACATTTACTACTTGGCGAAAAAGGAGTTTTCATGCAATAAACAAATCCAAGATGGCGGATGTGGGATTACAATACATTTAAGCCGAAAATAATAGGAAAAAGAACTCATTTAAATAAGAAATTCCTTCTAAAAAATATATCTTAAATAAATTTTATATATGTTTTTAATAACTATATAATTTTCAAATAAAATTTTCAGTATATAATTTCAAATTTTCCTCAGCTATGCAATGCAAGAAAAAAAAGTGTTGAAATGCAAACGAGATATCTTAAAACAAGTAAAAATTAAATTTAAAAAATCGAAAAACCCAACTGCGTAAAAAGCAAACTAATTAATTATTTCTCATCAATGTGAAATTATTTTTTATATTATTTACCTTTTTTTTTTTTTACTTGTATTGATGACATTTAAGTTGCCAGTTCCTGTCTATATAAACACTGTTTTGATGAGGTCTATAGATGTCTATGATGGTTAGAATTGCAGTAAAGCTAGAGATACTACCTACACAACTTCCAGATTGTGTAATATTTAACCGGAGCTGCTGACTGTAAAATAGTCCATGAAACATCGTCTTCATTTTGAAAGACCTATTCAATGATATGCCACTCAATATGGTGCATGATTTTTTCGCCTACCATTTTGTATTTTATGGCCACCATTTTGAATTTGTATGAACAAAACCTAGCCTATAACCATTGGATGGTTAAGACAAATCAACAGAGACCTCATTCATTAAAATCCATCCAGCCGTTGGGATATTTCGAGGGTATAAAGAAATCCACATACCCAGATACGCATGAAACATAACCCTTTCTTAGCAGTAGGGTAAAAAGTATCCCATTGGATTTACATTAGCTCCTTTTTTAGGTGTGTCTGTAATTATGTAGCACCTATAGTTGTCGTCTGGTCCATCCATCTGTCAGCATATAACAGTGTTAAAACTACACAGCTGAATGGTTTGAAATTTAATATAAATTTTATGAAAATCGAATCAAAACTTAAAAAGCTATTAATAAAAGTTTTCTTCATTGTATTAAATCCTATCATGCATAATAAATTCAATGATATCCCATGATATGTAATGATTCTAGGTTGCCATGGTGATTATTCTATTAAATCCTATCATACGTAATTAATTCATTGATATCCCATGATAGGTAATGATTCTGTGTTGCCATGGTGATGATGTCCTATTTAAGATGGAGTACTATTATTTTTGTATTACTGAATTTTATCTATATAATCGTAATAAATATTGCATTCATGCATTTTTGCATAGGAGTAAATCTAAGTGACTATTAATGTTGCTATTCTGTATGCTCTGGCATGAAATCATATAGTAATTTAAACTATACTGTTAAATTTTTCCATAAATATTTATGCAGTATTCTAGAAAATAATCTTAACCTGTATGTTAAGAAAAATCTGAATTTTTTGTAAAAATTCAGTCGGGTCTTATTTTTTATTTTTTTGCAGGGGCTGGGCTGGGGCATAAACCACGAAAATACAAACGGGCCGGGCCGAACTTTTTGTTTTTCCTCACGCCCGGTCTGGGTTGAGCCTAATTATTCCAGTTTCAGGTGAACCGGGCCCGGGTCTGGAAATTCTGGTGCAAAAATTAGTTCCTGGACAACAACCAATAATTTACATGAGTTTTCTTTCCAGAATAATTAAGCTAAAAGTTTGTTTTAATTCTATATTTATTAATTGCATAGATAAGTTATGAATTATTAAATTATTCAAAGCTTATAAAATATACACGAGATTAAAATTTACTCCAGAAAATATTGAATAATACTTTCAATTTCTAAAAGTCATAAGTCCATCCGCAATATTCAATGTTTTTAAATAGCCTGCCTTCGGTTTTTTGTCAGAATGATCTCTGATTTTAAGTGTCTTGAGAAGCAATCAAAACGCCAAATGCCTTTAAATATATATATATATATGTCTTGAAGAAAAAACTGTAATTAATCAGATTTCTACTTGTATGACTTTCTTAAAATTCAGATTTTCTATTAAAAAAATTTTAAAAATCAGTGCTTTTCCCATTGAAAAGCATTGTAGAACCATCAATCAATAGCCTACCATCTATTGTGTCGCCACCTAATGGGGAAAAAAACCGTATAGCAAAATTTTAACACTAGTTACTTCTCCATCTCTTTTACTCTGTGATACCTATACATTCCAGGGTTGGCAAGTTTTTGACATGCGACAGTTAAAACCGTCATGTGAAAAACCTAAATTTAATAAAATAATATTAAAAGAAATATTTAGCCGAGTTATATAGACTTTAATCAATAAAATCTAAATAAAACTACATAAATATATTAAAACTTTGGGTTATAAACTGCACAAATACATTCTTGAAACATATTTGCATAGGATAGGGTAAACTGCAAATAGACTGTTGCATGTTTTTTTTAAGTTTTTGAATAATGCATGCTTTTAAGATAAACAGTTAATAAATCCTTAATTATTTGCAAGCCTTAAAATTATGTATGTTTAATATAAATTTTGCAGAGGTAAATAAATTGTTTAGATTTTCTCCCTTTTTTATGGATAGATGCAGAAATTAATCTATCACAATTAGTATCCAATGAGCGTATTTACTTTCCTTAAGATAGAGCAAATTCAAAGGTATTTCCTTTCTAGTGCAAAACAGCATTGCTATTGCTTCAAAACCAGTTTTCTTGCTTTAATGTTCTTATGGATTAGGTTGTATGCTAAAGTTGATACTATATAAACTATTTTTTATCTTGTTTGAAATTTCATACATTTAAATAATTTTTTTTAAGTAAAAATGAAAAATCTCGTTCAGTAATGTTAATTCTATTGAAGATTTTTTTTTTTTTTAATATTCAGTTTGCCTTTCAATGTTTTATTATTATTATTATTTTTTTTTTTCATTGGATAGCTAATATCGAACTACAAAGGCCATTTTTTTACTTTTTCGATTTCACTTGCAGTTTTTTTTTCCTTATTAGGATGCTTTCACTTTTGGAACAGGTTTCGAACTAAATTAAGTAACTATTTTTTTTTCGACTGGTACATTTGCCTCTAATTTCAGGCGATAGTTCGTAAATAAGATAATTTCGAATTTTTCTCTAATTTCAGGTGATAGTCCATAAATGAGACAATTTCATAAGTAAGAGGTGATTGTCAGTCACAAACAAAAATTAATTTTGGGAAAAAAAGTTTAAAATACAGTATCATATTGTATGAATACTGTATCATATTTTAATCATTTTATCCCAACATTTAATCATTTTCTCTTTAAAAAAATAAATGTTATTTTAACTTTTCTGTGCTTGTACTAAATGAAAAAATAAGTAAAATAATTAATGATGCAGAGAAAATATTTGTTAAAAGCTATATTATATTTAAAAATAAGGTATTCAACCAAATATGCAAAGAAAACCACACCAGAAATCCACATAACTTGGAAAGTTAGCCATAAACAAAACAACAAAAAAAATATAATTTGATATTTGATTACAATTTACTTGTATACTAAAACTACATTTAACTATTATTAAACAAAACAATCCTATATTAACAGCATTTTTTCTGTTTTGTTCTGAATTTACTTACATATGTGTGATTTTGACGGTTTAAACCTATGTCATGTCAAAAACTAGTTTTTGATGGCTAAAACCCAACCCTGCACCAGAATGAACACAAATATTATGTAATGTAAATATACTAATCGATAAATATAATACATTATATCTATACTAGGGGGCTCTGCCTCCTGCAAGCTACGCTCTCCAACCCCTGTTCAGACACTGCAGAATCTAAAATCACACTAATTTGATCGGTTTTTAAAAGATTAGAGAAGATTGAATTATAATGAAAAAACCTATAGCGATCTCCCTGTAAATGGGTTTCCGTTCAATTCCCTTTGATTGCGAAAATTTAAGGCCGAATCAGTTGCTGTTAAGACATCCAATGGTTGTTTCCATGTTTGATTAAAGAAGATTAGTTAAACATTTGGAAAGAAGCTAAAATAAAACGAATTAAGTAAACAGAGTCTTTGCCGACCAGTATTTTTTTTTTACGGCATTATAAAACGATTGACATAATGCAATTTACTACAATTTACTGCTTTAACCCTTTCAAAGACGGTGGTTCATTTTTGGACCACTTTATTTTAATTCTTAAATGCCACATTGGCACCAGAATATTGGAATGAAAATTTTCCTTTTATTAAGTAAGTGAACAAAAGCATTTTTGTATTTCAAAATTTATTTGTAAATTCTGGTGCCATTCACTGATTTCAACATTTTCGAATAGAAGTACCTTGTCCCTGAAAGGGTTAAATGCATATTAATGTATTTATTATTTTAAAGTTTCTTTTCTCTTTTAATATTCACATGTAAATACAATTTTCATGACATAATTTTCAATATTTTCCTGTTTTTAACACATACTCATTTAATAGTAATTTTAAAGTTTTTTTTCTGTTTTTAATAGCCATGTGTAAATAAATTTATAATCGTTAGGAAATATGATTCTTTGCGCTGTTTTTAGAATTGAGAACAATCTCTATAATAATAGCCTAAGTCATGTGATTATCATCAACAGTTCCTTCGCTTTTCGTAAGAAAGTTTTCCTTTTTTATTAAAAAATCAAAATTATTTTTTCGAATAAAATTACATAAAAGTTGCCATGATCGCAAAGAATTCTTGGTACTTTTATGTTAGCCAGGTTCATGTCTTGCCAATAGCTTTTTTTTAAACTCGCCAGTTAGCATTTTTTTATTTTTCGAGTGGTAAATTAAAATGGTACTACTTGGTTATCCCATCAACCAAAAATCTATCACCAGACTATAAGATTAAATGCCAATAATGGTTGATCATAAATGTCACATTCACTTGACTGTAAGGAAGTTACACGTGTTTACGCCATAAAGTGATTTTTATTTCGATGCTTTATTTGTATTTTTATACTAATTTATTTGTTCTTTCATTATTTAAAATAAAAGTTACATCAACATGTATAATTTGGCGAGTGGTGTGGCGATTTATATAATCTGGCGATATTGGTCATTTGCTTTGAATTTGAAATTAAATGTCATGACTTGTTGGGTTATTTAATATTTAACACAGATGTCATATAAGCACCATGTTTGGTGTGATTTTTTTTTTATGACAATTTGGCGAAAACTTGTTACATATGTATTTTTGAATATGTATTTTACATATGTATTTAAAATGAAATAACAATAAATAAAAAAAATTAATTAGTAACTATATAGCAAAACAATTTATAAATTTTTTTTAAAATGAAAATAAAATAAATGTAAATAATAATTTACTAATGAATAAGCAACAATGGCCAGGTTACCATTTCAGGCAAAATTACGCCATTTTGGTGCCAATTAGGTACCTTGGTGCGTATATGACATCTGAACCTAATATTTTTCTTTTCGTTGAAAGAAGTGAAAGCCATTAATTTTAAATGTTTCAGTCTTAAATGAAAGTTTTGTATTAATTAAAATAATAATGAAATACAAAAAAAGAAAAAGCATTGTTCTTAGCATGCATTTAAGGGAGAACAAACTGGTTTCCAAATTAGTTTAAAATAATAACCTTTTCTAAAATATGAAAAAAAAATATCTGTTATAATTAAAATTTGAGTTGCCATCATTAGAAAAAAATTAATATTTCGAAAACTAATTCGAATTTTAAAATTCTAATACCAGTTTTGAGATCTGTGGATCAATACAGATTTTTGGTGTTAATTTCATCGCAAAGTATTCTATATTTAGGAGAAATCGCCGTGAAACATAATCAGTCGTTTCATAGAATCGTTTCATAAATTCATTACAATTCAGTCGTTTCATAATATCTGTTTCATTAGGATTATATATATATATATAGGATAGATATATGTTATATCATATAACACAGTCATATGTATATAAATAATTCTGCCGCTGCCTGTAATATGACAACTATGTAATATTAACTATGCATTTAAATTGAAGAAAGCAAAAAAAAGGTGGGGTACAGTAATTAGTATTTTTGGTTCTATTTTCGCACAGTGAATATGACATGGCCCGTATAATATGTAAGTACAAAAATAAATATGTATCAAATGAAGGAAAACAGATACGCTAAAAAATAAATTACTAAATTAAGCTAATAATTAATATTTGATGTGCATAGCTTTTTCCAAAGTAAGCAATTATTGCAGAATTGTATTTCCAAACTTTTCTTTTTCCTCTATGTGTTCATTATTCCATGTTGTTATCTCACTGCAATCAGTGCCTAATTTGTGCCGGAGATCAGCTCCACTACTTCCTTGTTTATAGTGAATATTTAAATACTGTTCGGAATTCATCGGAGCTCATAAAAAATGCTGCCCCCTGCACTTCATAAAAAACAAAGTCTAAATTATCTTTTCATTTCTCTCGCATACCCAATCATTGTGTGTTCTTTCCTACCAAAGTGCTTATATACCGTAATTTCCGGCCTATAATCCGCGGCGGCGAATAATCCACATATGCAATTTTTCTTCTCACCAGAAAAAAGTTAGCAGAAAATCCACACCGTCCTATAATCCGCACTATTGGCGAATCGAATGTAATTGAATATAATTTTATTGAATTGAATATTAAATTCACTATTTCCCATCTTCTCTCAATTTTCTACAAACTGTAATTTGAATTCGGCAGTATACCTCGTACTTTTTTTGCAAGGCATGTTTTCAAAGATGCACTAATGCTTTCACTAATGAAATGGCGATGGTGGCAAAAAGCACATATTTATCAAAAATCCTTTTCTTTCCTTCTTCTGTAAGCTAGCTTGTTACAGAGCATGTGCGTAATGAGTGCCAAGTGCATATAAGCAGCAAGCCAGATTAAGCTATTGCATGGGGCTGCCACCTATTAGAAAAGCATCAAACCACATTCAGAACTTGCTAAAAATTTTCGTTTTTTTTTCAAAAGTGAAAGAAAAAAAAAATCAGATAATCCGTGGTGGTAGATTATCCGCATGGCAAAAATTTTCGCTTTTTTTGCAGATTATCCACGGATTATTTGCCGAAAATTATGGTATGTAACATAGTGTGTCACACACTTAAGAGCATACTTCTATCTAGCGCTCGCACAAGTGTAGACTCAATGATTTTCCTCCCAATGGAATGAATGGTGATGAGGAATGCAAGAATTGACTGAAAACAAATCTGCCATATCATTCAATGGCCTTTGGATGTTCAGGAAGCTAGAGATGAAAATGATTGTCAACCTGTGTGAAACAGTAAGAATAGGAATCAAAAGCAGGGAGTTTTGAGTGTTTCAAGTGAATTTTTGCAAAATTTGAAGTGGTGGGAAAAGTGGAGGTTTACAGATCATTTCCTATGCCTCCTGCAGCTGGTGGCAACTGTAATTTTGCCCTTAATTAAAAATTTTAATTGTATATATTGTGTATAAAATGTGATCATAGTGCCTCAAACTAACCAAGCAGAATTTGTACTTAACCACTTCACCAGCGACAGGTATGGGGAAACAGTGCTTTTACCTCTGAGTTATCTCAGGGCAAACTGTGAAGTGGTTAAAGCAAGACCGATATTTTTATTTTTAAATGTTTACAAAAGTTGCCGCAACTGTTCATATCAGAAAAGAAGACTAGAAAAAAAATAGTGTGACTGAAGTATAGCAATGTCACTATTTATTACTTTTAAAATAATTTATGGTGAATATTTTATTGCTTTTTTTATATTGTTTATTATTCTTTTTTTTTTCAGATACCAGAGCAGTTGCATACCTATATTAATTTCCATCAGAAAGTCTTTTACCAAAAGTAAGTTTTTCATTTTTTCTGGTTCAGTACCTGATGGTGGTCTTGTAAATAATAATTTCTTCATCTCTGAGATGCTGATTGGCTAGTGCTTCTTTAGCACCGGTTATCTAGCTTACATGCCTCCGAATGGGTCATTAATCCTGTTATTTTTTTCCATTTGTCTCTTTTAGTCTATATTTTTCAGATTTAATCTTTTTTCTTGCTTTTTTAGATCATTCTTTAATTATCGATCGCCCCAACTGTCCTTGTGTCGTGGGAAAAAAATTGTAAATTTCGTCATTCGATGGCAGGAAAAAAATCACGAAATTAGTTAATGGGTTAGAAATATAACGCAAAATTTGTCAATGTGTCACATGAAAAAAATCTTGAAAGTCGGCTGCGGTAAAATTGCGAAAATTTTCAATCAGAAACTGACAGAAAAATTGTAAATTACGTCAATCTGTCACAATGCAAAAATGTGAAAATTCCTAATTAGCCAAGAAAATATAGCGAAATTTGATAACCATGGGCATAGGAAAAAAATCATGAATTTCATCATTCGCTCATGTGAAAAATATTACCAATTTCATCTCTTATCGCAGGGAAAATAATGAGTAATCTGTCAATCGGCGACAGGAACATATTGCGAAATTTGCCAATCAATCATAAGAAAAAAAAAAAAAATTCTTCAGGGAGGAAATTGCGAAATTCTTCAGTTGATCATTAGAAAAAATTGCGAAAGTTGTCGAGAAAAGATTGTGAATTTCATCATTCGGTTGCAGGAAGAAAATTTGTAAATTTCGCCATTCGGTTGTGGGGAAAATAATACAAAATTCGTCGATTGGTCCCTGGTAAAATATTTCGAAATTGGTCACCTGGTCAATGGGCAAAAACCACAAAGATTTTCCTTTAGACACTGAAAAAGTTGTATGTTTAATCAATCTGTCAGAAGATAAAAACGTGAAATTCGGCAATTTGTCAGGAAACTATCGTGAAATTTGATAAATCAATCATTGGAAACAATATTAGATTTCATCATTCAGTTGTGGGAAAAGTATCACAAATTTATTCATCTAATCGCGGGGCAAATAACGTCAATTGGTTAGAAACTTCATCAATTCTCAAGATATCGAATCCACTTAAATTTATTACAAATCTTCATAAAATTATCTACAACTTTTATATTGAAAAGTTTTTATAGCACCAAATCTTACAGAAAAAAATAAAATTAATAAAAGGGAGTTGAAGAAGAAAAAATTCATAACTTTGTCAATTCTCATGATATCAAATCTACTTAAGTTTATTATAAATTTTCTTTATATTATCCACAACCATTACATTGACAAGTTTTGATAGGACCAAATCTTACAGCAAAAGAAAAAAAAGTCGGGGGGGAGGGGGGTTGTAGAAGAAAAAGAAATCACATCTGCGTCAATCTGCTATTAAGGTTATAAAAAGTATCCTTGGCATTATGAAAATTTTTGAAAACCCTTAGAGATGCTGTATATATGGTTGCATTGTTAAACGTGTGCGTGTGTTAATAAAAAACCCACTAAAATTTAAAATATAGTGTGCATTTAATGAAACCAGGGTTCGTACAGACTCCTTGGAAACTCCTTAGAAATGAAAACATTCCCAAGTAGTACTTAGAACTACTTAGATAAGCAAACCACTCCTTAGAAACTCCTTAAATTGTATTGCGGCTTCGGACACAAGCGATATTGCGTGAATATCGTGATTGTAAAACGCGCGGTAAATCCTTTATGCACGTCATTCATCTGAAGCACAGCATTGATTGGGTACGATAATCATAATAGCAAGGCTCCCACTAGATCCGTTTTTCAATTAAGTCCGTAAAGTCCGTTTTTCGACACTGTTAGCCGACCTTTATTTTAAATTTCATCGATGTTTGGCAATTAGCCAAGAATCTCGGAAAAATCACGTTTTTCGCAAATATATTCCAAGAAATACCGTCAAATTTCGTCATTCGATCATGGAAAAAAATCGTAAATTTTGTCAAAGGATCGTGAAAAAAAGCGAATTTCTCCAACAGATCGCGGTAAAACTCGACGGCAATTTCTTAAAAGACAGCAGAAAACGCGAATTTACTCAAAGGATCACGAAAAAATGCAAATTTCCTTAAAAGATCGCGAAAAACATGCGAATGTTCTCAAAGGATCTCGAAAAACACGCGAATTTCCTCAAAGGATTGCGAAAATTACGCGAATTTCCTCAAAAGATCCCGAAAAACAAACGAATTTCGTCAAAGGGTCGCGAAAAACACGCAAATTTCGTTAAAAGATTGCGAAAAACAAACGAATTTCGTCATAGAATCGCAAAAAACACGCGGTTTCTCTCAAATGATCGCGAAAAAACGTCAGATTCATTTAACAATCGAAATAAAACACGAATTCAATTAAAAGATCGCGGAAAAAAGGCGAATTTTCCCAGAAGATCGCGGAAAAAACGCGAATTTCATCATAAGATCGCAAAAAATGCGAATTCGTCAAAATTTCACGTTCAAAGAAAGCGATTACTGCTGTTCTAAAAGAATAAATTCAAAACTTGTTGTATTCTTTCTTGTATGTTGCGTTTAGCATTTTTTTTTTTTTTGCTCTTTAAAATGTTTTTAAATATGTATCATGTATGTGATATACATAATAAGTGTTTGGGGTTTTACTAATCTCTATTTATATGAGCTAGGGGTGATTTTAGCCCGAATTTCGGAAAAATGTAAGGCATGCGCCCTCCCCCAACCGCCGACCGAGACTAATAATAAGCTAGAAGAAGCAAGGGGTCGTCGGGTAGCTTCATCGCCCCGAGCCCTCCCTTCCCGGTCTTCGGTGTCTTTAATTTGTGTAATTTCCCTTTTAAATTTGTCCGGTTTCAATTTTTGAAAATTTTTTTTTTCAATCTGGCTTTTGCTAGAGAGTCTCTTACTCGGGACCTGGCTGGGGACCTAAGAATCTTGCTTCCGCAAAAGAGTCGGACTAGAGTAGAAGAATAAAGGGCTGCGGACGAGGATGGGCCGCTCGCCGCGGCGGTTGGAAATTTTCATTTCCAAAAATTTTTAAAAATCGGTCACTAATCCGAAAATTCGGACATATGGTCTCCGAAAAAAATTAATTTTGTCAATCATTTGCAGAAAAATTGTCAATTTCGTCAAAGGATCGCGGGGAAACCGCAAATTTCATCAAAGAATCGCGAAAACTCCCGCAAATTTCGTCAAAAGACCGCGAAAAAAAACACAGATTTCGTTAAAAGTTAGCAGGGAAACCCACAAATTTCGTCGAAAGAACGCGAAAAAAACGGCAAATTTCGTGAAAAGATCGCGAAAGAACCACAAATTTCGTCAAAAGATCGCAAAAAATCGACAAATTTCGTCAAAAGATCGCGAAAGAGCCACAAATTTCGTCAAAAGATCACAAAAAAACCCACAAATTTCGTCGAAAGATTGCGAAAAAACCCACAAATTTCGTCGAAAGATTGCAAAAAATCGACAAATTTCGTGAAAAGATCGCGAAAAAACCACAAATTTCGTCAAAAGATCGCGAAAAAACCCACACATTTCGTCGAAAGATCGCGAAAAATCGACAAATTTCGTCAAATGATCGCAAAAAAATGCCAATTTCTTCAAAGAGCCACGGAGAAAACGCACAGCTTGTGTCGGGAGTGGATTTCCCCCTATCCCCCCCCTCTGGTGTAACTTTTCAGATTTGCTGGGAATTTCAGATTTTTTCTTTGTTTTACTCAAAATCACCCCTGTGACATGACCATTGGTCACTGCATAAAAAGTTAAATTGTCAATTTTGTATTTAAACTTACGAAATCAGTAAGCAATATATTGTGAATACTGTGCAATTTCAGCACTAACAATTAGATTCTAATAAAGTAAAATTTGTTTTGAAATGTTTTTCTCTCCAAATTGGGCATTTAAAATTGGAGTATGCATACCACATAACGATGCAGCATATAAAAACATCGACAACAAAAAAAATGGCAAATCCTTAAAACTTTTTGGACTCCTTGGATTTTTTGGGTACTACTTGGATTTTTTTCTTCTCAACTGTGTATGAACCCTGTGAAACAATCATCAAATGTCATTCATGGCCGTTTTGAGTACCTGCCGAGGACTCTCTTTTTTCTGAGGACTACGCTTTTAGAATGGAGTTCATGACATCGGTTTATGCAATTTCTGCCAACCCAATGGGCCACGAAAAGCTTCCTAAAGGGATAAGAAAAAACAATGCTTTCGCAGCCAGTTGGTTTGGCTGGAGATCATGTGATCCGGCTTCCTATATTCTGTTCTAGGCTTCTTCCCTCACAAACAAGAGATTCCTCGGCCAGTTCTCATTCCCCAGTCACTGCCCTATATCTACTTTTTAAAACATTTTTATGAATTAGATACCAAATTTTAAAGTTGTTATTCCTTTTTTATTTCAAAAAATGTTTTATGTTTTTCAGTTAGATTCTGATATTTTCAAAGAAAAAATAGTCGTCCCATCTATATGGCTAGACAAGTACGATACTCTCTGTTTGCTTTCACCTGTTAATGATGTCGCAGAAGTTGAAACACTTGCTAAAGCCCAGTCTACGCCGAAACATGGATGGCAGTTGCATAGTGTATCTTTTAAACAAAGTTTTGGCAAGAATAATCTTCCTTGACATATTAACAAAACCAGGGTTGGCAAAACTGTCTCTATAAAAACAGGATTTTGCTGAAATAGTAAAAATAGGTGTATGCTTTATTTACAGGAATGTACCGTAATTTCTGGCCTATATTCTGCAGCCGCAATTTTTAGTCCTTAAGAAAATTTCATCAGATAATCTGCTTTTTTTATGGTACAATGGCGACAGACACACGGTCCGACAGACATCTTCTATAAACATGTTTTTTGGGATCTCTGACCCCTAAAACGTGTAAATCTGTGGAAAACTGGAAGTTGAAAAAAATTTCGATTATAATACTTTCTTCTATTGAAGGTAGAAGAAGGTAAAAAATTGACTGGTTGAGAGAAAAAAAATTGAAGCTCATGGGAAATCGTTAGTAGGAAAATATCACAAAATTCTTCATTTAATTACGAGAAAATATGATGAAATTAGCCAGTCCATTACGAGCAAATATCGCGAAATTCTTCACAGTCCGTTGTGGAGTAAAAACGCGAAAATTTTCAATTGGATGCAGAAAACAATCGTTAATTTCATCAGTATGTCGCAAGAACACACAGGAAAATTTGCCAATTGGTGGCAGAATGAAATTGCTGAGTTTGTCAATTGGTCGCAAGAAAAAAATTATGAAATTCACTGATCAGTCTCCGGAAAAAATCGTGAAATTTGTCAATTGGTCGCAAGAAAAAAATTATGAAATTCACTGATCAGTCTCCGGAAAAAATCGTGAAATTTGTCAATCGGTCGCAGAGAAAAATCGCAAATTTTTTCAGTCAGACGCAGAAAAACATTCATGAATTTTTTCAATCTGACATAAGAAGAAACTATGAAATCTGCCAATCGATAGCGGAAAATATCACGAAATTTGTTAGTCGGTCCCAAGAGTTGATCGCCGTTTTACAAAGAAAATTTTTTGGAAAATGATGTTTTGGGAACAAGGAGCCTCCCACCCACAATATTCTTTAGGGCACGAATACTGCCATTCCGTCTCCAAATTCAAGACCTGTATATGTATATTAATAATGTTGTATAAAAAATGTAATTTAAACATTAAAATATTCTGTTCATTTGTACATTGAAATGCAGATAATTGCTGTTGGATTTGTATATTGGATTGACTATATGGATAATTGCTAATAATTAATTAATTTGTACATTGAAATGCTGATAATTTGTAGAAAAATTTTAGCCAATTAATATGCCTATAATTGCAGTATATTTTCGGAAAGAAAAGTACACACTTTCTTTTTATAACTTAAACATAAAATATCTTAAATAAAGACACACAACCTTGCTTAATGGTACACAAAACACGAACTTTAATAACTAAAAGTTAAATTCTACGTTTCGAGCTGTTTCTACAGCCGTTTTCAGGAAAAATATGATGGTTAAATGGCTAAAAGCTCAGAGATGAGGGCTTCTTGTGCGAGAGACAATTTTTTAAAGAGATATATACGCATATCTAATATACCAATGGTTGAAGAGTTATTTTCTCCAAACATAGGTTTAGTCGATTCCTTTTTTCTGTTTTAATTATTTAATACTGTTTTACTTTAAGTCACATTTAGTTTTATTTTAAGTAAAATTATTTGATATTTATAAGTACAAAGACAATTACTTTTAATTTTAAATATTTATAACAAAGTTACAAAAAATAACTAGTTGGATGTGCCAATCCAAAAACTTTCTTCTACCTTATACATCTTAATATTTCCAAAGGTAGTTAGAAATGTCAGTACTTAAATATTATTAGTTCAGCATTATACCAACTTTGATTTTCATCTAAAATTTCTGCTCCAGTCAATTAATCAGAATAAGAACAATTTAATCTCTATCATGATATTTATTAAAATCAATAATTTTTTTGTTATTCTCTTATACATCTGCTGTTTGTGAATAGCGATCTTAGCAAGATGCAAAGTTTCCGTTTCTTCATGAGCCGCCAATATTCTGTACAAAATAACTACGAAAAATCGAGAAAATTTTACAAAAAAAGCTATTACAGTGCCACCTTCTGGCAGAATATTTCCAAATTCAAGGAGAAACTGCTAGCCATAGCCAAAAATATATACAAAAAATTGGTTCAATTCTATGCATAACGTCATACACTTTTCGAAGGTACAAGAATGAAAATGACGCAAAAATTTCTATTACAGCGCCCCCCTGGTGGAATATTTCCAAATTAAAGGAGAACCTGCTGGCCACAGCCAAAAACATACACAAAAAATTTGGTTCAATTCTATGCAGAACTTCATACTCTTTTCGATGGTAAAATAATGAAAATGGCTCAAAAATCACGATTACACCCAGCTAAAAATGAACTGCAGAAATTCTACAAAAAAACCGCAGTTGGAAAACTGCGGTGATTTGGCCGATTCCACTACAGATTTTTTGCGGTCAATAGAACTACAAAATTACCGCAGTTTACTAACTGCAGTAATTTAGCAGTTGTATTGACCACAAAAATTCTACAGAAAATTTATAGTTATATCAATATTAAAAATTCTGCAGAAATTTCGCAGTTTTATTGACCGCAAAAATTCTGTAGTGGAATCGGCCAAATCACCGCAGTTCTCCAACTGCAGTTTTTTTGTAGTTATATCGACCTCAAAAATGTAGTTTTTTTTACTGAATATCCACTTTGCCTCCCTGAGGAAAGTGCCCTCAGGGGGGCAAAGTAGTGCACGAAGCAGCGGAAGTATATAAAATGATTAAGCGGTCACAGGTTTGGGTGTCGGCAAAATGTAGGAAAGTGCCCTCCAAAGGGGGGGGGGGAGTAGTGGATGGAGCACCAGAAATGCATAAAATGATTAAGCGGTCACAGGCCTTACCAACGATATGTCACATGACAGGTATCAGAAAAATTTAGTAAAGTGCCCCCCAAGGGGGGCAAAGCAGTGGGCAGAGTACCAAAAGTACATAAAATGATTAAGCAGCCAAAGGCCTTTCCAACAATATGTTACATGACAGGTGTCGGGAAAATTTAGTAAAGTGCCCCCCTGGGGGGCAAAGTGGTGGGTGTGGTACCGAAGTGCATAAAATGATTAAGCAGTCACAGGTCTTTCCAACAATATGTTACATGACGGGTATCTGCAAAATTTAGTAAAGTGCCCCCCCGGGGGGCAAAGTGGTGGGCGGGGTACTGGAAGTGCATGAAATGATTAAGCGGTCACAGGCCTTTCCAACGATATGTCACAAAAATTTAGGAAAGTGCCCCCCAGGGGGGGAAAGTAGTGGGCGGAGTACCGGAAGAGCATAAAATGATTAAGCAGCCAAGGGCCTTTCGAACGATATGTCACATGACGGGTGTCAGGAAAATTTAGTAAAGTACACCCCTGGGGGGGCAAAGTGGGGGGTGGGGGAGGAGTACCGGAAGTGCATAAAATGATTAAGCAGTTACAGGCCATTCCAACGATATGTCACATGATTAGTGTCAGAAAATTTTAGGAAAGTGCCCCCCTAAGGGGGCAAAGCAGCGGGCAGAGTACCGAAAGTACATAAAATGATTAAGCAGCCAAAGGCCTTTCCAACGATATGTTACATGACAGGTGTCGGGAAAATTTAGTAAAGTACCCCCCTGGGGGCAAAGTGGTGGGTGTGGTACCGAAGTGCATAAAATGATTAAGCAGTCACAGGTCTTTCCAACGATATGTTACATAATGGGCATCTGCAAAATTTAGTAAAGTGCCCCCCCCGGGAGGCAAAGTGGTGGGCGGGGTACTGGAAGTGCATAAAATGATTAAGCGGTCACAGGCCTTTCCAACGATATGTCACATGACGGGTGTCGGAAAAATTTAGGAAAGTGCCCCCAGGGGGGCAAAGTAGTGGGCGGAGTACCGGAAGTGCATAAAATGATTAAGCAGCCAAGGGCCTTTCGAACGATATGTCACATGACGGGTGTCGGGAAAATTTAGTAAAGTACACCCCTGGGGGGGGGCAAAGTGGGGGTGGGGGAGGAGTACCGGAAGTGCATAAAATGATTCAGCAGTTACAGGCCATTCCAACGATATGTCACATGACAGGTGTTAGCAAAATTTAGGAAAGTACCCCCCAGAGGGGGCAAAGTGGTGGGCAGAGCACCAGAAGTGCATAAAATGATTAAGCAGTCACAGGCCTTTTCAATGATATGTCACATGAGGGGCTATGGCAAAATTTAGAAAAATGCCCTCCCACGGGGGAGGGGCAGGCGGGGAGAGGGACACGAAGGTGCTAATACAAATAAGCAGCCACACACCTTTCGAAGAAATTCACATATTTTACACGATCATTTGACGAAATATGCATTTTTTTCGCAATCATTTGACAAAAATCACATTTTTTCGCGATTCTTTGACAAAATTCTTGTTTTTTCTGTGACCTTTCAAAGAAATTCGCATATTACATGGTCTTTCGACAAAATTTGCATATTTTACACAATCCTTTGGCGAAAATCACATTTTTTTGCAAGATCCTTCGAAGAAATTTGCATGTTTTCCACGATCTTTTAACGACATTTGCATTTTTTCTGCGATCATTTGACAAAAATCATATTTTTTTGTGATTCTTTGGCGAAATTCACGCTTTTTTCCACGACCTCTCAAAGAAATTTGCATATTACCCGATCTTTCGACAAAATTTGCATATTTCGCACGATCTTTCGAAGAAATTCACATATTTTACACGATTATTTGATGAAATACGCATTTTTTCGCGATTCTTTGACAAAATTCTTGTTTTTTCTGTGACCTTTCAAAGAAATTCGCATATTATATGGTCTTTCGACAAAATTCGCATATTTTACACGATCCTTTGGCGAAAATCACATTTTTTTGCAAGATCCTTCGAAGAAATTTGCATGTTTTCCACGATCTTTTAACGACATTTGCATTTTTTCTACGATCATTTGACAAAAATCATATTTTTTTGTGATTCTTTGGCGAAATTCACGTTTTTTCCACGACCTCTCAAAGAAATTTGCATATTACCCGATCTTTCGACAAAATTTGCATATTTCGCACGATCTTTCGAAGAAATTCACATATTTTACACGATTATTTGACGAAATACGCATTTTTTTGCGATCATTTGACAAAAATCACATTTTTTCGCGATTCTTTGACAAAATTAGTGTTTTTTCCATGACCTTTCAAAGAAATTCGCATATTACATGGTCTTTCGATGAAATTCGCATATTTTACACAATTCTTTGGCGAAAATCACATTTTTTCGCAAGATCTTTCAAAGAAATTCGCATATTTTCCACGATCTTTGAACGACATTTGCATTTTTTCTGCGATCATTTGACAAAAGTCATATTTTTTTGTGATTCTTTGGCGAAATTCACGTTTTTCCCACGACCCTTCGAAGAAATTTGTATATTACACGATCTTTCGAAGAAATTCAAGCATTTTGCACGACCTTTTGAATAAACTTGCATATTTTACACGATCTATTGGCAAAAATCATGTTTTTTTGCAATTCTTTGATGGAAATCGTGTCTTTTTCGTGATCCTTTAATGAAAATCTCATTTTTCCGGCAATCCTTTGATGAAAATTGCGTTTCCCAGCGATCCTTTGACGAAAATTGCGTTTCCCAGCGATCCTTTGACGAAAATTGCGTTTCCCAGCGATCCTTTGACGAAAATTGCGTTTCCCAGCGATCCTTTGACGGGAGTCGCATTTTTTCCTGTAATCCTTTGACGAAAATCGCATTTTTCCCATGATTCTTTGACATTAATTGCATTTTTTCCATGATTCTTTGACATTAATTGCATTTTTTCCATGATCCTTTGACAATTGTGCTCAATTTGGTGCGGTTCATAGTCACGTTTTTGTTATATTTCATACACTCCCACTACAACCCTTCCCTCATTAAAAATGTTAACAAATTTTAATGCATATTTGCATTGATCCCAGGAATAATAAAATTCAATGCTGAAAAAGCGGAATTCCGCGTTTCTGCAGTAAAGTAAAACGTCTGAAAACATCTTTCAATTACATAGTTTCTGAACACAAACACCTGCTAGTTTCATGCATTTCCAAACAAAAATAATTTAAAACGTATGTCATAAAGTTGCCTCTTTGGATTTGAGAACACCCATAATGAAAAGCATTCACCATAACAAATGCACAGGGATAAATTCAGTCAGGAGATGCAGCGTTCCCACATCATATATATATATATATATACATACATAGATATAATGCTAATAATGTATTATACTTAAATTGAAGGATGACATTTATAAAAATATTTTACTCAAATTTTTCCGATAGATTTCAGTACAATTTAAAAAAAACAAAAAAAAAACAGAGCAAACATAAATACGTCAATTTTTTTAAATTGAACACAACTGAAATTATCAATGCAAGTTTGAAAATATGAATTTCATAAAGTACGATAAATGCCACATATAATTTCTCTTTAAAAAAAATCCCAAAACTTCCTTAAATAAAATTGCACATAACAAAACTTTTTCAAAGAAAATTACGTCATAAGAACAGTTATTACTTTGTTCATTCTGACACTATTTTCTAGGTGTGCCCACTTGAGGAGAAAAGTAATGTGAAGCTCCCTAATTTTTAGATAATTTCATATATAAACATCAAGCAAACACAATTAATTCTATATTATTAATTGAAAAAATTTTAAAATGCCTATAAATTAGTGATTTGGGGACAAATCTACAACTAATGTCACAAATAATGGCTGTTTGTTTACATCAGATGAATCAGAGATTAAGGGTAATGTTTACATTAATGTCAAGATTATAAGTAATTTAAGGGGGAACAAATGTCATATCTTTCCGTCGAAAGAAAATTTGCAAAATTTGTCAGTCAGTTGTATGAAAATATCTCAAAATTCATCAATCAGTCGCAGATTAAAAGTTAATTATTTTTTTCAGTCAGACATGGAAAAAAATGCAAGTTTTGTGACTCTGTCACAGAATGAAAATACTAAATTCACAAATCAGTCATAAAAAATATTGCAAAATTTTAACAATTGAAGCATTAATTAATCAAACAATCACTTACCTGTAGTGTTTTTAGGTATTTTATGAATTGTTATTAATAATAATCTCAACTTTTTGTATTAAATAATAAAGAGCTAAAAATAACATGAAGCAAAGTAATGGCTTGATGAAAAAGAATATGCAAAACAGAAAAGAAAATCTGTGACGACCGCTGCCAGTCTTGAACTTTCTGCAAACTGGCGTCGGAAAAAAACCCCGCCCGTATATGACATCTGGGCAAGTACATGCACTTTCTAATCTTAATCTTTTGGAGATTTTTTTTAAATATCTCGTTTGCATTCCCATGCTTTTGTTTGCATTGGGTAACTAAAGACGATCTCTAAAATACACTTTTTTTTTTTTTTTATGATGACGTTAATCTTTTTCAGACAAAAATAGCCTCAGAAAAAAAACCTGCAAACAAAATCAAAAAAGTAAAACACGGCTGTTGTAAAGAACGACCTCAGCTGGCATACAGAATAATTTCAAAATATGGAAATGCAAATGAGATACTTTAAAAAAAATTTCTTATAAGATTAATATTACAGGGCAGGCGTTTTCATGTGAGTGAAGTAACCTCTTAAGTAAGTAGTGGAGATTCTTTGCAAAAATCGACTTCATACTGTATAGTACTGTGTTTACTCTCATAATAGTCGCACTTTTTTTTGCCAAATTTTTATTGTGAAAGTCTAGGTGCAACTATTATGCAGAGAAATCTACTGCATAATATTGTACACTGAAACATTACTGGTATAAAAAAACACATAATAAAATTAGTAACTTACCAAATGTTTCCAGATTATGTGATGTTTATTAAATACCATTTTCTTTTTATGGTAATATTTTTATAGATGTAAAATTTACAAATAATCTTTGTGAAAATTTAAACAAAAAATTACCATAATAAATTTCTTTTACTAAAGGTTTCAGTATCACTATTGTAATGAGAGTCGGTGTCTGAAGAATCTCCGTCATTCCATAAAATGTCATCTTCGCTTCCGTCCAAAGCGTCAAAGATACCCATCTTCTTAAAATTTTTTGGAAATTATATCGCTTGTCATTAAAGTCGAGCTTTGTAATGTCCAACTACACATTAGTTCCAGGGATGGGCGCCTTACTTTTCCACTGGGAATTTTCTCGTTGTTCCCATTGATTATCCAATATCCATATACTCGTCTTATATTGTCTTGCAGAATCTCTTTGACTCCTCCGGGAATTATCACAAGATCTGTTTTGCCTTCTGAAAGTTTTTTCTTTACATCATCAACAAAATGTCTTCGGAAACTATCAAGTACCAGCATGGCTGTTTTTTTTAGCAATGCTCAAGACCTTTTCTTCCAAACGTTGCGAACCCAATCTTTCATAATTTTTTCATCCATTCAATTCATGAAAAGAAAATAGTTTGACGATTTTTTCTGCTTCAAATCAGGGGTGAGACTATTACACAAGTAAACACGGCAGTCTATTGAGTGCTGCTTTGCAGAATTGCTGAGCATCGAATACCAAGTACTAGTGTATACTAAGGCAGAAACATTCATGCACACACTCTAATCAATACTGACCACTCGACTGGAGGCAGAATTTTTTTTAAAAGAAGTTGCCAGACAAATTTAAAAGAAAAATTGCTTAAATAAAAAACATTGAAAAGTGGGAAGGGTTAGTTCCAGGCCATTGGACAACCGCTGTGGCTTCAAGTTTAATCTTCAGCAGCAGTTGAGGGTAGGCAGATTTAAAAAAAAAAAAAAAAAAAAAAAAAAAAAATAGATGTAAGATTTTTGCATTGTCTGAAAACATACTTTTTCTGTTTACTTTTAAAATTTAATTTTATTCCAAAATTTAATAAGTCATGCACATTGTTTTAAAATGTTTAAAACCAGCAGCACTACTTGAAAAGTTACATTAAATAACCCGAACAATACACACACACAAAAAAAAACTATTCAATAAAAAACTTAGATTATTGAACTCTTTTCCTCTGTAGTAAAAATAAATTACTTAAATTTACACTAACTAGCTTTTAATCAGCTACACCTCTATTATTCTTTAAAGAAAAACCAAAAAATATACATATAAATAGTATTTTGCTCCTACAAATCCTCCTCCGAAATATTTTATTGGTGCGACTATTATTTTCTACTGTTGAATAGTATATCCGAATTTTTTAAAAAGGGCCCACTTTTTTGGAAGTATAATAGTCCTTTCAAAAAGAGAGATCAAGCTCGGTACATAATTTAGAAATCTTAAATACACATTCTAAAAGAATAATCAAAGTATTATACGGACAAGTCAGATTTAAAAAATAGTATACGAACACGAACGCAAAAACCGAACGGGCATGGTGTCAGTTCTTTAAAAAATTAGCTCGGTACATAATATTCGCAATGTTATGGTTATTGACATTCATTTAAAAAAAATAATAATAATAATTAACGCGAAAGCATAATACGAACAAAACGGGATATGAAAAAAAGACGAAGGTCGAATCGCGAGTCACATGTATGGTAAATAAAACATTCCGCCGCCTAGATCGAAAGTTGAGTTGTACGAGCACTACTGCTTCATCCGCCGGAATCCAGATAGATTTTTCGCTGTTAGCGAAACGAGATCGACCAATCAGAAAGCTTGCTTCCTTAAAACAGGGAAAAGTTCGCGAAATGTGAGCTTCTGATTGGTCAATCTCGTTTCGCTAACAGCGCAAAATGTATCTGCATCCCGGACAGAATTTAGAATAAAAAATATTATTTAAATAATATTAATTTATTATATATTATTAATAATTATTAATTATAAATATTAATTATTTAAATTATATTATTCATATTATGTAATATATAATTAATATTATATTAAATATCAATAATTATTAATTATAAATATTATTAATAATTATTAAATCAATTATAATTAAAAATTAATTTAAATAATAAATATTTATTTACAGTCAGAAATGCAGCCTCAGCTGCGTGAACAATAATCAAATATTCCAATGTAAATTTAAAATAAAATATTTAATAAGAATTATTTTTTTTTCATTCGTTTTTATAAAGTAGAAGTAATTTTCATACGAACTGGGAGTCATGTATTTTCGGGGAGAAGGGCAAATTGTGCATTTAATAAATTCGGGTCCGGGTGTGCTATGAAAAAGAAAAAAAAAGGGGGGGGGGATGCCTCCTCATTGGATTTTGAAATTAAAGTAAAAAAAAAAAAATTCTGCTTTTGAAAAACACAGTAGAATTTATTTCTTTCGAGTATGTTTAAAAAAAGGGAAGCTGGAATTTTCCGTTTAGGGGAGGAGGGGGGCATAGGAGAGCAACTACCCCTCCCTAGATTTTGAAGTAAGTAACTAATTTTATTTTCTTATTTTGAAAAACATAATAAAATATTTGCGAGTGACTAAAAAAAAGAAACCAAGAATTTTCCGTCAGGAGGCGCAGGGGGGGGGGGTTATAGAACAGTCATTTGTTCCTCCCAGATTTTAAAATATAAGTAACTAATTTTTTTTCTACCGGTTTTGAAATAGTGAAATTTATTTATTTCGACTAACTTAAATTAAAAGAGGAACTAAAAAGTTTCAGTTGAGGGAACGGTATAGGAGGCCCATTGCCCTTCCCTGTATTTTGAAATTGTATTGCAGCGGACTGCTATGCCAACATAGCGCTAAGTAGCCATATTGAATAAACTTTCATCGCTGCTTGGCGAGATAAGACTTTTATGGCAACCTCCACTGTGGATGAACGTTCTCCGTCGATCGCAGTTAGTCTGCGCTTGTCTCTCGTCTGTGCTTGTCTCGTGTTCGGCAATGGCCGCTGCTGTTCTCTTATTATTTAACGCTTAATCTTAATTCAATATGTAATGTAACTTTATTTTCTTTTTTGTTTTATTAAACTTGTTAGTGTTTTACTTTCAGGCTGGCATTATTTAATATCTCTTATGTATTATTTCCTAAAGTAATTTATCTAATTTCTTGGCACGCGTGAAACCGCACGCCAAACTGGTGACCCGGCAATCTTTTTTCATCTCCCAAAATATGCGAAGCCCAGCCATAATTGATTTAAAATATTAACTTTTTATAAACTTTTTCTTTGAAATTCCAATAATTTCGCAAAAATGAGGATTTTAAATAAAGTAACATGTGAAAAACATGCACATGTGATTTCCTTTCGACAGATTTCAAGAGCATCAGGTATGTGATCGATTTCCTTAATTTTACTCTGTGATTGGTCAATTATTTCGGCTTGATATGTACGACTGCCCCCCCCCCCTCCCTAGTGTTTTTTATAGTATCATGTTTTTATGTTTTTATTATCGTTTTAATTGTGTGCATTATCTGTAATATATTGTAGTATTTAGTAATATATTTTAGCATTTAGTACCCCCTCACTTACCCATCACATGTTACTATGACGGAAAACGACACTGAAAATGACGGTGTTTCAGGTGCGTCACAAGTATCCCATGTATCAGTAAAAATTCCCCCACTCTGGAAAACAAACATTAAATTATGGTTCATCCAGGTCGAAAGTAATTTCGCGCTCGCTAAAATAACAAACGATTTAACTAAATACAATCATCTTATTTCTTCCATCGACCCAGAAACTTTATCATCCGTTTCTGATATTTTGTTTGCTCCCCCAGAATCAAATAAATATGACGCACTTAAGAATAGGTTAATAACAGAATTTTCCGCTTCTGAAAACGAACAAATCCGGCGGCTCATTTCGGAAATGCATTTGGGTGACGACAAACCTTCTCAGCTACTGCGTAAGATGCGAGAATTAGGGGGTAAATGCATAAATGATGATTTTCTGAAAACTTTATGGCTCCAAAGACTGCCGTCTGCAATTCAGACTATTCTATCTATTAGTTCTGAATCTTTAGACAATTTGGCAAAAATGGCAGATAAAATTTCCGAAGTTCGTACTTCAACTGAGAGCAATGTTTTCGCTATTGGGCAGACTACTGCGGTTGCGGCTGACAGTACTCAGCGCGCTTCTCCGTTAGACGAGGTCGCTGCACTTCGAAATGAAATCGCCGCTTTGAGTAAACAGGTTGAGCGGTTTTCTCGCGATAGGAGCAGAGGTCCAAGACATCGTAATAATTCCAAACACCGCAGTTTTTCGCGTGGGCGCTCGCGTGATCGTAATGCAGATTATTGTTTTTATCATGCACGATTTGGAAAAAATGCACGTAAATGTCGCTCGCCCTGTTCTTATGCTAGTACTACCGATCAGGAAAACTCTCAGTAGCGGCTGTCGATCGAAATACATCGGCGACAGTCGCAAAATCATGCCGCTTACACATTTACGACAAAAAATCTCATCTAAAATTTTTAATTGATTCTGGATCTGATGTCTCGTGCATACCACTCACAAATAATGGGAAAAACCTTACACCAGATTCATTACAATTATTTGCAGCCAACAATTCTAAAATTTATACATATGGTTCGAAACTTATGAATGTGGACTTAGGCCTTCGGCGAAATTTCACGTGGAAATTTTTAATTGCTAATGTCCCTGTCCCAATAATAGGGGCAGATTTTTTACAGCATTTTGATCTCTTAATTGATCTTAAACGTAGAAAACTTATCGACAATATCACTAAATTAACTCAATCCGGGATAGTTTCAAATTCTTCAGACTATTTTTCGGTCAAGCTAATTTCTGGTGATTCAGTATATCATCGAATATTGTCAGAATTTCCAGAATTAACCAAATTGACACCTGGCATAACTTCTGTTAAGCATAATACAATGCACTATATTGAGACAACGGGCCCGCCCGTACATAGTAAGCCAAGAAGGCTCAGTCCGAAACTGTACGATTCAGTAAAAAAAGAATTTCAATTCATGATGGACCAAGGCATTTGCCGCCCATCCAAATCCCCACGGTCGTCTCCTCTTCATGTAGTAACAAAAAGCTCAGGTAGCATCCGTCCCGTAGGAGACTACAGGGCATTAAATTCTCGTACAGTGCCAGATCGCTACCCCATACCCCACATCCAGGATTTTTCCAACACCCTGTATGGAAAAAAGATTTTTTCAAAATTGGATATTGTCCGAGCCTATTTCCACATTCCTGTGCACCCGGACCATGTGCAGAAAACAGCAGTTTGCACCCCATTTGGGTTATTCGAGTTCCCTTATTTAAATTTTGGGCTATGCGGAGCCGCGCAAACTTTCCAACGGTTCATGCACGAAATTCTGGGTGACCTCCCATTCTGTTATGTCTATTTAGATGACATTTTAATATTTAGTGCTGATGAGGATGAACACAAAGCTCACTTACGAACCGTTTTAGAGAGATTAAATTCATATGGACTAACCATAAATGTTTCAAAATGTATATTTGGGGCGTCAGAAATTTCGTTCTTAGGGCACTTAATCACTAGTAATGGCACTAAACCTTTACCTGATAAAGTTGACCCTATTCTGAACTACCCACAGCCAGAAACCATTAAAGATCTTCAGCGATTTTTGGGATTTTTAAACTTTTTTCGCAGATTTTTGCCAAATATAGCAAACCATCAAGTGTTCCTAACTTCCTATTTAAGAGGGGCAAAGAAAAATGATAAGACAAAGCTTGATTGGTCAGATAAAGCAGAGGAAGAATTCAACAATTGCAAACAGTTAATTGCAAATGCGGTTTTATTAGCACACCCAAAAACAGACGCTGAATTAATTTTACAAGTCGATGCATCAGACTTTGCCATAGGGGGATCATTGTCACAGATAGTGGATAGGGAATTGCAACCTCTCGCCTTTTTCTCCCTCAAACTTTCTCAAACAGAGAAAAACTACAGTGCATATGACAGAGAACTTTTAGCCGCATACTCAGCCATAAAACATTTTAGGCATATGCTTGAAGCAAGAAATTTTTCTCTGTACACTGATCATAAGCCGCTAACTTTCGCTTTCCAACAGCGCTCAGATAAATGTTCTCCAAGACAGGCTAGACAATTAGATTTCATATCTCAATTCACTACTGATATTCATCACATAAAGGGATCAGACAATATTGTGGCTGATGCACTTTCACGTATAAATTCTATAACCATGCCAAACCCCATAAATTACACAGAAATTGCCCAAGCGCAACAAACCGACCTAGAGCTAAAAAGTCTAATTGATAATTCGGAGACCTTACAATTTAAAAAAATCACTTTACCTGATTGCGACATACCTATTTATTGTGATTTATCGACGGGTATGGCTCGACCTTACATTCCTCAACAATTTCGTGAGAAAGTTTTTTCAACCTTACACAATTTATCTCATCCCAGTATTCGTAGTTCTTCAAAATTAATTCGGTCCAGATTCATTTGGCCTTCTATGAGAAAAGATTGTACCAAGTGGGCTAAGCATTGCATCCCATGTCAAAAGTCTAAGATAATTCGCCATACAAAATCCCCAGTAGGAAAATTCACAGACCAATCACAGAGGTTCGATCACGTACATCTCGACCTGGTGGGTCCTCTTCCTCCTTCGCAGGGAAACTATTATTGTCTGACAATGATAGATAGGTGCACACGGTGGCCAGAAGCTGTCCCGATCCCAGACATAACTGCACAGACAGTAGCACAAAATTTTTTTAGCCAGTGGATTGCCCGATTCGGCTGTCCAGCTCGTATCACTACTGACCAAGGCAGACAGTTTGAAAGTGCCCTGTTTAAAGCTCTTGCACAGCTGATGGGCATCAAACGTAGTAGAACTACTCCATACCACCCACAGGCGAATGGATTGATCGAGGAGTTCCACCGTCCTTTGAAGGCAGCTCTGAAGGCTTATGACACCGACCAATGGTCTGCAGCCTTGCCCACATTGCTACTTGGTTTCCGGTCAGTCCTCAAAGAAGATGTCGGATCAACAACTGCTGAGCTTGTGTATGGAAAGCCCCTTCGACTGCCCGGTGAATTTTTTGATCCAACACCTACAGATGCCTCGCCCAGTCAACTTGTGGAAAATTTAAAATCTCATTTTGCTACAGTGCGACCTGTTCCAACCTCCTGTCATGTCCGGAAAGCAATTTTTGTACATCCACATCTAAACGTGTGTTCCCATGTGTTTGTCCGACATGACGCTATACGAAGACCACTACAACCTCCATATGATGGACCATTCAGGGTCATACGCAGAGGAGAGAAAACCTTCGACCTGGACATTAGAGGGGATAAACAGACTATCTCTATAGACAGACTCAAGCCGGCTTTCACAGCCATGGATACTCCGCTTATCCCATCCCAATTTGCCAAAACACCATCACATTTAGAGAAACCTTGCACAGATCAATCTGTGCGAATTTCAAAAAGCTCCTGCAAGGACCAGTCTGTGCCAATTGCACAAAGCTTTAGTAATGAACAATCTGTGCCAACAACCCGGACTGGACGACCTGTGCGGCCACCCCGACGTTATGTCCATTTTGAATGAAACTGCGGAGGGAGTGTGCAGCGGACTGCTATGCCAACATAGCGCTAAGTAGCCATATTGAATAAACTTTCATCGCTGCTTGGCGAGATAAGACTTTTATGGCAACCTCCACTGTGGATGAACGTTCTCCGTCGATCGCAGTTAGTCTGCGCTTGTCTCTCGTCTGTGCTTGTCTCGTGTTCGGCAATGGCCGCTGCTGTTCTCTTATTATTTAACGCTTAATCTTAATTCAATATGTAATGTAACTTTATTTGCTTTTTTGTTTTATTAAACTTGTTAGTGTTTTACTTTCAGGCTGGCATTATTTAATATCTCTTATGTATTATTTCCTAAAGTAATTTATCTAATTTCTTGGCACGCGTGAAACCGCACGCCAAAGTATAAACTAAGTTTTCTTTTTTTCCTATTTTGAAAACATAGAAGAATTTATTTTTTTTCGAGTAACTTAAAAAAAAGGAAACAAGAATTTCCGTTTAGGGGAAGGTGGCATAGGAGACCAATTAGCTCTCCCTAGATATTTCAATTTAAGTAACCCAATTTTTTCTCTCCTGTTTTGAAAAACATAGTAAAATTTATTCTTTGCGAGTAACTTAAAAATTAAGGTAACCAAAATTTTCCGTTAAAAGAGGGGAGTCTAGGGGAGTCATTGTTGCTCCCTGGATTTTGAAACATATATGTAACTGAATTTTCTTTTTCTCCGATTTTGTACATAATAAAATTTATTTATATTCAGAAACTTAAAATAAAAGAGAAGCAGTATATCAGAAATATCAGTTGAGCGGTGGAAGGGGGGGGGAGGGGGGATAGGAGAAAAAAGCCATTTCCCTTCCCTGGATTTTGAAATTTAAGTAATTAAATTTTCTTTTTTTATGAAATGCATAGTAAAATTCATTCTTTTTCAGTATTTTAAAATAAAATGCCTGGGGGTGGGGAGGGGGATAAGAGAAAAGCCATTTCCCTTCCCTGGATTTTGAAATTTAAGTAATTAAATTTTCTTTTTTTCTTTCTTTTTTTTTATGAAATGCATAGTAAAATTCATTCTTTTTCAACATTTTAAAATAAAAGAAATAAAAAAATTCCGTTAAGGAGGGTGGGGGGGATGGAAGGACCATGCCAATCCCTGAAGCCTGAAATTTAATTAATGGAATTATATTATTTTCTCCGATTTTGAAAAATATAGTAAAATTTATTTATTCCGTATAGCTTAAAATTAAACAGAAACTAAGAATTTTTCTGTTGGGGGAGAGATTCACCCCGCCCCCCCCCCTATATCTCACTCTTAGTAGTTAATTTCGGTCGAGTGTTTTTTATGTTTATGTATTTAAACTTTATCATAAAGTCAGGTTAAAAACAGTGTAATTTTGTGTGTGTGTGTGTGTGTGGGGGGGGGGGGGGTGAGGGAGATGTAGCCCGAGGTTATCGGCATTCCCTCGTGGATTTTGACATTTGGTTTTAACTAAATAATTTCTTTTTCTCTGATTAACACATAATAAAATTTATACTTTTCGGCCAAGTAAAATAATTAAACACTAAGAGAAAGACGGGAAACTGGTAAAATTAAAGAGATGAAATTACTTCAATACTGCTGTATTACTACAGACGCAAAATCTCATTATTTTAAAAGTTTATGATGACTTCACTTAAACTATAGTATTTTTGAGGTTAATAGCACAGAGAATTTTTGAAATAAAGGACCACAAAATTACGCCACATTAGCCGCAGAATTTCTAAAGTATTTTTATAGTCGAGATTGCACTACAGAAAATCTATAGTTGACTATAGAAAAACATCAAAAATACTCCACTTCTGTAGAAAAACTGCAGTTCATTTTTAGCTGGGCAGCACCCTCTTCCAGTGGAATGTTTCCATATTGAAGGAGGATCTGCTGAGCCAAAAACATACACAAAAAATTTGGTACGATTCTATGCATAGCTTCATACTCTTTTTGATGGTACGATGGCGACATACAAACAGCCATTTTGTATAAACATGCTTTTTGGGATCTCTGACCCCTAAAACGTGTAAATCCGCCGAAAACCGGGAGTCGAAAATTTTTTTGATTTAAATACTTTCTTCTATTGAAGATAGTAGAAAGTAAAAATAGGTCTGCTTAATTGTTTAACTTAAAAGAAAGAAAGAAAATTAACAAAGCTATACTTTAATAAACAACTTAAAATTTTGTTTTACAATCTGAAAGTAAAGGTACAATTTTCTAAAAGATGCAAACATAAATTCTTAAATTTATTATAAAGATCTCAAATATCAATATTAAGAAAGCTGGCAATTCTTTATTTTATTTTATTTTATTTTTTATTTTATTTTTATTTTTTTTACTGATGAACAGGAAACTTACTATATTTTTGATATTTTGCATTACAAACAAAAGTTGTTCGGCATTGTTTGGGATCAGACGATTTCTGTTAGCCTTATGTACTTGTTTTGCTGCGCTCTGCCGGATATCCGGTGATTGTAATTCGAATATCCGATGGGCTTTCGGATATTGAAAAATCAGCCAGATATCGGATATTTTCCGGATATCCGTTGCATCCCTAGTTTAAAGTTTCCATATCCCTTTAAGACCAGGCAGCTTTTGAGTTTTTTTTTTTAAAACAATGATATAACTAAAATTTGTAACTGATAATTCACTATCTGTTGATAAAATTCATATAATATAGTTTCTGTTAACCAGCACTATCACTCGATTCTGGCATTTATGGAATAGATAACCCAGGAATATAGAATTTTAGTTATTGCCTAACCCGCACGATCATGCAGGACCGGTCTTAAAGGGATATACAGTAGACTCTCTCAAATCCACACAGCTTGGGACCAGCGGTGGTGCAGATTTTAGAGTTTTCCAGATTCCTGGATTTTACATTTTTTTAAACAGTAATTTCAATGAAATAATACAATCGAAGTTATAATAAATGCTTACTATATAGTAAAATACTAAAATAAATAACTAAATAAAAATTAAGATAATTTTAAAAATGATTAAATTATTAAAAGTAAAGTTCAAGTAAATGATTAATAATGCATAATAAAGAGGGTATAATTTTTTTTGTGTTATTCATTGAAATATGCCTCATAAAGGTACGTTACTAATTTACATCAAAATATTAAAGTAAGGAAGTTTTATATCAGGTTTAGTCAGTGTCAATAACCAAAAAAACTCGATTAATACATAAATATATTTGGTAAAAGGATTATGATAGCCAGTAATATCAGCAATATTTAAAAAAAATTTTGAAATAAATTTATGCTTCTTTCATGAAAAAACATGAATTTACCATATTAATAATAATTACACATTAAAATTAATACAGAATGACATAAAATTAAAAAAGTATCTATTTTTTCCCCCTACATTTGAACTGAAAGTTGTATTGTTTACATTTGTGATGATGTGCGGATTTTAGGCATTTGTGGATTTTAGGGTTGCAGATATGATGGAGTCTGTTGTATAAAATATTCATTTTCAACATATGTATGTGACAATTTTGACATTTTCAGTCAAAACAAGTGTAAGTGAATTTCTTAAGTATTGTTGACTGTGTCATTTTGTAGAAAAATAACTCTAACATTGACTTCCCTCCCCATCCCCTCCAAAAAGAGAAACTTGTATTACATTTTCCTGAATGTTTTAGTTTGAAGGTGAATTTTTAAATTTAGAACCAAAAATTTCGTGCAATATTATTTAAATAAAACAAATATTGAAAGATAAAGCGTCTAATTTAGATAAAAGTTTTATACAGCTTCATTACAAAGAATCTTTTCTGTTTTTGGTTTGTTCAATTTTAACTGCACAACTGGTAAAGAAAGGAAAAAGCACACAAGCTTACCCTTATATTAAATTTTTTCAATAAAACGAATTATTGTGCTTTTAAAATTTTATTGCATAAAATATAAAAAATTCTTCAAACTGGATAGTAATCCTATAGTTTGTATTCAGCGATGCAAATTAAATTAGTAGTCTATTTTCATTGTTCTTATGTAAATAAAAAACAAAAATGCATTTAGATTTTTTTTTCATTCTAAGTGCAATATGTTTTGGTTTCTAATTTTATATGAAGTCTGAAAATATTTATAAACAACAATCAATTGACTAATTTGAAACAATCGGGTATATATAAAAAATATTGGACATTATTAATATTTTCAAAAATATCATGATATTTTTATGAACTCTGTTCAAATTGAATCAAATTCTAGTACAATAGACTCCCTTAAATCCGCGACCCTAAAATCCACGAACGCCTAAAATCCGCGTATTTTCCAGATGTAAACAATAAAATTTACAGTTAAGTTGCTGGAACAAAACTCAAGATGGCGCCGAAATCAGCGACTACCGCAATGTTTTTTTTTTTACTAAATTTTTTGTTAATCGTTCTCTTTTGGTTATTACAGCTGATTTATTACTAAATAAATTTACATTACTTTTTATTTTGATATAAATTAGCATATCTATATGATGACGCATTGATCATACGATCGCTTTACCACTAGATGGCGGCATAGGAGTTTTGGAATCAAATTCGTCGGTAACAATTTAATATTTTTCTAAATTTTTATTTTACATAATTATTTTAATAATTACTTACCTTTAAACTAATAAATTATTTTAATATTTTACTTATTTTAATGTTTCACTTTATTGTAAGCATTCATTATAATTTCCCTTGCTTAACTACCAATCAAATTAATGTTTCAAAAATGTAAACAAATCAATGACCAGAAATTCGTGAAATTCTAAAATCCGCACAACCTCTGGTCCCAAGCTGTGCGGATCTGAAGGAGCCTACTGTATAAGAAATAATGAGATTAAGAGTTGCTTGGTACCCATTTTTCAAGTTACTCTCTGTATTTACCTATTACGAACAAAATACTATGCAGTAGAGCATAGTAAAATATGGCAATGCATTACGGTACTGTGCAGAACACAAGACAATCACAAATTTATAAAATTTTATCACAATATTAAAATATTTATTTGCTTAAAAGACGTTATAAAAACACATTAAAAGTAAATTAAAAAATCTATATTTACATGTTTCAACTCTTTTACAGAGTCATCATCAGAATGTATAACACAAAATTACAAATGCATATGAAAAATGGAAAAAATCATCGAATATAAACAAGTAATCATGTAACGCGCCTTACATTTTCGTGATTGCTCGTGTTCCCTCTATGTCGCAGTCAAGGAAATCTTTAAAAATGAAAAATTGTTCCCGGGTGCTCAAAAAATGGGAGATTAAAAGTTGCAGGTCAACAGAGATGTGAAGATAGATACGAATGCATCGATTTATTGTAATTTTTTATCATAAGAGTTTATGAGCAGTGAACAAGGCCTATATAATACAGTTGCATGAGTACACTATTTTTGTGTGGATACATATTTTTTGATAATGAAATCGTTTATTCACGTTGTCATGTTTAAAATAAAAAAACACTTTAATTTTAATATAATAAATGCATCTAATAATACTAGGACTTACTATCATCTGGTGTTATCAGTTTAAATATTAAAAGTGTAATTACTTGAAAAAGTCTGATTAATTTGCACTTTAAGAACATCTCTTTTAACGGTGGTTGGCGATACAACTTTTGCCAAAAGAAACTTATTTTAGCTCTTTTAAAACGTAAATAATTATGTTTAAAAAAAAAAGTCTTATTTTAGTTTAAATTTATGCTTTAAATAAGCATAAAAAGGGTACATATACATGCTAGCTGACCGGCCTGGTGTTACATGGTCCTGTCAAAAAATCACAAACTCTAAAAATTCAAATATCCTATATAAAATAAATATATATCAAATAATCGCTTTGAAGGAAGGGAGGAGCTCCCCAGAACAGTCGGGCATAGGGGCCCGGGAGGTAGTTTATCCGCTTCTGATTACACTCTTTCTGTAATCCTGACTTTCAATGATATTGCTGCAAAATGCATAAAAACTCTAAACGTTATGAAAAAGAGGACAATACTTAGTATATTGGGCTAAAAAATTAAAACCTAATTCCTTTTACTATTGTTGAAGAATCACTGAAAATTAAAAATGGAAAACAATATTTTAAAAAAGCACAAATGGGATTGTGTATTAATCGGATACAGCTGTTTCGAAGCCTCTAAGGTTTCATCATCAGTGCTTAAAAGTTAAAATGAAGGTAAAATTAAATAAAAATGTAGACGTGTTTTTAATTTAATTCTACATTTCAAGTCTACTTTTTAAATTTAATTTTATCTTCATTTAATTTTTAAGCTCTAAAGGCGAAGCCTTATAGGCTTCAAAACAGCTGTATGTGATCAATACACACTCCCATTTGTGCTTTTTTAAACATTGTTTTTCATTTTAATATATTATCACAATGTACAATCCTCCAACCCCCTTTTTATGTCACTGCAAAATGTAGAAAATCTCTAAAATTTCAAAAAATCGCCAAAGATAAAATTTATTATAGTAATCTAAAACATTGTAACCGGAATTCTTACACAAATGCCAAAAAATCACCCCAGAGTTAAAAAAAAAGCTAAAAATCGGAAAAATTCCAATCGAAGGATGCAATCGCGGAAGGGCAAAATTTATTAAATTTGGGTTAAAAGTTTGAAATCGGATTCCTTTTACGAACGTCAAAAAATGCTGCAAAACATGAAAATGACTAAAATTCGTAAGAAATTAAGAAAACACTGGTCAAATTCTGAATAAGCTTTATTGAAAAGATGAAAAAATTTATCACATTGCGCTAAAAAAATTAAATCAGATTCTTTTTATTAATGAGAAAAAGTGCAATAATCTATTTAGCACATAGAGCTACTTTTATCTTTATTATTATAAATATAGTTTTGTTTTAATTTTGATGGAGAATTACATCCTAGTTATTAAAGGAAATCTTAATATTAATTTCTTGGTTTTTATACTCTCTTTAATAAATATTTTCCAGAAGAAAGTATAGCAATCATGAAGTTGATTTCCATTTTTTAAAATGGATTTATACATATGATGTATTTAGCCCAACAGGTGGCGCTAATGGGTTGCAATTTTAACTATTTCCATCGTAGTCAGATCTTGACATGTTTGGGATGGAATTTCACCAAATTTAATATTAAGATGATTATGAATAACTGTTGATTCAATAGTAGTGGTTTTTAATTAGACTCCACAGGGGCAGTTGTCATACTACATTATTTTATTTACGAATGTTATAGCCCACTCCAGCCTTTGTTGTGTAGAAATTAATAATTAGCAGTATTTATGTTAATTTAATTTTAAATTTTAATGATTAAAGGAGGTGCTGTTATCATGTGCTTTTTTAAAATTCATTGATCATTGTTACTCTGTATTAAATTCTAAGAAATGCAATATAATTTGTAATTATTAATGTATAATGTATAATTGTGTTATCAATTGACTGATTAATATTTTCTTTGATGCATTAATTTTAACTGTTTGTATTTTGTTACAGAACATATTTTGCTGTTCTAAATGTTAATAAAGCAACAATTTGAATATAAAATCCAGGCTTCTTTAAGGAGAATACCTATCTATCTTCTTGCACGATATTTTGCTGTGTTTAAAAACAGCTGTGCACATTGTTTAATGGCAACTTTATAAGGATAATCAACATATTTTCTGGGGCATTTAAAAAAAATTGCTTGCTTATTTTTGAAAAGTAATGCAGCATTTTCAGACACATAGTTCTATTTTAGTACCCTTTTTTAAAAATATAAATGATCCTGTAAAGTGTCCTTTTTTCATAAAAATGACCCCTTTCCTCCCTTTTGGGGGAATAAAATGTGTTGGGAGCCCTGTACTAATTAAAATTATTTATATTTAATCTAACATTTTGCAGCTGTAATTGTTTAGATTATTTCACATTTTTATGGATAGAACAAAAAGTAATCCACTACAACTGAAATTTAATGAAAATATCTACTTTTCTTATAATAGAGCATGTTAAAAAAAGTCAATTATTTTCTCCGATTTTATTTTTATAACATATCATATGTATTTCAAGTGAAAATCAAATTTCAAAGTGATTGCTTAAAAGGCGCAAAGGCCAACATAGTGAAAAAGATTCCAAGCTGGGACTCGAACCCGGGCCATCAGTATAGTGCACTGACGTTCTACCGACTAAACCACTTGGAACGATATCTAGCTCGAAAAATTTCTCACTATTATATGTTGGCAAGGCTACAAACGTAGCACAAGATGGAATATTTATCGTGAGCCACCGACCTGGGGCGAGCACGAAACATAATTAAATCCAGCATCGATAGAATCTATATTAATACATGGAAATTATTCCAGAGAGATGTTTCTCTCTGGAATAATTTCTATGTATTAATATAGATTCTGTTTCTCTCTGGAATAATTTCTATGTATTAATATAGATTCTATCGATGCTGGATTTAATTATGTTTCGTGCTCGCCCCAGGTCGGTGGCTCACGATAAATATTCCATCTTGTGCTACGTTTGTAGCCTTGCCAACATATAATAGTGAGAAATTTTCCGAGCTAGGTATCGTTCCAAGTGGTTTAGTCGGTAGAACGTCAGTGCGCTATACTGATGGCCCGGGTTCGAGTCCCGGATTGGAATCTTTTTCACTATGTTGGCCTTTGCGCCTTTTAAGCAATCACTTTGAAATTTGATTTTCACTTGAAATATTGTATGCAAGGCGAATGTTTCTCACTGGAATAATTTCCATGTATTAATAACATATCATATGTAGTACAACAACAGATGCAAAATTGAATTTTTGAAAAAAAAATACTTAAAAAAATAAAAAGAATACTGTGTAGACAGTTTACATTATAATAATAAAATAATATTTTCATTAATAGATTTAATTTTGTTAATTTTTATCAATTTTGAAATTAATTGTAATAATTTTCTGATATGTATGTAATTTATATTTCATCATCATATTTGCCGTGTGTAGTGGCATTGTTAAATCAGTAATGTATTTAATTGTATTAAATTTTCCAAATTTCTCAATTGAAATAACCTGTGTTTTATATGTAATTTACACACACATTTTTTTTGAGTAATATAAAACTAAATTTTTAATTACAAGGTTTAAAATAGCTTAGGTCTAGAGAAATGTTCAAAATTAACAATGTGCTATTGCATGTTATGTGGTTGTTTCGAAGCAGAGTATTAATTAACTAATTAAATATGTAATAATGATATTCACCTGTATGTTATGTGTCTTAAAAAAGTAAATTTTTCACAAATTCTTACATTATTAAATTTTCATAATTTATGTGCAAAACAGAAATAATTTCATCATTTGCATTGGAAACCAGCTATTTCTTGTTTCATACTGGTAATATGAACTTTTTATTTCTCCTTAAGTTTCAACATATATTTCCTTAAAATAACATATTTTAATCTTTTTATTTTAGTTTTTACCCGACTGAAAAGAAGGGTTATGTGTTTCACGCGTATCTGTGTATGTGGATTTCTTTATACCCTCGAAACATCCCAACGGCTGGATGGATTTTTATGAATGAGGTCTCTATCGATTCGTCTTAATCTTCCGATGGTTATAGCATAGGTTTTGTTTTTATAAATTCAAAATGGCGGCCGTAAAATAAAAAATGGCGGTAGAGACGAAAAAATTACGCACCTTATTGAGTGGCATATCATTGGATAGGTCATTCAAAATGAAGATGATGTTTCATTGACCATTTTGTAGTCAGAAGCTCCGTTTAAATATTACACAACCTGGAAGTTGTGTACTTTGGATAGCTACATTTACTGTAACTCTAACCTTAACCTTCATAATAGACATCTATAGGGCTCATCAAAAGAGTGTTTGTTCATAGGAACTAATAATTAAACACAACTTAAAAGTCATCAATACAAGTAAATATAAAAAAAGGGTAAGTAATATAAAAAATAGTTTCACATTGATGAGAAATAATTAATTAGTTCGCTTTTTCCGCAGTCGGGTTTTTTGATTTTTTAAACTTAATATATTATTCTGTATTTATCTCAAATAAGAAAAAAATTAATATAAGTAATGCTGCAGAGAAAATTTTACTTTTAATGGCTGTATGTACACTCTGTTGCAAAAAAATATATGTACCCAGAAAGAATTGAGCCATAACGAAACTCTGCGTGCTAATGTGATTTGATGAGTAATGTAAATGATTACGTTACTTCCGCACCAAGGACCAATGGTGGCTTGTGCAATGCGAATTTAAATTGTGTAACAGGCAACATTTAAAAGAACCAGTACTCGAATTCCCGGATAATTAGAACTGAGTTACTATTGCTGATACATGGGATTTGAAAACATTTGGTATAGGGTGGTACATCTGTTGGTTCTTAGATGCCATTTATCAGAAAAATAACACTCGGCCACATACTACACGACTCTCTTAACGCTGACTACAAGGATATCGCTCACACGCAAGAAAAAGGACACATCTCGCAAAAATTCATTTTGCGTTTTATTCCACTAATAGATCTGTCATATGTGCGTCTTGCTGCACAAAAAGTTTCATAAGTGTATTTATACGGAAAATCCCTTTATTATGCTATATGTCTATTGGAGACCACAGAAGAAAGATGGAATGTGTGGGGAGGTAAAATTGTCCAACCCCCCAAACCTCATCCAATGTCTTCATTCTTAAGGGTATGCTTTTATGCATGTTTTTACTCATGAATGCTGAGCTAAGTGCTGTAATTTCATGTTGCAGTTTTACTGCAACATGCAAATTTTCTTTTGCTCCTTTGGTGAAATTTATTTTCGTCGAGATGTGTCACTTTTTTAGCGGGTGAGCGATATAATCTCCTTTCATATCCTGCCAGTTCACCAAATCTTGCACTAATAGAGAATATTTGGGAAGGTTAGAGAGGCGACTTCAGCTGTCTCAGTATAGCAGCAAACTAATTTATCAGTTTCTACCCGTATGGCAAAATCTACCACAGAGAGATGTCGGTAACATAATCAACTCCATACCTTGCCGAGAATTGACTTCTATAGCTGCTAAATGTGACTTTACAACCTACTGAAATTGACATTCTTTTTGCTGCTACTAGTCAATAAAAAAAATTCTTCTGAATTTATAACCATTTGCTCGTCTAAGCAAACACTATTCACACATCAAGTTTCATGGCCATGGTTCAATTTTTTCTGTGTGCATATATTTTTTTGCAACACAGAGTCTAAACTTTTGAAAATTCATAAACCATTATGTGGTACGTATAAATTTTAATTTATATTTCAGATGTATAGATGTTTGTTGAGTCCTTGCTGAACGTATAGTGAAAGGACTTTTGAAAATAAATCATGCCGAAAAAATATATATTTCATTCTGTTTGATTACTAATTCTCCTGTAAAATAAAACTTCTTCAGTATCTTTCTGTGTTTCTGATGCTATAGCAGGATTTTCTTAAGTGTCGCATGCAAATTACAAGATACAATTTAAACAATCATTTATTAAATGATAAATAGTAACGATATCAAGTTTCGAAATAATAAAAAAATATTACTGGAAAAGGTCCATGTACGATATATGGTTATATTTTCAGCATGTTTCATCTTAAGTGAATAACATCTACCAAAATCCTCAATAAAGTTCTGAACATTCTTAAAGCATCAATAAAGAACTTAAATTATTTTATGACGCTACATAAATGTTGATAATTCCAACTTTATTTGAAACATTAATATTCTTTAAATAAAAAGTTCGGCTGACAAATCTTAATTGGGATGGCTGGTACGTCTTCGTTGCGCTAAATGGATTCGATCCAGTCAATGACACTATATATCTATTAAAACAGAAATATAATTAAAAAGTGTATGTAAATATTTGGGTAAATTAAAAAAAATCTGCATAATACAATTCATTACTCTTCATTTCTGGATTTTGACTTTGAGTGAACATTCTATGCATCACTTTATCAACGACTTCTGATTTCATAGTAAAAAGAAGGCAACTCGTATTTAGTTTCTTTAAAAGATTCTTCTAGAAATGAGATATAAAATAAAGGATATCTGTACATATCTAATTTTACTTAGAACCGATAACCTAATTTGAAAATTCTGAAATAAAGCATTCCCAATTTAGTTCAAAGTTATCATGCTGTTGAAAAAAAATATATATTAGTATCAAAAGTTCATGTATGATATATATTTTCAGCTTGTTTTCTTTTATGGGGAAAATCTCTTCTTACAGCATCAATAAAGAATTTAATAATTTTGATACTATATCATTGTTGATATTTCAAACTTTATTTGATAACTTCAGTGTTCTCTAAAGAAAAAGTTCTCATTGCAGATACTTATTGGAATGTCTGATATATATTAATTATTGTGTATGGCTCATTCCAATAAATGTAGGTGTATTTCTGTTAAACTTTTTTTTATAGTTAGTGAATAGAAGTTAGATTGTGAATAGTCATTTTTAGTGAATAGAAGGTAATTCGTATTTATACTGGTGAAAATGCTCTTCTACATATGAGATATCATTTAAAGAAAATAGTTAAAAATTTAATTTAACTTAAAACTAAGAACATAATTGGAGAATTTTAGTTAAAGCATCTGCACAGAAATTTAATTTTACTATGCACCATCATAATGAAAGCATTTTTCATGTGAAATCTGCAACAAGACATTTTCTGGCTAATGTGTATTAAATGGAGTCCTCTTTCATCACCTTTAACTTTTAAAGTGCCTAACAGTCAAGTTTTGCAAAAACAGATTTTCTGTTTAATCTGTAATAAATGGTTTTGTTTCTTATGCGAGATGTGTACCAAAAAATTTCTCTAAAATGTTTTTTTATGTCCTTTTATGCTAAATAAAAGAGAATCCTATTTCTTATGATGTCGTCTAACAAAAGATTATCTAAAAATATAATTTATATACACTGTACCGCATCCATACTAATGTGTAATCTTTCACTTGTGAGATGGTTAGTAAAGCATTTCCCCAAGAAAATAATTTAAGTGCAGTCCTTGAAATTCCTACTAAAGAGAAATCTTTCTCTTGTGAAGAGTGTAACAAAGAATTTTCTCAGAAATATATTTTAAACAGACACAAGAAAATTCATACTAAAGAGAAACCTTTCTCCTGTGAAGTGTGTAATAAAGGATTTTTTGACAAATTTTGTTTAAACAGACACCTGCAAATCCAAACTAAAGAGAAACATTTCACTTGTGAGATGGGTAGTAAAGAATTTTCTCAAAATACTAATTTAAGTGAAGACCTACAAATTCATACTAAAGAGAAACCTTTCTTTTGTGAAGTGTGTAACAAAGGATTTTCTCGGAAATATAATTTAAATGTCCACCTGCGGGTTCATACTAAAGAGAAACCTTTCTCGTGTGAGGTATGTAACAAAAGATTTTCTCAGAAATCTCATTTATATTTCCACCTGCAAATCCATACTAAAGAGAGACCTTTCTCGTGTGAGGTATGTAACCAAGGATTTTCTCGGAAATATCATTTAAATGTCCACCTGCGGGTTCATACTAAAGAGAAACCTTTCTCGTGTGATGTGTGTAACAAAGGATTTTATCTCAAATCTCATTTAAACACACACCTGCGAATCCATACTAAAGAGAAACCTTTCTGTTGTGAGGTGTGTAACAAAGGATTTTCTCGGAAATCGCATTTAAATGTCCACATGCGGGTTCATTCTAAAGAGAAACCTTTCTCGTGTGTGATATGTAACAAAAGATTTTCTCAGAAATGTGTTTTAAATGTCCACCTGCGGGTTCATACTAAAGAGAAACCTTTCTCGTGTGATGTGTGTAACAAAGGATTTTATGTCAAATCTCATTTAAACACACATTCGCGAATCCATACTAAAGAGAACCATTTCACTTGTGAGGTATGTAACAAAGGGTTTTCAGAGAGATCTAATTTAAGCAGGCACCTGCTAATCCATACAAAACAGAAACCTTTCTCTTGTGAGGTGTGTAACAAAGGATTTTCGTCGAAATCTCATTTAAATGTCCACCTGCGAATCCATACTAAAGAGAAACCTTTCTCGTGTGAGGTTTGTACCCAAGTTTTTTCTGACAGATCTAATTTAATGAGTCACCTGCGAGTTCATACTAAAGAGAAACCTTTCTCTTGTGAGGTGTGTAACAAAGGATTTTCTCGGAAATCGCATTTAAATGTCCATATGCGGATTCATACTAAAGAGAAACCTTTCTCGTGTGTGATATGTAACAAAAGATTTTCTCAGAAATGTGATTTAAATGTCCACCTGCGGGTTCATACTAAACAGAAACCTTTCTCGTGTGATGTGTGTAACAAAGGATTTTATGTCAAATCTCATTTAAACACACATTCGCGAATCCATACTAAAGAGAAACATTTCACTTGTGAGGTATGTAACAAAGGGTTTTCAGACAGATCTAATTTAAGCAGGCACCTGCTAATCCATACAAAACAGAAACCTTTCTCTTGTGAGGTGTGTAACAAAGGATTTTCGTCGAAATCTCATTTAAATGTCCACCTGCGAATCCATACTAAAGAGAAACCTTTCTCGTGTGAGGTTTGTACTCAAGTTTTTTCTGACAAATCTAATTTAATGAGTCACCTGCGAGTTCATACTAAAGAGAAACCTTTCTCTTGTGAGGTGTGTAACAAAGGATTTTCTCGGAAATCGCATTTAAATGTCCATATGCGGGTTCATACTAAAGAGAAACCTTTCCCGTGTGTTATATGTAACAAAAGATTTTCTCAGAAATGTGATTTAAATGTCCACCTGCGGGTTCATACTAAAGAGAAACCTTTCTCGTGTCATGTGTGTAACAAAGGATTTTATGTCAAATCTCATTTAAACACACATTCACGAATCCATACTAAAGAGAAACATTTCACTTGTGAGGTATGTAACAAAGGGTTTTCAGACAGATCTAATTTAAGCATGCACCTGCAAATCCATACAAAACAGAAACCTTTCTCTTGTGAGGTGTGTAACAAAGGATTTTCGTCGAAATCTCATTTGAATGTCCACCTGCGAATCCATACTAAAGAGAAACCTTTCTCGTGTGAGGTTTGTACCCAAGTTTTTTCTGACAGATCTAATTTAATGAGTCACCTGCGAGTTCATACTAAAGAGAAACCTTTCTCGTGTGAGGTATGTAAAAAAGTTTTTTCTCAGCAATCTAATTTAAAGAGACATCTGCGTATTCATAGTAAAGAGAAACCTTTCTCTTGTGAATTGTGCAACAAAAAATTTTCTGTCAAATCTCATTTAAATAGGCACTTGCAAGTTCATACTCAAGAGAAACCTTTCAATTATAAGGTGTGCAAGTAGAAATTTCTATTAAATCTACTTAGAAGGTCCATTTGCGAATTCATACTGTAGAGAAGCTTTTTTCTTATGAGGTCTGAAACAAAGGATTTTCTAAAAACCTCATTTGAATGATCACCTGCCTATCCTTGCTAAAGAGACACCTTTCTCTTGTGAGGTATGTAACAAAGGATTTTCACTCAAATGTGTTTTAAATACCCACCTACGTGTTAACATTAAATAGAAGCCGTTCACTTGTTAGGTGTTGTAACAAAGGATATTCCCATAAATCCGTTTTAAATGAACAACATCGTCTCTCTTACAAAGAGTCTTCTCTAACATATTTCACATACAGTTTATTTTATCTATCATGTTTGTCTGAAAAAAAGCCTTAGAGTATGTTTAATCTTTTGTAAGTAAAGTTTGAATTTAAACAAATGTAGTCATATTAGAACAATTTCTTCGTTTGTGAAGTCTTTACTGCCGATTTTTCTTACCTGCCTACATTAAAATGATGATTTTGGCGAAAATTTTTAAAATTTTCTATTCTTTTATTTGAAAGAGAAGTTTTTTAAGATTCCAAGTATGTTTTAATTTTCTTCCTACGATTACTAGAAGAAGAGTTACGGTCAATTTAATAAACTGGAATTAATGAACCAAAAACCAGAAGTGGGTGTGGAAAAGGTAGGACAAATGTAATCAAATATTCGATGCATGTTTTTATTGCGTTTTTTCCATAAAAACACTAATAAATCTTAATTGATACTCCTATTTTAATTCTATAGATAAGATATCTTTAAATGTGATTTCTGAAAAATCAAGTTTTCTGTTATTTCCAAACTTGATAAACCATTGCGTAAAATGTTTTAAACATATTTCAGTGGAATTTTGTCAGAATGCTTTCCATGTTACTCATTAAGTTTTAACTAGAGTCTAAGCTCTATGTGATAATTTAATTATTTTACTCGTACTTAAATATAAAAAATATGTAATGTTTAATAAAAATATTACCTTTTGACATATGTTGAATTATTTCAGTGAATGTTGAAGATACTGTAAACTCCTAGTTTACTGCACAGGTATGTATGATAGTAGTATGTAGTACAAGGGAAATTGAAGTCTCTTGTTTACAAAATACTTTTAACACTCCTTATCATTTAATTTTGTTAATGTGAGCAGATTTTCCAAATCGAACTTCAATGAAGACCGATAGTGAGCAAATATTTTGAGTTTAATATCATGAAGTTCTCATGTTAACGTGAGTTGCCAAAGAAAGTACTTAAATATTTGATAAAAGTTTAAACCTTTTTATTGCGTGTTTCTTCCGTGTCAGAAATAGGTATGGGTAACATACAAGCTGCTTATAAGTATGCTTAGCTACAGGACACCTCACTTCATAATGAAATGAATTGAATCCCGATTAAGGATGTTAGTAAAAAGTAGTTTGCCAACTACATTGGCAATCATCACTAATCAGGGTGGCATTCATTTTGCTTTCCAGTAGGATACGTAGTGTTTCTAAATATACAATTAAACTGCTGGCAACCCAACAATTTATCCATATCTATTAAAAACAAGCAAAAAAACTCGTTTTATAAAAGTTTCAGCCACCGACAAATAAATTGACTGTGTCTGTCTATAATAAGTTGCACAATACCTTAACAAGTTTTTTTATGTCTCATAGAGTAAAAAAATTATTTTGGTACCAGTTATATTTTTGGATGATTTATGGAAGCAATGAAGCACCTATATTGCTTAGTGCCATGCAGATACACCTCTATCACCACCTTTGTTTGTTACTACGAGTTTGCTTAATTTACTTCTATAATTTCTGGCTTACACCCATTAAAAAGTACCCATTCAATCTTAATTTACATTAAGTCCGTAACTATATTTATTTTATAGTATTTTACATTTTGTGCTATCGCAGAAAAAATATGCAGATAAGATTTTTCTTCGTTTCAAAACAATCACCATTTTTTATATTTTCTTTCATTTTTCCCCTCCCTGAAACTTCTGCTTTCTTCCCCCCTTCAGAACACAAAGTTAAATTTTTAACTCTTTTTATTTTTTTAATATGTCTGTCCAATGTGTTATTTTGCACTAATAGTAAATAAATAATTGTAGCTTTACATCCTACTAAAGCAAAATTTGTATGAAAACTGATATATTTTCATAATTGTAATAAGTAGAAACTATAAATTTTATCGAAGAATTCTATGAATTAGAGCGAGCTTCTTTTTCATTTTGAAAGTATGTTTTCTTTCATATAGATTCTGAAAAATATTTCTGATTATAATTAAATTATAATCAGATTAGTTTTTTCTAATTAATTTTGTACCATAAAATGTTATATCTTAGAATCCTTTTCAGGGCTAAGAATCAGTTGAAACTCAGGAATATTAATTTAATCAATAGTTATTCTTTGCCATTCTTCTCTTAAAGGGCAAACTGAATCTTTTTATGCATTAATGATCAGAATTTTTTACTATTTTCCAGCATATAGAATTCTTTATTATACTGGATGAAGTTTGTTTTTGTTTAGTTAATTTTTTTGCATTAAAAATCTAATAAATCAAATTTAAATATTTGTTGTTAACAATTAAAATAACTAGTTTTGCTTTCATTTTTGCTATTTGCTATTTAAATCAAAATACAGCCATATTTTTATAAGTTTCAAATGGTGATTTTTTAACACTTTAAAAAAGTGTTAAAAATATATCGCATTTCTTTCATGTATGCCGCACCTTAGTGTAAGATGTTCACACTGACATTTAATTATCTTATTTGAGGTAATAAAGGTAGGAGTAAAGCATTTTAAACATGTTTATTCTTTTAAAAGTTAATAGTTAACACTAAAATTGCTAAAGGAACTCACAATGTATTTTTTCTTGATTTTGCAAGTTTAAGTACAAAATTCGCCGCGTAACAGTTTTGATAATATTTAATGACCATAGATACATAGGTCATTCAAATCATAAATACTAATGTATCATGTACAGTCGTGGAAAAAAAGTAAACACCCCCTGCTAACTCCTCAACAAATTATCGTAGAAAAAAGTTACTGCTACCAAACAATTGGAAATAAAGTCTACTTTTAAACGATGTATATAAAATGTGCTTAGGGGACCATCTACATATTAAAACGAATCCATTTTTTCAATGGCAATATCCAATTTTAACAAGATATTTCAAATCTTCGGTTCAAACTATGCCTAGACACCAAATTTCAAGTCATTTGAAGGATAAGTTTTTGATTTATAGACATTCAAAATTTAGTCCTTCTAATGTTAAATTACATTTTCATATTTTTATTAATATCTCCTGAAATTATATTCCTAATGTGCTAATTTTTTGTTTAGCAATAATACTAATATACCCAAACATAAATACGTTGAATCTGCAATTTTTATAATTTTATGATATGAATTATGAATTATAGAATTAATACTCGAAAAAATTATGAATTGCAACTTACAATGTTTTTGATGGATTTAGATTTATTAAGTCTTGCTTTATGGAAATCCAAAATTTCACATGTTTCTTCCAAGTAGTTTTCAAATTATGCTTAAAAAATGGCAAAATAATGGTTTAAGATGGTCTATGATAGAAATTGCTTCTGCTGTCCTGTAATCTAGCAGTCTTCAATGACTGCTTGAGTGGCACTTACGATGCCTTGATAAAGAAGGGGGCCCTCTCGGTCAACAACCGAGTACCAAACTTCAATTTGGATACAGCCCTTAAAATACGCTTGTTTAAAAAAAAATTAATTTCGCGGAAACTTATCGCACGAATTGCATAAAAATTTGTTTTTAGGCTAATTGAATGGTGTAGAGTTCATTTATGCTGTCAGAATTGTATACTGCTATTGAAAAAACAAATTTATGGTTTGTTTTAATATGTAGATGACCCCTAAGCAAATTTTATATGCATCATTTAAAAGCAGACTTTATTACCAATCGTATAGTACCAGTAACTTTTTTCTACGATAATTCTTTGCAGAGTTAGTAAGAGGTCTTTACTTTCTTTTTTCACGACTGTACTCAGTTTATATTTTGTATCATGTATGCAGATAATGCAAGAATTACCCTGCTTTCAAATACTTTTTTTAAATTAACATTTTTTAATTAAAGTTCCCATTTTTTTCTTCATTGTGTTTGTTATCGTTTTGCCTTTTCTTTTTGAATACATGAGCCCGATGATGCTATAGCATTAGCTGGCAGCATATTTTTATTTCTCAGTATACTCTATTTAACATGAGAGTATAATTATATGCCCTGCTCCATTCCATTTTATAATAAAGCTTAAGCATTGAACCGTGCGTCTGCATATGAGAAACATTTTCTATTTGTATTTCAGTTGTGAAGTTTTATAATATTTTTACTGTTGTGTTGTATAAATTTTTAATCAGTTTTGATCAGTTTTATGCACTGAGGTATTTTCAGACTTTTTTTTATTTTTAAATTCTCATTAAGTCCAAAAAATAGAAAATTTCACTTTTATAGTGCATGTGCAGTTTTTAATTCATTCTTTATTACTGTTTCTGACTTCAGTTTTTTTGTAGGTGTTTGAGAGGTTCACCTATTATGCTGTATAGACTTTTAAGCCAGAGAGGATAAGTATGCAGAAGAAAAGTTCAAGGAATCACACTATGTATAAAACATGTGCTGAGGACTAGTCTGAGGGCAGCCCTTCTGAAGGTCTTCCCTTTCTTCAAGGTCCCAATCTGGGGTTTTGCAATAAATGTGGGATCACCAGAACTCTTGACATGCACTGGTAGTTAGTTTAGATGTTTTTTGATTGGGCAATTGGTTTGGCCGGTTGATTGGTTAGTTGAAGTTGATTGATCAAGTTCCTGAAAGGATCTGAAAAACTTTTGAAATCAAATTAAAAAACTGATGGAACCAGAAGTAAAAGTAAAGCTTGATCTAAAAAAGTTGCATTAAAAATTGGTACATAAATTCAGTCTATAAAAGAAAAAAGTGCGTAGAAAAGTAATTGTACCAGATAGATTGTAAAGCTCATAAAATCTTGTTTAAAGGTTCTGGTCGATATGTAATAGAACCAGATTAATACATCTCGTCTTTCATGCAATAGTATAAAAGTCATACAGGCCTTTTAGTTTGACGGTTCCGGTCGAAAAGTTATGGAGCCAGATTATCTGCAAATCTCATGAAATTATCCAAACTTTTATTGATATTTGAAAATGTGAACTGAGCTTTACTGGTGCCTTATATTCAAAATCATATTATGCCCTCAAAATGACTACTGGACATAGTAAACAGAATGTAGATTTAAGTGCTAAAATAATTCTGTCAGCCACAGCATTGTGGGTATGCTTACATAACATCAAGCTAAGCTCCACAATGTTAAAAGAATATAAACCATGCAGTAATTTTTAAGCACCTCAAAATGACTACTGGAAATTGTAAGCAAAATGTGTAGTTAAGTGATTGGAATTTGGAATGTGCTAAAAATGCTTTTACTTCCCTCATTTATTTTAAGGCACCAGTAAAGCCCAGTCTACATTTTCAGCTATCAACAAAAATTTGGGTCATTTCATAAGCTTTACAGATAAACTGGTTCCATTACTTTTCGACCGGAACCTTCAAACAGAAACGCCTTCATGAGATTTACAATAAGTCAGGTTCCATGAACTTTCAACCAGAATCTTTAAACATAGTTTTATGAGCTTTATAATCAATCTGATTTCATTTCTTTTTTAGACTGAAACTATTTGCATATTTTTTACTGTAACTTTTCTAGATCAAGCTTCACTTTTTTATCTCTGGTTCTACAAGTTTTATTATATGTTATGAATAGTGCAGACCTGCCAAACTTTGAAAATGAGAAATAGTAGCACCCCAAATTCAAATAAATTTAGAGGTTGATTGGTTGTTGATTTTTATGCTGCAAATCAGGTTAACTCTGATTGCTTTTGTTTTGGATTGAGTTTAGATTCATGAAGTTAACCCGATTTTTCAAAAGATAGTTCTGTATACTCTTTCAGATTAAAAAGTACTATATGTATTATAGTAATAAACAAAGATGTTTTTCTGTGTGTAATGTTTCCTGAAGAGAGCACAAAGCAGAGGTGATTCTGAAGGGGGGGGGGAGATTTTGAAATTCACAGAAAAATTTCTGAAAGTTTACAGCAGTGAGGGGAAGGGGAGGTGAATTTCTTCACGGCTCTAATTATGCGTTTTTTTCGCGGCACTTTCATGAAAATCGCATTTTGTTAGCGATACTTTGGCGAAGTTAGCTTTAATCTGTGATTTTTTGACGAAATTCTAGTTTTTTTCTGCGAATGTTTGACCAAATTCGCGTTTTCTCGTGATTTTTTTACTAAATTTGGAGGAGGGTGTTCCGCGACCCTTTCACGACATTTGGGGGATTTCCGCGATCCTTTACCGACCTGCCGATTGCTACAAAAATCGAAGTTTCTACGATTTGGAGCTAAAAACTACGATGCTAAGAAAATCTGTCTAAAACTACGATTTTTTGCAAAAAACACACGTCAAAAAACCGTTTTCGTCAGTCGTTTGCAGAAAAAAACGCCCAGTTCGTCAAAGGATCGCAGAAAACCACAAATATAGAGAAAAAAATGCGAAAAATACGCAAATTTGGTCAAGGAATCACGAAAAATACGCAAATTGAGTCAAGGAATCGCGAAAAAACCCCACAGATTTCGGCAAGGGATCGTGAAAAAATCCCCCCAAATTAGGTCAAGGAACGCGAAAAAAACGCATTGTTCGAAGGATCGCGGAAAAAACGCAAATTTTGCAAGGGGTCGCAGAGAAAAAGCAAATTTCGCCAGGGGATTGCGGAAAAAATCAAAATTTCATCAAAGAATCGCGAAAAAATTTAATTTCATTAAAGGATCGCAAAAAAACTAAAAGATCGTCAAAAGATCGCAGAAAAAAGCTAATTTCGCCAAAGCATCGCGAAAAAAATGTGATTTTCGTCAAAGTTTTGCGAAAAAACTGCGAATTTCATCAAAGGTTAGCAAAAAAAACGCTAATTTCGTCAAAGGATTGCGAAAAAACACGTATTTCGTCAAAGGATCACAGAAAAATCCCCAAATTTCATCAAAGGATAGCGGAAATACTCCCAAATGTCGTCAAACGATCGCGGAAACCCCTCTCCAAATTTAACAAAAAGATCACAGAAAAACGTGAATTTGGTCAATGGATCGCAGAAAAAAACTAGAATTTCGTCAAAAAATCGCAGAAAAAACTACTTTTGCCAAAGCATCGCGAAAAAAATGCGACTTTCGTGAAAGGGCCGCGAAAAAACGTATAATTAGCGCCGTGAAGAAATCCAACACCCCATCCCCTCACTTCTGTAACGTTTCAGAAAATTTTCTGTGAATTTCAGAATTTTTTCCCCCTCAGTATCACCCCTGCTCTGTGTTATCTTCAGGAAACATTACACACAGAAAAACATCTATGTTTATTATTACATTAAATATAGTAGTTTTTAATCTGAAAGAATATACAGAACTCCCTTTTGAAAAATTGGGCTAATCCGAACTTAACCTGCAGGAATCTAAACTCAATCCAAAACAAAAGCAATCAGAGTTAACCTGATTTTCAGCGTAAAAAAACAGCAACAAATTAACTAACCAAGCTCTAGATTTATTTGAGTTTGAAGTGCTACTATTTCTCATTTTTAAAGGTTGGCAGATCTGCCTTTCATGAAATTTTGGGTTTTGTCTGCGATCCTTTGACGAAATTCGCGTTTTTTCGCGATCCTGTGACGAAATTTGCATTTTTTCGCGATCCTTCGAACAATGCGTTTTTCGCGTTCCCTTGACCCAATTTGTGGGAGTTTTCGCGATCCGTAGAAGAAATTTGCGTTTTTTCGCGATTCCTTGACCAAATTTGCGTATTTTTCGTGATTCCTTGACAAATATTGAGTATTTTTCGCGTTTTTTTCTCTAAATCTGCGGTTTTCTGCGATCCTTTGACGAAATTGGTGTTCTTTCTGCAAACGATTGACGAAAATGATTTTTTTTTGCGTGTGTCTTTTGCAAAAAATTTGCAGCCTTAGACCGATTTTCGTAGCATCGCAGTTTTTAGCTCCAAATCGTAGAAACTACGACTTTTTCGTAGCAGTTGGCAGGTCTGGAATAGTGTTTTCCTTTAATTATTTTTAATCATTATTTATTCATATTTACTTTTTTAAATATTCGTAAGGTAGAGGAGGCGACAATTTACTGCCTTAACCGGCTAAAATTTAGGTTATTTGTGTCTCTCACTGAATTCAGGAAACTCACTTTGCATTTTCTAAAATGCACGAAACTCTTCAAAGCCATAGTCACTAATGCATGTATCTTCCTCCGCCACATCTAAAAATAAGTAAATCATATAATAAACTTTGGTAAATTGTGAATATATAAAAACATTTAACAGGAAAAACCTTGTCACAGGTGTCGCACTCACCAATTAATGAACAAAAAGAAATTACTTTCACAAAAAACCAAAAGCACTCAACGATCTTTCCACAAACACATTTCAATAAACCCAACAATCCGAAAAAAAAATCAATTAAATTCCTCGATCACACCACAGTGGACATAACCAGAAATATGGAACAAAGTGGTATTACAAGAGGAAGCGATTTATTGCCTCACGAAATTCGATGTCGCCAAGTGTCTCACTTGCTCTAGGATTCTATCCAAAACAACCTTACATTTTCCTTTTTATAGGAAGCAGGTGTGGAAAATACAACACGTTTACTCGCCACTGGCAAGTGGATTTCCTGAAGGGGCGAGTGAATTTTTCAACACATTTTGAAAAGCTGCAACCTGTAGAGCATATGCGAAAAACTATTTTATTTTCTAGTTAGCTATATTTTGTAACTTTCCAAATGATAGTGATGTAAACATGGTACAGGGTGTTTCACAAAGGACCCCTAACTTTGAAAATCAATAACTCTGAAACTGTGATAGATAGAAACATGAAACATGTGGTATGTTTATTAAAAAAATCGTAAGAATCTTACGCATAAATCTCAAAATTTAGTTCAAATAGCTCCAATAGATGGCGCTGAGAACATTAAGAATCCTTGGGCGTGTTCAAGATGATCGCGCGCCGCGCTCGGGAGCTCAGGAGACAGGAACATGGAGTGGGTCTTTTGTCGGAGATGAAATAAATGTTCAGTGCGTTCAGGAAAGGATCTTGGATACAGCGTCTAGAATACATAGTGTGGAAATTTGCTATCCAAACAACGCTAAAGTGTTGTATCCCTTAAAAATGCAATGATGCTGAAATCCAGGGAGCCGATCGCAACGACATCTGTGATATATTTTCAAATTTCAAAGTAAACATCGTATTAGTACAGCGTCTGGACAAAATGTTTTAGACAAAAAGTTTTAGAAAATATCCTGCAGATGTCGCTGTGATCGACTCATTGAATTTCAGCATCGTTTGACATTTAAGGGATTCAGTATTTTAGCACTTTTTTAAGCATTTCTGGGATAGCCGATCTCCACACTATATCAGGGTTCGTACGCATCGGAAATTCAGGGGATTTTAGGTGTTATAGTACAAGAAATTTCGTAAATTTCGTTATATCTCAAGATAGAATTTTTCTTCATTAAATGAGCCAAATTTCATTTTATGAAAATTCTGGTAAAAGGTGCTTGAAAGTCCTTGAAGCGTACGAACCCTGTATATATTCTAGACTCTGTAATCTTGGATTTGATTAATCATAGTGTTAATTATAAAGATAATCTGTTGCAAATGAAAGATAAGCTAGATAGCTGAATGCACAGAGCATTGAACTCGAGACTAGGGGTTATTGGTTCGAATCCTCCGCACTCCACATTGTGTTAGTGATTTTTTCAATTTATTGGTTACTTTATATTTTTCATAATAAATAAGATACTTTTGATAAAAATATATTTTTATGTTAATAATACAGAAGCACGTTTGAATTTTTATCAAGACTAGGATGCAGATCATATTTTACGGTGTTAAAATCAACATGGAAAATATTATAAAAATAAAATGTAATAGATGTACATTATTTTAACTAAAAATATCTGAACACATATTTTCTAGAAGAGATAAAATATATGGGGTTTGTCGTCTAGTTTTGTAGTGAATAAAGTATGATTAGAATGTTTATCAATTTTCTACTGAACGTGTAAGTAAGTACTTTGCTTATAATATCGTGATTTTGAGTGCCATTTGTTTCTCATATTTTATGATGTATTTTGGTCTGTTATCCACACGGTGTTAAAATATGCAATCATAAAATAAGAAATATATATACGAAAACCTTCTCTAAAAATTTTTTCTAGCGAACAGTTTAATTCCATTGAAATCCCTCCAGTATAGTAGATTACAAATAAATCTATACTAATAAAAGAACAAATTGCTCTGTCTGTGTGTCTGTGTGCGGTGGCTAGCAAAATCTACGGCACGTACGAGGTTCAAAAATTTTGTGAGAATAGCCCAAAGTCTCTCCTGATATACCTGGTTCTCAGAATTTCAAAATTCTAATTAACAGTTGAGTTCTTAATTATCAACCGTCCCTCACTTTCATTAAAAATCCATCTCGGACGGGACAATCTCTGACACATGCGCTGAAGGCGCTGATACGCACCTGAAGAATGGAAAAAAAATATTTCGGGTGTATTTTGTCATTATTTATTAACTAACATCGTCCAAATCGCTTCGTAAAGTAAAAAAAATAGAAGGCATGTTATGAAAGATTGTATTCTTACGTCTCAAATGCTGCAATCAATTAAAAAATATATCGCAATTAACCCCTTGAAAAAGATGGTTAAAAATTGATTGTTTTTCCGAAAAACGTTTTTATCCCTTATTGTAACTTCTCCTTAAGATGCAATTTTAAAGGTACTGAAAAACCAAAAACATGCTTATAAAGCTGAAATCTTCTTCAAATCGATAACGTAATCGGTTTGTAAAAATATGATTTTTAACTCTTTCAAATACACCGTCAAAAGCAGGTCACTTTACGCTTCATAAAGGGGATTTACATTTCGGGCGAATTCTCTCCATTTCGGTTAAATGTTTACCCTCTAAAACAGAGGTTCCCAAACTGCTCCCCGGAGCCCTAGGGGCTCCGCGTGAACTTTCCAGGGGCTCCGCCTCGCTTTAGAAAAATAATGAAAATTTGAACAAAACCAACACATTTATGGCATCAACACATTAAGTTTCTTTTCTTTTCTTCTTCCTTTTTTTTTTAAATGGGAACATATTCTTTAGTTAGAGTAGTATTTATGCATATCATCAATCTGAACTCTTTTAATTAACTAAATATTATTTTCTTTAAAATTTCCGGTGCGACTATTAATTTACGTTCTATTTTTATGTTTTCCGATCAAAAAATGCGATAAGTAGAGAAACAAACATATATTTACTATAAAAATGCCAGAAATTGTATTCTGAAGAAAAATTAGGATATTTGAATTTCCCAACTCCTCTTCTCAGTGTGACATGAGGTGAAGTATTATCCAATGACTCCACGTTTCATGTTCAACTACGTCACATTCCGAAAGAAATCATGATTTGAAAGATAAACCGCCTGATTTTTTTCCTATATGCAGGGCTAAGTAATGTATGCATACTTCAAAAGAAAATATCACAACACTTGTTAAAAGAAATATGAAATGCCCTAGACATAGGTACAGACATCACGGGTACAAAATAGGCAATACGAAATACTTCTACAAACAATTTTGTCCTGTTTAATCACTGTGATTAATTAGGACAAAAATAATGTTCTATAATTAGTGATAGAAGTTTGACTTGCTAGACCCCATCACCTCCATTAAACCTCTCGTTGCGCAACCGGAGATTTTATCGGGTATGCATTTTTTCTTTCTAATTAACGCTCTTTAATTATTCCCACCAGTTATTTTTGTATTGCAAATTTTGACTTATTTAATCGGAGCATTTTCCCGATTAAATTAGATAAAAATTTTTGTTTTGAAAAACCTGTGACGAAAGAATAAAAATTCTATAAATACGCAATTTTTGAAGCTATTTTGATAAAACAATTACGCAGCGAGAGGGTTAAGTCGGCTCTTATGACCACATGGCGCTTACTTGGTATTTTAACGAGTCGCTTGAGTTTGTGAAGATCATATATTTGCAAAGACTCTTAATAAACCTCGTAAAATTGATATTGTCATGAAATTGCTTTATGAAAAAGTTGTTAATTTAGTGTCAATATTTTCTTATCAAATAGATCATTTTTAAAAAATTAACTCTATAACAGGTGACGAAAAAGAAAACTTAACAGCCTCTTCAGATGTATAAAATTTGCACTACAAATAAATGAATCTACTGAAGTCACTCGATTAGCAGTTTTGTTAGTAATTTTTAGTTACATATACTAATATCCCATTTAGGCCAGGGAAATTAAGAGTCTTAATTGACTTTTTTGAAACGTGCACCCGGAATTTAACTTGACTTTTCTACTATTACGGTGTTTGATTGATTAAAATTAAGTGCCTTACTAACGCCAGTCTGAAAGAGGTTTCACGATACTATCAGGATCATATTTTTTGAAGATCACTACAAACAAAGCACTATGGGGCGAAATATTATTGTTTTATTGCATAGGAAAACACATATGAACACGAATGCACTGATGATGCGAAAGAAAAGATTGGTCACAATGCCATTCCAAAAATTAAAGAGACGATAAAGCACCGTAGCACCATCAATTGCGTTCTTTATAGATACACGCTATTCCCGGGAAAATGCCTTCTGAACTTATGAAAAAGTTAAATGCTGCCATTAAAATAATAAACTATACAAAATCATGAACTCTTAAAAGCAAACATTTTAAGCATATGTATGAAGTTATTGAATGCCAGCATCCGTCCCTCCTACTTACATACCGGAGTAAAACAGTATTGTATATGAAGAGTGTTTACACGATTGTTGCAACAATAGAGGTGATATTAGAAGAACCATAACACAAAACTGGCAAAACTTTTAACTAATGAAGATTGAAAATTTTAATTGCATATTTTTCCGCTATGTTTAGCAAAATGAAATAAATGTATCTATCATTGCAATGAAAATCTGTCACAATTTCCGATTCATTTACCAAACTTTTTTCTTTAAGATGAAACATGCATTGGTCGGATTCTGAGTCCAACGATGATATCGATTACGTCCCTCTTGTTAAAAAGGAATACAAACAACACCAGATAAAAAAGTATACAAATAAATATTCAGGGGCATCCTACAGTTTTGCAAAACTCTTTCAAACACCATTTTTCAACATCTGAATATAAAGGCTTTGGATGACTTTAAATGTGTTTTGCGTTATTTAAAAAAACAAAAAAAAACATCCAGTTTAACATAACTTAGTGAAACACAGAAGTTTGACTCCTCATAACAAGTTACACTAAATATACCAATAACAATCGTTTATTTGGTGCTACCAAATGAAATTATTTCGATTTGAACAAGATATTTTTCATAAAATAAATAAATACAAATCAAGCAGAAATAAGTTAAATAAAAAAGTTAAATAGTTTTAAATAAAAAAATATTGGTCTGAAATATTTTATAAAACTTGAGTAAAATTCCTGGTATATGTAGTAGTGTTAAAGATCTTACTTTAAAAGCAAATCGATATACAGAATTCTTTTAAATGCATAACGAAACATTCGCCAGCAATTACTATCAACTGGACCTGAATTCAGACATTTGTGAAAAGCAATCCAATCACATTAAGCGTTTATGCGTTATTGTTCGTCCCTCTAGTAATGTAAAATTTATTGTAAAGCAAATGTTACGATTTCACGAGTTTTGGAGGTTCTTAACTGTAAGTTTGTAAAATTTTGACAGTTCAATCTGTATTGATGATAATTGAAAATAAATTCAGTATTACAGTAACAGTTTCAAAATGTAATATATTTCTGGGAAATTGCACAATTGTTTAGATCAGGGTTGGGTTTCTTCCAGGACAGTGGAAGAAACTGGGAAAACCGAAAGAAACTGGAAGTAATGGAAAAAACTGGAAGAAATGGAAGAAACCAACAGCAAACAAAATTTATGCTCAAAATTAAAGTATATTAACTATGTAAAAGAATTAAACTCAAAGTATGATTATATGAACCCTAAATTGGAAAATTTAATACATAAAAGTATTATTTTTGGAAAAATAAGTCATTTTTTTAATAACATACTTCAGGTTCAGCAAACATTTACAGGTGATGGATTTTACAACTTTAGAGGTAGAGGGATTTTTTTCTTTTATTAATTATGCCATTTATGTAAAAAGGAAAAAATGCCTACAAAATGTGTATTTTTCATATAAAAATACATTATTTTCTTATAAAAATGCATTATTTTAAACTGCACAACACAGAAAATAAACAAATTTTTAATTATTTATACTAGCATCTAGCATGCATATGCATATCTCAATGCTGATTTTAAAAGACTAATGTTCTTAAAATATCTATGGATATGCTGAAATGATTTTAAACTCTCCTGAAATTTTCTGTAGGACTTGAAAGAATTTTTTTCATCTTTTGCATTCATCCATTCTAAGTTCAGAAACTGATTGCAGCATCCTATTGCTAAAAGGCTTTTTGTTATACTATGCGGCATTGTAGTAAGGAAAGTGAGGATTTTAATGATTTTTTTTAAACACAGTAATTATTGTACTATATTACTTACCTTAATAAAATTGATGTAAATTAAAAGCACTGTCTTCTATTTAAACGAGTTTCATTCTACCAGTGGTGAATGATCTGCGTACTATTTACTACTAGTTTTAAAATTTTAATTAAAAAATATGCTTGTTAAATTGAAATGGATGACATTTGATTTTGTGCATTTTGGTTAAAATTTCTTTTCTTCAGCCAATGGTTGACAGGTATTGTGGCTAAAAAACTGATGCAATTATTAATTTAGCAGATGTAATTAATTAAATTTATATAGGTCTGATGGAATTAATTTACTTAAGGTTGTAGGAAGAAGACATTTATTGTATCTTACAAAGTTGAAAGTTATATGGTAAATTCTGAAGGAATAAGTCTCTTCCACTTGGAAGAAACCTATTTCTTCCGGCCGGTTTTTCCATGTTTTTTCCGCGGTTTTTTCCACTGTGGAAGAAACTTGCCAACCCTGATTTAGATTACTGCTCATTCCCTCTTCCTGTGCTCAGTAGCAATCTCCTAAAAAACGTTACCCTGTAACATAGGGTACGGTAGGCTTCAGGGGCTCCGCCATAGAAATTTATTCCAAAATGGGCTCCGCCAGTCAAAAAGTTTGGGAACCACTGCTCTAAAATATGCAAATTTTTATGAAATTGTCAAAAGGTTTTGGTTTTACTTATAATTATGATCCATTAAAATGTTAGAGAATTCGGACAATAATCATCTATTTTTTTAATAATTAAACCAACGCAAAAAAAGGAAATGAAGAAATCATTTCCGCTATGATAGGGAACCTTAATTGACTAAGTATTTTTTGTCGATGTACTTTACCCACGAATGGCAACAGCCACGCATCTGCAGGGAAAAACCCTCCGAAAAAGACTGTTTATTAAGGTGCGTTTTCACTGGTCTACCCAAGGTCTAACTTAGCTAACTTTTTACCTAAGCACAAGATTTTGGGTCGTTAGAACGTGATTTTGAAGGAATGCTCTCTGTTCAATCCTAAGCACGGCTAACCTAAGCTCAGCCAATTAGAAAAGAGATTTTCGCTAAATATGGCGGTGGTTTAATATGGTATTAAAAATAATATTTATATTTCACATCGGTGTTTTTATTTAGAATTACTCTTGTTTTTGCATCAAACAAGAATCTATGTTCTGTGATTCGAGAAATATGGTACGTTTTATTAAATTGTGTTGGATATACCATCTTTTATTAATGTGTTTTCGTTTAACAAATAGTAATCGGTAAGGATTGTTGAAATGTTGCACCTTTGTAGAAGGATACATATCTCTCTTTGGTAATTATTCAGATGCATTTTATTAAAATTAAAATACTAATGATATAGTTCGTTTATGGATTTTATTTCGGGTAATAATGAAGATATAATACGCTGTTCTCAAAATTTTATTGAGAGTTAACAGTACAAAGAATAAAAGTATTTTTTTATATGAATATTTGTTTCTTAAATTTAATTACATGCTTCATTAATTATAATTGGTTATTTGATAGACTATTTCTAATCAATTTCGAATTAAATATCTCTTTTCTCACTTAAAATAATTGTGTTATGAATTATTTGTTACTGTAGCTCATATCGGTTTTTAAATGGAAAATTAGTTAAAGGCAAGCTCCAATTCAGTTTTGTTAATAGTACTTGATTATGCATATTTATGCAAGGATGTAGAAAAGCTTATAAACTTTAAAATAAATAAGCCTCTGTATTTTGTATTTTCCTATTCTCTTTTAAGAAAGAAAGATTCAATTGCAAATGAGTTTGCTCTTTACCCATTTACTGAGATTTACTTGTGAACATTGTCATACAAAGAAAACTCTGACTGTTCTACTCTTTATTTTATTTTTAATGCATTTCCCCCACTTACTTCTTGTTCTTGGATTCATGCTGAAAATTCTATGAAGGATTATAACTTTGTATGAGATTTTAAATCAATTGAAATCATGTATAGCTTTTTTTTTGTCTGGGTATTTCTAAGAATTTGTATGCATTTTCATGTGTGGTTTGTTGCTAATTGAGCAATGTTTTCGTATGTAGGCATAGTATGATAGGCATTTAAGTTTTATTCCACTAGAGTTTACCCATAAATCCTGTAACTTTGATCAGAATTAATGCTCCCTTAACTTTGTTTTGAAATTGTTTGATATTCTCCAAGTGTGCTAATGAATCTGAAAGTTATACGATTGAATTTGTAATTATACACTTTGATTGGTCAATTAGAAAGTAGCTTAAAATTATAAACAAGGGTTGTAAAATTTTGATTCTTCGATTGCTTTGTAGTGGTATTGTTTTGTTAATAATTATAAATGCAGAAAAAAAGAAAAATTTAAATGTGAAGCCTTTGTTTATCTTTAGGAAAATTTTAAAACTTAGATTGAAAGCAGGGATTTATTTTTAAAGCATGTTATTTGCAAAAGAAAAAAAAACCTAAATAAAAATACTGTCACATTGTATAAGGTATCTAAATAAACTGGTATGTTTCAAATAATATTAAAAAAAATTAATGGAGGTAAGGTAATCTTTCATAAATTAAAATTATGTTGACAAACATTTTTATAATTAGAGGTATGTTTTATAAGTTTAATCTTTTGCAGAAAGATTTTAAAGTCCACCAAAACAATTTTAAGTATGTGCAGGTAGGACAATCGGTACAGATGTCATATTCGCCCCATATTGGCGCAATTTTTTCTGACGCCAATGCCAAAGTGTCGTTATTTTGCTTGATGTGGTAACCCGGATTATGTTGTTTATGCTGTTGATGTTTTCGCCAAATTGGCAACCGAAAAAAATCACGCCAATATGGGGCGAATATGACATCTGTACCGGACAATCAACTTTTAAAGGATTAATATAACTGTTTTTGTATTTAAATGTAGTTTAAAGTCTCATGACAGTTGATGGAATTTAGGCCTAATCTAAGTGAAAGCATATGTAATTTTATACTAAATCATTGCTTAGGATAAAATTCTTTTATGAGGTTTTCATTAATGTTACACCCTATACTATTTTAACAAATACATATATAGTCAGCTGTTTTCAGTTTCCCATGTCTGATTTTGAGTAGTACTTTAACAAAAAATCAACATTTAACGTTTGAATCAAATATTTGTTTTATTACATTTTGTTTTTCATTTTTTAAATATATGTATGCATGTATTACATTATTTTCTCTTTTAATTTTCTAGTTGCTTTAGCTGCTACAGTTGATAGAAATGCAACAAGGATGGTGTGAATAGATGTTAAGCCGTATTATCTGTTCATCAGTTATTGTCACTAACATTTTGACGATCGGTACAGAAAGCAGCAAAGTCAACTAATTTCTAGTAGAGTTGCAGCTTGTTGGTTCCTTACTTCTGTGTTGGCCCGTTGGAATGTGCCTGGGGGACTATTAGGTTAGAAATAATCTTTAGTCCTTTGGATGCAAACTTGCAGGCTAAAACACATTTTATATTCTGCATGGATGTGGAAGCTACGCTTCTTTTTTATTTTGCTTTATTGCCTATCTTTATGAAAAGTAAGTCACTTTTTGCTTAAATTTTTTTTTATGTTCTATTATGTACTGCAATGTAAGAGTAAATTCAATTTAATGTTTTCTGATTCAAAACATTAATTTTTAAAGGATTTAGTAATTATCAATTACGTAAATTAGAACAATCGCTTAGATTAAAATAAAGACTTTAATATAAAATTAGATTATTGGGTATTTTTTGGTTAGCCGCAGCGCCAGTGTTATATATACATATATGCACATGTTGTATATATACACACACATATATATATATATTATGCATATATAACACTGGCACCTGGCTAACCGATTATTGTTTAAGAAAACATGCTAATATAAGCAAGCATTAAAAAAAAAAAAAAAAAAAAAATAAAGCATCTTTTTATTAGACTACTCAAATAGAACAGAATATTTATAAATAATGTGGAGGTGAAAACAAATTATAAAAGCATGTGGCATTGACAGAAATATTCTGTTCTTTTCCTTTAGATGGATACCACTTTGTGCTGAATGTAAATGTTGGCTCAGAATTTGCAGACATGTATAAATGGCTGTACAATATATTAATATATCATGCATTCACCATTTTTTACTTTTGGTTGCAGATTTTTTAATTAATTTTCTTTCACTTTAGGAACCTGTTCTAAACGTAAAAATGTCCTCATTAAAAAACTGCAAGCAAAATTAAAAAAATAAAAATCGAATGTAGAAATTTACAGCTATCTGATGACAAAATATATATATATATATTGAAATGTAAATAATATTTTTTTAAAGAATCTTCCCATAGGTTTAACATTAGCTTGTGAGTGTCTTTGCATGAAAGGATGGAAGCCTTAACCTATTGATCATACTGATGGATTACAAAAACTAAGAAGAATGAAATTAAATTTTGCAACTCTTAATAATTTAAAAAGAAATGGATGGAGTGCAAAGTCTTTTTTGCATATTTTTAAGTATAAGAACTGAATTTTTTTAAAACAAGACTATACTCTTCTTGAAAAATTTCCTTGAATGTAGAATTAAAACATTTCTTTCATTACAGTATTTATTTTTCATACCATTTAAAATATTTTCATATTATAGTATTTTATAAATAAGAATAATACATATATAGATATCTAAATTGTCATAACATGTTTCTTTAGATCGAAGACATCCTCTTCTTCGAAGAGGAAGTATATTATTTTTACATTAAAAAAAAATTTCCTTTTTATAATCTAGAAGACAAGCAAATACAAAAGTACTATATTATTATGTTTTCCATTATTCACAAAACCGATGAATGAGGAAATACCTTTTAATTCCTCTTCTCCTTAGATTAATAAAATGTTTAGAATACACTCCCTCCCCTCCCTCATGAAAAAAAAAAAAAAAAAAGCTATGCCCTGCTTCTAGCAAATTTTTCTCTTCTGATGCTGGTGAGATATTTTTCCAAGTATGAATGATACCTGTGTTGTACAGTGCTGCCATCTCTTAATTGATTTTAGCATTATTTTGAATTTTATATACTGTAGCATGTTGTTATGTACAAACTATGTCATTGAGCTGTTTTTTCCATTTTTTTTTACAAACGCAATAGATCTTTCAGAAATGAGTGTCAAAGTGGGCGTTTTGAACCGAATTTCCATGCGAAGGGAGAAAGAGTACTCAAGAGCGGGTGAAAAATGGGTTTGTCACGTGATCGAATTCGCTTATAACTCAATAGGCAATGGATGGATCCAAAAGTGGAAAAACAGTTCTATTCCAAATCATTTCCATGGCCAGGCTTTCCAATTTTATATGTTTCCGTTTAAAAATGAATTTTTAACTATGTCAAAATGTTTTGCACTTGTTGAGCAGAGCAGTTAAGAACAGCCTTAAACTAAAGAAAACCAAAAGCAGAAAAGATTCTAATGAAGCTATAAATAACTTCTCTAAATTTTACAGTTTATCTTTAAATAGCTTTTATAGTAAATATTGTCTCACATAATTATCAGTTCTACATTCTAGATTTAAAAATTCAGCTTGAAATATAAAGCTTGGAAAAGACTTTTTTACAGAAGGTGGGGAAGCTAAAAGCAGCCTGCCAAAGTAAAAGTTCTTAACTACAGAATGACACAATCAATAACAGTTAAAAAATTCATTTACACTTTTTTCGACTGAAAATATCAAAAAATTCATTTACACTTGTTTTGACTGAAAATATCATATGCAATATTTTGAAAATTAGTGTCAGTCAGATATATGTGGAGCAAACATGCAAATCATGCTTTCTCCTTTAGATACAAATTTTCAAAAAACACAAAAAACTGATAAATAATAAAATAACTTGTATTTAATTCTCATTTTTATTGCGTATTTTTATTACTGTTTAGTAGAAAGAATTGCAAGCATACCTAAGATATTAAACATAAAACAAATTAATAAAATTCATTTAATATTTGGAGAAATCACGTTTTGACCGAATTCAGAGGAGGAAACATGTTTTGATTGTTTGACAAGTGGATAAAATGCTTTTTGAATGAAATAAGTTCTAACTCACAAATAATACAATAGCATTATTTTATTTGAATAAATACCGAATTTCAGTTGATTATTGTTGAAATAAAATGACAGATTATGGTACCTAGTAGTATTCATTAAATATTTATTAAATAAATACTCGTTTGCCAGAAATCCACTTCAAATTTTAAAACCAATATCTTCATCTAGACAGTTATACACATCCCCCTCTTCTTTATTGCAGGCTTATCAATCATGGATAATGTGGTTGTATCATTTGAATATATCATCAGGTTGATTTTGCCACTGTTCACTATACATTACCTTCAAAAGTTTTTTAACATCTTTGTTCTTTTCAACTGGTATGGCGTGGCTAAGAGGAAGATATTCTAAAACAACCCTTTGAACAAGGCAACAGTAACTCACTTTTTAAGAAGATTTACATCATATTCTTCATTTAGATCTTGAAATCTATAATTCTGGAAGCCTTTAACTTTAACAGTTCTCTTATTTTTTTCTAAAACAATCCGTTTCAATTGTGATATGTATGGTAGGTTTCGAAAGTACACATTAAGTGACAACTGTGATTGGCAGACTGGAGAAATCACTGCTTGATTGAATGCAGGCTTTGGAGGAAACACTCTTTGATTGAAACGTCAAGTTTTAAAATTGATTTATAATCGGAGAAAAATTTTTTTTAGTAAAAAATACCATTTATTTCTGTGCAATTTAACACAGAGTTCATAAAAATAACAATAACTCAATTTTTATTTTTTTGTGAGAAAACACGGTTTGAATGTTTGCTCCACATATGAAAATATCAAACTTCATGATATTTTGAAAATAAATATCAGATATATATCATGTATACATCAAGATATATATCACCGAACCCCAGGGACCTGGAGCTGGAGCACAGGGAAAACACAACCCAGAGCGCTCCGGAGCTGTGTTTTCCCTGGAGCTGGAGCTCTAAATTTTCCCCTGCCCCACGCTCTTTTAGTTTTTAATAGTCCTTTAAATCTTTTTTTTTTTTTTTCAGTCTTAAAATATTTTAATTACATCGTTATTCAGTATTTTAATTATATCATTTTTTGAGCTTGTTGTTTTATTAGAGATGGAAAACTTCTCACAAAAACATAGTAACACTACTTCACTTCTTCTTTCTACTTGAGCTAAGTGACAAAACTATTTGAAAACAAATATGGCCGCCTGTTGTTTACAAGTGCAGTTGTACAATTTTGGTTGTTTGAAAAGTGTGGAAGAATTTTAAGATTTTTGTGTTTAAAATTCCACCAAACTTTCTAGTTTAAAAGTAAAAGCTAAAAGATGTCATATTTTCTGAACAAGCATTTCAAGTTTGATGAGAAGAAAAATGCATTTTGTCAGATCTTTAATGAAGGTAAAGAAGGAAGAAAGAATTTGCGAGCAAAAAATTAAATGTGTAAATTAAAATCTGTAACTCAAAAGCGCGGAGCCGAGTCGGAGCAGTTGCCGGAGCCACAGTATTTTATCCAGGAGCAGAGCTGGAGCATCAAAAATTGTTCAGCTCCGGGTCACTGCTGAACCCAATTCAATATCTTTTTCTTGTTAAATCCACTGTTTACTTTAGTAGAATTCATTTGTATTTTTTTAAGAAGTGTGAGCTGTATTATCATTAAACTGTGAATTTGTCTTTTAATTATTAATTAACTTATTTAACTATTAATCTTTTTACACTATTTTATTTAACTTGTAAATATGTCAAGCTAGAATTATATAATAGATTTTTTACTCACTTCTTGATAGTCCAGAATTATAAAAAATATGTACACAAGTGTGCTTCTGACGATAATATTTTAAGGAACTTTATTGTAATATAAGAAATGAATTTTACGGCATTTTTGAGTTAGCCACAGGTGATAAATCACCAAACATTCTTTATAGTTACAAGTTACAACAACAACAGAGTTAATTATGCTCCAAACAACATACCAACAAAATATGCCAACTGGCTGTGAAATAGTAACAACAAAATATTTTAAAATTCTTAATTGTAGAAAATAAAATGTAAATAAAAAATAATGAATAATATGTATTTTTATAAATCTGCTTTTATCAATTAATAGCTTAATATTAAGTAAATTATAAGTTAAGAAAACAATTTAAAGATTCCGAATACATAGTTTTTAAAATGCTTTTTTCCCCTTTCCTGTTGTCATATCTGAAAAAAAAAAAAAATTATAGAGCAAGTGTAATTTTTTTAAATAAATTCGGCAATTCATGCTTTCTTATCAAATGTAAATCAAACCGGTGAATTTTCAATAATTAGAGTCATGCCAAATTCATGTATTGTAACAAGTTTTTTGGACCAACATGATTTGCAGTCTTGAAATTAGACATGATTTTTATAAATATTGAATGCTTTAGGGGTGGTGGTTAAAGAAAAAAAAACTATTTTTGATACTTGTGTATTATTCGGTCCAGGTCATACTCACTGTGCCAAAAATATTACAGTAACTACTTTTTTTTCATTTTAAGTGCATATTATATAGTTGCCCTATTAAAGGCGATGACAGAAATATTTATATACATATAACTAGATAATATGATATAGCATACTATATATATACATATATAGACATAATATATTATATTCATTCTGGTGAGCATAATTAATCGCTCAAAATAAAACTACCATCGTTAATATCATTTATTGCTAAAAGCCATCATTTTGATGTTATGTATTTAATAGATGTATACTAAATTGCTGTTTTGTATTATTCCAGTTTGCTTTTATGTTATTTATTCTTTTTAACGATATTTTGTATTAAATTACCATTTTGAGCCATTTTGGACAATTCACAATGATAAACAAAACTGGCAATTGACAACCATTTTTGGAAATCTCTTTACCTGGCCCGGATAAATAAATATCCTGGCCCAAATAAACACAAGTACCCTATTTTTACTTTTATACTTGTCCAGTAACAATGCAACAACTTTTTTCATATTTTAATTTTTAAACTAGCTGAGAGATAATAGAATGTGTTTTATTTGCATGTTATGGATGGAGAGATATTTAATAGTGTAATCCTTGTTATGCCGTTTGATCCTGTTGTTTAAATTCACAACACTTTTGGGCACTTTATGTCAGCCAAGCACATCAGATAAATCGTTAAATATCGTTCCTACAGGAATTATTAATTTCTTTTGAAATATAAAATTTTTATTCATTTCATTAAAAAAAAAAAAAGAATAAATTAAATACAACAAACAGCATCGGAGTATTTCAGCATCAAGGCGTTGTTTCTAAGTCACACAAATGAAAAATAAAAGGTTCTATTGCTGAAAGGAAAAAATATTGCAAGATTTACACCCAACTAACATTGAAGTATCCTTTTTATGACCTACTGACAGAACCAGGGAATTGCTCAAGGCAAACATTATGACTCCTTCACAAAATTCTCCTAAATAAAAACAGAAACTCTTCACAAAATTATTTTCCATAAAAGTGACTTCAAACTATACGGAAAAAAATTGTAAGGATTTAAGATGTGGGTAATTTGTAAACAAAACAAACTCACAAGAAAAGTAAACTTCAGAAAGAGGGGGAGGGCAAAGGAATTTTAAATGCCAGATTTTTTGTTACAAAAGTTTATTTTTCTCAAATCTATAATAAAAAAAAAACGGGTACCAACACAAGAAAGAAAAACAAAAACTGCCATTGACCCCTAATGTAAAATTATAAAGTAAAATTTACAATTTTAAATATTTATTATGGTTATCTATAATTTATTTTGCCCTTTTTCTGTGAAGTTCTTTTTTTACATACAAAAAGTAGATGTGTACCTACATTGGATAATTTTAATTGTAGTAATGATATAATATGAGAAATATCCATTGTGTCTAAATATCAGTTTCATCGCCAATCAAATTATTTGCCTCTAACACAGGATATTAATACAGCCTGATTATTTTTATAGAGTGCTAATAACTGAAGAGCTTAGATGATAAAAGCAGTGTATGACATTTAAAAAAAAAAGGAAAAGAGTTGATCATGTGATTGAAGATAATCGATGATCCTCTACCATCTGTTAAATTACTATTTGAAAAAAAAAACAATACTCACAGAGATTTTAATTGATAAAAGAGGCATTTGACAGTAAAAACATTGTAATTATCCAATTTATTAGTTGATTTTCTGAAAGTATCACTTAACACCTTTATCAATCTAGCTCTTCAAATAATAGAATTAAATATTTACCCAGGGCAGGCACTACACATTTTGCTAACTCTTCTAATATGATAATGTACTTATAACATAATGTAGGAATCAACCAACACATATTTAATTAAAATGTACTTTGAAGCAGCCTCATGTACAATAACAATTTTGGGTAAAGTATATCACTCATCACTGTATCTCTGAAGTGAAAAATTACCTCTGAGTTTTAAAATTAATCATTAAAACATTGATTTATTAACAGTAATTTTTAAATAAAAACAATATTTTATTTATTTCAGTGTATAACTGCACTGCCACAAAATACATATGTACAGCACTGAATGAGCACAGCACTGAAATGAACATCAGAAACACATATTTAGGCTTTTAATTTGTCATAAGAAAAGCTAAAAAATAATTTTAGATGCGAGCTACATGGTATCAAAACTACTGACAGATAAAATGACCTTCTGGATTATTTCTAAATCTTTAGATTCACGAGCGTCATTATTTAAAAAATTATTGTTTGAATCCACAAGGTAATAATAAGTTTCGTTGATTTTTTATTATGCATAACAAGAGCTTGTATAGACATTGATTTGTGAGGCATTATTTTCAAGACTCTTTAGCGGCGAAAACCCGTCAAAATTTGCGATTATGCTCTATACAAAGTGTTTACTTTTGTTTTTTATTGAACACATACAACTTGTGTGCTTGACATCAAATATTTGCTACTAATATGACAAGAGGAATTATATTTTATCTTGTGTTGTTTATAACTGAGACAGCTGATCGATCTGTAGACTGTAGACGCATGCGCAGTAAAAACTTGCCTTTGATTGGTTGGCGTAAGGGTTTATCTGTAACCAGTGAAAACGCTCTTAGGTTAAGGTTTTGGGTACCTGAGGATTTTTAGGTCGTTAGAACGACCAGTGAAAACGCACCTTTAGACGAAGGCGAAGCAGTGTTAAAATATTCTTCACGGCTAATGCTGCTTTTCTGCTATTTACCCGCAGCTGACGTCACATGGTTAAAGTCCATTGAGGCGTAGTCGCTTAACGCCTTAGTTTACTGTACGAACGTACCGTGGTTCGAAACTCGATAGGACTAAGTTGAAATTTTAATTATTTCATTTTTGCTATTTTAAGAAATTTATTCTTCTTTTAAAGGATCTAACGTAAAAAAAAAAAAAAAGTTTTGCATTTGTAAATCAATATGGCAATAAGTAAATAAATACATACAGCAAATATTGTTAACCCATTAAACGCCAACGCTCCCGTTGCGGGAACAACTATCTATTAATTTTTTTCTCAAAATATTTTTAAACTATTTAAAAAATACATTTTGTATTGAAAAGTTAATAGTATGGAGTCTAATATATATTTTTTTCAGAATGATATATTATTTTTTCGATTTTTTGCAGATTTTTTTTTAAAGAGAACTTTTGGGTTTTCGACTATCTCAAGTAAAAACAGTAAAAAGAAAGAAAAAAAAAATCTTTATTTTTTACAAGTATGGTGAATATTTAAAGTCAACATTTCAACTAACAATTCATTCCTAACCCGAAGTAAATATACCCATTTTAAGTGATATTAGAGAGTTTTCTTTGAAATGTTCCCACAACGGGAGCCTTGGCGGCTTGTGCTTACACTTCCGTCCCTTTGTCTGCAAGCGCGCTTCCATAAAGAAAGAATGTGTTTCTAGGCAGTTAGTGAAAAGAAATTAGTTAAATTTTTTGAGGAAAAAAGGGGGATTTATGGACCATATGACTATTAGATATAGTGATTATAAATTGTGTTCAAGGGCATTTTGTATTCATTTTTATGAACATCAATATATTTCAGTTTTCTTGGGCATGGACGTGTAATATTATATGAAAAAAAAAAAAAAACAGAACCTCTTGTACAAGATTAGATTTAATAAAAAGAATCACTAACACCTTAAAACAAATAAGTTATATTTATGATGTTTATATGTTTTAGAAATAAAAAAATATATTATTTAAAATATGAAAGAAAAAAATAAAGGATTGTAAATTATGACTAAAACATTAAAATAAAAAATTTTGCAATTTCTTGTAACAAGATATTTGATCATAAGTAAAGGTATAATAAACTAGTACTTAGCAGCTACTTTTGAAATAGGCTTCCATAGGCAGATTCATAAACCAAATACAAACAGAAAAATTAATTCAGAATTGTTTAATTTTATATTAATTTTACTAACGGCGATAATCTTGTAGACCAATTTTTAAATACCCGGAAGCCACTTATTACAGAAATAATAAAAAACAATGCATTTTATTAAATAATTTGAATAGCGTAGCGTGGTAATAGTAGCGTGAAAACATTTTTTTTTTTTTTTTTTTTTTTTTTTTTATGAAAGATATCTTAATTTCCATTTGTAAAACAATTGCTTTAGTTTAAACAGATAAAAGAGAAACTTTAATACATCATTTAGGAATATATATAGTTATAATTAACAGACAACACGTGTCGATGCAATAAACTACTTTAATATAAGTACATAGAAGATAGAATAAACCTAAATGTAAAACATATAATATGTGTGTGTGTGTGTATGTGTGTCTGTGTAGTGCATAATGCAATATAATGTTAAATCAGAATTTTCCTTGAAGGTCTGTAGACAACGTGTAGGGAAATAATAATAATAAAAAAGTAAGGGTGGCTTTATATATCTGATATTTTGACTAATTGTTCAAAAAAAAATTAATGAAAGTGGTTTTCAGATATTAATATTAAATTTTTAATATATGTATTTTTAGTAATTATTTATATGTTTGTATAAAATTGTTTGCAACTTGCCAAAAATTAAGTTTCTATTAACTTTTCTAACTGCAATTACATTGGGACAGGAGAAAATAACGTGCGGCTCATTCCAATTCGGAGAGAGGTTCAACCCCCATTAGACGCCAATGCTCCCGATACGGGAACATGCTATATATTCTAAACGGTTACAGTTATTCAAAAAATTTCAACTGATTTATCATATTGTCCTCTTATGCATACAAAAAAAATATATAAACTTTATTTAGTTAACGCACTTAATATAGCGGCGCTTAATGGGTTAACGTTAAAACAATTGAATTATTAAAAGAAAACAAAACAAAAATTACACATAAGTGAATCGAATTATGAAAAACAAATTACTACATTTAATAAATATCATTGTTCAACGTATTTAATTAAAAGTAATTTTGTATTTTTTTGTTGTTTTTTACAATTTTAAGGGTTTCTAATTATTCTTAATTTTAAATCAATTGAATTGTTTGTGAAAAAAAATTATACATAAATTAATCGAATAATAATAATAATAATAAACTACATTTTAATTTGTCCAATCGATTAAATTAACTTTTTTCTTTCAATTTTAAGAGGTTTTTTATATCTATACAAATAAAAACATTACTTTCACTTATAAAAACTGTCGCTAGATAGCGGCCAAAGTTTTTTTTTCTAAAGATATAAAATGATACAAACTTGGCCGTGCAAAGAGTCTGTCCGTTCCGGTAATAATTCCAATACAGGGGCCCCACTAGAAGTAAGATAAAATAAAACTTGCTTAGACGGAAACGCAACGACCAGTGATAAATTCCGTTTTATGCAGGCTCTTTAAATTGATCAATGCATACTTGCATTTTTTGGGGGGGGGAGCTAAAACCTGTTTTTTTTTCAGTTTTATTGCACGATTCCTTTATAAACAGGCTTTACTCTATCAGAAAATCTATTTGCTGGATAGTACCTTTATAAAAATCTATATAGTAGTATTTTCTTGCAATTTTGTTATTCCTTTTTCAGTACTACAGTTTATGATGTATTTGTAATCACTTTTTCACCTAAAAATTTTAAATAAAAATTCAAAATTGCGCTACAAATTTCAGGTTTCTTTAACACGACAGTAGTCGCGGGTCGGTCTTTTTGCCGCCCATATGAATTATGTTCTCCTAACACGTATCAACTTACAAATAGAATAGAGAACTACCATGTAGCTGACTTTAAATGTTTCTGAACCACCACAGTGAAGTATCAAGAAATCTCTGTTTTTTTTGTTCAAGTACATTTTTACAAGCAAAATTAAATTTTGTGGAAATGTCTACTCAACGATCCATAATGGCAAATTATTTTTCCTTTTTTCATTATTCCAAATATCATGAATAAAATGTATATTTTAAGAACTGCAAATTTATAACTTCGTTGAAATGTAATATTCAAATATTAATCAAAGAACGTGTCTTATTTTGCATTTTTGTATGCGGGGACCCGGCGGCAAAAAGACCGTGCGCGACTAATAACGTTCTGAAAAAAAGACGAGACTACTGTCGGGTTAAAAATATTATTACTGGCCCGGGCAACGCCGGGCTGGGCAGCTAGTCTCGTAATATGTTAATATCACAATTTTGGTTTATTAACAGCATTCTATCTATCACGAAAAATATAAAGAAACTGATAAATCATTTTTAAATAAATAAAAAGAAAATTGTTTAAAAGTTAAAATCTTTAGATCTCCAATTGAATTGTTAAATTGTATCAATCAACCTACCAAATAAAGCATAACCAATAAAACATAAGCACAAAATGCACAATCACGTGATCAAATCATCCACATAATTTTTCTGGGTTGCGCGCGTAAAGTATTTGTGTGGTTGATTCAACGCCGATCAAACTGAAGAAGATAAAGTAGGTCACGTGATGCGTGTCCCGAATATTTTGAATTTTATCCAAGTGAACATAGGCATCTATTCCTGTTACGAAAACCATGTTTCTGAAGGATAAAGAAATATAGTCGTTGGTTTTACCTGTTTTGAACCATAAAAATAATGAAATAATTGAATAATTTTAAAATTCCTTTTTCCATAAGACCTACTCCATGGCATAAACTTCTCAGCACACGCGTGCGGCGTGAGCTGCACTTCTGAACAGACCCATGCTAAAGAGTATTCAGAAGCATAGAACGATTAGAAGCATAGATCCCTTGATTTCAGCATCATTGCACATTTAAGGGATACAACATTTTAGCGTTGTTTCGATAGCAGATTTCCACACTATGTATTCTAGACGCTGTATCCAAGATCCTTTCTTGAACGTACTGAACATTTATTTCATCTCCGACAAAAGACCCAATCCATGTTCCTGTACCCTGAACTCGCACGCGCGGCGCACGTTCATCTTGAACACGCCCAAGGATTCTTAACGCTCTCGGCGCCATCTATCGGGGTTATTTTTAACTAAAATTTGAAATTTATGTATAAGATTCTTACGATTTTTTTATTAAACATACCACTGGTTTCATGTTTCTATCTATCACCGTTTCCGAGTTATTGATTTTTAAAGTTAGGTGTCCTTTGTGAAACACCCTGTATTAAGTTCTATAATACTAAACTTTCCTTTGTTGTATATATTATCTAATTCTGTAGAGAAAACAATATATGAAAATTCCTTGTAGTAATAGTAATTAACTAATTTTGCAGTCGGATATATTTCGTCGTAATTGTCAACTGTATCTTGCCGCATCATATATATATATTGCATCTTGCCATCTGGTAAAATAAATCTTTGGTGGTAAAATTTTCTAAAAATTTCAGACCCCTGATAAGAGTCTTTGTACGATAGCAAATACAGCAAGATTGAATTTAGCGAGAAAAATAAAATTTTTGAAAAGCACTGTCTAGCCAGGGGCGCCATTTGAGGGGGGCTGGGGGGGGGTAGGGAATAGGCCCCTTCCGAAGGAATTTCATATTTCAGGAAATTTATCAATCATCAAATGTCAGACTCAAACAAAAATTCAAAAATTGCTCAAACGCAAAAATAACTTATCAGATGTGATTGCAATAAAAACATATGAATTAAATAAATACTTTATGCACAGAAATTAATAATTATCAAAAAAAGTTTCCTAAAGACTTAATATTTGAACTTCCTTAAGGTGAAACATATATCGTTAATAAGTACTTTGGCTAATTTCAAAAATACATGTGAGAATTTTTTTTTATCAGTTGCTTCTCAGCTGTGTGAAAATTGATCATAGAAGAACTCGTCCCCTAAGGTCTAGAGTAGTGGAGTATTTTCAGTTAGGTTTTTTTTTGAGGGGGGGGGGGATATAATTCAAGTTCTTTATTATCCGTCTTTTTTTTACTTTTTTGGATTATTTGTGTCATTTATTGCAATCATTGCGATGTTATCAAATTATTTAATTATTTGCTTTATTAAATCATATTATATACGGTACACTCTCAAAAATTTCCAACGCCTAGTACTGGAATCTGCGCGCACCCTACAAAACAATTTCTTCAACCCGAAAACTGACAGACAGCCACCAAAACCAGAAGTAATAGAAATTTACTCCATATTTTAACACATTTATAACAAAGTAGTCTATAATTTTATCCATTATGTACAAAAATGAACACATGTATATCCGTTAATGGTCAGGTCAATATATAGTTTTTTCATTTGAAAAATAGCCTGCACTTCTTTTTGAAAAACCCGGTCATCCCGATTAGGACCAAAAGAAATAAAGCACAATTTGAAATGCTTAAAATCTGCCTCATCCGCAACGAAGAAAAACGTCAACCTGTCCTGTTGCAGGACTGTAATTTCATGTAAATACGAATACCGCTGAAAAGATTTCTCTTGAAAGACAGCATGACCCGAAATGAAAGAAAATTAATCCTTAATCCATATTTTAATACAATTATTGTAAAAGAAGTCTATTATAATATTTTTAATATAAATTTTAACTTTTACGTAGAAAAATGAAGATATATACATAGTATTCATTAATACTCAAATATGTAGTTTTTTCATCTGAAAACATTCAGAATTTCTTCCAAAAATCGGATTAACATGAACACATCTCAAAATAGTGAAAATACAGTCCGAAACAATTAACACTTTACCTTAATTTTACTTGAATTTTACTTAATTTTAATAAATACTTTATGCACAGAAATTAATAATTATCAAAAAAAGTTTCCTAAAGACTTAATATTTGAACTTCCTTAAGGTGAAACATATATCGTTAATAAGTACTTTGGCTAATTTCAAAAATACATGTGAGAATTTTTTTTTTTATCAGTTGCTTCTCAGCTGTGTGAAAATTGATCATAGAAGAACTCGTCCCCTAAGGTCTAGAGTAGTGGAGTATTTTCAGTTAGGTTTTTTTTTCAAGGGGGGGGGGGGGATATAATCACTAATGAAAATTTTCTTATCGCTATAGATCACAAAATTTAGAAATTTCGTGACCTATTCATGACGTTCGTTGGCTGATTATCTCATGACGGATTGAATTTCATGATTTTTTTTCGCGATCATCTGAGAAATTTGCAGTTTTTTCCGCGATCGTTTCACAGAATTCAAGAGTTTTTTCTGCAACCGTTATACGAAATGTATTTTTTTCTAACGACCATTTGTCGAAATTCACAATATTTTTCCGCGACCAACTGACGAAATTCCATATTTATTTTCGCGCGATTTTTTGACAAAATTCGCGATTCTTTTTCACTATCATTTGTTGAAATTCGTAATTTTGTTTCTGCCACCGACTAATAATATTTGCGATTTTTTGCGCAATCTTTTGACGAAATGCGCGAAATTTTTCGCAATACTTTTATGAAATTCGAGATTTTAGTTTATGCAATCATTTGACGATCATGCAATCATTGCATTTCTCTTCGCGATCTCTAATAAAATTAACGATATTTTCCACGATCGTTTGAAGAAATTAGCGATTTTTTATGCGACCATTTGGAAACTTTTTTTTACAAAATTTGCAAAATTCGCGATTTTTTTCTGCGACCCATTGATGAATTTATTTTTCGGAATTCGAAGGAAAAAAAATCACGGACTTTCACAAAAATAAAAAAAAATTGTGGGATAATCAGAGACAAAATCACGCAGAGCATTTTTTATTGTTCAGGATTTTCCCATTTTCTGTGTGATTTGTGCAGTTCTGCAAGTTGTGCAATTCTGCAAGTTCCCTGTTCCTCAAAGGAAAATTTTCCTTGTCCTTCTCCAGGAAACTCTTGAAATGGCGCACCTGTAGTAAAATGTGAAAAAGGGAGTCGAAATGGACTAGAAAAAAGTTCCATTTTAGACAGGTCTCCGTCTTAGCAAGTATAATTATGCGATGATTTTTCATCGAAATTTGATTTTTCCCCTTCTAGAAAGAAATCTGTTTATAGATGGGTTTCGTTTTCGCAAGTTTTACTGCATTACATCTCTTTTCAGAACTATACTGTAGAGTGGATGGTTTAACAGTCTTTGAGCATACCTGTAAAAATGGAACCTGTCTATAAGAGAATTCTGTCTTAAAAGAAAAATTTTCATATCCAATATATTAAAATTTTACCTGCCAAGACAGAAGTTTATTCGGATTTCGTATAGCAATTTTCGAATTTTTCGGAAATCTTGTATGTAATTTTTAGTGTATTTTAGTGATTTGCTACTATTTTTCCACATTAGTGAAAGGAATCAACTTTCAATTTTCGAATACAATATATATATTTTTTCTCTTTTCAAAATTTGAGAAGCGATTTAAAATTTTTTCGCGATATCTTATTGTGATTTTCAGAGCTTTTTCGTAATTCCTGCTGTTTTTTGACGTACCCGGGCAACGCCGGGCAAGTTCGCTAGTAACATAATAAAAAAGTCTTAGAACACAATCCCCACATACAGTGCGATAAATACGCCATACAAAATTCGAAATTTTTTCTTTGGTTACCATTTCACTTTCATAGAAATTTATATTTAACAACAACAATTAAAAAAAAATTGTGAAGACTGATAAAAAAGACAAAGTAATTTGTGAAAGATGTTGGAAAACGTATTCGAATTTCTAAGGCGACGAAAATGAAGCTAAAACTTCTGTGGAAAAAAAAGAAACAAGTAAATAAATACTTTCAGAAACTCATTATTAAATTATTATTAAAAAGTATAAGAGTTATATCTATTAAATTACATATAATATTTATTTAAATTTAATACTAATGTTAGTTAACTAAGCTCACTTATTTCCAAACAGCGCTATTCCTAAAATTTTGCAAACGAACTCTTATAGTTTAATAAGTGCTTGTAAACTCTAAAATTCTCAAAATATATTAAGAATGATATTACCATTTAAGATGTGTTGTTTATGAATGTTATATTTTGAATTAATTAATAATTCTAAGCTGTAAAAATTATTCTTTTATATTTCGTGTATTAATTCATGTAGTTAATAATTCAGTATGTTAGACTTTGGGTTTAATTGCCCGATAGATGTTTCTCAAAAATGCACCTATTTTAGTTATTTTAAACTTAAAAATGTTAATCAGTAAATGCAGGTTTAAAACATTTTTTTAAATAATAAATGTGTAATAATCTTGGAAATTATGAAGAAGCTAGTACTTATTAAGCAATTACAGCAATATTTTAATAATTTAAAAGAAAGTAATGAAATAAGTTTGTCCTTTTATAAAAGTCATTAAAACAATCCATTTTTTTTTCCTCCACGAAATATATATAAGAAATTTAGTTAACAATTGATATTAGTCGAATTTTTATAGAAGTGCAGTTTATAGATACTACACTATATAAAAAAATGTTTTTGTGCGTTTTTGCATGCTCTGTTTTCTTGGTATTTTTTATGGAGTCCTTGGCATAGCACTTATTAAACTATTGGTTAATTGAATAATAATTCTTTTATGATATTTTAGCAGTAGCGTTTGTTTGGAAACAAGTGAGCTTAGTTAACTAACATTAGAATTAAATTTAAATAAACATTATATACAATTTAACAGTTACAACACATTATTGTTTCTTTATACTTTTTAATAATAATTTAATAACGAGCTTCAAAAAGTATTTATTTACTTGTTTCTTTTTTTCCACAGAAGTATTAGCTTCATATTTTTTGCCTAGAACAACTAATATCTCTTTCCAGAATTAGATACACAAGAAATCTGGAAAGCCGCTTGAACTGAATGTTAATTGTTAAGAGTCAATGCTAATGTTAAGTCTGACAAACTGCTCACTTGTATAAACTTTTACAAGCTGCTCATATTTTAAAGTTTCTTTGTAATGTAACAACACTGATTTGCTTTCCTAGTGCAATAAAATTCCTCTTTTTGTTATACTAATATGGATATTCTTATCCGCATATGTATGTCTTATCCCATAAACAAGGTGGAAAGGCAAAGGAGCTGAAACTCCTCTTCTCCAGACCCTGAGACGAAACTAAAGATTTAAAATCTCCAAAAATTTTAAAAAGTCCATGTTTTAGAAGATTCTTAGAAAAGAAGAAATTTGTGGAAAACATTGATTTTATCTGAGATTTTTCAATTTTTTTTCTTGTTATATTAAAAATATTATGTTTAATGTTTGTTAATTAAATCAAAAATTATAAATAGAACTTATTAACTAATAGCTTTGAATAGAACTTAATAGAATAAATAATAAACTTTATGTAGAATTTAAAGAAAGAATAGAGTTTATAAGTCAAAAATTTCATCTTTGTCATATTCATTACTGCCGTAATATGAAGTAGGTTGATCGAGTAATTTAATCGACTAACTCTTTGGCTATGAACTTATTTTTTTATTAAAAATTGCTGCAACTAGTGACGATTTTTCTTTTTATTCTAATCGAAGTACTTAAAAAATAATCTTTTCTGGATACTGGCAATTTCATAAGCAGTCTACCATAAACAAATAATTAGTAAAAAGTAGTACAAAAAAGTATAAAAATATTTGCTAGTGGTAGTTGTGATATTGGTTTGTCGGATCTATAGGTCCGCCGTACTGAAATGCATAAATATTTTAATGAATATATTTGATTTATGTTTCTGTTTAAATTATCAGAAAGGTCAATATTTGCCATCCATCTGTTTTATTAATTGCTTGATTTTGCCCAATTTTCGGTTAACACTGATTGCCTATTCATCAATGTTACCTAAATATACTAAACGTCTCTATGTGCCAAAATTTCCTGCCACAGGTCTAGTCCTGCTCAGAGAAAGTTAAGTTTATATGTAAGAAAATGTCATCATTTTTTTTCAGTTAATTTCTAACATTTTCTTTTCTGTGTATGACTTAATAATAGGAGACAGTCCTTTTAGCACACCAAAAAGTAAAATTTATCGATATCTCAAAAACTAAATATTGAAATGAGCTGTACACTACTACATGCCCTTGTTTTTTATAATCGTGGTTTGATATCTGTGAAAATCCATGTTGATCATCATTCCCAATTTATTGTTTATCAATTTATTAATAATTTTCATAATTCAAAATTAGTTTTTCAATTGAAAAGAAATGCCAGAAATACCTTTGGGTCTATGAACAGTGGTGTAGTCGTAAAAAAAAAACAGAGGGCGCACGTTCTAAGCAGAGGGTATACGCTCCAGGCAGAGGGTATACCCTAATGTAGATATACTATAGCTTTCTTGAGAAATAGAGGGTATACGGTGTTCCTTAAAAAAATCCAGAGGGTATACGGCGTATACCCCCGTATACCCTCCACTACATCCCTGTCTATGAATTGTATGTCATTAAAAATATCCATTTGGCGACTTTTGGGAAGATAATAAATAAGTCTGTCTCATGAATTAATATTAGCAATTTTAAACTTTGAACTCACTTTCTCTACAAAGATTGTAGAAAAAGTATACTATCGACACCATATTACGGGATACCATGGAAACGAAAGAATTTAACAAAAGGAATTAAAAACTACTGTAAAATTGTGTGTTACTTTTGGAAAATTCAAAGCTGATACAATTTTTAATATATGAATGATTTCTATTTCAAACTTTTATTAAAATTGGAAAATCAGACCGACTCCCAGTCAAACTGTACTCTTTAGATCTCTCTGTGGCAATTTGACCGTTAAGAATTATGGTGATGTTCTCTCTCTCTATTTTTTTAATGAATGTAATCTCTAATTTACAAAAATAACTAAATAAAAATAAACAGGGAATGAAATGCATACCAACATGACATAGCAAGAATAAATTTACACCTACGTGCAAATCTGTAGGAAAAATAACAGCCTGAGCCCTGTCTGGGTATTATGAAAGAAAATTTGGCTGCAGTCTATATAATCCACTCCTCAAACATACTATCTTCCCTCCCATCCAAAAAAGCATGATCCTGTATGTGCCACTATATAGCATGCGAGCTTTTCCAAAAGATGGTTGCATTATTATAAGCAGTGTTACCAATTTAGTAGATTTTGGCATTAAAATGATCAGCTAGAATTTCGGAATAGGTACCTCCACTTTATTTAATCACGGAATGATTGTCATTAGATAAATAAAAAATTACTATTCCAAATTTCTGCGTGGTGCATAAAACAAAAATCAGCTAAATTGGCAACACTGGTGGAAATGGAAAGGGGGGGGGGATTAAGTATTCGGAAAAAATAGACTTGCAAAAGGTATCCAGCCTTGCTTTCGCTAATGATGGCTGAACAGTTATATTTTTATTTGTATGTATGAGAAATCGCATTTTTGGTAATCATAGAAATGTTTTTGTAGCATACATCATAAAAGAAACTTTCTATTTATATTTCATACTCTAATGCTTTACATATATATCATATATTCTAGTAGTGGGATCGCCAAAATGACATATGTGAACCTCCAGGAATTGATGGGAAAATATAATTTAAAAATTAATGTAGTATTATGATAAAATACTACAAAAAGGAATATTTTCACACCCAGGACAAACTATTATGCCACATATGATATAAATAATATACATGAAAAATTCTGAAAATGTTATGCATATTACATTTTGGACAATGACTACCGCTTTCAACAGAAATTGAAACTATCGAATAAAACTTAACAGATGAAATTAATGACTTGTTAGTGTATGTGTAAGCTTAAAACCATTTTTAATATTTCCCTTTAAGCGTCTTACGGACGAACATAAATAATACGAGTACATGAAAATGTCCGACAAGCTCTGAAATGGTGCTCCCTTTTTCACTTGCCTCGTACAGGATTGATTTTCAACTAATTCATGTTAATTTCATCCTACCAAAAAGCAAAGAAGAAATAATCTAAATATTGAATTTCATAATGATTTAAGTTTTATATTTATGAATTTTGAAACCAGTATCAAGAATTGTCAATCATACCACTCACAATGTCAATCAGTTTTAGAAATCAATAAAAGTATCAGTATAATGATAATAATTAATTACAAATAAATTAAACATATGTAAAGAAAAAAACATCAGCACATTTTTTGTTGTTTTATAATAGTTAGGAAATGCTAATGTAGTGAATGTCGATAAACAGTTGGAAATCCTTGAAGGGAGGATCAATCAAAAAAGTTTAGCAATCTCTGCTAAAGTATCACATTACAGAGCACAGACAATGAACACTTCACAGAAATTACGAAAAAGCAAAGAATTTTTACGTACATCAGCAGTTTTTCTATGAATCATACAAGATATTTGAGACTGATTATGGAAAAACTGATTTTTATAAAGATTTGAGAGCTGAAAGGGGTTGCACATCTGGAAAAAGGGTAAAATAGTTGAGTGATGAGACTATGCTTATTCAAGTAATTTTTTTAACATCCTTTGTAGGGATGTGATGAATAGTGATTTGCGAATAGCTGATTACCGAATATTCGGCAGCCGAATACCAACTTTTCTTTCAATAAAGAAAATAACTTTTGATTATATACACATATATATTAAAATGGAAAAAATAATTTAAAACAAGTGTATGTTCAATTATTAATCTGTTTAACCCTCTTACCATTTAGCCCGTGTTTTTCCGTTTTCCATAAACAACTTTAATTTGTTGTAGACAAAAATATTTTCGACACAATTGTTTTTCAAGATGTATATCAAATAAAGGGCCATGAATTGTATTTTAGAAAAAAACAGCAAAAGGAAATTTTAATCAAGATTATTTTTATAATCATTTATTTGAAAATGTAGGAAAGCCCTCAAGACGCTCGGAGGGTTACATTTTTTAATAACTCGGTGTATGGTGAAAAACACATGTAACTGACATCTTAAAAATTCTTTCTTATTGAAATCTCTATTACAATATATTAAATTCGTTTTTAAAACGGTAATAGAGATACATTTAAAAATTACTGTTGACAAAATTATCGGAAATTATACATTGTGTTATTTAAAAAAAATAAATATGATGAATAACTCCAGTACCTGACAACATCGCATTTTGAAAAACCAATAACCAATATAAAGTGAAGCCGTGTTTGACACTTTACTTGTGTTGTGGCCGAGTGGTATTGAAAACGGAAATAACGATGTTCCCAGGTAAAAAAATCAGAGAAAAACCTTTAAAAATTTTGAGATTTTGAAGCCATTTTGAAGGTTTCAACGGGTATCTTTAAGGCAAATGAAAACTAAAGGTTATCTTAAGAGAAATATACCTCTTTTTAAAAGATTTCATACAGGTTTATTTCTGTAAGTTATCACCTCCAAATTACCTTCAATGACTTAGAAGATTTTCTTGAAATCACATGAGGTATGTTGAAGGAAAATGAAAATTGTTTCTTTACCAGGTAATATGAAGGTTTTACTTAAAGGTTTTATTATTGCACATTATGGTATCTAAGATTTTGATATGCCCGCATTTCCTCATTAATATTTTAAATTTATTTCGAAATTAATATATTAGATAATTCCCGGAAATCTAACGTCTTCCACCGGTTCAGTCAAAAATTCTTAACTCCCCTCGTTAAAATTTTTAATTAATATTTAAAATTACCATTTTAAATAGCGATATAAAAATCCCATTCTAGAAATAAAAATCTCAAAATTATCTTAAAGTCCCCCTCGTTGAGATTTTTAATTACCATTTAAAATACTATTTTTTAATTCCCTACAAAAAGAAAGAAAAATCTCGAAATTATTTTGAAGAGTCTACTAGTTAAAATTTTTAATTACCCCATTTATGAAGTTATTACGAGCAACAATTTCACCTCTAACAAGCTCAAAACTTTCAATCTCAAAATATTCCCCCTAAAACGAAAAAAAAATAATCACAAAAGTATTTCAAAGTCCCCTTTTTATCCTAAAATTTGTCATAAATTTCTCTTAAATTACCACCAGTAAAAATAACCCCTCGAAGTCTAACACGTACAAAAATTGCACCCTAAAAAAAAAAAAAATATCCAAATTATTTCAAAGTCCCTTTCATTAATATTTAAAATCGTATTCAAACACGCACAAAAAATATTTTAGTTAAATTTCTAAATCTAACGAGGGCCCTCAATTTCCCTTCTCCCTTTTCTAAAAATGTCTTATTTAGTTTTTCATTTTAAGTTTTCGGAAAGAATATATTTTACTGTGCTCTTCTGAATCTGACAAAAAAAAAAGAAATTTTAGTTAATTAAATTTCAAAATACAGGAAGGGATACAATGCACTCCGCTCCCCCCCCCCCTTCTTCCACCCTGCCACTCCTGTCGTCCTAGCTCAAAATCCTTAGTTCCTCTTCAAAACCACCCCACCAGTGGCCGAGAGGTTCTGCTCTCAAAGCTGGTAGAAGGGAGATGCTGGGTTCGAACCCAATCGCGCCCGTCGGCCTAGTCGTTCGGAGTTTTTTTCGTGGTTTTCTTCGAACCTTGGATTTCTTTGCTTAAATACGGATTAGCTTCCCTTTAAAAGACCCCAGGCACCCCCCTTCGGCCCAATATCCCAAAGAGGAACTAAGAATTTTGCACATACTAACATTAAAGAAAAGAGGCTCTTTTAATTTAGTTACTCGAAAATAATACATTTTATATTGTTTTTGAAAACATAACAAAAAGAAATATCTAGTTACTTAAATTTTAAAATCTAGGGAGGGGCAGGGTCCCTCCCCCCCTTTCCTCATTTTGGTAGCGTCCACAATTAAAGCTGAAAAATATAGGTGGGGTTATTACATGCATAATTTGCCCTTATCCTCTATCAGGCGTGAATTCCAGTTTTTATAAAAGTTACTTCTTCAAAAACAAAGTTTTCGTTGCAACATTTGATTTTTGATCATGTAGCTGCCATTTGACATTTGAAGTCCACCGAGGTGGAGAATGCGTTGGGGCCTATAGCTACAATGGCTGTCGCCTCGAATGATCCTTATTATACATAGAAACAACAACAAGTCACAACAATTTTTATTTTCTATTACATATATTATATAACTACAATGGGACATACACAATTGCATAAATGTCTTAACGAGGGACTCGAACCCGGGCCCTCGATTGACAGCAATCCTCATGTAGCTGTATTTCTGACTCCATGTCATGGGAGAATGAGAAGGAAGTTATCAACTCAACACACAGAAAGCATGTTTACTTTTCCGCCACTCGGAAAATAAGCGGGAGTAGTCGTTACGCTGTCGTTTTGCTATTCTATTTTTCCTTTTTGCAGGCTCTTTTTATCTGTATATTAGTCACATTTTAATTAATTTTTAAATGGATATATATATAGCCGTAAGAGGGGTATAAGTGAGACTTGTATTATACTTATTTTTAATATTATAGCTTGATATTTGTTTGGCACTTTGTATTCAGCCATTCATGCGATACTAACCGCATTCGGTAAATCAGATCGCCACGTATAGAAATACTGTGGTATGGAGATAATGTTTTACAAGAAATCTTCGTATATGACTAAAGATGAATTTTTACTATTTTTTAAAATAATAGCGATAAAAATCTCTCAGTTTTAAAAACGGCGTGACACTTCACTTTTCAAATACATCCAAAGAGAACTATTTTATTTTTTGATATTTTCATTAATACGTCTTTTTATTTTTGTGAAAAATCTAGTCATAATTTCTGAATTTCAAAGAATCGTTATGTTCAGTTTCTTGTTTATACTTTTAAGGAGATATATGCATATATTTCTATTATGCATAAAAGTGATAGAAGAATTAAATTACTTCTTGATAATTAAACTTGTAAAAAGCTCAGTTTGGAGGTGGAAACTTTTTGTGAAGGGCCCTTGTTTTGAGGGGGAAAAGTTTGTGAAGGGTCCTTTAAAGGACCTAAGTTCTTTCTAAGCACATCACTGTATTGGAATATCATTTTATGAGTAAGTAATTTGGTTTCTTTAAAAATCAAGCAGCTATAATCTTTTTAGGAACATAGATGCTTGATTAATACTCAGTGGAGGTATAATATCTCTGGCAAATATTTTAGCGGGGTTTAATGTCTCTAGCTGCAATATTCGACTCATAAAATTAATTTTAAAAAAATTATATATTGTAGAATAATTTATAATACAGAATATGAAATATGGGAAAAATAATTTTAAAATTCTTTACATGTGTATAATTATTTTAAATAAAGTAATTTTTTCACGAAAAAACATTTAAAGACAAATTTAGAGCAATAATATTGTTCTATAGTGCATAACATCATTAAAAATTATATATAGATTCTTGGGGCCTTTAACAAACAGGGGTCGATGCAGGTTTTTATTCTTGGGTTCCATTTTGTGAAAATTAAAAGTTATTTTTGTGGTTGATTGGTTGTATTTATGTCGGCCAATTATCTGCACGTGGGATATGGGCCCTAAGGGGAGGAGTGCCTTCCGTGGAGGTCTTTTTAAGGGAACCTAATCCGTATTAACGCTTGGAGAACCAAGGCTCGAAGAAAACTTCGAACGATTAGGCCGACGGGCGCGATTGGGATCGAACCCAGCACCTCCCGTCTACCAGCTTCGAGAGCAGAACCTCTCGGCCACTGGTGGGGCAAGTTATTTTTGTGAAAAGTAATATTTTGTAACTATAGTTGAAATCCAGTTACTCAAATTCGGATCAAGAATTTATTAACAGAAACTTCTTTAAATTTCAGTTAAAGTTTTTGTTTCGCATGACCTGGTTTTATTTACTAATTACATATTTAAAATAGTTTTTATGCAAAAGAATGTTATGAAGTGGGCCTATTTTATTAAAAGGAATTTTGAGAATGGGCCCATTTTATTAAATTTATTTTTGTGAAGCGGCCCATTTTATTAAATTTATTTTTGTGAAGGAGCCCATTTTATTAAATTTATTTTTGTGAAGGGGCTCATTTTATAATATTTATTTTTGTGATGGGGCCTATTTTATTAAATAGACTTTTGTGAAAGGGCCCTAGAAAAACCCTCAAATTTTGCCTGGATCGACCCCTGTGCTTACCTCCTGTGTGTACAAAACAATTATTAAAAAGGACTGTTCTGTAATGGGTGAGAATCTTCCATGTTTTGAGCAGATTCGCATGTTTTATTGTGTATGTAAATTTTATTTGTGTAATTTTCTCTTGTTTGCATTGTTACTTTTATCATTTACAGGCTTAAAAGAAATAACTGATTTCATTCTGTGCTTGTTCAGTTCATATTGCTTAATATGTTTTTGAGTAGTAAATATTTAAAAAGTCATATTATTCACTGTCAGTTCAGCGTTCGATTTCCTTGGGGGTCCGCTGGGACTGTTCTGTACCACCAGAAATTCAATTGGACCACTAATTTGAAAAATTTTATAATCTGCAGGACCAGTAACTCCCCGCCCCCCCCCCCCCTCTATGACAGGTAAACGTAAACTTTCCTCTCCCTGCAAAAACTGCAACTAAGCACATATCGCATAACTTTATTTTATTTAAAAAAACAAAAAAAAATCGATTAAATCTTAGTCATATGAAGTAATTAATTGTCACTCAAAGGGTTAAAGGGATGAAATAGAATTTTATGTAGCAGACCAGTGATGATGACTGCGGACAAAGAAATTCTCATGCTTACTGTTCCTTGAGACCAGTGGCTTTTTTATGTCAATTCTTCTACTGGTCAGTTGGTGTTTTTTATATTTGTTTTTAGATCTTTTTGTCAACTTGATTTAATCGTGTATAAAGTATGCACGTGTGCATTTTTATTATGTGCCTCCTTCCTTTTTTTAACATTAATATTACATTACATATATGCAGTGTTGACTCTAGAAAAAAGGAATCCCGGGCGGGAATTTTTCAAAAAGGAAACACTATTCTAAAAAAGGGCACACTTGTACATTATTCACAAAAATATTTTGAACTGGTTTGTTTAGAGTCCCTAGAGTTTGCGATATTTTCCCGCGATCAGTTGAATTGCCACAGGGAGCATAGGAAGTGTTAAAAAGAGCAGAAGGGTTTAAAAGAGCTTTGCCATGCACAAAAAAGAAAAAAAAAGGCTTCCGGCGCTGCGCCCTGCTAAAGTTCAATGCTAATATACATGGATTCATATCATAAAAGGGTGAAAAACAAGATTTCATTCTTTCTTTTTTTTTTTTTCCTATTTAAGAGGCAGATAATAAAAATACACACCTGCATTCTTTTTTATATTGAAATCACCTTTAAAAGAAATATCCACAAGCAAATGTAAATAAATAAAAAAAAATAAATAAATACAAATTCACAATGATAACACTGTCTTAACAAATTAATTATTCAGAAACATATTAAGCAGTATGAATAACAGTAGAGTAGTAATCACTTATTTCATTTTATTCTACAATTATATTAAAAATGCCTTCAACAGTGTGGACTCTAGAAAAAAATTACTGCCAGCTGGACACTTAAAAAAAAAAAAAAAAAAAAAAAAAAAAACAAGAACCTTGTTCACTGAAAATATTTTGCATTTAGTCCTTTTTTATTTTGACCTTTTTAATTTTGTGATATTTTCCTGCAACTGATGAAATTTTTTGATTTTCCTCCCTGTTGACTGACGAATTATGTTTTTCTCCTGTAACTGTTTGACGAATTTCACATTTTTTTCTGCAGCCAACTGTAAAATTTCACGATTGTTTCTCATGATTGCCTGCTGAATTTCATGTTGTTTTCCTGTGACCAATTGACGAATTTCACAATATTTTAAAGCAATCGACTGAAGGGTTTCTAGATTTTTTTTCCCCATTAATTGACGGTTGAATTTCTCAGTTTTTTTTTTCAGGTGACTGAATGAGAATTTTTGCAATTTTTTCCCCGCAACCAACTGATAAAATTTGTGATATTTTATTTCAGAACAGATGTTTTATAATCCCACATCTGCCATCTTGGATTTATTTCTTGGCGTGAATTAAAAATGTTTTTTAATTAATAGTTGTAATGATTATATTCCAGTTTTTTCAATGTTATATTAATCTATCAACAATATTTAACCATTGGCGACATTTACTACTTGGCGAAAAAGGAGTTTTCATGCAAGAAAAAAATCAAAGATGGCAAATGCGGGATTATAATACATCTAAACCATACCGATTGGCGTATATTGCATTTTTCCTTGTGGCTGATTGGCAAAACTCGTGTGATTTTTTTCACATATCCGGTTTATGAATTTTGCCGATTTTCTTCCCAGCTAATCAACAAACTTCATTTTTTCCCATAAACAGTTGTTGAATTTTTTTTTCATATGGTCGCTGACTGAATTTCACAGATTTTCTCTGCGGCTGATCAAAGAATTTCATTCCCAAAGCTGAATACTTTGCAATGTTCTGCAATGTACTTCAGCTAATCAAATGTTCTGTGTGAATTAAAAAAAAAAAAGTCACAGGAAAAATTTCTTTATATATGAAGAAGTGCAATTGCATCTTTTATAGAAATGCAAAAGACATTTCATAAAACCCTGACATACTCACGCGAATGAAATTATTGGTGAATTTTGTGATTTCTCTCCCCCCCCCCCTAATCGAATGATAATTTAGCGGGGTTTTTTTCCAACAATCGATTGATGATTTTCGAATTGTTTCAGATTTTTCCCTCTGTCAACTGGCGAATTTGGCCTTTTTTCTCTGACAAAATCGATGAATTTCACAATTTTTCTCCTGCGATTGGGTGAAGAATTTTGATATATTTTCCACAATTCATTGACGAATTTCGCATTTTTTAACCACGACTGGTGGGTGAATTTTGTGATATTTTTCATTGACCTTTTGGCGAAAATCGTAGTTTTTTTCCACACGACCGATCCATGAATTTCATGCTTTTTTACCGAAGACTGATTGGCAAAAGTTCCAATTTTTTCTTGCGACAGATTGGAAACAATCGTTGGTTTTTTCCACGACTGATCGAAGAATTTCGTGAATTTTCTGACAACTTCAGAGTTTTTTTTACATGCGACTGATAAGCGAATTTCATTATATTTTCTTTTTACTGATTGGCAAATTTTTTCTCTTTCGTGTAAACGATTGGTAAAAAACCTTTTTTTTTCTGCAACCGATCGACGAATTTCGCATTCTATTGCGACAGATCGGTGAATATCGTGATTATTTTCTCACGGTCGACTGGTGAACTTTGTCGCTTTTCTGCGACTGATTGGCCAAATTTTCATGGGTTTTTTTTTGCACGACTGATCGACTAATTCTATTTTTTTCGATAATACACCGACGAATTTCACTTTTTTTTTTCCTGTGACCGATTTTAAAATTTTGCGATATTTCTCTTGAACCAGTAAGCAAGTCTTGACACAGATTGGAGAAAGTTGTGAGTTTTTTTCCGCTACTGATCTACGAATTTCGCAGATTCTTCTGACAATCTTCACGATTTTTTTTTAACCGCAACCGATTTGCAATTTTCACGAATTTTTCCTTGTAACATAGCAAATTTTGAGGCTTTTTCTTGCGAACGATTAGAGAAGATTGTAGTTTTTTTTTCGCTGTTTCTTCTAGAGGTGCACTGACAAATTTTGCGTTTTTTTATCTGCAACCGATTGGCGAAAATCATGGATTGTTTTCTCGCAACTGTTCGTCGAATTTTGTATGTTTTCCCACAGCAAGCTAAAGGATTTCATGAATTGTTCTCCATGACTGACGAATTACACGAGTTTTCTTGCGACCGATTGATGAATTTCGCAATCTTTTTAAATGAACGATTAAAGAGTTTGTCGTTTTTTTTTTTGTTTTTTTTTCTTGAAAATGAAAATTTGAAATGTTCTGCAGTGAAGTCAATGTATGGCGCATTTATAATCATATTCTGCTTTGGGGAATTTTATTATGTCTTACTTTTCAGATTTTTTTTTTTATTGCAGTATTTTCATCATTTTAGATTGAATTTTTTTACGGAGCCTTCCGATAAATATTATTTGTAATATATAAAAATTTCAAAGGGGGTAGGGCACAATACTAGTCCCAAAGAGGGGCACTTTTATAACTTTTACCGACCCCTGTCATATAACATACTGTTGGAAAGACGTGTGACCTCTTATTCATGTTATGCGCATATGATGCTCCTCCGCCTACTTTGCTCCCCCTGAGGGGGCAGTTTTCTAAATTTTGCCGAAACCCCTCATGTGACATATTGTCGGAAAAGCCTGTGATCACTTATTCATGTTAACGGCACATCTGATGCCCCTCTGCCTACTTTGCTCCCCCTGAGGGGGGCAGTTTTCTAAATTTTGCCGAAACCCCTCATGTGACATATTGTCGGAAAGGCCTGGTACTACTTATTCATGTTATGCACATCTGTTGCCCCTCCGCCTACTTTGCTCCCCCCCTGAGGGGGCAGTTTTCTAAATTTTGCCGAAACCCCTCATGTGACATATTGTCGGAAAGGCCTGGGACTACTTATTCATGTTATGCACATCCGATGTCCCTGCCCCCACTTTGCTCCCCCTGAGAGGGCACTTTTCTAAATTTTGCTAACACCCCTCATGTGACATATTGTAGGAAAGGCCTGTGACCACTTATTCATGTTATGCACATCTGATGCCCCGCCGCCCACTTTGCTCCCCCTCAGGGGGCAGTCTTCTAAATTTTGCCGAAACCCCTCATGTGACATATTGTCGGAAAGGCCTGGGACTACTTATTCATGTTATGCACATCTGTTGCCCCCCGCCCACTTTGCTCCCCCCTCAGGGGGCAGTTTCCTAAATTTTGCCGAAACCCCTCATGTGACATATTGTCGGAAAGGCCTGGGACTACTTATTCATGTTATGCACATCTGTTGCCCCTCCACCTACTTTGCTCCCCCCTGAGGGGGCAGTTTTCTAAATTTTGCCGAAACCCCTCATGTGACATATTGTCGGAAAGGCCTGGGACTACTTATTCATGTTATGCACATCTGTTGCCCCTCCACCTACTTTGCTCCCCCCTGAGGGGGCAGTTTTCTAAATTTTGCCGAAACCTCTCATGTGACATATTGTCGGAACGGCCTGTGACTACTTATTCATGTTATACACATCCGATGTCCCTGCCCCCACTTTGCTCCCCCTGAGGGGGCTCTTTTCTAAATTTTGCTGACACCCCTCATGTGACATATTGTAGGAAAGGCCTGTGAGCACTTATTCATGTTATGCACATCTGATGCTCCTCCGCCCACTTTGCTCCCCCTGAGGGGGCTGTTTTCTAAATTTTGCTGAAACCCCTCATATGACATAGTGTTGGAATGGCCTATAACTAATTGTTCATGTTATACACATCTGATGTCCCTGACCCCTCTTTGCATCCCCCCCTGAGGAGGCACTTTTATCAATTTTGCCAGCACACCTTGTGACATTGTTGGAACGGCCTGTAATCACTTATTTATTTTATGCACCTCCAGTATTCCTTCTACCACTTCACTGGCTTATCTTTCAGGAAAACCACTGATATTTAAGACAAAAGCAGGCCGTACAGTGATACTGCATGATTTTATGTAAAGAGAAGACACAGATTTTTTACTTAAAGGAAAACTTCAGGTATTTCGGACAACATGGTAAGGGAATGCGCAGGTTTGTTTACCTAAAGGAAAGCTGAAGGTATTTCGGACAAAAAAAGTGGGAGGTTAATTCAGGTTTTTTACCTAAATGAAACCCGCAGATTTTTTTGTCCGAAATACCTTCAGGTTTCCTGAATGTTTTTTTTTAAGGTTTTTTGCTGACTTTTTTACCTGGGTTTTCTTATTATTAACAACACACACATTTATTTAAAGCAGAAGCCGCATCGAACATATATGAGCAACTAGAAAACGTAATAATTAGAAACTATAGCAACTAAACAACACATATCGCGTTGCTAAGATGTATGTATTACAGATATACAATAACTTGCAAAGATTAAAAAAAAAAGAAATTTTTTTTATTTGAAGGAACTTATGCAATATACTTTAATCTTTATTATAAAAACAAATTACTTAAACTTCATTTATATACTAGCTGACCTGCCCAGCGTTGTTCGGGGCCGTGATAATATTCTTAAATTAACCTGAAATTTGTATTATTTAATCTGCCGCGCATGCAATTCAGAGTCTGTTAGTTCCAATTTCCACTGCCATGCTGTTGCGAGCTGTGTTCTAAACAAATCTATATCCAAACGAAACTCCGTTTTTCAAATTTTCCGTAGATATATTACTCGAGGGGGTGGCGGTATCAAATAAGAATTTGAGAAATTTGCTGAAAATCCTTTAGTTGGACCTTCCACAGTCAGGGGTTGCAATACGTTTAATATAAACATCAACATCCGAAACGGGACACCAACGGCTGAGGCCCCGTAAATCATGCGTGCTGCGCACGCTCTGCAATATCTGTTAGTTTCAATTTCCATGCCCAGTCATCGCACTCTATTCTAAACAAACCTTTTTCATGTGGTTCAATTGCTATATTTAATCAAATGTACTTCTCCCCCACCCCTCTCCCTGTCTCCGCATGACATTTGATTTTTAATTATCTAATTTGTTTCTTTTATGTGTTTCAAGTTGCAAATATTTACTTGTGAGTATTATTACATTTGCAGAAATATTAATTTAAAATGTTATATAACGTAATAAATAATTCACCCTTTTTTCTTCTTTTATTACAGATTTTAATGAAATTTTGTAATTGATCAAAGATGTTTTAAAAATTTAATTAGCTATTCAAAAATAAAATTCACATGAAGAATTCTGCCGCTGTACATTTTTATATCGAAGAAGTCGTTGTTTCCATATAAACAAAATCAAATCGACAGTGTTCAGTCAGACTTATTTTTGAGAAGGTGTGTATTCAGGTTACTTTTGTGAGAAAATGTTTTCTTTCATATCTCACAACTCAAAGGTTTCTCTTTTGTATGTACGAGAATGTGTTTATTCAGATTACTTTTCTCAGAAAATGTTTTTTTGCATACTTCACAACTGAAAGGTTTCTCATTTGTATGCAGGAAAAGGTGTCGATTCAAGGAAGTTTTCTGAGAAAATTTTCTGTTGCATATCTTACAACTGAAAGGTTTCTCATTTGTATGCACGAGAATGTGTTTATTCAAGTTACATTTGTGAGAAAATGTTTTGTTGCATACCTCACAACTGAAAGGTTTCTCATTTGTATGCATAAGAAAGTGTGTATTCAAGCTACATTTCTGAGAAAATGTTTTTTTGCATACTTCACAACTGAAAGGTTTCTCATTTGTATGCAGGAAAAGGTGTCTATTGAAGGAAGTTTTCTGAGAAAATTTTCTGTTGCATATCTTACAACTGAAAGGTTTTTCATTTGTATGCACGAGAAGAATGTGTGTATTCAAGCTACTTTTCTGGGAAAAAGTTCTGATGCATACCTCACAACTGAAAGGTTTCTCATTTGTATGCACTAGAAGGTGTCTATTCAAGTTACATTTCTGAGAAAATGTTTTGTTGCATACTTCACAACTGAAAGGTTTCTCATTTGTGTGCATGAGAAGGTGTGTATTCAGGCTACTTTTCTGAGAAAAATTTCTGTTGCATATCTCACAACTGAAAGGTTTCTCATTTGTATGCACGAGAAGGTGTACATTCAAGTGACTTTTGCGAGAAAATTTTCTGTTGCATATCTCACAATTGAAAGATTTTTCGTTTGTATGCACAAGAAGGTGTTCATTCAAGTTCCTTTTGTAAGAAAATTTTCTGTTGCATATCTCACAACTGAAAGTTTTCTGATTTGTATGCATGAGAAAGTGTGTATTCAAACGACTTTTCTGAGAAAATGTTTTGTTGCATATATCACAACTGAAAGGTTTCTCATTTGTATGCATGAGAAAAGTTTTTTAAAGGAAATTTTCCGAGAAAAATCTTTGTTGCATATCTCACAACTGAAAAGTTTCTCATTTGTATGAACAATAATATGTGTATTCAATTTACTTTTCTGAGAAAAAAAAATTGTTGCATGTCTCACAACTGAAAAGTTTCTTATTTTTATGCATGAAACATTTATTAAACTAACTTTTCTCAGCAAATCTTTTGCTACTTATAAGACAAACAAATGACTTATCGTTTGTGTGTAAATATAGGTATATCATACAAATACTCTGCTTAGAAAATCCCCTGTTGCAAAACTCACTATGTAACAACTCGTTTTCACGTTTATTTGCATATGAATGTGGGACCTAAATTTGATAAATCTTTTTTGTGTATCTGGAAAATGTGTCTTTTTTTTAGCAAGTGTGAGAAGTGGATTATTTAAGCCTTTCTAAAAAACGATCCAGCTTTCTATAAAGGATTTTTGTTATGGAGATGTTGGACTCAAATCATGTTTGAAATTCATTGTCATTACATTTTTCAAAGTAAAAATGCTGTTTACATGAATGCATGTTTGGTAACTTATGAATTCTTTTGAGTAAATCCTTAGTTATATTTTCCTAGTCAGTTGTATGTTGATGTGAAAATACAAACTTCATAGAAAAATTCATAGTCTACTCATAACAGACTTATAACCTTACACAAAAATATTTTGTTTTGTTTGAGAAAAAAGATATACACCGAATGTTGTGTCATGCAGTAGATAAAACGAGAAACACAATTATGTACATAAATGCTTCAGGTGAATGAGAAATAGTAGGTACAAAGTGTTGTAGATTGTCAACAATGACAATCCGATCAATTTTATTGATTGATTTTCCCTTTTGTCTTATTCATAATTCTTCTGATACCATTATTCAGTGTAGCAATGATGATCTGTGTCTATTTTTCTCTGAAAGTTACGTCAGGAACGGTTTTACCTGAAATGACAGGAAATATATTAGTGTGAATAGTTTTATACGCTAATTAAAAATAATGATTTTTTGCATTATTACGCAATTTCAAAAAGCTAACAATAGAAAAAAAATTAAAAATTCATTTTTGAATTATTATTAAATTTCAGATTACTTAAACTTTTTAAAATCCCACAAGATAGGATAAATTAAATGATTACAATATGATTATAAAACTCAACATGACAATTTTATACATCTACTATGATGTTGAAACATTTGTATATTTGGAGGCCACGGAGCTCCTTTGGTTTCGAATCAACCTGGCTTCAGTGCAAGAGGATGACTGTAAGCTCAGCCTTCGTGGCATGTTTCAATACCAACCATTTTTGGAATTAAGTCCCAGACAGGGGCAGAAGTCGCTGAAACTCCATGTTTGACATTACGAAAGGCCACGTGTGTCTAAGTATTCCGTCTCAGAATACTGTTGAGAAATTCTGTTTGACTCTAAGAAGAAGAGCGAACGGTATTACGCTTTGTACAGATTAAAGAAGGTGGCTCCTTATAGGGCTGATGAGCTGACAGAGAGCAGATGCCACCACAACTAATTTTTGTTTTCATACTCTACCTCCTATCGCTTTGCTTTTAGTCTAGTCAACTAGATGTGGGTGGTTGCGGGAGTAAATTTTCTTTTTGTTTTCGTAGTCTCTTTTCAATTAATTTTAAATTTTTTAATAATTTTAGTTTTTAGTCCACCGCAAGGAACAAGTGACAGTTTTCGTAGGCGTTTTATATTCTGAACTGGCAGTAGAGTAAATCTCTGGTGGGGGGGCCCACACTAATTTTCGAGGCATGTTGGCTCTTATGGGTTCTCATGTCTTTGGGGTTCATGATGTGTCGGATCCTTGTTCGGGAACTGGATCTGTTTTGGTCCCTCTCAAGTATTGGGTAGTGGTTTTATCGCAGTGGGCAGTAGGGGTGTACCGGATATGGATTTTTGCCGGATATCGGAAACCGAATATCCTGTATAAAATTTTACCAAATAAAGGTATCCGACCGAATACTTTCCGATTTTTAATTTCAGAAGTAATATTGCTATTTTATGCTGCCTTAAAGGAAAAAAACTTTAAGTTATTATAATTTTATAGCATTCAAATATTAGTGGGTAACACATTTAAATTCATTTATTAAGTTAAAGTTACTTAAAAACAACTGCTTTGTAGTAATTAAATATTGAAATTTAATCATGTTTTGTCTTTTGCTTATTCTAACATACATAATAGTTTTTTTTTCTTTTATTTATTGTTATTCCTTGTACATAAAAAATAAACATTTATTTCTCTGTTTTTCTTTCTCATAAATCTAGTTTATTTATAATTGCTAAATATCCTATTGAAATAGTTTTTATCTTTTCCTATATATATATTATTACTTACTTTCCATAACAGAAATTAAATAAAGAAGCTCATCATTGCAAGTATCTTTTTTATAGAACAAATGGGACAGAGAAATTTTCAAGAAAATAGCATTATTCTTTTCATAATCAGTGTTATATTCCCCACTAAAACAAATCTGTAGGTAATTGGCCCAAAAATCTGTAGAAAATCCGTAGGTAATTGGCCCATTCTGTAGATATTTTTAAGAATATCTTAAGAAATTCTACAGATATTTTTAAGGTAAGCTAAATCTTCAAAATTTCTTCAGATTTCTGTAGAATTTCTGCAGAAAGTGGATATTTCTTCAGATAATCTTAAGATTATTTTTAGTGGTGATACTACACAGCTGGTCTTCCATCTTTAAACAAAATAGTGAAAAATGATTCAATAAAATCATTTTTACTTTACAAATACGGAAAACAAGAAAAATAGACCACCACAGGAGTGAACGTTTATTCTCAGAGGTAGGGAATATTTGTAATAAAAAACGTAATAAATTAATAATCTGACAATATTGAACTCCTAATGTTCCTATATTATAATTTACCATCAATAAAATTTACTAGTTTTCCAATTTATTATTTTTTGTCATATTTTAAATATTATATTTTAATTTATAATATTTAACCTTATAATTTCCCTTTTGAGAAAATATATATTGCATTGATTTTAATAGGATGATGACGGTAATGAGAAAATTAAATTTGTGCTAACTTTTTCTGATAATGCTAAAAATAAAATTTAAAAAAGAGTCACTATCTGGCAGCTGGAAATTAAAGTATTCGACCGGCCGTATATTCGGTTTCGGTGCCGAATAAGCAGGATATCCGGGTGCATTCCTAGCGATCAGGTATCAGAAAATAATTTAGGATGTGTAGTCTTGGATAAGGTAAGTATCTACAGTTTTTTATGGATTTAGAGAACATAAAGTCTTTCCTTTACACGGAGTGATATGCTACCATTACAAAAGTTCAAACAAAATTGATAAAAGAGTTTGAAATTGCATGCAAGATTATACCAATTACGCCCAAAATAGGAAAACACCACCACATAATAAAAAATGCTTTGCGGGATTTTCCCTTTAAATTCTTTTCCACGTACGTGACTTTTCCGCGAATTGTTTATTTTTTGCTGAGTTCAAAAAATGATTCCGTTAATCGGTCCAAAAACTTTTTAAATAGGTAAAGAAAAAAAAGTTCGATTTTTAACAACTAGTTCAGAAGAAATGTACCAAAAAAGGGCGTTACATTGCAAAAGGTCAGGTAAAAAAAAAAAAAAAAATTCTGGCTTGTCTATAATGAGGCCAGAGTGGAAAAACCAAGTTTTTCAACAAAATTTCGCACGGAAGAATTTTTTTGAAGTAAAAAAACAACACAATTTTGGGACTTGTTTTGATTTTTTAAAAATATTTCGAGACTCGTTGTCGTAGCATATTATTTGTCAGTTACAATCTTTAAGAGGACAAAATTCTCTACAACTTTCATATTTGCAACTTTTTTATGCACTCAATAGAAAGCGCAGTATGCCATTTCAAAAATAAGAAATATTTTCCATTTTCTTAAAAACCGTTAAAAACGTAGTTCTGCCCCGTTTATTCAAATGTTTCCCAAGGATTTAATCGTGTATGTCAACTTCTATATATTGGTAGAAGAAAATTATGTGTTACAGGGCTGAAACTAGCCCTTTTTGGAACCCGGGGCAAACATGGATTTTGGCGCCCTCCCCCCTTCCCTTAAAAAAAATAACCATGAGAATTTTACTAATAGTCCACGAGCCAGCAACAAATATTGATGACCAAGTTCCTCTCGGCCGATAATTTGTAAAATGCTTCAGAGGGATGTATCATAAAGCTCCGTGAACTTCAGCTGCGGTTCCGTGGATGGGTTGAGCAGCGGTAGCCTCCCAAACACGTATAAAAAAATTAGTCATTTCCTCCCGGTTGAAAATTTTTCCAATTATAGCTAACCCAATATCTTGAAGAAAACAAATGTCAGCTGATTATAAAGTAGTGGGTAATACATCAGCTGGTCACACGAACATGAAAAAATTATACAGGGTGCAAAGGAAAGTCCCTTTAACCTGAAAATACTTGCGAACGGAGAGAGCTACAGCTATGGAAAAGAGGTAACGCTGTAGTAAAGTGACTACGCCCGAATTAAAGCAAACGACGGCAGCACCCCCTGGTGGCGAAATTTGGAAGATATCAATTGCAAATCGAAAACGAAAAGAGATAGAGCAAAATTTCCAGTTAGAAAGTTTTAGAGCATCAACTAATTAGTACGAAACGACATTTGGTTTACATGGATAAGATAAATCTTCGCCCGTATACCCAAAAATGTCCGAAATCGATGCACTATATTTTGTGTAAACGTTTGAATGGAATAGCCGGAAGTAGGAAGAAATATGCACAATTTATGGTATAAATACGTGCAATACATTTCAATACATTTTGAAAACATCGCCCAAAAAACAAAAAAGACAAACTGTCTCACAGTGATAAAAAGTTAATATTCAGTATGTTCGAAAAGTTCGCCATTGCTCACGATACACGTTTGTATTCGTGAGAGTAATTCTACATGCCACATTTCTCAGCATGCAACGTCTTTTGCTAGTCTCTTCAATACGACGACATAGATTTAACCCTTTGAAGGAAGGTTGCTAGACGGTCTAGCCACCTAATTTTAATTCGAAAACGGACAAATGGCAGCAAGAATATTTTAATAAAATTTTGCTTTTGTAGTGAAAGTGAAAATTAGCGGGTTTTTATTTTCAAAGAAATTCGTTTGAATATTCTGGTGTCAGTAAATTACTTCATCAGTTTACGAACAGAATTCTTCTGCCCCTGAAAGAGTTAATCTAAAATTTTAAATGCATTCGAAATTAAATTTTTACAGACATTACAGCACAGTACAACGTCACAATCTGAAATTGTGCACTGCTACATTTACGGTATATGAATATGCAAAGTAGAATCGTCGCTCATCGATTTCGGACATTTTTGGGTATACAGGCGACGATTTATGTTATCCGTGTGAACCAAATGTCGTTTCGTTCTAATTAATTGATGCTCTAAATATTTCTTATTGGAAATTTTGCTCTATTTCTTTTCTTTACGATTTTCAATAGCTATCTTCCAAATTTTGCCACTAGGGGCGCTGCCGACGTTTGCATTAAATCGGGCGTAGTCACTTTACTATGCCGTTACCTCACTTCCATAGCTGTAGTTCTCTCCATTCGCAAGTATTTTCAGGTTAAAGGGACATTCCTTTGAACCCTGTATATTTTTTTCATGTTCGTGTGACCAGCTGACGTATTACCCACCACATTATAAATAGCTGACATTTTTTTTTTCTTCAAGATATTGGGTTAGCTATAATTTGACAAATTTTCAACCGGAAGGAAATGACTAATTTTTTTTTTACGTTGTTTGGGAGGCTACCGCTGCTCAACCCACCCACGGAACCGCAGCTGACGTTCACGGAGCTTCATGATACAACTCTCTGAAGCGTTTTACAAATTATCGACCGAGAGGAAATAACTGAAGAAATTTGCAACTGGCTCTGGGACTATAAGGCTAATAACCGGATTTTAAAAATTTTCAGTGTGTAATCATTAAACACGTAATAATGAACTACGTAAATCAGCTTTGTCAAGTATAGAGCTATTAAAATCTTGAAAACCTAACTGAAATATATTCCGCTTTGAACAGGTTTCCATCTTAGCAGGATAATTGTTGATATTCTTACCCTGAAAATATATAATTTTTTATTTAAGGATCAGATTCCGTATAGACAGATTTCACTTTGAAAAATTTTTACGGTAGTTGTATTAAAATTAAGGAGTTTAAAGTCTGATATTAATTATGACACTAAATTAGTCACACGAAGACATTCGCAAGGTAATATTAAATCTATGGGAGCGTTTTTGACAAATATCTCGCGCTTTCATTTTATTAGTTTTACATAAATTTTTTCATGGGATACCTGAGATCAATATCTAATGTTGTGCTTTTCTATTTTTTCGGGTTTGGTTGCATTTAAAAAAAAAATATTCGGACACTTTCATTTTTGAAAAACTATTTGGAACCTATTCTGAAATTTACAGTATTCTCATTAAAAAAAATGCAACCAAATTCGAAAAATTAAAAACGCACAACGTTAGATATCGACTTCAGGTATCATGTGAAAGAAAAAAGAAATAAAATTTTTGCGTATCTTACTTTATTGTGTAGGGAAAGTGGAGTTGAAATAGATAGGAGATCAATGCGAAACAAAAATGTTTATATTGTCTACAATCATAAATAAATTGTTATTTCATTTGATAAATGGTATCAACGAGATCATTAAACAGCTATTGATTCAAAACAATACATATTAGAGAAGATTAGAATATTCCACAAAGTATATTTGTCAATAACAAAAATAAGTTTTTCTGTTTGAGCTTTAAAGCAATTAATAATCGTAAAGTTATATATATTTTTCATGCTAAAATGATATAATTTCTTGTTATATTTATTTATATAAGCGGAAAAAATATTGACGATATTTATTAAAACTAATCTTTTAAATATTTTTATGAAAATAGTAATCTCAAATATTTTATTGCCAGAAATTTTAAATTTTACAAGAGATAAATACATAAGATTAGTTAATGAAATAATCTGTTGTCATTTTTATTGTAGCTACTTTATAAGATAAAAATATTTCTTACATAAAATATATTTATTTTTTGAGTCTCCCCTTTTATATGGAACTACAATCCAATGTTCGCTATCTTTAAAACAGTAAAACATTAAAAGATATGTTATCAATAATTGGTAGATAAAATCTATTGTAGTGTGGAATAAAATATGTTTTTCGCAAATTTTCATATCTATCCCATTGATCCGTGGGAAAATATGTATGCATTATAAAAATGATAAAATTATTAAAATTAAACAAGAATTTTTTTTTAATTGAAACTATTGTGCCAATAACTTACTAAATATTCTTTTCTACTTAATAACTTACTAAGTATTTTTTAAAACAATACTTTGAGATTAAGATTGTATACACTTAAAATTACTGTCTAAATATGAAAATTGTCTTATTTATCTACACACCCTGCCCTACATGTAAAATTAAATAAATTTATTGAATATAAAATGTCTTTTGAGATGAAAATAAAGACGTGGGTGTGCAAATAATAGATAATTTACTGCTACAAATTTTTAGAAGTCGACATACACGATTAAATCCGTGAAGACAATTTGAATAATCGGACAAAACTACGTTTTTCACAGTTTTTAAGAAAATTGAAAAAATTGTCTTATTTTTGAAATGGGGAGCTGCGCTTGCTGTCGAGTGTATAAAAAATTGCAAATATGAAAGTTGTAGAGAATTTTGTCCTTTTTAAGATTGTGATTCTTAAACAATATGCTACGGCAACGAGTCTTGAGATATTTAAAATATATATATATATATAAAGTCCCAAAATTTTGTTGTTTTTTGGCCACAGAAAATTATCCCATAAGAAGTTTTGTTGGAAACTTGTTTTTTTCATGCTGGCCTTAGTATTAGGTTGAGCAAAAAGTTCTGGGTAATTTTTAATCTAATAGTTGTCAGAATTCGTATCGTATATAGAAGTACTAGTGGTATATCTATAAGAATTCAGGAATGTCGGCTCCAAAATACCTATTGAACAGTATGATTTGCGTGAGTTGATACGGCATTACTGGAGAAAAAGCATAACGATTCTGAAAGTCATCGATGAGATTAATGAGGTGCTGGTACGACGACAAACTTCGTACTTCCAGCAAATCCGGAATCTAGCAGAACGATGACAGAAAGTCGTGGACTATGATGTTCTCTACTTTGAAAAATAGTCCTTGTAGCTTTTGTTGTTAATTTGCGCATAACAAAGCAACTTTCACAAATTTCCCAGAACTTTTTGCTCAACCTAGTATAAACAAATTTTTTTTTAAATCTTCTACCCGACCTTTTGCAAGGTAAAATGTACATTTACCTTGGACTAAACTAGTTGTGAAAAGGAAAGTTGATTTCGCATATCAGCCACTGAGAAAATCGTGAATTTTGTCAGATTAATACGAAAACAAATCGCAAATTTCATCAAACGATTATACAAACAATATAGCAAATTTTGTTAAACAATCCCGCAAAAAATATTGCAGATTTCGTCAAAGGACTGTCAAAAACATTTAAATTTTTTTCAAACAATCGCGCTAAAAATCGCTATTTACATTGGATGTCTTTTAAAAGCAAGAAGTCGTTTTTTTTTCTTATCTTAAAAGCTGGGTCACTGGTATTTTTTCTTGAATATTATTTCTGAAGAAAATTTTTTGTGCTAGGTTTTGGAACAAAAAATATGTTGAGTATGTTGTATTTACAAAATGTGCACGAAAAATCTAAACAGAGGATTTTTCTAAGAAAAAAGCAGTAGTCAAAAAATGAACAGAGTTTGATGCTAGCCGACTAATTTTCTAATTTAAATTTAGGCCTTTAAAAGTACTATTATATATATATTGTCGATTAATTTAGGTACTAGTTACAAAATATTTTATTGTATTCAAATGAGGTTTTATAGAGTAAACAAAGCAAGGATCTAAAATCCGTACAATTCAGAAATTTTCAAAGCCCTTAATCCCAGGCTGAGCAGATTTTTGTGCAGTTGCGTTTTTTCATTGTTGTTTTTGTGAATGCCCTTCTTTAAATTGTACAACATATAAAAAAACGAATCAAATATTTCATTTATCATTTATTCATTGGGCGCCGCCTTTTTTTAGAAAAATTATTAACATTAACCCTTTCAAAAAGTAATTATGAAACATCGAATTCATTTTTTTTTATCATTTTACGAACTTTGTATTTGCCTAACTAAAAAAAAAAATGGAAAAATCGATTACACCAAATTAAAGACCGTGCTGTTTTTTTAATGCCATTTAAGTCCTTACAAATATATTTATGCAACTCCGACAAAAAAGTTATTTTATGTACGCTGTTTTGCGACATTCCTGATTTCTAAAATCTTTATAAATCTGTATCAGTAAATGATCAGACTACGAAAAAAAAACTAAAAAGACCAGTTTTTGTCTACGTTCTTTCCTAATTCAACATCTGCGTTTAGTTTCAAAAACCCTTTGAAAAAAAATTCGTTTGCAAAACTCCCATTTGCAATTGTCTGTTTTCTGCGATTTTTAAAATTGTGCATCGTGTTTGTAAACGAAAACGCAAACAAACCAAAGACATCTTATAAAATTATGTATGAAAATCACTTAAAATCACTCAAACTAAGTTAAAAATTGCTAAAAGTTGTTTATTTTTCTCATTTTATGCCTCGTATTTGCCGAATTAAAAAAATGGAAAAAACGATTATACCAAATTAAAGACCGTACTGTGCTTTTTAAATGACATTTAAGTCCTTAAAAAATATTTATATAACTATTTGACAAAAAAATTATTTTCCGTACGCCGCACAGTGGGGTGTTTTGATGATCTAGGTGGACAAAATCTAAATTTCCGATTTTCTCGGATTTTAACAAAACAGCGGATACTGGTAGCTGAATGTCCCTTTTATGGAGGTCCGTATGAGTTTTGTCGAAAAAATCCGAGGTGTCGATTAACGATGACCTTAAAGAAGGCATTTGTTCAGTTTGTTTGAAGGAGCTTTAGTGGTTGCTCTAGTTTTCTGCAAGTTCGAAAGCACGTCGTAACTATCATGTTTAATTTGAAAGCACGAGTTTACCGGACATATGTCACATGATTGTCAAGGTAAGATTTAACCTGTTCATGTTTTAAAATAAGCGCTATTAAACCCGCTGAACCGTTTTTTTACAAAGGCTGTGAATCTGGATGAATCATTTTGTTATTTATAAACTTTATCTTGACTTTTAACAAAGTATTCAGCATTATTCAGCAATGAGCATTTTTTTTTAATCAAAGTGCCATTCCTGTAGTATTGGAAATGTATTTCTTATGACAATTTTATTATATTATAATTTCAGGAACATAGCAGTTATGCGTTTTGTACACGGCCGCACAAAAGATTGCAAAAAGATTACTGCTTGTAAGCACAAATATTAGATGGAAGTGTTAAAAATCTGAAAAATACTACACAGTAAAATCTAAGACTGAATTGCATAGAAAAGAAAAAAAAATGCGTTATAGACAAGTTTCTTTCTTAGCAAGTGTAAATGTATTATTAGGCTTAAGGCTGCGTCACTCGGAATACTATCGTCTTTCATGATATATTCTTTTCTTACGTAGTAGTACATTAATTTTGCATGGATCAACACGTGTTTCAGTTTAAAACAAGATTCCGTCATAGACAGGTTCTTTTTCACACGTTTTACTATATTTTAATTTAACTATATTTTAATAAGTGTAGAAATCTACTATTCTTTAAAAAGAATGAATTTGAATGTTTAATTGTACAATAATGGCGATTTTAAAATGTATGCATTTTTTGAAATAAAAATTGTGAAAAGCCTAATTTTACTGACCTTTAAACGGACCAGGCCATGCCGAGACAATGATTTTCATATGAAGCTGGGTCAAAACTAGGAATGAAAATTTTGGACCGTGAAGATTAGGAATGAAGCCAGTACCCTGGTCTGTACAGAAAAAATAAGTTAGGCCCGGCCCAAACCTTCAGGAAAAAAGTAAGGCCCGAGCAGGCCCCGGCCCGTAAAGAGTAGTGACTAGGCCCGGCCCGAGCCTTCATAAAAAAGTATGGCACGGGCCCGGCCCGTGCGGATCTCTAGCAGCCATATCTATCAACGCATATTCAAAGCTAATTTCACAAGAACAAAACAATTTTATTTATATACTTTTAATCAAATGAAATTCATCCAAACAAATTTCGTTCGTACAAATATGTTTTTTCAAATTAATTACAACTATACTAAAATTAAGTTTTCTCACAAATTATAAAAGGCTATTTTCTTTCTTTTTTTCAGCAAATTAAAACAATGACAAAAAAGAAAAAAAAACTTGGCCAAAAAACAAAATTTATAATGCGAGAATCCTCCTCGCCCCCACCCCACCCCTAAAAAACCTCTATGAGTATATAGTAAAAACTCTTTTAAGTGTTCAAATAAACCGCAAAAGTAAATAAACATATTTAATCAAATGTAATCACTGAGACAAATTTATCCTTTAGCGTGTCTTTTAAATTTAAAACACTTTCGTAACAAATGTTTCAAAAGAAGCAAATGTTATATTGACCGCAGAAAATTTTAACAGATAAATAATTGCAAAGATGTTATATTATCTCTGTTTATTCAGAAGCTTACTAAACGATAAAAGAACATTTTATATGCTAAGAACTACATTTCCTGATAGCGTAATTCAGAATGAATTAAGGAATTATCTGTGGATAGATTCAACTGTTGCACCTGCTTTCAGTTGAAATCAATTGAAGTTTTAATGTACCCGTTTTAAAAGCGCTAATGAAATAAAAAATAAATTCATGGATTTTATTTGAAAGTAGCAAAACAATGTTTTCTTATTTTTGGAAATAGGTTTTCTATTCAAAATCGAGAATTAAAATTTTTAAAAGATAAAATTATGAATAAATGCATTTTACTTAAATGTTGCAAAATGGTACTTTTTATAAATTTAATGAACCTGAACTCGTGTTTCGCTGCATTATTTTAAGGGGGGGGGGGGAATCAATGCTTTTTTCCTTTACATAACATAAATGAAATATACTGCAAAATTCAACAAAAATCACTCCTTCAAAATTAGAAGCAAAAAAAAAAAAAAAAAAACACGAAAATATATTTTTAGTTGAAAAAAAATTGCTCAGATCAAAAATTAGACAAAACTTTGCTGGGTTTTATAAGTCGAACTTGACTTATTGTTATGGAAATACTAAATGAAGGCATTATATACGATTCATGAGTACAAAACATGTCAGCCATGAGCTTTTTTCTTAGAAATTTTCAGAGGATTTCCTGATTTACTATTTGTGCCAGTGTTTCGTTTATGATCTACTTTGCGCCATCAGAATCGGTAAAAGTATGTGATGGTGATGCTGATAACCCAGCACCAGGCACTAAGCCAAAAAACCATTTAATTAGTGCTGCAAGGCATTCCTATTCATGCATTAGGTATTGACGAAATGCAAAATAAATTGTTAACACCACACACCTAACAGATTTGCCCATAACTAGAGGGTAAAGATGGACCAAACTAGGGGCGCACGTCTGAAAAGAAACGATTGAGTACGTTTTTAGTGAATATTGTTCTATTTTAGAGGCACGAAATTGAATTCTTGGTTAAGGAAAATGAATGAAGACGCTGCCATTTAAAACCATATGTTATTTAATTAACAGGGACTTTTCGGTAACATATTAATTCAATATTAGGTTCCAGCATAGTAACAGGGGTTTTTATCCTAATACGTTAAATAATGCCCATCCCTACACGATAGCATATTTTATATTCAAAGTAAAGTGCGTAGCAATTATATATCTTTTACAGCTCCACATAAATAATTCGGATATATTACCATGTATAAGCAGAAATTTTATTTCAAATTCAATAAATTTTATATAGGTCTATAGTCAATAAAATATATAATATTTACACAATAGCATTTCTTCAATTGAATATAATTTGGGTAGCATTTATATTTTTTATAGGGTCTCACAAAACATAAAAGCTTGTTTTTTAAAACATGTTTTTATTTTTAAACTTTTGTTGTAGTGTGTAAACTTTCTGTTGTAGACATATGGGTGGCTACCACAGAAGACAAATTTGAAGCTGTTAAACGCTCCATCCATATTATAAATTTTAAAAAAGCCCGAAAATTTGTCGAGCGATTCTGATGAGGCAAAAAAAAAGAAAAAGAAATGGATGTTAACTTAGTTCACGTGTGCACTAAATTGCTTTTTTACTTAGTAGCGAAATAAGTATATTTCGCACATTCTTTGTAAGGCAATATATTTTTATTTTGAGACAGTTGTTGTTAAATAAACCAAATATTTATCACTGTTTGAATATTTTATTAGTGATAGATTTAAAAAAGACATCAAAACCTGATTAAACTTCAGCCCAATAATTTTGTCCGCCTAGATCGTCAAAACGCCCAACTGTGCGTTTTCGCGATAGGGACGCTAATGCCGCCATTTTGTACTAGGTGGCGCAGTAAAGGGTCTCATCTTACAACACATAGCCTCTTTAATATACCTAGACACCACATTTATGAATATAGACTCAGTCGTTCGGCAGTTAAGAGGGTGGGAACGGACTTTAGTGGGCACCCTGCATTTTTGTTTTAAGACGTTGCTAAATAACCAAATATTTACCACTGTTTGAGTATTTTATTAGTGATGCATTCAAAAAACTTTAAAAACTAAACTTCAACAAAATGATTTTGCCCACCTAGATATTCAAAACGTTCCACTGTGCGCCGTATCGCGAAATTCCTTATTTCTGTAATCTTTAAAAATCTGTATCAGTAAAAGATCAAGCTACGAACAAAACTAAAAAGACCAGTTTATATCTACGTTCTTTCACATTTCGAAATCTGCGTTTAGTTAAAAAAAAAAAAAATATGAAGATTAACTCCTTGAAAAAAATTTCTTTGCAAAACTCACATTTGTAATTGCCTCTTTTCTGCAATTTTTAAAATTGTGCATCGGCTTCGTAAACGTAAACGCAAACAAACCAATGACATCTTATTAATCTATGTATGAAAGTCACTTAAAATCACCTTAACTAAGTTTAAAATTGCCAAAAGTAATAAAAAATACACTTAAAAGGCATAGAAATGCCTTTATTTAGAACGACATATGTTTCTTTACTTAAACGACGGCATTCTCAAGATCTTTGTTGCTACAAATATTTTCGCAAAAAATTTTAAAAAGAAGAAATTGGTAAATTGCATTGTTCAATCTTCTTTGGTGAAAAGTATTTCATATACGCCTGATAGTTGGTTTTGGTTCAATTGGATCTATTTTCTTACGAACTATATTTTTTAATTTTACGGAAGGTTTTGATATAAGGGAGATATTGTATTTATTGAGTTTATACTTCAATCTTTCGAAGAAACCAGCAGGGGTGATTCTGAGTGATAATTTTTTTTTCTGAAATTGACAGCAAATTTTCTGAAAAGTTGGAGGAGGGAAGTGGGAAGGATTCCGCGGTCTTTTGACGAAATTTGCGGGGGTTTTCGCGATCTTTCAACGAAATTTGCCTGTTTTTAGCGATCTTTTGACGACATTTGCGGTTTTTTTGGCTGTCTTCTGACGAAATTTGCGGTTTTTCGCGATCTTTTGACGAAATTTGCGGTTTTTTACGCGGTCTTCTGGCGAAATTTGCGGTTTTTCGCGATCTTTTGACGACAGTTGCGTTTTTTAGGGATCTTTTTTCGAAATTTGCGATTTAGTAGCGATCTTTTGTCAAAATTTGCGGTTTTTCCCGCGATTTTTTGACGAAATTATCGGGTTTTTTCGCGACCTTTTAAAGAAATTTGCGGGTTTTTCGCGACCTTTTAAAGAAATTTGCGGACTTTTCGCGATCTTTTGACGAAATTTGCGGATTTTGCGTGGCCTTTTGACGAAATTTCCCGTTTTTAGAGATCTTTTGACGACATTTGCGTTTTTTTACGATCTTATGTCGAAATTTGCAAGTTTTTTCGCAATCTTTTGACAAAATTTGCTATTTTTTAGCCATTTTTTGTCGAAATTTGCGGTTTTCTCATAATATTTTGTTGAAATTTCCGGTTTTTTTGGCAATCTTTTGATGAAATTTAAGATTTCTTAGCGATCTTTTGTCGAAATTTGCGGTTTTTTGCGATTTTTTGGTCGAAATTTGAGGTTTTTTTTCGTGATCTTTTAACGAAATTGGCGGCTTTTTACGCGACCCTTGGACGAAATTTGCGTTTTTTTCGCGATTCTGACAAAAGTTGCGGTTTTTCCGCGATTCTTTGACAAAATTTGCGGTTTTTCCTCGATTCTTTGACAAAATCTGCGTTTTTCCCGCGATCCTTTGACGAAATTGGCAATTTTTCTACAAACGATTGACAAAATTAATTTTTTTCGACGACCATTTGTCGAAATTCGCGATAATTTTTATGTTCGAATTTTCGGATTGGTGACAGATTTTTTTCAATTTTCGGAAATGAATGCCTTATATATTATAGAATATTTCTCTTTATATCACATTAATAACAATTCAGTTTATATTTTAAATTTTTAAGTGATTGTAAAAACACTTTAAAAATTTAACTACATTCTAGTTTCTCAAATATCAGGCTTTTTTTCCACCTTTGTACAATTTGAGAATAAATGAAAATTTCGCCATGATCCCAAACTCGAAAACAAGTATTAAAATTGTGCCAAATTCGTTTTGAGCCCGAGAGGTGAGAATATTTTCCCCTTCTAATAACTGCAACCGTGATAGAAATTAAAAATTGTTTCATTGAATTTCCAGGTTTAAAATTTCGCGATACTTCCATGTAAAATAAAAATAACCTGAAATCACATTGTTCCCCGGGTCTGTGACAACAACCCTGCTAACTTATATTTCATTACCAAATCTTTACAATTAGGATACAAAAGCAAATAAATTTGAAATTTTAAAAACTATGTTTAGTGTGATTGGGAGAATTGGAGAAAAGAAGTTTCGGAGAGGGGAAGACTTTAAATGAACATTTAACAGTAACAAACACAGAAGAAAAAGTTTTTTAAAAAAGAAAGAAGTTTGAATATGTTAAAATTTGTGAGCTGTGTAGGGAATATAAAGGGAGAGAAGCAGAAATTTATAGGGAGGGTAAAGTTTATTAATTTATTTATCATTATTTTTTAACATTGTACTCGTATACTGCATGTGAGAATTTTGATTAATTTACTTCTCCTTGTTATGACCAAAGAGCTTAAAAGCTACAACACTTAATAATGTAGAATGCATGAATGATATTGCTCAACAATCATGAATAATCAAATAAATGAGACAGTCTCAAAATAATGTACAAAAATTAGAAGTAAAAGTTATTTGCCTCTTTTTACTTAAAAATAATGAGATAAAATTGAAAAGGTCTAAAGAATGAATGAAAATAAGAAAACCTGCCATTCTGTTTTTAAATCATTCAGTTGTTCCAGTGCCAAATGCAAATGGAGTGAAGAATTAACTTTGGTTGTTCTCTATATTTTTGGATAGAACCAGCACAAATTGAAGATTTCTATGAATGAAAAAAAAATCCAGTTATTAACAGAGTTGAAAAAATTTTAAGATAAGAAATTATGCTGTTAAAAGAACAAAAGTATATCACATTTTAAAACTAGAAAGGAATTTATGAAAAGAGTGGTCAAAAGACTAAAATATGAAGTATGAAAGAAAGAAATTTTTATAAACAACAAATGATTCTTTTCAGCAAAAAGCAAATTTATAATTTATCTGACCAATTTCTATAATTTTTTTTTACAAAGTAACAGAAAATTCAAACTCAAAAACTAAGAAACTTTAATTTTCTGTTCCCACTCCCTTCTCTATAATAGAATCTTTAAAAAAAATATTCCCTATGCCACATTAAATTAAAAGACATACGTATCAATGATTATATATAGAAAAGAAAACCTGTGAAAAGACAGAAATTAATTGATAAAAAAAGAAAATGCTTGCACATAAACATTAAATAGAAAATATGTCACTACCAGGAACATGAATAAGAATCAGTGCAAATATGAAACAGAATGAAGTCTCTGTACTTCCTATAGCAATACAACAAAATGGTTTGAAAATGATTAAGAAAATAGTTATGATCACTCATGAACATCTTATGCTAAACACATATTGAAAAAAATATATACTGGTATTTTTTCTAAACTATATAAGAAAATACACCATTGATGATTTGGATGTATATCCAGGTTTAGAACTTGATTCTGAAAATATTTATATATATATATATAATACGGGGTCTTCCTAAATAAGTATCAAGGTTTTAATGCTTGGTAGTATTTATTACGTAAAACTTAGAATTATAATTAATACATAAAATGAAAGAGCAACTCAAACAGTTTTACCTACATGCTTACAAGTGTTCAATGTGAGCACATTTCGTCACACAGCATACATCAAGCCAATAGCTCAGTTCTTCCCAAACGTTGATTAGTGTTTGTGGGGTCATTGATGCAACAGCTGCAATGGTCAGTTGGTAGTGGAGGCACATACACACGATCCTTTATGAACCCCCCACAGGTAGAAATCACATATAGTCAGATCGGGAGAGCGTCTCAAGAGAACTTCTTTGCTAATCAACTGAGCTATCGACTTAATGTGTGCCGTGTCACGAAAAATGCCCACATTGAACACTTGTAGGTAAAACTCCTTCATTTTATGTATTAATTATAATTTTAAGTTTTGTGTAATAAATACTACCAAGCGTTAAAACCCCGATATTCATTTAGAACTACCCTGTATTATATATATATCCTTTTTTGAAAAGTTATTAACACAAGCAACAGTAGATATAAAAATTATTATACGGAATTTTCTTTATTCGTTTAGATATAGTAATCTTTTCAGAATCTTAATATAAGATCACAGGCTGAATGTCAGACATAAGTGATGCTGACAACAATGGGGTTGAGAAAACAGGGTTGTCACAGAAAACACTTTGTTGCACCAAATCTCTTACCTTCAAATATGCCGAAATGGCATGCAAGAAGTAAATAAAAAAATAAGCAATATTAATTACATGAGAGTTTTTGTGCAACTATAAACATGTAATGTATTAAGAAATATTCATTTCTTTTTTATTACTGGTTATTGTTTCTCTGTCTTTCAGCAGTTGACAACAAATATTTAAATACTGACAACTATATTAATAGATATAATCAGGGTTGTATTGGGTAGCTGCCCAGGTACCCACCCAGCTACCCACCCGGGCTGGATTTTTTGCAACCTTAAGGGTTATAGTGGGTAGCTGCCCGGGTACCCACCCAGCTACCCGCCCAGTCTGGTTTTTTACAACCCTGCATATAATACAATATAATGATAAATTATAGACGTGTATCAGTAAAGGTGAAAAAAGGTCAAATTGCAAAAAAAGGATAAAATTTTTACTTTTCTCTCTACATTTAGAAACCTCCCTTCTTGATGAGGAAAGCTGTTAGAAGAATTTAGATGTTTTACTATAGAAACAAAAAAATCTAGAAAACAGGAATTCTTCTTTTTCAGAATTTAGTGTTGCTCCAAATGAAAAAATATATATGCATATAAATACAGATAGTGCAAAACATATTTCAGTTTTTTAAGACTTAAAACACACACTTTTATTTTATATAAAAGAACGTCTTTCGCCTCTGTTGACGAATTCTACATTTATTGACCCAGTCTTAAACAACATCTACAGAAAGGTATGCATAGGACGTCACTATTACAAAATAATACACAAATCCAGCAAAAATTGATGTTGTCATTCACGAAACTAAAAAAAAAAAAGCTATTTAATGATTTATATGCCTTCATTTGTTTGTTTGTAACATCAAAACAGATACTTAAAGTTAAATATATTTTATAATAGATCCATGTTTTATCAGAAATCATTCATTTATATTTTTACAGACTAGCACATAGTTTAATTTTCTTTTTTTAGTTGTTATGACAAAATGGCAATAGAAAGATATAATAATCTACTATTTTCCATTTTCAAATTATTTTTCCTTTACTTACTACAGAAATGGAGTTCTTCAGATGTCAACATTATAAAATGGCGTTAAAAACTACAAAGAAATTAATATCTCAAAAATAAATTGTGAAGCAGTTTCCAAATAAATTGCATTTAAAAGTACTTTTTCCCTATACGATGGTATAAAAATTGAAAATGTGCGACGTTTAGAAGTTAAAAAAATTGCAGTAGAGATTATCTGTATTTAATTGTACAATAATACATCTGCTTTGTTTTACGGCTAGCTTATATAACGAAAGGTTATTTTTTAGGGAAGACACTTTAATTGCTGCCCGAAAGAAATGGCATTTCGGAGCTTATAGTTTTTTGAGAGAATAACAAACATTCAATCAAAATCAAGATCAAATAATGAAACTATTTTAGTTTAAAAGTAATTTATAATAAGCTCATTAAATACAATTTTTATACATTTAAAAGTTAAAATATATCATTTGCTAATAGGGAAAAAAATTGAATGAATTTAAAATTTATATACCTATGTATTAACATTAACAGTGAGAGTGACAGGTTAGATTCACTGCACCAACTATGCTGCTAAAAATATTAATTGCAGTAACTCTTATTTTTTGCTTTATTCATTGTAACTGCATAGTTAATTTTATACAGTTGCAATATTAATGGCAGTAGCTTAAATATTTATAGACGTATAACTATATCATATATATAACACAGATGTGATATATTTTAAATATATTGGTAGAAAATACTTGAGGACGTGAGGTTCAAAACTCGCTTTATCCAAAATTTTAAAAAATAAAGTTTTTTGTATCAATCTATTCCATTGATGAACCTTTATCGAAAAAACACTACAATCTGCAAAAAAACTAGTTTTAGGGTCAAACCACAGTATTTGGTCCCAAGCCATCTAAATTTTTTTTATTTTGAAACTGATAAAACTTTATATTTTTAAAATCTGCAGATATTGAAGTTTCTGAAAAATGTAAATAAAATTACTTATAATATTTTTCAATAAAAGTAATTTATAGTTAAAATTGGATTTAGAAGAAAAATGTGTTGTGGAGGGGACAAACTAAAAAATGCTATTTAAAGGATAAGTATTTTTAATACATTTCGTTTTTAAAATAATGTTTTAAACCCACATTTTTGTGTCATATTGAAACATTTTAAGGCTTTAATTGATTAAAAATATATAAAATTAATAAATTTAGACAAATAGAAAATTTTGGTTGTCCCCTCCAAAACATTTTTAAATATTATTTTTTGTTTTTTTCAGTGTCAGTACATTTTTAAAAACATTCGACTTTAAACTTATCAAGTATTAGCAGAATACAATAAATAAATTCTAAATTTGTATCAAATTCAATAATTAAAAAATATATATAAAGCAAAAGAAAAATGTTTTGGAGGGGACACTTTTGTGATGGAGGGGACAATTTTTTTTATTTTTATTCCATTTATATTCATTGTTTACACTGAAACATCAACAAAATTCTCCTACAGTTTCTATTTGATAATGTTACTACCAAATGGCATTACTGAAGTGTATGATTTCCTTTTCTTTACATTTGTAAACTCCTGTATACTAGGTTGTACAACACCGTATTTTGACCGTGTGCTTCTCATTTTGTTGTCATTCTCAGTCTAGTGCATAATTGAGTGTGATTCTAAAATATCTTTCTTAATTGGTAGGAAAATTTAAAAATATATTTCATTTTAGCAAAGTTTCTAAAAAAATATGGCAAAAACAGGCACACAAAGATCAAGAGAATACAAGAGAGAGGATAAAGTTAGATTCAGCTTTGCATGAAACACAGAAGAAAGAAAGAGAGAGATGGAAAGTAAGGGCTGCTAAAATGTAAAAAGCAGTAAGGACACCAACAGAAGAAAAATAAATGGAAAGAAAAAGCAAGAAAAAATAGAAAAGCAAACTGGATGACAAAAAAAAAGTAACAATATTACTCCAGAAAATCCATCCCCAGGTTATCAGAATTCTTCAGCTTTAGGAAAAGCACTTTCCAAGGCAAATAAGAGTTTACCAAAAGAATCTCTTAAGAAGGTATACTCATAAGTACTTGCAAAAATTGTTCAAAATTTAACTCCACACAGAAAAACAGATCGAATTTCACAATGTTCTGTTAAAAGGTGCAATTTACTTCAAGAAAGAAAGCGATGAGCTGATGCCATTCCCAAAAAAACTGTTGCGAATATTACAGCTTTTTTTTTAACGTGATGACATTAGTCAAATGTTACCTGGCATCAAAGATTCCATCTTGATATATGATATGTAATGGTAAATTTAAAGAAAGAAAGCAAAAAAGAGTTTTAGAAATGTCTTTAAATGAAGCATATTTTTTGTATTGTTCTTCTTCTTATACTATACAAAGCATTGGAATTACTAAATTCCGAATGTTAAGACCTAAGCATGTGATGCTTGCTTCACAAAAGCACCAAGAACTGTGCTATTGCATCTACCATGAAAACATTGACTTAATTCTTCATTGTTTCCAAAACAAGTCTTGTGTGATGCAGGTTAAAGAAGCAAAAGAGTTATGCAATTTAACTTTATGTGAAGGCGATAAATGTGCAGAACTCTGTATTGATCATCAGTGTATGGATTGCAGTGTTGAAGTTATTGAAACACATTTTGATCAATTTGACTTTGATGATTATGTTTGTACTGCCTTCAATGTTGATCCATTGATGATAACTAAGAAACTTCCTGTAACATGCTCAGTCGCTGAAGCATTGTATGGTTCATACAGAATAATAAATTGTTTTAGTGATTATAGCATTGGTTGATGAAAATTAACTGATTATATATATTTAATGACTATCATGAACTGACCTTAAAAGCTTAATTCTTTTCTAAGAAGTGTATACAATTGTTAAAAAATACAAAATAATGAATAGGTTCCTAATTTTAACTAAATTCCAAAATGTCCCCTTCGAAACTGTCCCCTCCGCATCATAGTGCTAATTAAAAAAAAAAACAAATTCAGGATGAATTTTTTGTAATTCAGGTGTAATATTTTATTATTACAATGCTAAATAGCATAGTTTAGTAAAAAAAATACTTTTAGAGCTATACTTTATTATACATAGGAAAAATATTGATGCAAACTGAAAATTTTAAAATTGTAATATTTTCCTGTCCCCTCCGCAGCAATAAGAAAAAAATTTTGTTCTCTTTCACTTTTAATACTTGTTTCATTTTTGATGTTGGAATGTTTTCAGCATATCTTATGCACTCATAGAAAAATTCAAACTTTGAGAAAAAAAATTATTTTGATGTATTTAGTTGAAATAAATGATTAAATGTCCCCTCCGCAACAAAACAATTTACTGTGATTTGGCCCTTTACTGGAATCGTACTTGTCCTAAAATTTCAAGACCAAGAAATTCTTCGGCACCAGTATTTTCTTATAGAAAATCTCCTCTTAAACAAGGTGAAATTTCTCGCTTTTAACCTAGATTTATTTTTTGATAAAAAAAATTCTGATATTTGCCCTGAAAAATTCCCTGAAGTGTACGACTTCTGGTTTTATCGTGTATTTCTGGCATTGAAAAATCTTGGTTTACAATCAAAATCAAGGACGCGGTCAGAGGTTTTTTTGCGATTTTCCAAAATTTGATTTTCTGGATACGGTGAGTTTTGAAACTTGCATCCTCATTCATATTAAAGAATATTTGTAATTATAATCCAGGGATCTGTTTACGAAGAAACTGGGTCCTTTAAAGGACCCTTCACAAAATTTTTCATTCAAAACAAGACCCTTCACAAAAAATTTCATCTCAAAACAGGACCCTTCACAAAACTTTTTACCTTAAAACACTTCGCAAAATTCTTTGTCTGAAAAATAGGTCTTTCACAAAACTTTTTTATCTTTAAACGGAACTTTTCACACATTTAATCATTCAAAAGTAAAATCTGACCTGTCACTTTTACATATGTAAAGAAAAATATAGGTAATTTACAGACATATATCTTCTTAAAAATGTATAAACAAGGATTTGAATATAACGATCATTTCAAATTCAAAAAATTGTGACTGGATTTTTCACAAATGTAAACAGCACACAAAAACAACTTCACAAAACTTTCACAACTTCACAAAAACAGGACCCTGGGAAAAAAGTCTGAACAGACCCCTATAATCATTCTGTTGTTCATAACACTCTGCCAGAAGTTAAATCATTTATTGCCAAAAGCAACCAATTTGATGTCACATATTAATAAAATGTCTATTAAACTAGGACTTCCCTCAGAGGGATTAGTCTGAGCGATATTACTGAGAACATAGATGTAATAATAACACGTGGAATCAAAGAAAATGAGATGTTATCTTTAATTGTCCATATACTGCGAAAAATTGAAATGATGAAAATAAACGAATTGTAGAATTACAAAATCTTATATATAAATTCGTATACACTGTTTAAAAAAATGGGAAATCAAACCATTCAAGACAGCCATGCATGGATATAAAATTGAAAGTACGCAATATATTAAAAGTAAAATAGAAAATGAAACACTAATTTACTTATATCGGAATTTTAACTGTATAAAATGATGTCAAGAGCATAATCAGACGCTCCGCACCAATTTGAGTAACTTTAAATGACAAATATATGATGTTTAAAAAGAATGAACTTTATATGGTGTGTGCTCCCCCGGAATAGTTAATATTGTACAATATCTGTTTTCCACGGATGCAATGAGGTTGTCGATAACATTTAAGGAATTCTCTTCTCAAAATCTAATACAGTATCAAAGTACCGAATACATCAAAAGTGGCATGCAATGTTTCGTTCGAGTGTGTTTTAGATATGCTCGATCGGATTTAAATGATGAGTGTATGCTGGCCACTACATACGCTGTATTGTTTTGTTTTCAAACATATTCTGCACAAGTTGAGCTGTATTTAGCATGTATTAAATAAAAGAAATCGGCAATGATTACAACATAAAGTATGACACAAGATCTGAATATATCGTCTGCATAACTTTTGAGCTGTCAAAGTGTCATTTAAAGTAATTTACAAATCCATACATATTTATTCAGCAAATCATGCAAGCTAACATACGCCAATATGAACCCGATTACAAAATTTCACCAGAATAAGTTAATATATAAAAATCTACTAATGATAATTGAGAATATGACCTTATGATAAAATGTCTAGAAAAATGAATCGGATAAAAAATTCCTATCACATTTAAAACGGCACTTCCCTCTGTTAGTGGCCTTGGCGAGAGAGAGAAAAGCCTAGAGAAGGAACACTTTAACAAGTACTTTCGGGCAACCTACTCACTGTTTCATACAGGTCTTTATTCAACATTTACACAATTTATTTAATGCTAGGTGGGTATCTATCAGTTTTGTTCATTTAAATCGCATGTTTTGCGGAGGAAATGCAGCATTATGAAATATTTAAAGTTGCTGTACCTAATAATTCCAAATTAATGGTAATTGAGATCGCTTTCCGTTAATTTCATCTTTTTAAATTTTAAATTTTTTAGAAACCATTCATAGAGACAATTGTATATTTTAAAACTAACCCGAAGCAAAATTTCAAAATTTTGGGCTCAGCAGTAACAGAGAAATAGAAAATTTTTGAAATTTTTTTGTTTCTGCACTGTTTTTTATAGCAACATTTTTAGAAATTGTTCTATTGCGAGAATTTACGTCATGATAAATACAGCCATGTCAATTTTCTTGTTTATATTCCTAACAGTTCCATGTTCTTCGTTACTTAGATCATCTTTAGATCTTTTTCCGCTTTGTTTAGCCTTTCTATTTTTTAGAATTCGTTCTATAACGAGCATTTGCATCGTATTAATTACTACCATGCCAAAGTTCTAGTTTCTAACCCCAACAGTATCCCAAAAAGTTCAGTATTCCAAATAAATCATAGTTTAGAACCTTTCTAGAAATTTTTACGTTTATCCGTCAAATTGAACCTTTTAGAGAGCGTTCATTACGAGTATTTACATCTTAAAAGTAACTACCGCACCAAATTTAAAGTTTCTAACCCAATCAATATCGCAGAAATCACAATTTTAGAACTTTTTTGCTCCTGCAGCGATGTAGGTTCTTGCACTGACATAAAATAGTCTTTTTTTCGGAGCAGAGATGCCACCAACATTTTTTTAAGTTGGCTATGTAGTTTCAGAGATAACACCTCACAAACGTACAAGCATTAATAATATTATATACTTTATAATATTATAACGCTTTATAATATTAACATTAGATGTACAGATACAAAAGCCATTTATCTGTTACAAGCTAAAGTGCCGGCGTTGCCCAGAATTTGAAGGATGTTTGTTCTGAAAAATCAATTTCAAAATTTAACATACAACACAAAACAAACATTAAAAAAAGCAGTCGAAATTTTGTTGAATGAATCATATGAAAACGCTACATAAAAATGTATAAATGTATATAACAGACGCAAAAGAATACAGCTATAAATGAACTTATTTCAATTTATAATTGGAGCAATAATGTTAAAATACGACAATATTTCCCTAATCGGGTTTTTATTATGCTTCAATACATTTTTCACACTCATATGAAGTTATACTATATCCACCACGCCCTTTATATTTCCAATATGACGTAATATTTTCCTCTTTTACGTGGAAACCTTGAAATAGAAAAGTTATGAAGTTATATTCACTTTCATTTAAATTCGTCAAACCATTTATTTCATTTTCATATTTCACGTGAATATCTTGCAATAGAAAAGTTATGACGTAATATTCACCTTTTTTTAAAATTTGGCAAACTATTTATTTCATTTTCATTTTTCACGTGGAAATCTTGCAGTAGAAAATTAATTGTTGTAGTAATAATTTTATTGTGTTTTTTAATTGTTAGCAACTGCTATAACGAAAAATGTTTAAATTTGATAAGAAATTGCTGTTAATTGGTGGTTTTTTATTAATTAAAAATTAACTATAAGTTATTTCGATTCCGGATTACTTTAGTTGTCTCGGTCATGTTTTAATACACATGTACGTATCTCTTCACAATTTTGGCTTCCAAATTGTGGATTTTTTTATAGAATTACAAACAGACAGATAGACAAGTTCTCATTTTTATATATCTCTCTATTCTATGAAAAGTAACTAACGTTGTCACCGCCGCCGGTTTTGAATTTTTTGTGACCGGAGGTCTTTCTTCGTTAATATTAACCCTCTGTCTACCAGAAGGGTCCAATGGACCCGACATGTACATTCAAAATATTTATTCAAACCAGAAATTTCTTCAAAACAAACTAAATTTATAAATCAGACAATAATAAGTTAAATAAACAAATTAAATAGTTTTAAGTAAAAATTCTGGTGTAGAATGTTTTTATAAAACTTGAGTAAAATTTTCGGTAGTTCTAGGGTTAAGAAAACTATTGCATACAAATATATGAAAATCCGTGGTATTATAGCGAAATGTTTGATCAACACACTAATGCACACAGTTTTCAAATCGAAGAATTATTTTAAGAGATATTTAATGCTAAAGTTGGAGAAAATCGTTCCACTAAAAAAAATTATAAGATAAAAAGCTATACATGGGAATTTAATCATTTTTAGATCATTTTATTCAATAGAAGATCCCGGTCTGCAGATTTCATTAAATTTTTTTAATTTGACTCATTTTTTGAGGTTTTATTTCTATTTTAAATTCAAATATTCAGCATTTTCACAGATATTTTTTACATATTTTAGAAAATGGTATTTATTTAAACTGTTGCCAACTGTATAAACAAATAAAAAAATAATGTTTGCTTCAAATAAAAAAATTATTTACACGTTACTATTATAAAGAGAAAAAACCTTCAAATTACAATTAAATAATTAGGTATAAAAAGCAGGCACTTTTTGGAAATTACGCCATAAAACTATATTTAGATGTGAATTTTAAAAGAGAAAGGATATTGTAAAATAAATTCATTAACATGCGTTAGAAATCTGAAATAGAACAAATTACGTCACATTACATTTATTATGCAAAATGAACAAAAAATAGTATTGCAAAACAGTTTAATTTTAAAAATTGCGCGAGACAAAATATTAGAGGTTAAATATTAGATTTTTTCAAAATTTTATTATTTGTCGTTTGATGTGAGGTGTTCAGCTATAAGTATGCAAATTTTTATGTTTGAACATAATTAGGGGCTGAGTTAGAAAAATTGCTTTAAATACACAAGTTAGAGCCCAGAGGGTTAAATATTAGACCTTTTTCAAAATTTTATTATTTGTCGTTTGATGTGAGGTGTTCAGCTATAAGTATGCAAAATTTCATGTCTCCAACTTAATTAGGGGCTGAGTTAGAAAAATTGCTTAAAATACAGAAGTTAGAGATTGGAGGGTTAAATATGACTTTTTCAAAATTTTATGATTTATCGTGTTATCGCAAGTTTTCAGCTATAAGTATGCAAACTTTCAATCCTCCAACTTAGTTAGGGGATGAGTTAGAAAAATTGCTTAAAATACATAAGTTAGAGCCCAGAGGGTTAAATATCAGACATTTTTCAAAATTTTATTATTTGTCGTTTGATGTGAGGATTTCAGCTATAAGTATGCGAACTTTCATGTCTCCAACTTAATTAGGGGCTGAGTTAGAAAAATTGTTTAAAATACATAAGTTAGAGCCCATAGGGTTAAATATTAGACTTTTTAAAAATTTTATTATTTGTCGTTTGATGTGAGGTGTTCAGCTATAAGTATGCAAAATGTCATGTCTCCAACTTAATTAGGGGCTGAGTTACAAAAATTTCTTAAAATACAGAAGTTAGAGACCGGAGAGTTAAATGACTTTTTCAAAATTTTATGATTTATCGTGTTATCGCAAGTGTTCAGCTATAAGTATGCAAACTTTCATGTCTCCAACTTAATTAGGGGCTGAGTTAGAAAAATTGCTTTAAATACACACAAGTTATAGCCCAAAGGGCCCAAATTAAATATTAAGCCTTTTTCAAAATTTTATTATTTGTCATTTGATGTGAGATGTTCAGCTATAAGTATGCAAAATTTCATGTCTCCAACTTAATTAAATTAGGGGCTGAGTTAGAAAAATTGCTTAAAATACACAAGTTAGAGCCCAGAGGGTTAAATATTAGACTTTTTCAAAATTTTATTATTTGCCGTTTGATGTGTGGTGTTCAGCTATAAGCATGCAAATTTTCAAGTCTTCGACATATATAGTTTCTGAGAACGGGCTCTGTGACAGACAGACAAAGGAGTGAGACAGGTAGGGTTTCGTTAGATGAACGAAACTCTAAAAACATGCTGTGGATGACTGTAACAACATCCTAAAATTACATTACCATCAGCGGTCTACCAATCCCGAATTTAGTTTATATTCGTTTCATATATTCTTATTCTTTTGTGCGGCCCTGTAAAATAATTATCAATATTATATACAGTAAAACCTCTGAATAGCGGACACATCGAGAATGCAAAATTTGTCCTCTATTTAGAGGTGACCGCTACTGAGAATAAAACATGTACAGTTATTTAAGAGTTGGTAATCGAAAAAATGTCTGCTAAATAGAGGTAACCGCTAATCGGGTGTGTCCGCTATGGAGGTTTTACCAGTAAAACTTCTGAATAGCGAACACCTCGGGAGGGCAGAATTTGTCCTCTATTTGGAGGTGTTCGCTACTGAGAGTAAAAAATGTACAGTTATTTAAGGGTTGGTAATCGAAAAAATGCCCGCTAAATACAGGTGTCCACTAATCGGGTGTGTCCGTTATGGAGGTTTTACTGCATAATAATATCATCCTTTACAAGAAAATTGCATGCTGTATGATAGACAGACAGACATCCAGAGAAAGATAACCTCCGGATCAATAAACACTCATGTCTTTTGTTTTAATCATCCACAATTGTATGTCATACAACATGCCAGCTTTTATACAACAGGCTAAAAACGGTCACCGTGGTACGGAATACTGTATTATTATTTGTTTGCCCACCAAAACTGATTGCCACGGGTTGTTGCAAGGTTTGTGATCACGTGGTTGAAGCTGATCTATTCAATATTACTGCGTGCATATTTTTTTTTATTTTCTCCATGTGTTCAAACCAGTTGTCTACGAAAACATCAACCGGTGAAAGTGACGCACACCAAATTTCTGTGACGTATGCAGATAAATTGTGCTTTTTTAAGAGTTTATTCTATATAATTTTTAAACGGTTTGGAACTTATTTTTCATAGTAGGTGCATTCAGTAGGCGACCCTCATAGGTACCTTCTGGTGCAATCAGAAACGAAATCCGACAAATATTTTTTGAGTTATGCTTGACGAAAGGTTTTTATTAGGCTTTTTTTTTAGTAGGACATGGCGTTAATATCCATCGTAGTAGTAATGTGTCCGGACAGTAATATTTCGCTGAGTATTAGCCTTCGCTTCACTCAGACAATTAACATTTTGAACATAACTGGCATTTGGCAATGATAAACACAATTGGCGGTTATCTAGAATTTTTGTGAACTATCTTCATGGCATAGATAATACATAAGTACCAAAATTTTTAATAGCACTTAATTAACAAAAAAAGCAACTAACAGTACTTTTCAGTTAGAAGGTACAAATCTCATCAAAAGCAGATTTCTTTCCCAGTGGCGATGACCAGGGTTGCCGGCTTTCAGCCAGGCCAAAAAAAGCCGGCCGGCTTTTTTTGGTTTTAACCACTTTAAAAAAGCCGGCTTTTATTTTTAAAAAGTTAGTTTACAGCTAATTCATATTAAACTTGAATTAATTTATTTTTAATACACTTACGAATATTTTCTACTAAAAAAATTATAAATTTCTATTAAATTTGTCAAATAAATATAAGTCTTTATAACTGCTAGAAGAAGGCCACTGTGAAGGCAGTATGTTTACAAAAAATATTATAAATATTGAAAAGAATATAAATAATACTTCAAAGTGGGGTTTTGAACGTCTATATTACATAGATCCACATATACTACACATTCTAAAGATTATACTTAATTAAACAATGACAAAATGTAACACATCAAAATAGAAACATTCTTACATGCTCATATGGAAAGATTAAGTCATACGATGAACAATATTGAAAGAGAAATTAGGAAGGATATAATATTTGAGTATAAGTTTAGTACGTAAGTGCATAAAATAAAGAGAGTAATTAAACAAAAACAAAAAATGTTCTCCAAATAAAATTTTTTGAATTAAAATTTTGAAAAACTTCTTGCTATTTAAAAGAGTACATATTCATTCATGTACATGTTATTCATAATACTGTTTCTGATAATGATTCAAAAAAATTCTCTTAAAATTAGTTAAGTAATAAAACATGTAACTAAGTCATCATTGTCCTTTTTAATTTTATAAAGCAGTAAAAATGAAAAAAAAAAAAGGTGGGATTAAATGTTAGTGTAAACCAGATAAATCAGTTGGCATGGTCCTTTTAAAATTTACCTGACACATTTGAAATTCTGACTACAAATCACTAGCAGCTCCACCTAGGTGTTATTCCAGTATTAATGTCTTCATTATTTTGGGTTATTTATTAAATTCTAAGTCAATTAAATGTCATTAAAACTAATTAAAAAGCACTTAAAAATGTGTAGTTTATAATAAAAATGCTTCACTGCATAAAATCCAATTTCCGCTATAAAAGGCCAAAAAAAGCCGGTTAAAACCAATAAAAGCTACCGGCGTGGCTTTTTTAAATTTTAGCCGGTTTTTTTTGCAACCCTGGCGATGACTAATAATACCATCACGGGTTAAAAAAAAAAAAAAAAATTAATTTCTACATCAAAAGAGAAATTACATACATAATCAAAAATTAAATAAAAATAAGTTTTAATTATTTCATTTAAAACGTTTGAATAAAAAATAATATCATTTACCAAAAATATTTTATTTCAACTTCAGAATGTCATTTCTAATATACACATGCAGGAATAATAGCTACATTAGATTAATTTTTAACATAATTATTCAGTTGGTAAATAAATCATAACTTGTAAATTTCCAAGTGTGTGAAAAAAGTTCCGGCCAGCATTTGCACCACGGATGTCTTGGCTGAAGGCCAATGCTTTACCAACTGAGCCATCCCGGACAAATCTGGAGGACTAATTCACCCAGCTAACCTTCAATGACCACATCACAGGATTAATACCTATTGTTTTTCAGGCTTCAGGTGTAACTCCAAATTCTTATATGTACTAATAATAGATATCTAAATTTTTACAAAATGGATACATGAAATAACTTTAACAAAAATGTATTGAGATTTGTCACCAGAGTCAGTAATACCGACGAAAATTTATACACATTCCTTTAATTATAATACAGATTTTTTACTAGTACAGGGTTTCATTTTTCCAAATACAACTTTTAAATATTCAAAAGGCCAAGGGGAAGGGAATTTAAGCTTGGTGGGGATTGTTATTTACCATATGACATTTATGACTTATTATTTACCATACTAAAGATTTACAAATAGGATACAAAAGATTAGAAATAAAGAGTTTTAAAGATTTAAATTTTGTGTTGGTAAGAAAAGGGGGAAGTAGGAAAAGGGAAATTGTAAATTTTGGACATGGAGGGGGAAATTTATGTGACTGATTATTCATTCTTGCAACAAAGTAACAGATAAAGCAAAAGAAGTTAAAAAACAGAGCAGAATCTTTTAAAGATTTTTAAATTGATGATCTGAGGGGAGTCAATTATAATAAGCTTGACGCAGCAATGGTTGTTCGGTAGCTTCGGGGCCCCGAGCCTTCCCTTCCCGCTTTTCGGTGTCTTTAATTTGTGTAATTTCACTTTTAAATTTGTCTGGTTTTAATTTTTGATTTTTTTTTCAACCTGGCTTCCGCTAGTCTCTCTTATACTCGGAACGTAGCTAGGGACCTACGCACCTGGCTTCCGCAAAAGAGTCGGAATAAGTAGAAGAATAAAGCACCACAGACGGAAAGATGCCGCTTGCTGTGGCAGTTGACCCACCGCCGACAGAGACTAATAATATGCTTGATGCAGAAGTGGTCGTTCGGTAGCTTCAGTGCCCCGAGCCCACCCTTCCCACTTTTTGGAGTCTTTAATTTGTGTAATTTCAATTTTAAATTTGTCCGGTTTTAATTTTTTTTTTCAACACAGCTTCTGCTAGTCTCTCTTATACTCGGGACGTGGCTAGGGACCTACGAACCTGGTTTCCGCAAAAAAGTCGGAATAAGTAGAAGAATAAAGTACCGCAGATAGAAAGAGGCTGCTCGCTGCAGCCGTTGACCCACACGCCGAAAGAGACTAATAATAAGCTTGACGCAGCAGTGGTCATTCTGTAGCTTAAGGACTCCAAGCCCTCCCTTCCCACTTTTCGGTGGTTTTAATTTGTGTAATTTCAATTTTTAAATTTGTCCGGTTTTAGGTTTTGATTTTTTTTTTTTTACAACCTGGTTTTCGCTAGAGTCTCTTATACTCGGGATGCGGCTAGGGACCTGTGAAGCTGGTTTCTGCAAAAGAGTCAGAATAAGTAGAAGAATAAAGCACCATGGATGGAAAGAGGCCGCTGACCATGGCAGTTGACCTGTCCACCCCCAAACACTGACAGAGACTAATAATAAGCTCAATGCAGCAGTGGTCGTTCGGTAGCTTCAGGTCCCCGAGTCCACCCTTCCCACTTTTTGGTGTCTTTAATTTGTGTAATTTCAATTTTAAATTTGTCCAGTTTTAATTTTTGTTTCTTTTTCAACCTGGCTTCCGCTAGACTCTGCTATACTCGGGACGTGGCTAAGGACCTAGGAACCTGGCTTCCACAAAAGAGTTAGAATAAGTAGAAGAATAAAGCACTGCAGATGGAAAGCGTCGCGCGCTACGGCAGTTGACCCACCCGCCTGCCCCCAACTGATACTAATAATAAGCTTGACGCAGCACAGCAGTGGTCGTTTGGTAGCTTCAGTGCCCCGAGCCTTCCCTTCCTGCTTCTCGGTGTCTTTAATTTGTGTAATTTCAAATTTAAATTTGTCCGGTTTTAATTTTTGAATTTTTTTTTCAACCTGGCTTCTGCTAGAGTCTCTTATACTTCGGACGTGGCTAGGGACCTACTAACTGTCTTCTGTAAAAGAGTCATAATAAGTAGAAGAATAAAGCAGGCTCTTTCCATCCGCGGTGCTTTATTCTTCTACTTATTCCTTTCTACTTATTCCTTTCTACTTATTCCTTTCTACTATTCTTTTCTTATTATATTCTACTTACTCTTTTGGGGAAGCCAGGTTCGTAGGTCCTAGCCACGTCCTGAGTATAAGAGACTATAGTGGAAGCCAGGTTGAAAAAATAAAAAATAAATAAAAAAATAAAACCGGACAAATTTAAAAGGGAAAGTACACAAATTAAAGACACAGAAAAAGCAGGAAGGGAGGGGTCGGGGCCCTGAAGCTACCAAACAACCACTACTGTGTCAAACTTATTATTAGTCTCAACTGGCAGTTAGGGGCGGGAGGGTCAACCGCCGTAGCGAGCGGCCTCTTTCCGTCCACAGTGCATTATTCTTCTACTTATTCCGACGCTTTTATGGAAGCCAGGTTCGTAGGTCCCTAGCCACGTCCAGAGTATAAGAGACTCCAGCAGAGCCGGGTTGAAAAAAAAATTAAAACCGGACAAATTTAAAACGGAAATTACACAAATATTTTTTTCCAACTCCAGCACTGCCTGCTCCTATCTGGTTACAGGCCTGCTGGATTACCACAAGGTTTGGCTCACTCAACTTAGTTTTTTATTGTCTCCGGTATGTGCTGAGCACTTCCGGTGCATACTGCTTTAGTTAGTGGGGAACCAGGTCCCAGGTTTGTTCGAAAAGAGATTTATTGGGAATACACTAGATGTTGTGGAAAGCAATGGGGTTCCTGAAACTAGGTTCATTTAAAAGATTTTCAAAAGATATAAAATCATAGAAACTTGAGTTTTGTTTATGGTTATTATAACGGGCCTCAGGCAATGCCGGGAGGCTCAGCTAGTTTTAAATATAATAGTCCCCAATAGCAGAATTTTCAGTGTCTATCTGCAACGAACTAAAAATTATCTGCGACCCAACAATACTGAAATACACTATTATCTTAAATACTTATAGTAAGCCATAAAAAAGCAAAAATTGCATTTTACTAAAGAAAATTAATAAAATACAATAACTCGTAAAACAAAGTAACTTTTTAGTGAATTTTTGAAGCCCAGTACTTAATTTTAAGCTGGTATTTTAATCTGAAAGGTTTAAAATAATCTGAAGCACTGCTGCCGTGCTGCACAGTTTCTGCTATGGGGTAATATTCCAGTATGTAAAGTATAGTACAGAAATAGTACTTTGAGAGTTAATGTCACATTTTATTCATCTTTAGATTAAATGGTCTCAGAGACTACTCACGGTAGTTATACAACAATATTTGTCATGCCAGATAAGGGTTAATCAAAAACATAGATATTAAAATCCTATTCAAAGAAATTGAGCATTGAACGTAAATAATTTACATATTAAGAAGATATTTAAGCACAGAAAATATTTCTTAAATATCCTACAGATTACAAGAAATTGAAAAAAAAAATTGTATTTTTAGCAAATAGAATTGACATTTTTAAACTACTTCAAAAATGACTTTAAAAATGATAAATATTGTATTAAAACAGTAATAAGAAAATATAATAAATATACAAACATAAATACCATACCTTTACGTTTACATAAGTTACCTACAAAGGAAATGTTGTCTAAATGCTGATCATTAGGCTTAGCTCAACTACATAGCACCTTTCGTTTACTAATTATTAATACTCTGCTATGTAAATAACTCTGCTATGTTCGGCATAAAAAGTAAAATAAAGTTAATCATATTCCGAAATATTATTTTAAGGCTGAAAAAAGTAAAAATACCATGTGAAAGTTGCGATAAAATACTCAAATAGAAATTTATGCAACAAGCTACATAACATTTTCCAATTGAATTTCCGATAGACGCGATGGTATCAATACAGTTTTCGATACATGTTCGAATAATAATCTTTCATACTGCTCTGTAATCCGGAAATAATTTCAGCAATCTGTATTTTGTGGGTTAAACATTATATGAAATATTAGATTAAGAACATAAAAGGCTTGTCTTTACCCTCTCAGAAAAATCTGAGCGATCTCTCTAAAAATTGATCATTTTAAAGGTCAATATAATTAGATAATTATTTCGATTTTAAAGTTATTTGAAGAAAGAGACATCATGCAGCAGGCTATATCATATCATTAATACATTATGTATAGTTAATTCTGCTTTAATTTTCAACTATGGTTTTAACAAATCTGAACATGAAATATTCAAAGAAACAACCTATCATACCATAAAATTTTTCCTATGCTCGTTAGTAAATTTTGTAATAATTCTTAATCCGAATAAAATCGTTGCACTTAAAAAAAAAATTAAAACACAGAGTAATATCAATAAAATGAAATTAATTGAATCAGCAGAATTTTGGTGCAGTAGTCGATGCTCAACTTCACCATGATATACCCAAAATAATTTTTGTGTAAATTATATTTAAAAGAAAATAAATTAAAACAATATTTTTAGTTAGTCGATTTGTTTAATTTAAAGGGACTTGAACACATTTGAATTTTTTTTTTTTTTTTTTTTTTTTTTTTTAATTTGAGTATTTTATGATATTTTATTGACGTTTGTGTTTTTATGAAGAAAAATGATTTAACGCAGGAAAAATGCACTTTTTGTAATAAAAGTTGAATACATTATAATTTAAAAAAATGTAAGAAAATTTTCAAGCCACACTTCTGGAATTTTGAAAGTCTTTCAATACGTTTTGCTGTGCATTTATCTTAGAAGTGCACTCTATAATGAACTCTTTCCAAAAAGTTAGTTTAAGTTAAAATAAATGTTATGGCATATGTGAAAAAGACTCTTTACTTTACTTGCTTATTTTTAAAAATAAATAAACTGCAAAATAAATTACCACAAAAATGATCTTAAAATAGATAAATGTTGATTAAAAATGTAATAAAAAGATGCATTAATTAGATAAATATAAATATCATATATTTACATAAGTTACCTTCAAACAAAATATTCTATAAATGATCATCATTAGGCCTAACTTTAATACACAGTAACTGGCAATTTTGTTTCAATAATTAATATTTCTGTTAATATTTCTCTGCTGTGTTGAGAATTAACAGAGAAGGAATGTAAATCAGACAAAGAAATATTCTTTTAAGACAGGAAATAGTAAAAATACCATGTGAAAGTTGCGGTAAAACTTTCAAATTGATATTTATGAATAAAGCTAAGTAATGTCATTTAACGATTAAATTTCTGATAGATGCCATGAAAACTAAACACTTTTCAATACATGTTCAATTAATAATCTTACATGTGACTTTCTATCTTTGTAAGCTTATTTCAGCTACCTTTATGTTGTGGGTTGCACGTTTTATGAAATATTAAGTGAGTGAGAGATGAGGCCACCCCCCCCCCCCTCTCACAAAAGCCCGAGCAGCCTCTTCAAGAATTGTATGAAAAACTAGCCATTTATTTTAAAGCCCCATATAATAGATAATTATTACGGATTTTAAAAATATTTGAAGAAAGGGAAATTACACTGGAGCTTAGATCATACTATCAGTGCATAGAAAAAATAAAAAAAAATTACTGAAAATGTACCTCAGATGCAAAATGTTCTTCGGATAATTTTTCTTTACTTCGACCATCTTCTGTTATAAAATCATTTTACAATTAAAACATATAACAGCATTAATCAAGTAAAATAAATTATGTATAATTAATTCTGCTTTACTTTCCAACTATGATTTTAAAAATTCTTAATGTGAAATATTTTAAGAACTGACCTATCACACTAAAAAACTTCATATTAACAGTTCGCTTATAAATTTAGTAACAATTCTTGATCCAAATAAAACTGTTGCACTGTTGTTTAAATTAAGACACAGACAGAGTGATATCACTCATCTGAGTATAATTAAATCCCAATTAGCAAAGTTTTGGTGAAGTGTTCAATACTGATTGGAACCAAGATGCATTTAAAATAATATTTGTGTAATTTAACACAAAGTTAAATAAAAATTAATTAAAACCAATTTTTTACTTAGTTGATTTTAATTTAATGGGTCTTGGTAATATTTGAACTTTATTTTTCTTGAATACTATTTTACACTATCTTAGTGAGTGTGTTTTTATGAAAATAAAAAATTATCTGAAGATTGACAATTATGATTGACAAAAAGGGCAATTTTTGTAATAAAAGTTAAAAATTATAATTTTAAAAAATGTAAGAAAATTTTAAAACCACACTCCAATAATTGTGAACATTTTTAAATAACTTTTTTAATGTACTTCTTAGAAGTACACTCTATAAGCAACTATTTCCAGAAAGTAAGTTTAAGAAATTTTTTATTTTATGGTACATTGAAAAAGACTATTTACTTAACATGTTTGTTTTTTTTATATTATTGAAAACCCAATTCTTAATTTTATTAAATGCATCTTAAAAGTGTTGGTCGGTGTGGTCTCAAATTTCTTCCATAAATATTTAAACCTATGAGTGCAGAATTTTTAAAATATCTTCTCAGGAAATTAACATTTTACACTTTCTCTTTGTTGTAAAAATGTTTCTAAAATGTCTACTGTCCGTTTTGCTGAGACTGTAATACATAAAATTACAAATTGTAAGTATTTTGATAACTAGAGAAAAGAGGCATACTTTAAGAGGAGTACACGGAAAAATGAAGTTAACAATATTAATTACTGAAGGAAATATTTCAAAAATTCGAATGTCCATATATGCCCAGATATTTAATACAAGCAAGTGGGGTTTGAGATTTCACTGGGCAACACCCTTACCGAACATAAAATAAATAAATAAAGATTGCATCTGTGAATATAATTCAAATGTAAATGGATGGTCTAAAAGTATATTTTTAATTACTGGATCTTTACAAAACTTCGCGAAAACATACTGTGTGTGCCTACATTCCTTTTTTGTAAAAGAGATTGAACCGAGTTTACTTAATCATATTTAAACTTTGAGCTGTGGATTTCTTTTTTTTAAAATCTGTTTCTGGCAATTTTTTCGAACCTTCAGTTTTTTTAAAAATAAGCTCTCAATTTTTTTCTTTGTTGCGTTTTGGTAACCTGGAAAAAGTTAATTTTTTATCGAATATGTCAGAAGGGGAAAAGTGTCCTTAACAGAAATATCGACTCAAATTGCAGATTATGTTTATTGTATGCATGTATTGTATGTAAAACTGGTCTCGGGTTATTTAAATAACTTGGCTGATATTAAGAGGTTTTAGGTATAAATGTTATATTTATTTCACTAACAACTGACAATAACATCAAATAATTGCATTTTCCGTATCATTCCCCACCCCCTAAAAGTGATTTGGAATTAAAAATCTGTAAATTACTTTTCAGTTTTTAAATAAAATTTATCTGAAAGTACATTTCTTTTGTTTTATGGATTAAGTAAGAACTAAGATTATTCAATATGAAAATCCTGTGGCACATATATATGACATGGAGATATAAGCAATCAAAGCAAAAGTCTATGTTGTTCCATCTAATTTTACTCTTTAGCACAGTTTTAATAATGGATATGTCTGTATTTTATAATACATGTAATAAATAAACAATTTGTCGTCTAAATAAAATTACAAGCAGTAATGCACAAACGAAAATTTAATTAAAAGCTACTGTTTCATTCCATTGTTCAATGTCCTTGTTAATATGGCATAATTGACACATTAGTTAATCAATATTGAACAAATAATCTTGTGTATGCATGCATATATATGTATACATACAGATGCATGAAGAACATATTTATTTATTTTTAGAAATTCTTTGGAAAGCGCCATCTGTTGATGTTAATATCTACAATTCTTACCCATATCTCTATAAGTCACAAGTCTAAATGCAGGCTTAGTAACAGTTTAATAACAAAATTCTACCTGTATTATAATAGGCAATACCTTAGAGAACCACATCTATTGCAGTATTATATGAAAAAAATAGGCGTTCACTGAAGCTGACTTCTATTAAAGAGCTAAATCTAATTGAGAAAATCATGGATGCCTTCATTTTATTTCCAGGAATAGCCTTCATGTCAGGAAAGAATAAAACTTGCACTAGAGAAATAGGCTGTTTTTTACAGAATCAATCTGTAAGAGAATGAAAAATACATCTTAAGAACTGACGTTTCAAAAACAATTGTAAGAATGGAAGAAATTAGTTAAAAGCAATTTATAAATCTGCAATATCAAGTAGATGCAATAGGAATAAAATGGTTTTAAATTTTTTCTTTCTTGCTTTCTTTTCTTTCCCTTTGGCAGTAAAGGGGCTGGGAAGTATACATTTCTATGGAGTTTTTTTTTATTTTTCAATGTCAAAATTCATTTCAATAAAATAGGGATATATACACACACATAGAAAATGAAGTCAAGGTTCAACTATTTAATATTTTAGTTTATAAGAGAAAGCATAGCGATTATTATTATTTTTTTAAATATTTAATATGTTGTACATAAATTGTTTACATTTAAATTTTACCACAAAATTTACAGGATATCAAAATGGAGAGAAAAATGTTTTGAAAAAAATGATGTTTAAAAAAAAAAAAAAACATATTTCTTGTGGCAGATGGTATAATATGAGCTTCAGTGTGATTCGTTTTCTTTCGTGCTATTTAAAAATGTAATTAAAATAATTATTGCATTGTTTTGTGCAACGTTTTATGTAGATCCTAGCAGAGGCGTTGCAATGGGGGGTTATGGGGGGGGAACCCCCCCCCCCAATTTATGAACTTGGGAAATTTGAGCTTAGAGTTAAGAAATTATAGATTTTTGAAATACTTTTTCTTTTTTTTTCTTTTAAAAAGTAAAAATAATAAGTATTTTTTTATTGTTTTGCTGACTACCTTTCTGAGTTCTATAATAGTAAAATAGTTAAACTTTCAAATGAAATACAAAAAGCAGCCAGACACAATTTCTCATTATGTTTCTCTGTGCTACGAAAACATCACGAAAATATCATACATCTACCAGACCTAAATTTCTCTACTGTTGTCCATCAACAGTGTCGTCTCTGATACATTTCCTCCAAAACTTTGTCCCTTTCTCAAAAATCTAAAAATATGAGGGAAGTACGATTATGACTCGTACACAATTGAAGACAAAAACTTTCATTTAATGAACCAATAATTATAATTTTTATATTTTTAGTTTCAGCATTTTTGTTTGGAAAGATTTTTTTTTTTTTTCATATAAGTATGTATCATTACCATCACACATAAAACATATAATTTTTGTTGGAAAGTAGAGCAACTTGTTTTATGTTGGGAAATTTTTGAATTATAAGTTGGGAAAATTTTGAAGCTTCCCCCCTGAAAAAAAAATTTGTAGCTACGCCCCTAGATCCTAGTATAATATGGTTCTGTAAATTTCCTTCGCAATTCCCACAGTTAAATTGCAGGCAAAAAGTATTTTAAAAAACACAATTCAGACAAAAGATGGCAGCATGGAAAACCATAAATCGAACACAGATTTCTAATCGAATTCCTTACTCGACATAGCGTCATGTCGCCATTTTGTGGAACGTAGCATAAAAGAGTTGGATGTGATGTGGTAAGTTATAGTTTTCGAGTAATCAATCTAAGTTTTTTATTAATTCTTTTTGTATTAGTTCGATATGCAGACAAATATAATGTGTAGAACACTTGTGATTTTGATTATTTTTTTAATTATCGTTTGGAAAACCTACTTTTTTTTGTTTGTGTGTTTCTGCAAACAGCATACTGTTACATTTTATTAAAATATTTAGTTAACTACAGATATAACAACTTGTCCTAAAAAGTTATGATTACAAACTACTTTTTCATAAGTATACTTTCTGAAGACTAATTTTGTCAAAGAATTCAGTCTACATCGAATTAAAAAAAAAAGTACTTGTATATAATTATAAATAATCGTACACTATATAACTTTTATAAATTGTCTTTTGAGATATTTACCACCTATATTTGTTTACTGATTACCATCCTGGATGTGGACAAAGGGTCCCGAGTTTGAATCCTGATATAAACATGGTTGTTTATAGTGGTTTGGATTCCACTTTTAACGAAAGTTTCAGCCTGTTTAGTACTTATGTGCGAAACTTTTCATAACAACTGAATTTTTAATTAACATGAAAAAATTATTTCATTTTCCTAATTTATTAAGATAATGTTAATTTGCATAAATATTCAAATTTTAGAATTAAACATAAATCATTTATTTATTTGTAGGTTATTATCTTTCTTTGTTTAATGTCATTGGGATGTGTTTTTTAAACTTGTTCTGTGGCTGGCGGGATTTTTTTTTTCTTTGTGACTTTTATGAAAACGATAATTGAGCAAAATACGGCATGCTTGCTGTAAGTGCAGCATGGAGGAGACTTTGCTCAGATGGAAATTAACTTCAATTTCATGCCTGCTTAGATGGTTTTTTGTGTTTCGATTTTTCACTGGCTACAAGGGATGATTTACGAAAATAGGGGTTCAGCTTTTTATTTGAAATCGACATTAGATCTCTTGAGTGGCAAATTACATTGCTCTTATATTCTTATAGCATTGCAATTGTTATTCTTTCTGTATTTTGTTCAGATTGGAAATTTTCATGTGCAGGGGGCAGAGGAGTTCTCTTTTCACTTTTCATGACAAAAAAATCCTATTTTCTTTTTCTCTGAGTGTTTAATTCATGTACATACTTTTTTCTTTTTAAATATGCCATTTTGTCATGCATAAACTTTTTATGCTGACACATAAATATTAGTAGGTATTTTCATGTGTGGACCATTCTTTGTTTGATTTATAAAGATATCACGTCTAGAGATATTCTGCTGTGATTACAGCCAGCCATGCTGAGTTTTCTAAATTCAATTTGCGATAAGGCATGAGTTTGTGTGCTGATTATTTTTAATTGTTTGGAAGGTATGAATTATGTATTGATTGACCAATATGATTTTAACATAAATTCATTTTTCCAATGTTTAAAAGATTAACAACAACAAAAAAGTTTACACAATTTTGCTTCAAGTGCAATTAAAATTATTAAACTACTTCTGCATAATATTTCTCCAAAAATTTCCTATTTTCTTTTTCTCTAATTATTCCATATCACTTGCAAAAAATGCATTATAATATAGTTTTATTCAAAGTTAGTGAAAAAGAAATCCATGGGGGGGGGGGGGGGAGATCCTATCCAACCTCACTTACCAATACTTATAGAATGTTGTGTTTAATTGGAATGTTGCTTGATATGTGTGTGGGGTGGGCAGTTAGCTTGCTCTGCACAAGCATTGCCCTCCCAGTGAGAGGTGCCTGAATGAAACACTGAATAGTATAAAATTTATTTGCCAAAACACAGACCAAAAATGTTTATCTTTTACACGAAAATAATGTCATTAATATTTTTTTCTTTCAGTGACAGAGGTTAAGAGTCACACTGCAGTTGTCCGCATTAAGTATATGAATAACAGAACAGACAAGTGATAAAGATTTGTAAAGGGATTTTCTGACTCTTCAAAGGTAAAACAATTCACAAAGTAAAACAGGTAGAATTTTAATCACATTTTCCTTTTGAAAAAATGAAGCTGGTTAATAGTTGTAGCTACCTATTTCTCTGTATATATACAGTGAACTCTTATTAAGACAGATAGTCAAGGGCAAGCATTTTTTGTCTGTATTAATGAGAGTCCATTATAACAGGTGTTCATAAATCTAATGTTTTACATTATAGTAAAAAATACTTATGTTATTATGTCAAAAAAAAAAAAAATACAAGAAAGAATGTACGAGAATAATTTCAAAATGAAAAAAAAATTATATTTGGAGAGAAAACATAAACTGAAAAACTTTCCTTTCACCCTTATTAGCCAATCAGTGTGCACTTTCAGAGAGCGAGTGGCGATGCCACAGCTCCTCCATAATGTGAAACGCGAGATTTCTTTTCTTTTTATCTTAAAAATAGAATAGAAAAAAATTCCAGATTTCGTTGTCCTGACAAATATTTGTCCATTTTTACGAATGAACTCTTAAACTGTACGTATTAAACAATGTCTGTTACATTCACTTCCTATAGATCTTAACCGGGGATTTTGTTTTTGTACATAATAACGAGAAATCCATCTTATACGTTGCCATCTTAACGGAAGTTCACCGTATATGAAATGAAGTAACATATATATGTGTACAGTAGAGCATCCAAAATCAGAAAATATGCTATACTCAGCAATTCTAGTTTGTGCAGGCTCTAGTAGTATAATAAAGTGAATTTGAGGTAATAATTTCCATATTCAGTTAAAAAATAGGTATGAATTAAAAATACAGATTATAAATTAAAAAGGAAACTTTCCAATTTAAGAAATATTTTTTTAGATATTTTCCATTCATTTTCTTTAACAATATTTACATCTTAGGCATATGTTCAAAGTCTTTTTTAATACAAATATTAATTCATGTTCAGAGATAAGGTTTTTCTGTTCCAAGTCATTTCTTGCATTATTTAATGTTTGTGGGCTACAGATGATGCAAAGCAAATATAGGCTAGGGAATGTTTTTCAAAATTCCTGAGTTAATTAAATTTTAACCATTTAGCTTGCATCACATTGTATCTTTAATAAGGGAAATATTTTACAAAATCTAAAATTCCTAAAAATAGTTGAACAAATAGATTATTATTGTCATCTAAAATGGAAAAACGAAATTAATCTTGGGCAAAATTACTTGTAGAATCTGCATTTATGCATTCCAGATTTCAGAGGTATCTGGATTTTAGACTTTACTGTATGTGAATATGTATGCATTTATTTATTAATACAGGATATCCCAAAATCTGTTTACATTTAATTATTTTTTCAATGTGTACTGTCAGAGTGTTCTTCCCAAACTTTTATCAAACTGATTTATTTTAGGTAAGAAAAGGGCAATTCAAATTTTCTTTTAACTATTTTTTTGCTGCAAAAATTCTGACTCTTTACCAAGTCTTAATGTGTGCACACACTTCACTCTAAGATGACGATTTTCATGGCTGCTACGCCACAAGGAGAACCTGAAAAAAATCAGGAGTTTTGGAAAGTCGCCTAATAAATCAGAGAATTTCAATATTTTATCCAAAATCTGAAAAATTCAGGGAATTTAATAAAATTTCATAGAGATCTCCAAATAAGTACAACCTTTGTCCCATGATGGATGAGAAAATTTTTCTATGTTTTTGCAAATTCCAGTTTTTAGAAATTTCATTTAAATCGCCCTCCTCATAAAATTTCCTCTTCCTACGTTTACCAGCCCCAACCCCACAAAAAATTGAACTCATTAATATACTTTTTTGAAAATTTCTGCAATAAATATATTTTTTTGGAAGTGACGATTAATTTAACTCATAATTTCTTTTTAAGTCTCCTCAACCCCACCCTAAAATGTTTGTTGCTCTTTCCCCTTTGCCTGAAGGTGGACTTAATGAGTTTGTGGTACTTATTGCAAAGCAGTTTGTTATTCATTAAAAAAATATTGATTTTTTTTCTAGTTTGGATGAAACTTTATTTGCAACGCTCATAAATTATTAAGGAAAGCAATTTCTATTATACTCTTGAGAGTTTTTTTTTTTTTTTTTTTTGGGGGGGGGGGGGGTGGAGAGTGTATATATGAAAATTTCAATCAATATTATCTATAGTTGAAAATTTTTAATATGGTTGAGTGATACAATATTTTACTCTCAGCATGTCCAATTTACCACAGAGATAAACTGAAAATTTCCTAAAATCCTGGAAAAGTCAGGAAATTTTACTCTCCTATATGAGTAGCAACTCTTCATTTTTCTATGAAGTTTTGAAATGTGAATGGATGTATGATATTCTTTCAACTGTTTTTTCTTTTGCCACAAAAAATTATACTTTTTGTCAACTCTTATCACGCAAATCACACTCTTGTGCGGCAATTTGTTAAATTTTTATTAATATTTAAAATTTGAATTTATTTATAGATTCTTAACTCTATTTTTTTATGTTTATGCACCCCCCCCCCAAAAAAAAAAACTCTTTCACAATTTTTACAATGCAAACCATAGTTTTTAAAGTGCATTTACAAATGTCATTTGTGCAAAACTAAGTCATAAATTTTTCTGCATTTTGCCCATGAAAAGTAAGATTCATTGTCATAAGTGATGGTAAAAAACGGTTATGTTTGTGTGTTTAGAAATCTTCATATGTATAATTGTTTTTAACTTTCTTGGTGAATTTGTTGTAAACTGCAAACTAAAGTATATTGAATTAATTTTTGATATTAAAAAGCTAAATTGCAGTGCTTTTATTTTGCTAATGCTTTCTATTTCAGAGAAACTTTTCATCAATCAACCTTAAATAGAAAAAAAAAAATCTTGTAATTTATAATATAAGAATAGGTAAGATCTTAAAAGATTTTTCAAATTCATGAAACTTTGTACTTCTTGGCTTCCTTTGTGAATTAAAATAAATGAACATATTTAAGGATATATATTTTTAAATCAATAATTTTTTTCAAAAAAAAAATCCATTATTGATTAACTGCCAGCTTTTTTTTTTTCTGAACTAGTCATGACGGATTGGAAGGAAGTTAAATTTTAGGAAGACTAGAAGGAACTAAAGGGAGAAAAAAACTATTAAAATTGTAGCAACTCAGCAAGAATAACTTTTTTGCTGCTGCTCATTTAGCGGGAAGATGTTTAAATTCACCAGCATGCAATGTCTCTAGCAGGGCCTAAACTACGGGGTGCAGAAGGGATATATGCCCAGAACTCTAGAATAGAAGGCGAAGAGAGCGTGAAATGAAGATTTTGTTTGTTGTTTTTTCTCACGTCTATGTTTAGCATGGTATTAACTAAAATCCCCCTTTCTGGAATGTGCCAAAGCATAGAAAAATCTAAGAATGATATGGGATAAGGATCCAGTAAAAAGTGAATTTTTCTTTTTGGTTCCTTTCAATTCCGTTTCAAGGTTTTTATAAATCAATATCTGACAAAACTAATTACTTAGTTCAATATTACATCATTTTAAATTATGTAATTAAATTTTAAAATATGTCGGCTGTTAGAAACTTAGTCAATTTTTCTGTGTAAATTTACTTTGCACAGAAGCGGGGGAGGGGGTGGGGCGCCAATATCTATGTTTGCCCAGCTGAAAAATGACTAGTTTCAGCCCTGGTGACCAGTGATTATTTTCAAAGTCTGGTTTAAAAAAAGCAAAAAATGTTTTTACCACACAGTATTAAGAAACTTGCATTTACTCATTCTAACTTGCTTTTGTTGAATTGTTTCTACAGATTAAAAAAATATTACATATATATTCCATTAAAAAATAGATAGAAATGAAATTAAGATTCATATTCATATGAATAATGTTATAAACAATTTATTTTATTAAGCCTTTCTTTTACAATAATAAAATGAATAATAATAAATGTATCTCTTTTGGTATTCCCTTGTTATCCCAAAGACCACTTTGTTAAAAAAAAATATCATCATAACTGATTTTTTATGAAAATTACAGATTTTTCAGGGAAAATACGGAAAAAAATAAGTTTATTTTCCTACCGCATGGTAATTTTTAGAAATTTAGAGATATTCTATGTATGATTCCCACAAGAAATATTTTAAAACAATTTCCAAAAAATCCCTCCCGGCTCGGCCTAAAGACACAGGTAGATTTCGAATTAAAGTACTAATTTCAACAACAAAAACTAAATCATGATTAGAGATAAACACACTTTAACAATTTTATCTGGCTGCTTTTGACAAGTTTTTAATTTCATTTTTATATAAGAGGTGGTTTTATCAGAATTATGTTAAGGCGGTATTAAAAAAAAATACTTTTCCATCCTCAACAACTCAAAATTTTCTGGCATGTTTTCGGATTCATTTGAAAAAAATACATATGAAACTTGCTCACGTGATTTTTGAAGAGATTTATAAGCGACATGTGTTTCTATTTTTCGTTCAATTAATTAAAACTTGATTTATAATCAATTATTTTCTCAGTAGGACCATATTTTTCGTTTCCAACACAATCGCTTCGGGAAATTCTGTTCAAAATGCCAACTTTGACATCATTTTTTGAAATATATTCTGCCACTATCAAAAAATCGATTATTAGGGTACATTATATAGTTTCTGAATAAGAAAACCTACTAATTGGATGCGTTTGAAAGCAAAAATGAATTTTAAAAATGAGTCAGAAAATAAGCAGTTTGGATTTGAATACAACCGTAATACGATGGTTTTTTTCTTCAACCGCTATGTATTTTTAATTTGTTTTTGCTGTAAGAATTGGTCCTATCAGAAACTTGTCAATATAAATGTTATAGATAATATTAAGAAGATATATAATACATTCATGCGGATTTTATATCTTGTGAATTGACGAAGTTAAGGATTTTTTCTTCTTTAACCGCCCCCTCCCTTTTTGTTTTAATTTTAATTTTTTCTTTTTTTGCAGTACGAATTGGTCTTATAAAGAACTTGTCAAAATAAAAGTCGTAGGTAATAATAAGAACATTTATAATAAATTTAATTGGATTTGTTATCTTGAGAATTGAAAAAGATATGAATTTTTTTCCCCCTAAAACCCTGTTTTTGCTCCCCTTGAGCCCATTGTATTAAAAATCTGTGATGCATAAATTTTTGACCATATTTTTATTTTAATCTCAGCGTTGATAGCACACACAACACCCTTGAACAGATTTTTTCTGAAAATACAGTTGGAATATATGGATAATAATAATTCGAGAATTTCATTTTCTTATTTCAGTAGTAATGCACAATGGAGTTAAATATAGGAACAGTAAGAAAGAACTGAAAGAGTATTAGTAATAGTAGTCAGAATAATTAGTAAGTAGACTCTGTACAAAAGCAGCACTTTCCCATTGGTAGTCTAGCTATTTCTCAGATCTTCCCATTTGTTGTACCCATCTCCCACTTTGATTTCCAAAATAGTGAGTCGTGCTTATGACATTTTATCGGTGATACGATTATCTTTTTTAAAACATGCTCTTAATAAGAAAATTCTAAATAGCAATCTGGTTTCATCAGCATTAAAAAATGTTTATCTCTTCATAAATTTCACATGTTAAGATTTATTTTCCATTTTTTTTTACATTAATCCTCTGTTTCTTTAGGTTTACAGATTTTGCTTCCCCACAAATTATTTTCAAAGATGTGCCGAGACTGGAATTTTACCGCAGTTAACTTGAAGTGATAAAATCATTGAATTCAAGTTCATTAGTGGCTGCTAAACCCTTTTCCTGAATTAAAGAGCCAGTGGTGGGAATATCTTTTGTGCGCAGTGTAGTAAACAAACACATAATTATAGAATCAATTTCAATAGAATCAGTTTTCCTCAATTCCACATTTTTGGTATTATTATTAAAGTTAGTAGACCACAGATTCCTTATTTCTTCTTTATTTTGTAAAATCCCTCTCACCTTTGTTTTACTTGTTTTGAAACATTCAGCAAGTACTATTTCCTTCTTTTCTAAAACAATTAAAATTTCATCTTTTTTGTTTAAGTTTAATCCCTTTCTTTTTGAGGCCATTCTCAAAATATTATTCACAAACAAAGACAAAATTCAGAATATGAAACACTTAATATTATCTGAAAAGGAAAAAAAATACTGTTTACATATTTTGACGCTTTGAATAATGTGTTTCGATTATTAAGCTTGAAGAATGAAACTAGATTTTTTCCCCTGCACTTGTCTCTTTCTTTTCTGAACTCCTAAGAAATGAATACTTAATTTCCTAACAAATAAACTAGAGTAACTGTTTTCCTCGTCTTTCACGAAAAAAAAATCACATGTTATATTTTCAGTGCCTTTTTGTTTTCTTTCTTTGCTTAAATTATATCAACCTACTTACCAGTGTAAATGAAGTTATATGATGCACATTTAAAATGGAAAAGAAAAATAATGTGTCTATTATTTATGATACACTTTCCAACATTAAACAAAAATATTGTTACAGAATTTTAAAATTCTGATACTGTGAAAAATGTACATAAGCATATTATGGCTCCTACTTAAAATTTATTTTTAAAATATTCGACTATATCGTTCCAGTGATCACAGTTGGTATCCCAAACAGTGTTGAATTCAGACCTTTTATCCGGGCAAGATTTCTGAATCTCTACGAGGCATATTGATTTTTCAGATTGGGAAATTTGTGCTTCTAGACACTAATATACGGAAAATCAAAAATATTCTGTGGAGGGACACATTATTATACCGATGTGGGTAGGAAGGGGGTCTTGATTCTTATTCTAAATTTGTGCCCCTAAATTTATCTCTGATCACAAAATGCCAGTATAAATAAATTTGTGACACATTGCTCTTATGCATTTAGACCTTTTTTTTTTTTACCCTTTTATGTGTCATTAAAATGTCATAGTTTGCTATTTATCATAAAAAAAATCATTATGCTATTGAGATGTGAAACATACCTATATTTAGGTTTTGGGAATCTCTTTTAAAGCAAAGTTTTGGGAACATTATGTGTTAGAATTGTTAGAAAAAATAACATCAGAATGGATATAACAAAAAAAAGTTAAAATTGTGTAGTAATTTTTATTTCACGTCAGCTGAATGAAGTATCAATACGATGAATTTGAAATTGAAGGTTTGTATGCCCTTTTGAAGGTAACTTTTTCCTGCTGTATTTTATGGCGCTATCCTTTATTTCAGTTTTTACCAAATATCGGATTGCGACCTGATGCTAGTCTTGAAAACAGTAGACCCGAAACACGTTAAAAAAAACTTCAATTTAATGTAATGTAATGTGTGTCTTCAAAGTAATGTAATGCAACTTTATCTAAAAAGCTACAAAATGTTTCATATATTTTGTCAAAATTTAAATGTTTAAAACAGTATTTTTTTACACTGTTCAAAATATATAAATGTAGGAATTTACCTGAAATCGAGCCAGGCTCCAGTAGTTAGAGCAGCGTGTATTGAGCTACTATCTTTGAGATACATACATTTCTTATTAATAATTAGTAAGCTGCAAGTGTTTAATCAAACAACGTGTTTTAGCAAAGTCCGAATGTAGTATGGCGAGAGCCTGCTCAAAAGTTTTTCGTGTGAAATCTTAGTCATAGTTAGTGTGTTTTTTATGTGCTAAGAAAAAGGGATGTTGACATCGGAAATAATATTTTACGTTTACCACCAAACCAGACGAAGCTATATTTCAAAACAAAAACATGCTTGCTTGTGAGTAATAGTAATGCCCCATCGACAGTTGCATCAATTTAAGCAATCTAATTTCGTTTCTTCTCAAGTGTAATTACCTCTAAGCACCACATAAATTTAATGTTTTCATCCTCACATTAAAAAAAAATACTTTCAAATACCATTTTTTGGGAAACTGTATCTTAATTTACTGGTTGTCTGTGGTTTTTAAAATAATTTTCAAGCATGAAGTGTTTAAAAATCTTTCTCTATTGTGTGTAGCTCGATTACAAAAGATTACCCATTTCTACTTAAGACAAATTTAATGTTATACAATTTAAAATTTCAGACTTTCTTTTTGGCTAATATATCATAATAAAATTAGCTCTTCATCAAGAAATAAACAAATAAAATGATATAAATAACCTACAGCTTTAAGAGATATTAGTCAAATCAGATGAAGGCTTAAACATTGAAATAGTCAGGATTAAAGAGGCTGATGTTAATTGCAAAATCTTTGTGCTTTCTTTAGCTGTTAACTCCTTGCACATGCAACTATTAAGAAAATTTTGCTTTTAATATTCTTTTTATTTCAATACATAATTGATATTTTAATGAGCATTATGAATACTGCTTAAAAAGTTTTCTAATGATGCCTTGTTAATCGTTGTGCGTTTTTTAAGCAAGTACAAAGAGGGATGTTGATATCAGAAATAATATATCACCTAAGATTTAAATATCAGGAGGGCTTGCCTTCCATTAGTCTTGTTTTTTTGGCATTTTTTTTTCAATTTTTGCTAGTATTTATGATACAGTTATTTCACAACCTATTAAGAAATTAATTTTGCAGAACTCCACAAAAAATAATTAATTCTTGAAATAATCACATACCTTGGAAAGAATTAAAGAGGAAAGGTGCTGCATGCTATTTTAAAATTTTTTTATAGTCTCACGGACTGTGGCTTAGTAATAACGTTTGGTGAAAATAGCTTTTGTAATTTAGGGTTAAAACAGGGCATAATATTCACCAAACGTATAACCTTTTAACCCTGTTATATATGTATGAAGTGTTTATCATTGTCTTTTGTATTACAACAGTATTTTAATCATTTGATTGATTCTATCTTATGGAATTAAAGAATATATAATTCCCCTCTCATTTACTAATACTTAAAAAAATGAAGTTTCGATAATTTTTTTTTGTTTTATTTATTGTTAACTTGTTCAAATTGATAATCATAATAATGTAATAAAATATTAATATTATTTATCATCAAAGTTTAAAACTATTTGCATTCATGTATCTTCTTTCATTTTAGCTATTTCAGGGTAAGTCATTTTCAGAGAAAAAGTGCATGGATGATGATAAATACTCTAAAAATGATATCAGGAGAAGAAATATGAAAAGGGCATAAGTGAAAATAAATATTAAAATTTATGTAATAATCGACCCTCCACAAGAAACAACACTTGCTTTTCACTTATTATTTCTCATTCACTTGAAGCATTTATTTACTTCTCCTGTTTCACCTTTAAATACTGTGCAACGCAATAATGAGTGTACATCTTTATTCTCGAATAAAACACATTTTTTCTGTGTGAGTCATGAAGTTAGTATATTCACTTTGGCGTACATTATTTTGACGCAGCATGTCCCTTAAGGGACTGTGTGCCATAAAACGTCATACAACCAACCAACCACTTTGGCATACAAGTAATTATGGGGAATATTATTAAGGATTGTTCATAAGAGTTTGACAGTGTCCCAAGGTGTATTCATATATTGTTGTCATTGTGCAAAATGTAACAACAATGAATTTGAAAGATACTTTGAATAGACAGCTTCATTAGAAGTATTCTTTTCTCTGTATAGAAAGCTGGTAAAATTGTGTAAGCGTGGCTTAAATAATAAACTTTACACGCACAAAAAACACTATTTTTTGAGGTACACAAGAAAAGATTTGCAGATATGAGTAACATCAGTTCACATATTGCTGCACAAATAGGTGAAAAATCTTTTGTTTGCGAGTTTTGCAACAAAAGATTTTCTCAGAAGATTCACCATAGCACACATCTTCGCGTGCATACCAATAAGAAACCTTTCAGTTGTGAAATATGCAACAAAAAATTTTCTCAGAAAGGTAACCTGAATATACATAATCTCCTGCATACAAATGAGAAACCGTTCAGCTGTGAAATATTCAACAAAAAATTTTCTCAGAAAGGTAACCTGAAAACACACCTTTTTATTCATAAAAATGAAAAACCTTTCAGTTGTGAAATATGCAACAAAGCTTTTTCTCTGAAAAGTAACCTGAATACACATCTTGCTATGCATGCTAATGAAAAACCTTTCAGTTGTGAAATATGCAACAAAAAATTTTCGCAGAAAAGTGGCCTGAATAGCCATATTCGCGTACATACACATGAGAAACCTTTCAGTTGTGAGATATGCAACAAAACATTTTCTCACAAACGTAACCTGCATGCACACCTTCTCGTGCATACAAATGAGAAACCCTTCAGTTGTGAAATATGCAACAAAAAATTTTCTCAGAAAAGTAACCTGAATGCACATTTTGCTACGCATGGAAATGAAAAACCTTTCAGTTGTGAAATATGCAGTAAAACATTTTCTCAGAAAAGTTACCTAAATAAACACCTTCTCGTACATACAAATGAGAAACCTTTCAGTTGTGAAATATGCAATGAAAACTTTTCTCAGAAAAGTAGCCTGAATACACACTTTGTCGTGCATACAAATGAGAAACCGTTCCTTTGTGAAATATGCAACAAAAGATTTTCTCATAAAAGTAGCCTGAATACACACCTTCTTATGCATAAAAATGAGAAGCCTTTCAGTTGTGAGATATGCAACAAAAAATTTTCTCAGAAAGGTAACCTGAATACACATCTTCTCCTGCATACAAATGAGAAACCGTTCAGCTGTGAAATATGCAACAAGAAATTTTCTCATAAAATTAGCCTGAATACACACATTCTTATGCATAAAAATGGAAACCTTTCAGTTGTGAAATATGCAACAAAAGGTTTTCTTATAAATGTAACTTGAATACACACCTTCTCGTGCATACAAATGAGAAACCTTTCTGTTGTGAAATATGCAACAAAAAATTTTCTCGGAAACGTTACCTGAATAAACACCTTTTCATACATACAAATGAAAAACCTTTAAGTTGTGAGAAATGCAATAAAAATTTTTTTTGAGGAAAGTAACTTCAGAGTACATTGATGCATGCATACGAACTACAAACCTTTCAGTTGTGAAAATTTTCTTGGAAAATAATATGAAAAAACACCTTTTGTTGCTTGCACCTTTGATGCAAATGATCTTTCAAAATTTTTCTTTATATATTGAAGGAGAAAAATACAGTAAAATTTAAAGTTTTTACTTGAGTGAAAATTTTAAATTTTGACTTTTTTTAAAAGGGCTTAAAATTTATGTATTTTAATATACAGTTTCATAAAACCAGTTTTCTGATGGTAAAAGCAAATTTTCGAAAATGAATTGGGTAGTAAGGAATCTTTGTGATATTCTCCATATGTTAACACTTTTCCGTCCGCACGATTCGTAAATATTTATTCGCTTGGCTCCGGCTGCGCTAATTCGGATCACTTGACTTGTCGCCGGAATATATCTTGAATGAAGAAATGTATCCCGTAATCGAATCACACATCATCCGAATGAGTATGCCATATTTCGTAATTTTCGACGGATTGTAAACTTTAAAATTCAACCGTCCATGCCACGGTATCATTCATTCATCAATTGAAATGTTTTGACTTAGATTAAAATTTTCTTTAAACTTTTTGGAAAAGTAATCAATTATGAATTGCAGTTTGAAAAGCCGGTCGGCATTATTCGGTTTATTGTTGTTATCAGAAAAGTGTAAAAATGATAATATTTGTCTGAATCGGTTACGGGACATCGTTTTGCGAAATATCGGTGTGTTTATCAACGGATTCGTTGACCAATAATCATCGATCCTTGCTTTTTTTAAAATACCCATAAGGATAGCAAGCCCAAACTATTTTCTCAGTTCGAGTGCCGTAACGTCCACAAATTTGGCATTTTTTTTATCCTGTTTCCTTTTATCGCAATTTTGACTGTGGTAATTGTTGGTTTCATTGCAAATATATTCAAATAAATCGTTCCCAATATATAATCCTGTGATATCCTCGATGCTCTGAGTATCCTTGGGAAATATGCTTGGACCCGGAGATCCTTCAAATTCATTATTGGTCCTCGGTAAATCAAACTCTGACCATTGTGCACTGTCTTCTTCGTCTGACTCATCCGAATCAGTTGGCAACCGTAGCATTCGCCGAATTCTTCTTGGAAATATTTCACTATCTTCCGACGATTCTACTTCACTTTCACTTTTTTGATTTTCAATCTCTTCCCAATCGGTCGGAACGTCAGACATGACGTCCGTGCATTCGTCGTAAATATTTGTATCGTCTCTTTCGTCTGCCATGATAAAAGGGCACAAGAACTTATACAAATAAAAAACTTCATGACTTGTGTAACTTATTGTTACCGAAACAAAGCACCAGCAGAAAGCAAAAGATACTAAAGTGCTGTCGCCGACCACTGAGCGATACTGTGCTCACGACACCACTGTGGTGTCACCGGCCGTTGACCGCTAGTTTGCGCACGTCACCACTGTGGTGTCGCCGGACGGCATAGTGTTAACGTAGGTTTTTGCTTTCTGTAATGGAGAATCCTGCTCTAGCAGCGTCTCTTTAAGAATAAGAAATTCAAAATGTTATGTTACTTGTACACATTATGTATTTTTATTTCTCCGTGTTTTAATGTGTTAAACTTGATACATGCTTTTTTTTTTTTTGAAAATCGGTATTAAGTGTAATTTTCACTGTTTCCCAGTAATTATTTTGAATATTTCAGAAAATCTTTATAAATTATCTTAATCCGTTCGTATTGGCATCCTATTTATAATTTTACATTCACTATTATTCCATTTACTAGTTTCTATAATTTCTGTTATCATTTCATTCATTTTTCAGCAGTTAGCAGTAAAAAAATGTTTGCATTGTTTTTTCGACTTTTATTTCAAACATGTGTTTCTAATTTAAAAGTATATCTCTAAAACAAAAATTTATGATTAAAGAAAAATGTATTGGAAAGTTGATTTTTCATGTTGTAATAATAACAATATTTAACGTTTTTCAAGTGTCTTTAAATATTTGTCAATAGTCTGTGGTTGGATCAATAGTGCACAAAATAACTAATGGTGTTAGATTTCAATAAACTTTGATTTTAATTTAATTTTTTTTTAACGGAAAAGTCATTTTCTCCAAAATTAAATAAACGGTCAAGTGCGAATATTACTCGCGCTCAGAGGATTCCGCACAATAAATATATGAGTTATTAACTGTATTATTTAAAAGGATAATAAGACTTTGTAAAAAAAAATTACAACGTAGGGTTGAGTATAGTTGTATATATTAGAAAAGTATGAATAGGTATACCATAAAAGTTCAAAGAGATATGCAGCCCAAATAATATCAAATACTGCTATTCTGTATAACACTTTTTTTAAATTTTATCCTAATCTGTTTATGATAAACTTAATTCGGTACTGACAATAAAAGTACTGCATATTTAAATTTCATCTCGCATTTCATAAAACTAAATTCAGCGTAGTAATAATCTTTTACTTTTACAGTGTATATAAAACAAAATTCTTGATCAAAGTTTAAACTTGGCGTTATACTAAGCGTGCTTCGGAAGGAGGTCGCAAAGTTACAACTCCGCCTTTGTCCGTGCCGCGTTTTTTAAGATAGGTTTTTAATTAACTTTTAAAGACACGGGAGGAGCATTGACTGATCCACTCAATGCAAACTAGTCGCGGATCTCATAGTATTTATGTGATTAATTCTAATTAAATAACTGTTTTTAACAATTTGAAGTTTATATATTTTATCCTACTTGCTTTTACTACTACTGGTCATTGCCTTACACAAATATTATATCATTAAAAGTTGATATCTAGCTTTAAAAGCTAGTTGATATCTGGCTTTAAAAGCCGATGGTACATAGAGTATGCCTCCCCTGTCATTATGTATGTCCAAACCATCCGTGTCTTTAAGGCTGAATATCTCGGCTAATTACCGATGATTTTTTTCGAAAATGATTATCAACAATGCTTTTATACTTCTGATATAATAGGTACCAACAGCGCTCCTCTACACTTTTGCTGACAGCCAACAAATTTAAATTTGTGTGTAACATAAAAATGCGCTTTTCTCAAAAACTATGTAACGTATTGTAATCGGTATAATTTTCCTGCAAGATTTAAATGAAAGTCTACTACCTCTAATTTTTGTATAATTTTAGTTTCAGTAGATTCGGAAATAGATATGGGTGGGAGGGATATATTTTTGCACTACCTAAAATTAAAAGAAATGTATTTTCGAGTTTAGCGTTACGGAAGCTTTCTTACGATACACCACACTATATACAAAGAAAAAGATTTTTTTCAAGTAACATAATTAGCCCCTGTATATTTTTTCCCTAAATGTATTTGTGTGATTGTTTAATAATCTGTAAATATGGGAGTCAATAGTCTTTATTACTTCCCCAAATTTGAACTTTCCACCTTCCATAGTTTACGAGTAATATGGCTGTGATAGACGGACAGACAGACACGGGAGTGATCGTCCGTTTTTACTTTTTAAGTACGGAACCCTAAAAGTAAACAAACCTAAAATTAAGACACGAGTAAGAAGTTCATTCAAATAAGTATGAAAGTAAAAATACATTTAAAAAACACTTTTTGTAGCATCTCAGTGTGTATCTTCAACGTAAAGCCTTGTTTCTTGACTACAATTTATATTGCTCGAAATAATTACTGCTAAAATAAGTTAATTTTAGATCCTATTATAGAAAATTCACTGCTTTGTTTAAAGTTTGTTAGAAAGTGCGAACTAGTAAATATATTAACTATAGATACATATTTTTTGCTCTTTCATAAGATGTGATAAGGGGGAAAAAAAGGAGCATTATTTAATGGATGCATTTCAGATTTTTAAATTTGTTTTTTCAATGCATAATTATTCAATGTGTTTTTTCTATGTACACTGGTGAAAACAATTAAAGGGACAAATGGTTTTTTTGCAATTAAAAAAAAAAACTAGCAAAGCAAATTAAACCAAACTTGGCCAAAATATCATCCGATATAAGACCAATATATGGGAAAACAAAAATGGGCACGACCTGCACCCTAAATAAGGAAACTGGTCACGCGTCCAGCACAGCAGCTGACCGACACCCTGTCAGTCAGAGGAAAACATGTCTAATAGGGTGTATGATCACCTGTAACAGCTACACAACTCTCGCATCGGTGTTTCATACTGTTTACCAGGGTCCTTATCAATCCCTGTGGCAACTGCACCCACTTATGCAAGTGTGGCACTGTGGCAATTGCACCAAGGCACCTTTGAGCTCATCAATAGTCGTTGAAGCTGGTCTTCGAGCTGCAATTGATCGTTCAAGGGTGTCTCGCGTGTGTTCGATGGGATTAAAGTCAGGGGGCATTGTAGGCCACTCCATTCGTTGAACATCTTCCGATTTGAGGCATTCGTTCACTAACTGAGACCTATGTGGACGGGCGTTATCGTCCATAAAAACGAAATTTGGTCCATATGCTCCGCCGAAATGTCTCACATAGGGTGTAAGGATCTCGTCCCTGTACTGCTGACTTGTCACAGTACCTCTATCAAACACATGAAGGTCGTTACGCCCGTCTGCCATGATGCCTGCCCAGACCATCAGACCACCTCCACCATAGTGATCCTTTTCAACAATGTTACAGGCCCGATATCGACTCCCGGGTACTCTCCAGATGAGAACACGTCTCGAGTCGCTGTCCAGACTGAATCGCTACTCATCGCAGAAGAGGACCCGCCCCCAACTATCCTCTGTCCAAGACAGGTGTTCTGGGCACCATGCTAGACTGGACTTTTTGTGGTTCACAGTCAAAGGGATGCAGACTATAGGGCGCCTGGCATACATGCGCCTGAATTAAGTCTCTGGGTGACTGTTATCTGTGAAATGGAAGTTCTTGTTGCATTATACAGGTGACGAGACAGTTGTGTCGCTGTCGCGGACCTATCCCTTTTGGCTAGAAGTCTCAAATAACGGTCTGCAGCCGGTGCTGTTGCCATTTTGCTGCCTTGACCAGGTCGGCGGACCACTATTCCTGTCTTTATGAACAGTATCCACAGAGTGGACACCAGATTTTTCGGAATCCCGAGGTCCTTACAACAGGTTGCCTGTGATTTGCCGGCCTCGAGTCTTCCAACAATCCGCCATCTTGTGGCATCATCTAGACGATGACGACTAGTCATACCAACGATGGATAAACAAAGAAATTAAAAAAAACAAGGATTGGGTTATGCTACGATGTTTCAAAACGTCCTTATGTTACAAGCTTCGGCGGTCAAATGAGGCACCTCTGCACAAACGAGATCGCAGCGCCACTGCCTTATGATGACACAGACCACTGCATGGCAGATGTATCCTCGTGGAGCTTAGCTATCATCTGATACCTTATTTGCGTATAGGGATAACCTATTTTGTTTTGTTTTTTCCAAAAAACCGTTTGTCCCTTTAATTGTTTTCACCAGTGTATAATGTGTAATTATTCAATCTGTTTTTTCTATGTATAATGTGTAATTATTCAATGTGTTTTTTCAATGTATAATTAATCAATGTGTTTTTCAATGTATAATTATTTAATGTTTTTTTTTTTCAAAGTAAGATGTATGATTTTTCAATGCGTTTCTTTAATGTGTAATTATTTATTTTAAATTTTTACCTGATAAAATCACATTTTGAAAGAGATATCTATATTTAATTCAATATTTTACTTATTTTTTATTTTTTACTTTCTAGTGTTTAGAATACTTCATTGTTACAGTTTTGAAGTCAATTGGCTTATTTTAGCAAACGTGGTCTGGCTCTCCATTGTAGTTGTAACCATAAAGAATATTGGGCAATTGATTACCTGTAATCAGCCAATGGAAAAAATGACATATAATTAATTTATGGTTGAGTTCTAAAAATATTAAATTGTTATAGTGCTGTCCTCTAAAAAAAACCCACTTTTTGAATTTTTCTCTATATAAAATTTAATAAAAAATACAAAACAATTTGAAGTAGCTGCATTTTCACAGCTTGTTCTGACTAAGATTTTAATGTATAGTATTTTTGATTCTGTCAATATATTACAAAATGACAGTCAATTAAAGAAGAATTTGAAAAAAAAACCACTTTTTCCTAAAAATAACCCATGTTAGCTAAAAAAAAACCCACATGTAAAAACACTTCCAGAAACCAAAATATTAGACAGCAAAGTATTTTTTTCATTATTAATTATTTTTAAAACACAATTCTGCAAAAAAAAGTTTTTTTTCAGTTTTTTTGCAATCAAATCCAAAGGGGCAACTTAATCACACAAGTTTTAATTAATCTTTGCTCAGAAAGTAGAAACGCCTGAAATTGGTACTGTGTTTATCAGAAACTACAGAAATGTTCCATTTTTTGGTAAAATAAAAGATCTTTCAGAAAATAATGTCAAAGTTGCCGTTTTGAACCAAATTTCCAGACAAAAGGAGAAAACCCACCCAAAGAGAGGGGAAAAACGAGTCGTCATGGGACTCAAAATCGCTTGTAACTCGATAAGTAATTTATCAAAAACGTAAAACTCATTTCGATTCCAAATCGCTTAGTCAGCCCTGTCAATTTTGTTCTTTATGTTTAAAAATGAGTAAATGTGTCAGAAAGTTTCGTCCTTGCTGAACAGTGAACTTGAGAATCGCCTAATAAAATTTACATAAAAAAGCAAAATAATGATTAAAATAAAATAAGCTTGTAAACATTAAAACAATGTATGATATAAAAGTGAAAGGATATCTTTGTGCACATAAAAAAGTGGATGTATTTTATTTTTGCAAAAACAAAGGGGTGGGGGAGGCGTGTCATAACTTGTACAAATTCTTAGAAATGCAAAATATGCATTAAATTTGCATAAATTATTGGGGTTTTTTTTCCCTTTAATTAATATTTTAAAGAAAAAAATGTATGCTCCACCATTTATTTATATATAAAAAAGTGTGTTTTTTTAGTTCCCGCATGGGTTTTTTTAGCTCTGTTTTCAAAAGGTCACAAAATGAGCCAAACATTATATAATCAGCTGAAAATAGTGCATTTTATTCACATATTAATGGTTTAACATTAAGACATCTAAAAACTGATGTACATCATTGTAACATGTCGTATTATAACAAGAAAAACTGTGAAAATGAAGCTATTTTTTTGCTAGAATTCTGTATTATTCGCTTGTTTTTTTAAAAACTAAATAAACACTTCTAAAGTAATTTTATTATTGTAAATGGCATATAGAAACAGGACAAAAAGAAAATTTTACTTCGGTGATTTTTTTTATGAAGTTCTAGGGTGGATTTTTTTTAGGATACATTTTCCTGTGGGTTATTTTTAGAGGACAGCACGATATATTGTCTTTGGAGACACTCCTGTATACTTTTTTTTTATAATTCTAACCTCCCGAGAGTGAAAAATCGATTAAATTTTTTAGCTTTGCATATATGCATCAAATTAATTTAAATAAAATGTCACTCGGAATTTCAAAAAGTTATCACCCATTAGCGTAAATAAATTGCAAGAGACTACAGATTTTCCTGTGTTTAACCATGTTGATTTAGGTCTCTATCATCTGCGGGTGGATTGTAGTTTTATAAACTGTACAGAAATGCATTTTCATCTTTGAAGTGAAGTTTTAAAAAAAGATATTTTTTTCTGAAAAAACAACTTCTACTTTAAAATATTTTTTTCATTCTTCATAATCTCAGTAACTCGGTTATATTATTTAGATGTTCAAATTCTACTTTGTAAGTTTTTATTTTTTTCTTCATTTACGTCAAAACATACCAAATATTTTAACAGTAGTTTTGTTCATAATATTATTTGCTGTTAATTTTATGTATTTATTATTTCAAAGTTTTTATTACTGGTGTCCGTAATCAAGTAGATAGTACTTTTTAGATGATTTTTAGTATGTTAGGAGCATTATTAACAATTTTTGAAAGTTTAATGATTTTTATTTCATATTAATACTTGGAAATTTTTCCAAAGAGAAACATTCGCCTTGCGTGCAATATTTCAAATTAATTGCTTAAAAGGCGCTAATGCCAACCCAGTGAAAAAGATTCCATGCCGGGACGCAAATTCACAAACACTCAACGTTCCAGCGCTCTTAACGCCAACCTCTGTTTCCAAGCAATTTGGCAAGAAAATGAACTTCGACGCGCATGTGTGTGTTCTCATACAAATATGTTTGCAAAAATCTGAAGCTACTTTAATTTATCCATTCAACTGCGTATATCTTGTTTGTGTTGCAAGAATACGAGTGCGAAATACTAAATCATTACTTTACCTTCTGAATAATTTTAATAGATATGCATGCATATTATATATTGTGAACAAGTCAAATATTTAATTTTATAGATTTGCTATATAACTTTGTATTTTTTTCCTCCCAAGCTAAAGTATTTATTTTTGTATTGGTACGTAGTATGTGCTGCCATCTAGTGCAAACATAAGTACTAAATACATTACAATAACAAGTCTTTATTTCACCCTCTGAATAATTATGAAACGTATATGCATGTATATGTATATTGTGAATCAGTGAAATGTTTATTCTTATAGGTCCGCTCTATAATATAAATAATATGAATGTAAGTTATATTTATATAAGTACCGTATATACTTGCGTATTAGTCGACCCCCTAACTTTCGAATGTAAATTCTGGCAAAAATCAAAAACCCGCGTATAAGTCGACCCCCTAACTTTTTGCTTCAATTTTGCACAAAATTATACCAAAGATTTTACTTACCAATGCGAAAAGGTAGTAAGTAAACAAAAACAAATCATTGAAATTTTTTAAATGGTAAATTATTATCATTTGTACATTTTATATATTATTTGTGGTACTTGTTAGTTATCCCGTCGAACAAATTACTGTCGCAAATTGTAAGATTAAATGCCAATGATGGTTGATCGTAAATGTCACATTCACTTGAGTTACACGTGTTTACGTCATAAAGTGATCTTTATTTCGACGTTTTATTTATATTTTTATTAATGTTATACTAATTTATTTGTTCTTTCGTTATTTAAAATGAAACTTATGTCAATTTGTAGAATTTGGCGAGTGGTTTGGTGATTCATATAATTTGGCGAAATTGGTCGACGGGATAACTAACAAGCACCTTATTTTTTTTATTCATACACATAAAAAGGCCATAATTTTCCAGTTTTCGAAGTTTTTGTTTTTGCTTTTTTTAACTGACTCGCGTATAAGTCGACCCCCTAAATTTGCTTAGCCAAAATTGTCAGAAATTTCTCGACTTATACGCGAGTATATGCGGTATATATGTATATATATATATTCCTTTCTATAATATAAGTGATATAAATAATATATAATCCGCTCTTCTTAAATGATCCCCATAAATAAATGAAAATTTATCATAATTATCTTAGTTACTTGTTGTGTCTATGCTCAGATAAGTACTTTGTTGCTAATTGATAATAAGTTAAAAATAGCTAGCAAGGGGCGATCCAGGCAAAATTTGAGGCCTATTTTGGACACTTTCGAAAAAAAAAAATCAATTTAATAAAACAGGCCTCTTCACCAAATTATTTTTAATAAAAATGACCCCTTCACAAAATTCTTTTTAATAATATAGGCCCCTTCACAAAGCTCATTTCATAAAAACATACCCTTCATTAATTATTTTTTTATTTTGTCAGATTTTAAAATGTGCATTTTGTAAACAAAACAAGTTCACCAGAAAACAAAACTTTATTGGATGAATTAAAGCCATTATTATTAATTAATACTTTGTTCAAATTTGAGTAACTGGATTTCATCTTTCGTTGTGAAATGTATTATGTAAATAATTCACATAAATAACTTTTGCTTTTCACAAAATGCCCCCCCCCTCAAAAAAAAAGCCTGCATAGTCTCCTGACCAGTAATGTAACCCCCCCCCACACACACACACATACACACACAAAGTTTTCGATTCGTAAATAAATAGTAAATAATAATTTAATTTTTATTATTTTTTTCATAACTTTTTCATGCATGCTTCATAATCAAACCACTTAGGAAGCAGAAAATTTTCCTTTTTTTTCCAAAGTAATAGAAAACTTTGAATTTTATATACTAATGGCTATTTACCAAAATTGCATTTATTTCAAAGATTTTAGGATATTTTATGCATTTCTCCTTTTATTAATTTTTTCCATATTTATCCATTAATGAAACGCTCAATTAATTTTCTTCTCTGTACGGCTATCAAATTTATTTAAAACAAAAATTTTACTAAATTAGGATGAATTTCAAAAAGTAAAAACCTAAACATGATCATTACTTTATTATTGAATTTGTGGGATTATTGCAGTGCTGTATTCATTTAGAATGTGCATCCTTACTTTGTAGCGATGATCTTATTCTAACAACATCAATATTCGACTTAGTGTAATCAATAATACAACTTGTGTAGACTGAATTAATCTGCGAGAGCTAAAAAAAAACCAAAAAAACCTTTTTGAACTTTGTAAGCGTATCCAAAATATTCATATAAAACGGATATAAATATTCGCACATGCAAATTTCGAACTACGATACTAAAAATAGACTGCAGCATGAATGCATGCGCGTCAAAGTTCATTTTCTCGCCAAAGCGCTTGGCAACAGAGGTTGGCGTTAAGAGCGCTGGAACGTTGAGTGTTTGTAAATTTGCTGCCGGGACTCGAACCCGGGCCACCAGTATAGCGCACTGACATTCTACCGACTAAACCACATGGAACTATACCCAGCCTGGAACCTCTCACTATTACAGGTTGGCAAGGCTACAAACGCAGCACAAGATGGTATACTTATCGTGAGCCATTGACTTGGGGGGCAAACACGAAACGTAATTAAATCCAGCATCGATTGAAACTATATTAATACTTGGAATTTTTTTTCCAAAGAGAAACATTCGCCTTGCATGCAATATTTCAAATGAAAGTCAAATTTCAAATTAATTGCTTAAAAGGCGCAAAGGCCAACGTAGTAAAAAAAATTCCATGCCGGGACTCGAGTTCCGGCATAGAATCTTTTTCACTAGATCGGCCTTTGCCACTTTTAAGCAATTAATTTGAAATTTGATTTTCATTTGAAATAATTTTTATTTCATTTTTAAAATATTTATAATGAAAGTGCTAAAAGGAAATTTTAGTGGGCATTTTCATTTTAGTTAAGAAATCTGTATTCTATCCTATTGTACACTGGCCTCCAAAAGTTAAGGTACAGGGACTGGATGCTTTCGATTGTAAACGGTTTTTGGAATATCTACCAACATTATTGGACAATTGTTCTTGAACTTCTGGGATGTAAAGAACATTTTTGATTTCATATTTCTCGGTGAAGATTTATCGGGGGTACAATTAGGGGGCTAATAATAAGTTTAATAATAAAATAATATTTGCGATCACCTATGCAACAGAAAATGCTGGAAGTGGTTTGTCACTGGGTGCCCATATCTCATCAAATATTCACTATATTCATGTTTTAATTGAAGTGTACTGTTGTTACTGTCCTTTGTCATGTTTTCGGAAGTTGTGTTAAATTTGGTTGAAAACTCTGTATGCTATAAACAAAAAACTTTCGAATTTTCACAAAAACGTTAACATCTTTGCGAAATGAGTGATATGCTTACACAAATGCACACAAACGTTGAACAGGACCCAAATAGTCATTTAACTCAGTGATAAACCATTTCCAGCATTTTCTGTTGCATAGCTGATCGCAAATATTGTTTTATTACTAAATTTATTATTAGACCCCTATTTGTCGGCCCGACTAAATCTTTTTCGAGAAATATGAAATCAAACATGTTCTTTACATCCCAGATGTTCAAGAACAATTCGTCAATAATATTGGTAGATATTCGACAAACCGTGTACAATCGAAAGCTTCCAGTCCCTGTACCTTAACTTTTGGAGGCCAGTGTATGCTCAGAAAAAACTGTTTTGTTGGAACAACAAAAATAAAGTTGTGACAACTAAATTTATTAGTTGGTATAGCTCTAAGCAAAGTTTGGATTGAACAGACAAAATCATTTTGTTGGCTTAATGTAGTTGTTCCAACCAAATGGATTTGGTACCTGTAACCAAATCTATTTGGTTGTTATAACTAAATAAAAATCCATTTGGTAGTTGTTTACAACATGTTGGTGTTTGGTTACAACAATCGAATCCATTTAGTTGTTAAAACCAACTGGAAATTTATTTGGTAGTGGTAACCAAATGGATTTGGTTACATCAACCATATCCATTTGGTTGTTATAACTAAATGAATATCAATTTAGTTATAATTACCAAATGGATTTGGCTACAGATACCAAATCCATTTGGTTGGAACAACTACATTAAGCCAACAAAATGATTTGGTCAGTCCAACCCAAACTTTGGTTAAAGCTATATTAACTAAAAAATTTAGTTGCCACAACTTTTTTTAAATTTAGTTATCACAATTTTGTTTTTAAATATTTGTTTCAAATACCTTTTATTCTAATTTTTCGGAAGAGCACGGTTTCTAAATTACTACATAAGAAATCCTCACTTTAAGATTTCAGTTATTTTTACTCACATAAAGACTATGCTTGAAATAGAAGAAAGAACGCAAATGAGGCCATGACTCTCAGTCGAGTTGTCGTTGGTTGTCCCTGACTTTGTACCAAGTCAGTTCACAAGAAACCCTGGACTCCTTACCAAATCCGTGATTACTGCTGCTAGTCATTTTTGTTGAACCCCTGCACACTGCAAGAGACTAACTGCTCTGCACGAATAATTGATGCTTACTCCATGACTACTCTACTCATAATGATACTTGAATGTTACTATGAATGCATACTCCTATTACTTCAAATGCTACTGAGACTGATACTTCATATCTCATATATGTAAGACTTATTCTTTCTTTAGAATAATGGGCAGGGCCCCGAATAAACTTAAACAACCCCGAATAAGGCCGGATAATCTTCAGATCGGCCCTTCACTTGGAGCCCTGACACAACCTGTCAAAGCTATTGTACCCGTCCAAACTTCTGGACGCCCCTCATAAATTTTCAATTTCGGTGGAACCAATTTAATTGCATCGTAAGACAACCTTGTCCGTCATCTAAAAATTTAGGAAAAGACAGAGCTACATTTCTGTATATACATATTAAGCTTTCAAAAATAGTAATTAATTATATAAAATAAGTCAGTAAAAATAATATTAATACAATAAATATTTTATAAAATTTATTTCGAAGTGTTGAGAAAAGAACTCCACAACGGGTACAAAACTTTTTGTTTTGTACATCTTTTTGTATCTATTTATATAAAATCCAAGTCTCTGTGTGTCCCTCGCAATTCCGGTAGGACCACCACATTGTAATGAGTAATTGTTGAAAATTACTAATGCAGGGTTACCTCAGTAGCGCCAAATTTTGACCAAGTTGGCGGAATATCGACAAATTTGATGAAATATCACCAAATTTGGCAACAGAAATAAGTTGTCATATATGAAGCCAACTTGACGATAGCTAGCTAATTTGGCAAAATTCCCATTTAAAACCATTAATATTTCATTATCGAGCTCACCACAATTTAATTAAAAAATCGCGCTTTTAAGGTTTTTTCTCAAAATCTATGGGTGAGAATTTCAAGTGTAATATACGAAAATGAACGTCTTTACATTTTCATCCAGATGCTATTAACAACACAACAGCCAATAGACGGTTCTGTACTGTCTGAGCTCCTGACTGCCCGATTTTAATATGCTTTAGGTACTTTTCCAGTATAGGAACGTTAGCAAGACAGAGAAAACGAAATTTTGCAACATATTTTCTAGCAAATTATTCACTGTTTCATATACACAAGTAATTTTTCAATATTTATACAATTTATTTAATATAAAGAAGCTATTTAACGACTTTTGTATACAAACTAAAGTATATTGTTTATAAAAGAAACAACAATAACATAGATATAAATAAAATATTTATAGATTATATAAATAAACTTATAAGCTCATTAATTTTGTTTTCATAGCTGTTTATATCATTTGGCAAAAAATCTCACTTCTGAAGCCCAAATTATGACAAGCTTTCAAAAAATACGCCAAGGCCCCTATATTGAAAAAGTACCACGTTTTATATAGTCGGATACAAAACTTAAATTCTCGGTACTTTCCCATTTCAGGGGCCTTGGCTAAGAAGGAAAATTAGCAACATATTTTCTGACAACGTATTCGCTGTTTCATTTCATATACACACGAATTTGTTTTTCAATACTTATACAATTTATTTAGCATAAAGAAGCCATATATCTAATTTTATAATACAGACATGACCTGTAACCTGCAAAAAGCCTCAAATCCGCACAACACTTGGAAACAAGCTGTGCGGATTAGTGGTCTTCTACTGTTTTACAGTTTTTCATCAATGAATTCCATTTTTAAAACCTGTTGTTTTCATCTATCACGGCAGAATAACGGAGAAAAACTCATATTCTTGCATATGTGTTGAATACATCTTTGTTTTTTTTTGCCAATTTTTCATTGTGAAAGTCTAGGTGTGACTATTATGCAGGGAAATGTACTACACAATATTGTACATTCTAATGCTAAATCATCACTGGTATAAAAAAACACATTATAATAAAATTAGTAACTTACCAAATGTTTCTAGATTATGTACTGTTTATTAAATATAATTTTTCTTTTTATGGTAATATTTTTATAGACGTAAAATTTACAAATAACCTTTGTGAAAATTTTGACAAAAATTCTCATAATAAATCACTTTCAGTGAATGTATCAGTATCACAATTGTAATGTGCATTGGTGTCGGAAAAATCTCTGCCATTCCATAAAATGTCATATTCGCTTCCGTCCAAAGCGTCGAAGATAACCATCTTAAAACTTTTTGAAATTATATTGCTTGTCATTAAAGTCAAGCTTTGTAATATCAAACAACACATTAGTTCCAGGGATGGACCCTTTATTTTTCCACTGGGAGTTTTTCTTTGTTCCCATTGACCATCCAATCTCCATATACTCGTCTTATACTGTCTTTAAACGGTTTGTTAACCGATATGACGAACGGTTGATGAATTGATGTGAGTCCTTCGGAAATTATCAAAAGATCTGTTTTGCCTACTGAAAGTTCCTTCTTCACATCATCAGAAAGCTGTCCTCGGAAGCTATTGAGTACCAGCAAGGCTGGTTTTTTGAACAATAATCCACACCTTTACTTCCAAACTTTGCTAACCTAATCTTTCATCATTTTTTCATCCATTCAATTTATGCGAAGAAAATATTTTGACGATTTTTTTTCTGCTTCAAATCAGAGGTGCATTACGCGAGTAAACACGATATTCAATTAATTATAATAGTATTAATATTATTATTAATAATAATTAATAATAGTAAATAATAATTACTATTAATAGTATTAATATTATTATTAATAATAATTAATAATAGTAAATAATAATTACTATTAATAGTATTAATATTATTTTATAATATCAGTTAATAAATTTATTCTAAATAAATTAATATTAGAGTAGAATAAATTTATTAACTGATATTATAAATAATATTAATTAGTAATAAATAGATCAAATGTGATAAAAAAAATATAACTTAATAAATATATTTTTAATGAGTATACACATATATAAATACACAGAAAAATAACAAAAACCCAGAAAACCCCACAAAAACCCGAGTTTTTGCCATCCCTGCTGTATTTAAAACCAGAATTTAATAAAAACATACTAATGATACAAAATAGTTATTTTCAAATAAATTCAACAATTAGGATACCAATAATCTCTATAATAATAGCCTAAGTCATGTGACTGTCATCAATAGTTCCGGGCTGACCGCTTCGCTTTTTATATGCCAGGTCACCATTTTTCACATTTTTTATTTTACGCGTGGTAAATTAAAGCAATGCTTTGATATTGAAATTAAAAGTCATGGTTTTTGGTATTATTTATTAATTTTCTTTTTCTTAAAAAAGGGAAAGAAAAAGTGAAAGTCATGAATTTCAAATTAAATTATGTATTTTAAATAAAATGAGTGAAATTATTATATTTTAGATGAATTTAATGAAATATAAAAAAATGCGATTGGAAAGACAATGATGATTTATCACTTGCGCCTGGCTAGCATAAAAAGGTACTACTTAGTTATACCGTCGACCCATTTCGCCAAATTATATAAATCGCCAAACCACTCGCCAAATTACACAAATGACATAATTTTTATGTTAAATAGCGAAAGAACAAATAAATTAGTATAACATTAATAAAAATACAAATAAAACATCGAAATAAAAATAACTTGATGACGTAAACACGTGTAACTTGCTAAAAACAAGCAAATATGACATTTATAATTAACAGTTATTGATATTTGATCTTATAATTTGGCGATATATTTTTGGTCGACGGGATAACCAAGTAGTACCCATAAAAATACGGAGTTCTTGATTTCTCTACTAGAAACTTCTGATTTGGCGAAGTATTAAGAAAGTAAATAAAATTTTGGATAAAAGTAACATGGTACAATGCTTAGCACACATCTAACGGAGACCAAACTGATCGCCAAGGGCGGCTAGTTAATAAAATATTTGTCTAAATTAGTCGATGTTTAAATTATCTACCCTACATATATTTCTACATAAAGTAATAGTTGACGACTACCTGAAAAATATAAGCATAATAATTTGGAAATTATAAAAGACTATAAAGAATAATATAAATTAATTTATTATTTAATGTTAGTTGTTAGTACTTTAAAATATTTGTTAGTTATGTTAGTATTTACAATATATTAAATCGCACAATTTCAACCTGCATACAAAAGAACATTCTGAATCCTCCTCGATAAATGTCAGAAATGGATTTTAAAATGTCCATAGGTAGTTAAAAGTTTTTGAGCTTCTGTCATGTCAGATACATACTCTTCAAAAGATGGAAAAAAAGGAACATTTTGGTTCTTCTACTCTCATTTTTTTTTATTTCTCCAAATAGGCAGATCTTCATTATCTAGATTTTCTCCAATGGTTGCACTGATATCACCATCAGCTACATCATCATTTGGTTGATCACCAAAATTGCCAAAATTTGCAAAAAGTCCTGTATGCTGAGACTCTAGCAGAAACCAGGAACGCATCCTTACGTGTCCAGTATGAAGAGACTAGCGGAAGAAAGGAAAATATAAATTGAAACGGAACACATTTAAAAGAAAAAATAGTTACAGGGCTTGAAATTCAATTTCTTTCTTGGAAGGGAGTCTCCCTCCCAACATTTATAAATGGAGGGGAATTGGGCTGTTAGTGGAGGTAGAAAAGAAATCTTTAAAACACACTATTATTTTACATGCTATTTTAAGAATTCTATCAATACAGACACGATAATTTAAGCAGTTTAAATCAGTGATTCAGAATAATTATGAATTTATTTGTGAATTTCCTCAATTGGTCAAGGGAAGAATAATGTGAAATTCGTATATCGGTCTCGAGAAAAAAAAATCATGAATTTCGTCAATTGGTAGCAAAATAAAGTCAAACATTTTGTCAATCTGTCACAAGAAGAAACCATGAAATTTGCCAATCAGTCACGGTAAAAAAAAAAAAAAACCCTTGCGAAATTTGTTGATATGTTGCTGAAAAATATTGTGAATTTTGTTAATCTGTGGAGGGAAAAAAGTTGTAAAATTCCTCAATTGGTCCTTGTAAAATACGACGAAATTCATTTCCAGTTGTGTGCAGGGAAAAAGAAGTGAATTTTTTCAATCTGCCAATAAAAGAAATTTTGAAATTCGCCAATCAGTTAATGAAAATAATAGGGGTTCACCGAAGCAGCAATTTTGCTGACTACTGAAGCTTCGGTCAAAGTGTATGCCGGATATTCGATATTCAGCAACCAAATACTTAAAAAATTTTAATACACATTTTACCATATATTAGCTTTTTTAATAAACTTTAAAATAAAAATTAAATTCTTAATAATTTAATTCAGTTATGCTTTTACCCTTAAATCTTATTACACAAAACAATTTAATGACTTATTTCCAATTTCCACTCACAAATTCATTAACCCATCACTTATTTTTTATTATTTTATCACTACTCAATACCAACCTACACAGGGTATTATTATAGATAAGGATTGTCAGAAAAACAAAAGTTTATTTAAATAAAAGACAACTGTTGTAATTAAGCTGATTTACTGATTGTCTAAGTCTAAAAATAAATATATTATATATTTATTATATATTATTAATACAAAAGGTATCATAACAATTTGTATATTTAACTATTTTCTGTCAAATTTTTGATGCATATTTATATGAATAATTTAACCATTATGGTGATGAAGATAACGAATTTGAACGATTTTAATTTAATGGTTAAAAAAGGCTATAGGATAGGCATAGGTTTATACCTATTTGATGCGTTTTTTCTTTAATATATACCTTAGATAAACAGAGATGAATTCTGATATACTTTATACTTATTTGAAGTGTATATTAAAAAAATTACACATTAAATAAATTTAAATTAAAAAAACTAATGTAGAAATAATTAAAATTATATGATAAGGGAAAGATGCCCATCTTTCTTACTTTTTTTCTCTCTATCGTAGACAGTTGTTTTGATTTCATCCCTATGTAGACTATTTTAGGAAGGAATTTTTTTTTTTCCAGTGCAGCGGAACTCATGCACATAATATTGAAACTCTTTGTTTAACCTATTCTACTTCTAAGTAAAAGAGAATTCTTCTATTTCTAAGAAAATACTTCTCTGCAATTATTCGGCCGAATACTTCGGTTTACATGCCGAATCACCGAATACTGAATAGTCGATTCAGTATTCGGTCAAACTCTAGAAAATAACGTGAAATTTGTCAATGGATTGCAGGAAAATGATTGCAAACTTGATTGATCGGTTACAGGAAAAATCGTGATTTTCAACGATCTTAAAAACAGCAAAATACAGTCGTCCCCACTTAATCGGGTAACGGATAATCGAATACCCCGCTTATACGAATAAAATTCGCTAGAACCAAAATCAATCTTATAGGAATAATGTTAAATTTCCCCACTTTATCAAATATTTTTTACTTGCTGTCCCCGGTCGAATAAAGTCTGAACTGTCTTTCTTACTGAAAATGCATACTTAACCGAAAAATACCAGATTTTCTTTTCTAAAAATAAAATTATTGTTTTCCTACAAAACACGTATTCATTTTCCCCTCTTCAGCATATTTTGGACAAAGGCATGGTGATCCCTCTTTTCTTTCATGGAACTGGAAAAGGTCAGTTCACCTCTGACACTAAGCTGTTGCAATCGATTTCTGAGAACGGATTAGGAAAGAGGTGTCTTACCCGAACAGGTTTAGTTCGAACTTCATACCTGTGAATACTTCTGTGAACATATGCTAACATTCTGGCCGATATTCTTTCTTTAATAATTGACTAGTAAGCACGATGAATACGAAACGAAAGGATTTGAGTTTATGCGATAAAATAAAAGTGTTAGATTCACTAAAAAATAAAAAAACGCAAACTGAAATTGCAAAAGAATTTCAAATTTCTCAAACGCAAGTTTCTAATATTAAAAGAAATGCTGAAAAGATTGAAGAAGAGTGGAGGAGAAATGGAAATTTAGACAGAAAGAGAAAACGTAAATCAAATTTTGATAGTGTTGATGAAGCTGTACTGGAGTGGTTTTCCAGTAAAAGAGCGAAAGGTGCAATGATAAATGGGCCTATGATCATGGAAAAAGCTGAGTCAATAGCGAAGACTGTTGAAAATGGTGAAAATTTCTGTGCATCCAAAGGTTGGCTTTATAGGTGGCAACAAAGGAATAATTTAACTTTTAAAACTGGACATGGTGAAGCAGGATCAGTTGATACTTCATGCATTGACACCTGGTGTAAAGGAACTTTGGAGCCTATCCTTGCAAAATACAGTCCAGATGACATCTTTAATTGTGACGAGACTGCACTCTTTTATCGAGCTTTACCGACAGGCACTTTAGCTGAGAAAAAAGAAAAGGTTGCTGGATTGAAAATAAACAAAGATCGGGTCACATTATTATTGTGCGTAAATCAAACCGGAACAGAAAAACTTCAGCCTCTAATGATAGGGAAAAGTAAAGGTCCAAGGTGTCTAAAGAACGTAAAAAATTATCCCGTGAAATATACTCATTCTCGAAACGCATGGATGACAGGACAAATTTTTAAAAACTGGCTGATGAAGCTAGATATGGATTTCAAAAAACGGAACAAAAAAATTGTGTTGTTTTTAGATAACGTAAATAGTCATAAAATCGATGACAGTTCTGTACGTCTCACTAATATTAAACTACAATTTCTGCCTCCCAATACAACATGCAAAATTCAGCCCTTAGATCAAGGCATAATTAGATCATTCAAAGCCCTTTACCGAAGACAAGTAATCAAAGATCTTTTGCATCATTTGGATGATATCGAATCCTTTGCTGGCATCCATAAGAAAATAAACCTTTTAACAGCCATGCACTTTCCTAAAAAAGCATGGGGCAGTGTGCCTGTAAAAGTCATTGAAAATTGCTTCAGAAAAGCGAAATTTGTGAAATTGGAAAATCTCGAACGCGAAATACGGGATGATGAAACCGTAATTTATGATTATGATGACAGTAGAATTCAGGATTTGGAGGAATTTGAGACAGGAGACTTCGGAGAGCTAAAATTTACTCAGACGGAACTTGTGCAATTTATTGAATTGGATGAAAATGAAACGACGGAAGACGATGAAGAAATGACTATATCTTCCTGGCAAGAAAAAGATAATGAGAGCGATGATGAGACAATTGAGCCACCCCCTTCTCTAAATGAAGTAAATACATCATTCGCTATAATTCGCCGACACTTTGAGGCTTGTGGAATTGATTATAATGTACTTTATAAATTAGAAAAAGAAATACAGAAGTGTTCCACGTCCGATAAAAAACAATCAACTATCACAGCTTTCTTTCAGCCAAAGTAATATGTACTTAAATTTAAATTTTTTTGGAATATTAAAAATCCATAGGTATGTATAATATTTGTCTTTTATGCTATCTATTTTTGTCTTTTTTTAATTTTTAATGTTATTTCCATGTTATTTTGTTACATATGTGTTATTCTACCATATCGCAATAGATTAATGTCATCTAAATGATTCCCCGGATATTCGAATACACCGCTTAATCGAATACAACTTGTCGGAACCGTCAATATTCGTTTAAGCGGGGACGACTGTACATCAATTGGTCGTGCGAAAATATCATGCAAAATGCGGTCGCGGCATTAAATCTAGGAATTGAACGAATACCGAATAATCGATTAGGTATTCGGTATGCAAACCGAATATTCGGCTTCGGCCAAATAATTGCAGATACGTATTTTCTTAGAAGTAGAAGAATTCTCTTTTACTTAGAAGTAGAATAGACTAAACGATGAGTTTCAATATTATGTGCATGAGTTCAGAGTTCAGCTGCACTACAAAAAACAAGTCAAAGGCCATTTTTAATTAAAAAAAAACTTTTTCCTTCCTAAAATAGTCTACATAGGGGTGAAATCAGGACAACTGTCTACGATAGAGAAAAGAAAAGTAAAGAAGATGATCATATTTCCTTTATCATTTAATTGAATTATTTCTACATTAGTTTTCTTAATTTAATATGTATTTTCTTTAATACACAACTCAAATAAGTATATCAGAGTTCATCTCTGTATATCTAAGGAGTATATTAAGCAAAATACACAAATAAAATAAGTACACTTCTATGCCTATCCTATAGCTTTTGCAACCATTAAATTAAAATCGCTCAAATTTGTTATCTTCATTACCACAATGTTAAAACATTAATCAAAATATAAATATGTATCAATAATTTGACAGAAAATTGTTAAATGTACAGATTGATATATGATACCTTTTGTATTAGCGAACATTCCTATTCAATATGTTTATAATTAGATTTAGACAATCAGTAAATCAGCTTAATGACAATATTGTTTCTTTTTATTTGAAGGAACGTTTGTTTTTCTGACAATCCTTATCCTTAATAATAGTCTGTACAGTTTAATACTTTCATTGATTAATTTGGGTATTAACTTCTCATAAAACAATAAAAAATAAGTGATGGGTTAATGAATTTGTGAGTGGAAAGAAGTCATTAAATTTTTTTGTGTAATTAGATTTTAGAATAAAAATGTAACTGAATAAATTATTAAGAATTTAATTTTAATTAATGTTTATTAAAAAAGCTATTATTTGCAAAAATATGTGTTAAAAATTTTTAAGTATTTGGTATACACTTCGACTGAAGCTTCAGTATTCGGTAAAATTGCTGCTTCGGTCAATCCCTAATTAAATCATCATTTGAAAAAGAAAAAATTCTCCAGAAAATGGTGGAAACATTTGGGCAAGAGCAACTCCTGTCCATGATACAGTAGACTCTCTCAAACCCGCACAGTTTGGGACCTGAGGTTGTGCAGATTTTAGAATTTTGCGGATTTCTGGTCATTGCTTTGTTTACATTTTTTAAACAGTAATTTGAATGTAGTAATACTATAGAGATTTTATGAATACTTACAACTTGTGATATTAAATTTGTTGCAAGAAAATATCATAATGTAAAATATTAAAATAAATAAGTAATAAAGTAAAATAATAAAAAAATAGATAATTTTAAAAATGATTAAAGTATTAAAATGTCAAATAAATAATAATGTATAATTAAATATGCATAATAAGGATGAGTTACATTTTTCTTGAATTACTGAATGAAACTTGCCTCATAAAGGTATACTACTAATTCACATCAAAATCATAAAATAAGGAAGTTTTATTTCAGGCTTAGCCAGACTTAATAACCAAAAAGCTTGATTAATACATAAATATATTTGGTAAAAAGATTGCAATCACCAGTGATATCAGCAATATCTTGATTTTTTTTTAATCAATTTACACTTCCTTCGTGATAAAACATGACTTCAGTCATATTATTGAGAATTACATATTAAAATACGTAAAGAATGATGTAAAAATGAAAAACTCTGTAATTTTGTTCCTACATCTGAACTGAAAGTTTCATTATTTACATCTGCGATGATGTGCGGATTTTAGGGTTGCGGAGGGCGTAAATCCCGACATGAAATTCAAGCCCCAGAAAATATCTGGAAATTTAGTAGTCTGTCCTAGAAAGAAAATCATAAAATTCACCAGCCAATCGCAGGAGGGGGGGGGGGGGGTTCTTCAGTTTGGTTTACAGAAAAAACATTGTGTCATTTGACAGTGTATCGGGCAGAAATTTGCGATATTAAATTGGTTGCAAGAAAATATCATAAAACTGTACTGCTAAAAGGGAACTCTAAACAAACCAATTAAAAATGTTTGGAACAGCTGAAGTATCTTTCTGGAGGCCACCGTGTTGGATTCTTTTTATTGCCGTGGAAATCCCTGTTCCCACCAGGTAGTAGTTTATGCTCATGTTACGGTTAACGGGAAAAAGAAAAATGTAAATTTTTAAGAAAACCTAGATTTAAGAATAAGAATTAACACTAAATGAATTAAAATTAATAATTTGAAAACAGAAACATGCATAGCAAACATTAAAACAGGGGAAGGGGGGAAAGAGGAGACCACAACGAAAATACAGCAATTTTTTTTTCAATACTAAGCTTAAACATTTAAAATGAAAGTTTCTTTTTAGAAAACTGAGTTTTAAGATTAAAAATTAAAAAAAATCAACCAAAACAACAAAAGTAGGCATAGCAAATGTTAACGGGGAAAAAAGGGAGGGAGGAGGATGCAAAGAAAATGTAGTAAATAAAAATTATTTATAAAGAATACCAAGATTAAACATATATACAGTCGAACCCGGTTCAGACGCATTTCAAGGGAGTGGACAAAAGTCGGGTATTAAGCGGGATCGCGTATTAAACGTGATTTGTATAACGTTGCAGGAATTAGGCTTATTTACACATTTAATCATCTAAATGAACTTTAGAGCTTTTATTTATGTGTTTTACGGTCGAAAATTGTGGCTTTTATGTAAATTTAGATTAAAATTTAAATGTATTCCACCTTAACTCATTGTTTCCTTTTATACGACCGACTGGAATAATAACGGAAAATAAACATGGATTCCAACATGGTTTTATTGTCGATTAATATGTTGCAACCAAAAATAAAACAATAAAAATAATTTTTCCAACTAGACAATTTTTTATAAACAGAAATTAAAAAAAATATTAAATCTTTGAAACCCAACCCAGTTTTAAAATCATATTTAATACTTGTAATAATGAGTACCATTACAATCTCTCCTTCTTTCGAATATAAGAAAAAAAAATCTTTATTAAACTTTGTGCAGAAATCCTTATTAATGTTTGTTTATTGTTAGCCTAGCAAAATGTAAAGAAAACAAAAAAGAATTATCCAATAGGGTGGTTCAGCCATCTATGTAAAAAAATAAACTTTCGCATATATACCGGGCCACCCCTCAATTTTTTTAGACTTGTGTACAGTAATATTTTGGCAGAATTTGAACTTCATATTTCAACTGCAAGAGGGTGCTCAACCCCCACTAACTTCATAAGTTAGTATATTCCATGGTAATTTTTCTATATATTTGTTAGAAAAGTTAAGACCTCCAAAATTTCGTATATATTTTTTTTATTTTACAATTTTTTAGAAAAGAATAAAACAATATAGAAGTGAAAAATAGAAATGCAAGTATATTTGGTATTAATATTATAAAACGGTGTCTAAAACTGATTTTTTCACTGTTTTTGATGGAATGCATTTTCTGTTTGCATCTACGACCTGCAAAATGAATTGATTTTAATCTTAATTTCTGATTTTATTGAAATCTTCAATAAGCTTAATCCCTCGTTCTGCACTGTCATTCACTACTTGTAAATTTTGAAGCCGTTCCTTTCCTTTGTGATATCATCGTCATTTCATTTTTCAGTAGAATGTCTTATATTCATGCGAGGTAAGAATTCTGCTGTTCTCCTTGTCGCAAAGTCTAACAGTCGCACACTATCTTCTTTAAAAATCTCAAGTTCACATCTTGCATAATGCTTCTTAAGTTCTTGGCATAGCTGCAAATCGATCTACAACACTTTTTCTTCTATTGAAATTCTATCAGAAAATTATCTTATTAAGTCATCAGAACACTCAGATATGTGACGTTCCATCACTTCCTAGCAGAAAGCGCAATCTTTTTGTCTATTGATAGATAATTTTCAAGATCTTTAACTCTGTTGGAATAAATTCATCTCTGATTGAAAGTCTAATAGCTCAGAGTTCTCTGTTACACCATTTAGACAAATAGTGGATGAACAGATGGTAGATGATGGCAAAGAACCTCTAATGCTTTGTTCTTCTTTCAGTCCTTGAAGAGAACATTCACTCTTATTTGTAACTCTTTATCTTTTAAACCCATATACATCTTGCAATTGGTCCTTTGATCGTGAAGGAAATTAGAATATTCTTTAAGCCCAAAGAATCTAACCACTCGTCGTTGTTGGGCTGTAGAAAAAAAAGGCCTTTGTTTTTCTTTAACAAGAACCAATGAGAATGAATGCTTTTTAGTTTTTTAATAATTTTTTTTTTGTCGCTGTTGTTTTGTAGGAATTAACATATTTCTGCCATAGCTACATTAATTTTTTAACAGTAAAATGACTAACATATTGCACCACTTTTGATTCTTTCAATTGATAGCAAAAGCGCTGAAAGATTTGTCTTGTTGTCGCTAGTTGTTTCATTTCAATCTAGTCAATTAGTCTACTGATCTTAGACCAATCAGAAAAATTTCCTTATTAAGGCGAGTTAAAACCGGAGCCATTGAAAATTTTTAGCTTTGAAATTTCTTCAAAGAGAAAAGAACAGCTCTATTTTTAATAAAATTAAAGTTGTTGATTAATGCACAAATTTTCTGATTATTTTATTTCATATTAGGCTCTGCGTTTGTCTTATAAACTGTAACGTGAATAATGTTAGCGTCCTATAACACTAGATCAATTTTTAATATAAGTAATGTAATCTAAATGTAATCCTTGATACTTATTTAAAAGTAAAAGCTCTTGCAATAAATAATTAAATCTATTTTAAATAATATTTTCATTAGTCACCTTTCCCTTAGGAATAGCCATGATCTAAATGTAAACAACTATTAGAGAGATGTTTCTTGTCGGATGCAGAATTTGAAAATGTATAAGATAATTATTTAAAATAAAAATTATGTAAAACTAAATGTTTCACAGAGAAATTGTTTTCAATTGGTAGTAAAAGGAGTTCGTAGAATTCTGGTTTTGGTTTTAGTGTTGTCTATAAGTTCATCATGTAAGTAATTCTCAGAGATGTTGCTACATATAATAAAATATTTCAGAATTATTTAAATATATATATTTATTATATAACAAAGCAAATTTCTTCTAAAAACTTCTGGAAAAAAATAAATATTTCTGAAGTGTAAACTATTTGTTGCATTTTCCTATGCTGCTGCTAATGCTAAATTGTGGGAGTCATTGAGCACCCTCTTAGAATATGAGTAAGAAGCTAAAACTTTACCAGTATTATACTATTGATAAGTCTAAAAAAATTAGGGGTGGCCTGGACTCTAGCTCAAAAAAACTTTTTTTGAACCGCCCTATATCCAACCGCAGTTGTATTTGTTTCATCTTTGCGAGTCATTTTCTGTTGTCTATAATATGCATTCCTAGTGCTATAACGTACATATAAAACCTCACTAACAACGGGTATGATAGTTTCTAATCATAATAATTTTTATGACGTATCTGAGTTTCCTGAATTTGTATATATCTCTCTATTACTGTAAAAACATACATGCAGCAGCGTGCGAAGAGAAAAGTGCACCCGGGTTTCAGTTTGGCGCCCTCCCCCTTCCCAGTTTTTCTTTGTGACAGGTGTCACAAAATTGAAAAGTGCAGAAACAGAAGCAAAGTCTATTGAATACATATTTCACTTTTATTTTGAAATTTTAGGTTTAATTTTAATTCAGAAATTTCAAAAAACTAAGTAACATAAAAGAAAATTGCACTTATATTTTGGAAAAGGAGATCTGAAAAATGAGTGTAGAAAAAATTTATATAACAGTACAGTATAACAGATTGGAACCCTTTTATATTCCAAGAAAAAAAACCCCATGCTATTTTGATAGAATATGTTTTCGTCACAAGCACAGACTCAGAACAGAGAAAGTTAACAAAAGAGACAAAGACAAAAACCTGAATCAAGTTCTGAAAAGAAAGAAGTCCTTATTCATAAATTTGTATTTCGGTGTGAGGTAAAGGAGAGTGCAATAACTTTGAAGCGAAAAATGTTCGTACTTTCACTGAGAAAAAAAATCAACAATATGTAAGTATACATATATATATATTTTTTTACATAAAAGAAGAAAAAGACGAGGTTTGTAGTAAAAATTTGGTGCCCCCTCAAGTTCCGCGCCCGGGGCGACTGCCCCCTTCGCTCCCCGCTTCGCACGGCCCTGCATACATGAAGCGAGAAACAAAGAATGTTACGGGGCGGGATCAAAGAGTAATTGCCGTTTTGCTAATTTAGAGGAGTTTTGTTTTATTCATATATCTGCCACTATTCCTAAATAGTAATTTTCGCCTTTAATATTATTCGGAAACAGTGTTTTTTATCTGAATGAAAATAATCCGCTAAATTGGCAACACTCGTGAAGAGAGAAGGAATTTGCGTCTTAAACGTGATTTTTCCCTAAATGGACCGAAAATTTATCGCATATTAAGCGGGATCGCGTAATAACCGTTCGCGTATTAAACGTCATATTTTTGCATTAGCCTTATGGGCGATGTTCAAGGGGCCAGAAAAATCCGCTTATTAAGTGGGATCGCGTATTAACCGTGAGCGTCTTAACCGGGTTCGACTGTATATACAGTAGACTCCCTCAAATCTACAAACGTCTAAAATCCACACATTTTTACAGATGTAAACAATGAAATTTTCATTTCAGATGTACTGGCAAAATTACAGAATTTTTTAGTTTTATTTCATCCTGTATGTATTATAATATGTAGTTCTTAATAATATGACTGAGCTCGTGTTTTTCCATGAAAGGAGAATAATTTTTTTTTTTATCAAGACATTGCTGATCATTGGTAATCACAGTCTTTTTACTAAATATATTTATGTATTAATCAAACTTTTTTGGTTATTATTATGATAATTTTGATGTGAATTAATAGAGAGAGTACTTTTCATAAGGAAAGTTTCATTGAACAATTCAGGAAAATGTACCTGATCTTTTTTATGCATATTCAAATATACATAATTATTTACTTCACCTTTACTGTTAATATTTTATTCAGTCATTACGTTATCTTACTTTTTATCCTTTTAGTTTATTACTTTACTTAATTATTTCAATATTTTACTATATTACAATCATTCATTATAATTTTTATTGCATTCAAATGACTGTTTCAAAAATGTAAATAAAGTAATGAGCAGAAATCCACAAAATTCTAAAATCCACACAACCTTTGGTCCCAAGCAGTGCGGATTTGAGGGAGTCTACTGTATATATAATGCAATATATCAGTAAAAAAAAAATACACAAATATAACACTGTTTAAGGAAGAAACAGAAAAGTAATTAGCAAACTATTAACAGTGTTGAACGTGGGCTACTTTTTTTTAAATTCGGACTTCTTGATTGGCACCACTTTTTTGAAATGGTGAAATTCGCTTTATTTAATAACATATTAATTAAAGCGAAAAGAAGGAGAATTTTATCACTTAAAAAAAGTGGTGCCAATAAAAAAATCTGCATTAATAATATGTAGCCTATCTAGCAACACTGGTGCTACGTAAAAATTCACAAAATACACAATTGTAAAAAGATAAAACACAAATAAAAAACAGTTGAAGTATAAGCAAAGCATCAAAAACATAAAATAACATGAAATCAAGGGTGGGAAATCAATAATCAATTTTTGTAGCAAGCTTGGAGCAGGTCAATTTACAGTTTTGGAACAGGTCAGTTAGAGCGGGTTAATTACATATTGTAGCAGGTCCAAATTAAAAGTAAATATGATTTGTTATAAACTTTTCTTTACTATTGTGCATATATACCATTATAAATGTTAAAAGAGAAAAAATATATATACATATATATATATCAGCGGTAGAATTGATATAAACACAGTAATCATCACTGGCCTGCTACATAAAATTCAGTTAAGTCCCTTTAACCTTTTGAGTGACCAACCCCCTCCTAGAATATAAATCAAACTTCCTTTCAAGTTATCTGAAATTTTCATAATAATAAAATGTAAAATTATAATTTGCTAAAAATTAAACAGTACATAAAAAAACTATAAAATTAATTAAATATTTCATTTCAGATAATCTATTTCAACTGACTTTCTACTTTAAAAAATAAAATAAAATTATGAGATTTGTGCGACTACAACCCTTTTGGAGGGGGGGGGGGAGGAGCTGCACCCCAACTGCCCACACCACCAAAAACCTGCCCTTTTTTAAACCTGGGGGAAACTGACACAGCAATTTGAAAACTGTAATTGCAATTTCTTAATATCTTCATCACAACTTCTAACACTATTGGCACTTGTTTATTTACAAAATTGTTTAAAACCTGGATTTACTGATTAATATTTTAAGAAATAAATAAACTGAAATCATCTCAAGTAACAAAATAATACCATGACAAAAATACAAGCAAAAAAGAAATATATCCATTTTTGAAAAATATCTTTCAAGAAGACTTAACCTAAAATTTAAAATTTTGAATTGCTAACATTAAAAATCAAATCAATAAGCGAGTTATATATATATATATATTTCCCTAACAGCTCAGAACTTCCTAATTAGTACTGTTATATTATTATTGCAAGACTAGGATAAATTAATTTTTAAAATAACATTTATAAACAGTATGTCTAAATTAGTAATAACAATCTTAACATATTTCGAAATTTTTTGAAAATGTCGGAACGATTTGTTGGGATGATTGGCTGTGCGCCGACTAAATTTCTTGTTGCCCGATATTATTTACCGGATCACGACAAAATTGTCATCGCATCGCTAGGTGGAAAAGCGCGTACCATAAATGAATGCATTTTGCGTGCACCGATTTCAGATAACGACAATGTATATGGTTTATCAGAGTTGTGTCGCTGAATGAACAGCAATTAATTATAAAAATTTTCTCTGATGATAGTCACAGGAAATGAAGGCCGAAAGTACTAAGAAGTTTCGGTATTACATGCGTATTCGCCCGGAGTCCGCCATCTTGTTTTTTTGTTGATCGTCGGCGATTTTAAATTTTTTTATTTGGATTTATTGATTTATTTTTGTTGTTGTTTATGTTGTTTTGTTGTTGTTTATGTTTAATCTCTAAATTTTCAAAAATTAAGCATAAAGTGGTTATAAATGACCGACAAAGAAATAAGATGGCAGAGTCTGGATGAATATGCAAGTTGTTCCAAAGTTTTAAATAAAATGTATATTTTTAACATGTAACATTATTTTAGTCACCTTTTAAGTAAAACAGTAAGCTTTTTAAAGTTCATATTTTGTATGATTCAAGATATAATTGTAGATAGTAGTTCATTCCTTGATAATAAGACATAGCTGTAACAAATAATGTTTAAATTGTAAATGAATTTAATTTTCTACATAACTGACTGAATTGATTAATTTAAATTATTTTCAAATGAAGTATATGTCATAGGAAATTATTTTATAAAAAACCTAATTTAAATTTTTAAAAAGTAGTTTATTTGTTTATATATATATATATATATATATAAAACCTGTTTTTTCTCAACCGTGTATCGTAATAAAATAAAATAATTTTTCCAAACGATACTATATTGTTTTCAAGAATATGATATTTACTACCTGGTTTGATTGCTATAATTTTGCATATGACTTCATTTTTCATGGGATAAGTAGAATTTAAATTATCCATTTCCCAAATCATTACTTTTATGTGGGATATTAAACATGAAGAATTAAAAATCATTATTATTGAAATAACCATTATCTTATAATTATCGATTTATTACAATCTAACTATCATTAGAATGTTTTTATTTATTTTTACCAAAATATTAATAATTGAATGCAAGTAATTTAAACGGTAAAAAATCCTTTGAAAATTATAGAAACCAAATGAAAAAATAGTTCATTTAAAATGAGTAGAAAATCTGCATTTACAATATATACTTCATAAAATCATAAATAGAAGAGAACACAAAAGAATTCAAGGAAGGAACTCACTTTATCAATATTTGACATTTGCTGCAATCCTCTGCTTGGACCGTGTCCTCTAAAAAGGATTTATCTGGGTATAAACCCAATACCCCTGGATTCACTTTTCAAAACTCTTGCTTTCTTCAACACTTTTTATATGAGGATCTCAGCGATCCAAACTTGGTCAAAACAATATCTGAAACATCAAAATAAATCAGATAGTAAGACTCATTCTTATTATATAAAAATCAAAACAGAAAAGCTGATTAAACTACTTTCATACTAATTAGTGATCTAAATAATAATTTTTATTTAATTTTTAATCTATTCAAACATGCAGATTGATGACTGGAAGAGTATGCAGGGGTCGATCCAGGCAAAATTTGGGGCCTATTTAGGGCCCTTTCACAAAGATCTATTTAATAAAATAGGCCCATTCACAAAAATAAATGTAATAAAATAGGTCGCTTCACAAAAATAAATATAATAAAATGAGCCCTTTACAAAAATAAATTTAATAAAATGGGGCCCTTCATAAAAATAAATTTAATAAAATGGGGCCCTTCACAAAAATGAAGTTAATAAAGCAGGCCCCTTCGCAAAAATCCATTTAATAAAATAGTTTGACGTTACCAATACACATAGAATGCTAAGACCATAGATGGTCTTTTAGTCACTTTTATACCCTTCGCAAAAATTTCCATTTCAAAACAGATGGCTTCCATTATTATGAAACAGCCATTATAAATGAATTGTTAGGTGAAGATGATAGATCAGTCGTAGAAAGTTAGAACTCTGATTTTCTGGTCAGAATAGGAGAAAAATGTTTATAATTTTTTTTGAAAAAAAAAAACTGCTCTTTCATCTTCATCTAACACTTCATTTACAATGGCTGTTTCATTATAATGGAAGCCATCAGTACATCAGAAGAAAATAACTCGGTTAAACGCGACTTGGATAATCGAGACACTACTGTATATTTCATTTTTTAAATGGTCTTTAGAATATTTTTGTTGATGTTCAGAGGGGGGTCATGTCCCTCCACTTGGATCCGCCATTGTAGATTACGTAGTTGAGTATTACATATTTTAAATTTTAAAATAAGTCGGCTATTAGAAAAATAGTAGAATTCTCTTTGTAAATATACTTTGCGGAAGAGAGAGAGGGAGGAGGGGAATCCATGTTCGCCCAAAGTGCAAAAAGGCTAGTTTCGACCCTGTAAAAGCCCTACACAATAGTATGTCACTTTAATTCTCAGTTATTAAAATGTGAAGGATGAACATAGAAAGAACAAAACTTAGTTGTATATGAAGGAAAAAGCATGAACTATCACATGGAATGTATAATATATGACTCCATGGCCTGTAAACCATATAAGTAACTTTGTTGAAAATTATCAAACACTGAGTAAAAAATTATGAAACACTGTATACTTTACCCTACCAGAATGTAATAACACAAACATTTTTATAAATAGCTGTTTTTAATTCATTTTGCGTGTTTAATAAAATTTTCTATATTTTAATAAAATTAATTTTGTTTATAACTCTGCCTTGCATATTTTAGAATCTGGCAATCAATAAAATAAGTCGGGGAGCAGAGAATATTGTTTAAGGGCATGGGGGAAAGAGGGGCTCAATCCCTTCTCCCCATTTAAATAAAAACATTTGAGTTAGAGATGTTAAAAATCTATTATTTTCTATCTTAAATGTTTGCTTATTCATCTCTGACAAGAAAAAAACAGTATTGTCATATTAATTAAATTTATAGTAGTAATGATACTTGAAAATTTGCAGATCAGTGGCTTCAAATGTCAATTCTGCAGTTCTGCAGTTCTTTATTTTGAAATCATTTTAAACATTCAACCCACAATATTATTTCTTTCATAATATTAATTACTAAAAGTAATATATCAAGTAGTTTCAAGCATTTTAACTGTTAAAAATATAAAATAGTAGGAAATATATGAATCTATACACTAATATTCCAAAACTTTTGGTACTTACGTATTAACGCCACCACAGCTTATATATATATGTATAATAATCTGCGGTGGCGTTAATACATAAGTACCCTTTTTTGTTACTGAATATATTTATAATGTTATAATTAATATACAACCCTCGAAAAATATTTGCAAATTAGCAATTTACATTCATCTTATTAAAAAAAGGAATTAGAACGTCCCACTCCTCCCTCTACCTTCTTTTATGTTAAACTTTTTGTATAAACAAAAATGCTGCTGCATAGTTTAAATTAGGGATATATATGAAGTATAATATTCCATAAATGGGGAAACTATTACATCTACGCATAAAAAAGTCATTAATATACAAAAAAACATAAAAAGTATATGAAACAAATTTATTTTTGATTCTTGAACTAATCTTTTTCTTTATACAATCGAAAGCTTATATGCAGATCAGCTACTTTTTTCAGCTGAAACTTGGGGTGCCATTGCTTCATCTAATGTGTGATTGATGAAATGATTAGAATGATACATAAAGAGAAAAACCTACTGTCCCATTCCACCCCACTCTCCCCTATATATAAACAAGAGCCTAAATATAACGATTATTTCGAATTCATAAAATTTAGGCTAAATTTTTCACAAATATAAAACACTGTTTACAATTTTATAAAGTCAGGACCCTCTGAGAAAAGCCTGGACTCTTTTAAAGTAATAATAAGTGTGCCATTATTATTATTAATTGTCTTTTGCCAAGAAAAAAATTCTTCTGGCACTTGAATTAAAATACCTAACATTTTTGTTCAATGTACGGATAAAAAAGGATCTCATTTATACATAAAACGCTGGCGACTTTTGATTTCAGAACATGGTGCAATTTAAGTAATCTGATCAGGGGCGGATCCAGAGAATCGTTTTGGGAGGGGGGAGCGATACCGAGTGACATATAATCAACGTAGTCATAATTTCTGTTGCTCAAATCATTCCTTGCAGTTAATTTTTAAATGAATATTAAATAATTAATGCGATTTGAAAACATTACAGACTCTCGATTATGCGACGTCCGATTAACCGAAACACTCGGTTATCCAACACTCTTGTTATATAATCCCGCCCTCTCAAAATATGCTTTATTGTTACTTATTAGGTAAAATTAAAAACGTTATAACAGAATTTATTTATTAAATGCCTTATTTTTTTTCTTTTTCTTTTTACTCTCGTATTATGGTAGTTATTTATCTTATTTTTTGTTCTTTTAGCTATAGTGAACAACATTAATAACACAAGCCTGCGACGATTGTGTTTTTTAACTTTTGATAATTGATTTTGATGTATTTTTTAGCACTGAATCCGAAAATGACCTTCATTTTTAACCATCATATCACGATTTTCACAAATCGTAAATTTCAAAGTTAAAAAGTAAAAAAATAGCGAAAATCTCTCAAAGCAATTTATCAAAGCCTTAACAGAAGAAGGTAAATGTTTTAAATACATCTGCCAGAAATTTCCCAGCTTTATCAACCGCCAAAATAAAAGAGGATACCAAGTTGAACCCCATAGAGAAGCTTAAAAGAAAAGGGCGAAGCAGAGCATGAGCGGTTCAAAGAAACTTTCACGTATGGAATAAAATTATAAGGATTTTAAATACACAATATTTTACATGTTTGACTGTAAAAATCCATAGTATAAGCAAAAAATGAATAAGGTATTATGAAAAAAAGTTACGTCTATTTTATAGTAGTAGATTTTCGTAATATTTCGACTATTTAAAAATTTGCGATTTGTGAAAAATCCAGACATGATTGTCTGGTAAAAAATGAAGGTCATTTTTGGATTCAGCACTAAAAATGCATAAGAGCCAATTACCAAAAGCTGAAAAACATAACCATCACATCCATTTTTTAATATCAGATTTCTGAAAGAGGGTAATCTCTGAAAAAGGATCCCCTTCAGAAATTTGAAGGGCCTTAACATCCTTGAAAGTCAAAATGCGTCATCTAAGTGGTGTGTATACCTCTTCACAGGCGCGGATCACCCCCCCTCCCCCTTGGATCAAAAAATATAAATCCATCGATTATCGCGAATCTCGACAAATGGTTGCCGAAAAAATCAATTTCGTCAATCGTTCGCACGTCAAATGATCGCGCAAAAACGCGAATTTCGTCAAAGAAGCACGAGAAAAACATGAATTTCGTCAAAAAATATGGCATTTCGTCAAAGGACCACGAAAAAGGACTCGAATTTCGTCAAAGGATTGCAGAAAAAAACGCGAATTTCGTCAAAGGATCACAGAAAAAACGCGAATTTCGTCAAAGGGTCTCAGAAAAAAAACGTGAATTTCGTCAAAGGATCGCAGAAAAAGACGCTAATTTCGGCAAAGGACTGCAGAAAAAAACGCGAATTTCGTCAAGCAGTTGTGGAAAAAACACCAATTTCGCTAAACAACTGCGAAAAAAGCGCTAATTACGCGAAAGAATAACGCAAAAAACGCTAATTTCGCCAACAGATCCTCGAAAAAATGCGAATTTCGTCAAAGAATCGCGAAAAAATTACGCGAATTTTGTCAAAGGGTCACGGAAAAACGCATAATTAGCACCAGGAGGAGATTCCCCTAGGCACGCATACACGGGGGATCGATCGCGGCGGTCGCCCCCCGTAAGATATAAATCCACCCCTTTTAACGGCAGTTTTCGCGGAACAGACAGACAAGCAAACGAAAACCAAACACTTTTTCGGGTATCAATGGTAAACCTCACTGACGTTTCGGCAATTAGTGAACAAAATAGGATTATGTCCAGTCAAAAGGCATATGGCGCCATAATTTTTGACACTATGGGTTGAGGTGGGGGACGATGCCACTTCGTGTATCTTTTGTTGAATCTCTACAAAAGAAATTGACAACGTTATGCGGATCCCTTTAAAGTGTTGAAACTTTTTCGTTCTTTCAAAGAAACTGCTATTCTAATTTCTATATAACGATATTTTTGAGGAGTGCTTTATTGTTTGAGAAAAGCATGGGATTCATACAATTTCCAAAGAAAGAAAGAAACAAGAAAAAGAAAGGTCCTTTGAAAAATTCAAGCATCTTGATGTTTTCTGAAGAAAACCACAAATGTGTAAAAAATGTACTGTTATTGCCACTCACATTGGTAAATTTCAAGATTATTTGGTGAATGAACAAAAAAGGATTATCTCCTAATCCCAGTCAGTTAAAATGCGTATGGTGTGTTGATTTCTTAAAAACCAACTTATTAAATTTGTTCTTCCCTTCTTTGGCCCGACCGAACTCCCCCCCCCTCCCCCGTGGATGCGCGCCTAGAGGAATCTGTTTCCTGTGCTAATTGCGCGTTTTTTCCGCGGCCCTTTGACGAAATTCGCGTTTTTTCAGCGATTCTTTGGCGAAATTCGCGTATTTTTTTCGCGATTCTTTGAAGAAATTCCCCTTTTTTCTGAGATCTATTGATGGAATTAGCGTTTTTTGCGCGATTCTTTCGCGAAATTAGCGTTTTTCCCGCAATTCTTTGGCGAAATTCGCTTTTTTTCTACAATCCTTTGACGAAATTTGCGTTTCTTTCTGCGATCCTTTGACGAAATTCGCATTTTCTGCGCTTCTTTGACAAAATTCGCGTTATTTCGCGATCCTTTGCTAAAATTCGCGTTTTTTCCCGATCCTTTGACGAAATTGGCGGTTTTTGCGCGATCCTTTGACAAAATTGGTATTTCTTTTTCTATCCTTTGACCTGCCAACTATTTACGAAATTGGTTTTTTCGGAGACCATTTGTCGAAATTCGCGATAATCGGTGGGTTTATATATTTTTTTGGGGAGGGAGGGGCATGAATCAGCGCCTGAATCTGATCCTTTCAATAACATAAAGTAAAACAGAAAATCGTGTTTTAATATACTTAATTACACCACGAATACAGAAAAAAGGCATAAAAAACAAAATAGGGTCTTGATAATACTTAAACATTTGAATACTGATTTCAAGCATCAGCAAAAATTCATATGCATTTGTTTACAAACACAGGCGACAAATATCCTGAACCATCTACATAACGAGACAGCAGTATATAAAACATAATCTAAGTGGAAATACAAGACTACAGATTACTAATATCAATGAAAAAAATACATCAAAATAAACTTAAAATATGCATTAATAGTACTTACTCGTATCAAATAACGTCTCCAAGGGCAGGGCCATATACAACTGTTACTGTTTCATAAAAATATCCCGCGCTCTTATTCTAGGTTAATTTCTGGTTACAGTTAATGTCTTAAAACGACAAAAGTATTCTTTTTTTCTCAGATCAATTCTTGATTTTCTTTGGGCCAAAATTTTTTGCTCGATAAAACAACCATTTTATTGAGAACAAAATTACATTCCTATGTACTATGTTTCTAATTTCACTCCTATTGTTTTAGATGATCAGCGCAGAACGAATGTGCGGGAAAGAAAGCGAGCAAGAATAACCAGCAAATTTCTTTCCTCCATCAAGGTCAATCAATTTTTGATGTTCTGCTGGGGAAAATGTACGGATCCGACTGTCGTGTGATACAGCTATATATGTGGTGGTAAAGCGCTCTAATAATTCTCCCATCTATCTTGCTCTGGTCACGTTACTCTAGTGAATGCGCGCGCAGGAAAGCATTTGGCGGTGACAACTAAATAAACTAATTAAATTATTTGGATCAATCAATCAAGCAGTTGTACTTGACACAAAAAAATATTAGTCCGCACAATTACTGGAATTAACCAGACGGTGTAACCAAATAAATTTGGCTATAACAACCGAACTGTTTTTTCCGTGTTTTTTTCGTCTCATTCGCTAGCAGTTTCTTTTGCCTTATTATTATTTTTTTTAAGTAATGTTGTTGACTAAAAATAAATGTAATATAAGCCAAAATTGAAAAAATCAATTTTCTATTGAATTTTTAATAGTCAAGAGCTCGAAAAAAATTTAACAGAGAATAATTTTACGAATAATCTTTTAATGTACTGCCAAGCAATATATAAAGTATTGGATTACTAGGAGACCCCTCAAACTCTTTTGAACTGTTTCGCCAATAACTTTTCATATGAAGTCAACTTTACGCCTAGTCGAAGGACGAAGTGTCTTTCAAATGTACGAGTCCATGGAAAAAATAAAATCGATCTGAAAAAAAATTCGACGTTGAAGAAATGTTTTGATATATTTTTGTATTATTAAAATTCACTCAATTTTCCTGGTATTTACATTTTCTCGTAAGGCTTTCGATTATCTGTTGGATAAAATTTCTACTTCTATTTGGCCTGCTATATCCTCCTGAGACCTGACATCCATTTAAATGGATGTTTTGCTTTCTCCTTCTATTGCGTTAAATTTCATTGTAGCAATCTAAAACCAGTTTGGCATGGTAATGTATGAACACAAAATCAACATTCAGCTTTTGGATTTTGGCAACGACAACTACTTTGTTTACAAAATGGCGTAATATATGAGTCATGTTGGAATTCTACGTTCTGCTGGTAAGTTTCGCTTTTATGTTGTTTTAATTTGTTTAAACTATTTTTTTTTTTTTTGCAATTTTAATAGCAGATGTTAATACTTGCCTTATGTTCTTTATAATAAATTCTATTCTTTCCCTACTTTTAGCATTTTTTAAATTATTTTAAAGGGAGTTATGGCCTGAACATCCATGTAGATGTATGTCCTGTAAAACAAAATTAAAAAATCGAAATTTATTAATTTCTTTAAAAACATCATTTTTGATGCCTGTTTGTTGAAAAAAACTCATATTAAAAAAAATATATGCATATTATATTTTGCTTGGGTCTCAGGAGGATATGTCGCACGAGGAATCTTATAACCATGAAACAACTTAAAAGTATATATAAATTTGATTTCTTAAACATATTTAACCTAAAAAAATATATGAAATATCTGAACAAGGCACTACAAACATTATAAAACTTGCAAATCTTTATCATTTGAAAAGAAAATTGGGTGGATGGTAAATATCTATGGTTCTACTGCAGGCATCCTGCACAAAAAACAAATTTACATGATGATGTATGCATTTTCAATTTTAAAATTGGATATTACATGGAAAACAAATAACGATATTGGGAAATCGAAATCAAAGAAAATGCGTTATGATAAGGAATAATGGCTACTTAAATTTGATTAAGATGAGAATCTCGAAATGCCTCTTGTGCATTGCAGTATCCATAGAAAGAAAATTCAGTGCTCCAAACTTTCCCACCTTTTATTAAACTACTAAAATGAATGTTATCAATTTTAATGTTAAATGTAGTTCTCTCTTCAAGATATTTTGTAAAAATAAAAATGCAGACCATATTACACTTTTCTTTAACATCGAGATAAGTTCAAAAAATACAAAAATAAACGGTCAAGTGCGAGTATTACTCGCGCACAGAGCGTTCCGTACAATAAATATATGAATTAGTAATTGTATTATTAAAAAAACCGTTGCTAAAAGAATACTAACACTTTGTAAAAAATTATGCAAAGTAGGGTTGGGTATAACAGTATATACTAGAAAAATGTAATGGATATACCATGAAAGTTCAAAGAGATATGGAACCTAAAAAAAATCAAATACAGCTATTCTGTATAAATCATTTTTACTTTCTTCTATCTTTACAAGAAAAAAGTATTGGATTCGTGAAAATTTTCGAATTCCGGTTTTCGACGGATGTATACTTTTTAGGGTACAGGGGTAATAAAAAACATGATTTTACAAAATGTCTGTCTGTGAGTCTGTCTATCTGTGTGTGACACAAATATTGTTGGCGCTCTGTCTTAAGAACTATTGAACGGAATTTAATAAAACTTTAGATTGATTTAGTCCCGGATATAAATTGGTGCTGATTACTTTCTGGTGTAAATCGCCCAACAGGTAGCGTTACTATGCTGCAATTTTCCCGATTTCCGCAATATCTGTATCTCAAGAACTAATGCGTGAATTTTCATCAAGCTTTAGATTCAGCTAGTCCCTGATATGAACTGATCCTGATAAGTTTTTGGTGTAAATTGACCAAGAGGTGCCACTGTAACTCAGAACTTTTCACGATTTCCGTAATAGCTCTATCTCAAAAACTAATGCACGAATTTTCACCAAACTTCAAATTCAATTAGAAGTTCACGAAAGTTGTCCCTGATTAGATTTTGGTATAAATCGCCTAACCGGTGCCGCTGCTGTGCTGCATTTATCAGGAAGTATTGACATGTATGAGATAGAAGAAAGTTTTGGGATTGACACATCCGACAAGTTTAATATTATTTTAATCTCTTTATAATGAACTTAATTCGGTACTGACAATAAAAGAAATGCATATTTAAACCTCATTTGTCATTTCATAAAACTTAATTCATCATAGTAATAACCTTTCTTTCTAAAGTGCAGCTACAACAAAACATTCGTTCAAAGTTCACATTTGGCATTGTGCTAAGCGTGCTTCGAAAGAGGGTCACAAATTTGCAACGCCGCCTTGGTCCTTGCCGCGTTTTTCAGATAGGTTTTTAATTAAATTTTAAAGCCACTCGAGGCGTATTGAAAGAGCCATTCAATGCAAATTGTCGCGAATCCCATAGTATTTATGTAATACATTCTAATTAAGGGGTCTCAGGGATCTCAAAAATTGGAAAAAATGAAAAAAAGAGACCATATTTAACATTTAATATCTTAAAATGTGTATGATTTTAAAACACAATTTTTATTGAGATGAAGATATAAGTACGTTCTTTCATTTTATGTATTTAAAAATTTGCAAGATAAAGAATTAGCATTTACAGGGTGCTCCAAACAGTCAAACATTTGATAAGCAGAATATTGGCATAACAGCTTAAACGCACGATTAGAAAATAAATATTGTAACTAAAATAAAAATTTTGGCGCCTACTTATACTTCAGATTATAATAATTACCCTGAACCTAAATAAATTTGTATTTAAAGCATTTTTATATTTTTAATACAAAGTTGTATTTAGCTAATAGAAAATTTTGAAAATTTGAACAATATAATTACTTAAAAAATATTTTTTTGAACAATAAAAAGGAAATTTTAGGTTCAGTTTATACAGATTAATATAAAACATATGTTTTGAAAATTTCATTAAAATATATTCAAAAGTTTTTGAGATATCGTGCGCGTTATGCCAAAAAAAGTCAATTGGAGAAAAATGACTTAAAAGTTTCGAAAAAGCCTCTTAAGCTATTGCGCGGGTATAATTCTAAAAGCCATAAATTCTGTTCTAATGAGAATTTGAAGGAAACAATTACATTAAAATGTTCAGAAAAGATGGAAGATTAACATCTAAAAAAATTTAAATAAAATAAATTTTTAAGCTTTAAGAGTCCTGAGACCCCTTGAATTAGTCTGTTTTTAACAATTTGACGTTTATTGCTTTTATACTGTTACTGTCCATTGCATTACACACATATATCATTAAAAGTTGTTATCTAGGCTTTAAAAGACAATGGTACATAGAGTACTTCGCCCATGTCATTATGTGTATCCAAACCGTCCATATCTTTAAGGGTTTATATCTCGGCTAATTACTGATGATTTTTTTCGAAAATCATAATCAACAATGCTTTTATAGTTCTGCTACGATAGGTACCTCCAGCGCTGCTCAACAGTTTGGCTGAATAACCATAAGTCGAAATTTGTGTGTAACGAAAAAATGCGATTTTCTCAAAAACTATGTGACCTAGTGACTAATCGCTGTAATTCTCCTGCAAGGTTTAAATTAACGTCTACTGTGTTGGAAATACTAATCTCTTTCAGAATTAGATAAACTCATTATAAATCAAGATAAACTGTTTTTTCAAAAACACTTAATGCCTGTCGTAAATAAGACTTGATTATTCTTTAAGCCATCCTATTAGGAAAATAGAAAATGACTTCCTTGTTTATGTAATGTGTTAATCAAAAACTGATAAACATTTATATTAAAAAGCTGCAATTTTGACAGCTGAAAGAACTATATTAATAATTTAAGACTTTAAATGATATTTAGTGTTTTATTAATAAATATAATCTAGAATTTTTATTTATGTAATTAATCAAGAATCAATAATGTTTTGTATATTATACTTTTTTCAGTGTGTGTGTAAAACTGTGACTAGATAGGAGCAAAAATGTGTGCTATAGTTTGTAATTTTAAAGATGTATAAAATATAGTACATTAAACTAAAATTCTGAAAAATCCATGGGATACATTATGCATAAAAATACACATAAGAATAAAAGAAAAACCAAGTTTTTTTTACAGGATAAACATCTAAAGATATTTTAGATAACAAACGGATATATACAAACCACCTTTGGATATGATGAAGAAAGTTCTGTTTTACCGTGGACGATCATGAACCAAAAGGTAAGCAGATTTACCTTATCTTTATCTTGGGATTTAATGTGATTATTATTATAAAACGTTAAGTCTCATTTTTTTTATCTAACAATGATTATGAGACTGACGGGCTGCCTTCCTTAAATATTAAATATAAGTATATGATAATTTAATAAAAGGGTTTATTTGAAAATTAAAAGGTGGTAACAGTAGTTAAAAATGACTTCAGCGAAAGATGCACATATAATAGAGAAGCTCAACTCGAATAATTATAATGTTTGGAAATTTAAAATCGAGATGCTTCTCATAAAAGAAGATCTTTTTGAGATCATTACTGATGAACCACCAAACTCAATTACGACCGATTGGTCCAAAAAGGACCGGAAGGCAAGGTCTATAATTAACCTCAGCATTGAGGATAGCCAGATCGTTCACGTAAAAAATATTTTAAATGCTAGAGATACCTGGAACACTTTAAAAGCAATTCATGAAAGAAATAATTTGTCTAGCAAGCTATACCTTTTACGCAAGTTGTATAGCACACAATTACCTGAAGGTGGTGATATGGTAAAGCATATCACAAACATACTTGAGTTGATAGACAAATTATCAGCAATCGGTGAAACTATAAAAGATAATCATATTTCAGCACTTTTGCTGTGTAGCTTACCAGCTTCTTACGACACACTTATAACGGCACTTGAATCCCGAAATGAAGAAGAATTGACACCTACTTTTATTAAAAGTAAATTGATTGATCAATATAATCGCAGAAGGGATAGTTCGGAATAATCTGAAAATACCGCTAGAGCATTCAAAACTACGAAGAAATTTAACAATGCAGGATACAAATTCAATAATGCGGGATATCAGAAGGAACAAAAATACTGTTCAAATTGTAAATTAAAAAACCATAACATTAAAGAATGCTGGCATAATAACAACTATAAAAATGAACAAAACAATCCTTCACATAATACGAATTATAAACACTACAAAATTTTTTTAATTCATCTCTTGTTTTCCAAAAGGATGATAAAACTGTTAGAAATGATTATGTATCAAATTCGGATAAAAATGCCGACTGCAATGAATATAAAAGTCATCAAGGTAATAAACATTGTGCGTTTATAATAAAACTACGCAATAACAAAACGTGGATAGTTGATAGTGGCAGTTCCAGTCACATAACAAATGATCAACATTTATTTACAGAAATTAAATCAAATGAAAAAACTAATGTTGTTATTGCAAATGGAAACAAATTTGTTTCTTATGGATCAGGAAATACACTAATAAAAACAATAACTTCAGACAGTGAAACACATAACATAACACTTAAAGATGTGTTGTTTGTTCCAGATATTGGATCAAACCTATTTTCCGTTAGTAAAGCTACAGAAAATGGATGCGAGAGTTTATTCAAAAATGATAAATGTAACTTAACGTTTAACGGAATAACTCGCCTGAAAGCGGTAAAGAAAAATAACTTATATGAAATTCAATTAGCTAATGAAAGCGCAAACGTAAACTATGTAAATAAAACTTACATCTGTAAGAATAATAATTGCATAGGACTATGGTACAGAAGGTTTGGCCAGAAAAATTTTGCATCTATCAAACAAATCGAAGAAAAACACCTAGCGAAAGGAATACAAATAAATAAATGTAAACATGACACAACTTGTGAAACTTGCATCAAAACAAAGCTAACGGATGCACCTTACCCAAAATTATCAGATTATAGAGCCGCTAAACGATTGGCGTTGATACACTCTGACGTATGTGGGCCTTTCCAGACCCCAACCATAGGGGGAAAAACATACTTCTTAATATTTGTGGATGATTACTCTATATTTACCATCCTGTATTTATTATCAAAGAAATCAGAAGTTTATGAAAAACTTAAGGAATTTGTTGCCTTAGTAATAAATTTGGCGAAAAGATGAAAAATATAAGAACAGACAATGGAGGGGAATTTGAAAATGATTTAGTTGACAATTATCTTAGAAAAAATGGCATAAAGCACCAACACACTGTTCCGTACTCTCCGAGCCAAAATGGAGTAGCTGAACGTTAAAATAGAACTTTAATTGAAATGACGAGAGCTTTGCTTAGCGAAGCAAACTTGTCTCAAAAATTCTGGGGTGAAGCTATCTGTACGGCGAATCACCAACAAAACCGACTGCCTACAAAAGCTAATGAAAAGTCCCCGTTTGGGTTTTGAAATGAACGACCACGAAATTTACTTTACCTTGGAGTATTTGGCTGTAAAGTGTTTGCTTATGTCAACAAAAATAAATGACAAAAATTAGGTGATAAGGCAGTTGAAGGCATTTTTGTCGGCTATGACAATTACTCCAAAGGGTACCACATATACAGAAGTGGTAAAGAAATAATAATTGCCAGAACAGTAAAGTTTCTAGAAAACAAAAATACACACGAGAAGGTAGAAACACAATTAAATTTGAGAGAAAAACCATCTGAAGAAAATGGCAAATTACAGAATATAAACTTCGTAGAAATTGAAGTTACAAACACTGAAGACACACCAAGCGAGTCTAAAAATTTAACACCGGAACCAAGGCTGTGAGATAGATCAAATAAAGGAGTCCCTCCAGACCGATTCATTTACATGACAACTCACGAACATATAAAAGAACCAGAAAATTTTAATGACATAATGAATATTGAAAATCCAGAAGAAAAACAACATTGGTTAAATGCGACGCAAGAAGAGATAAATTCTCTTAATAAAAACAAAACATGGACACTAGTTGATCCCCCACAAGGTAAAAAAATAATTGGATCCAGACGGATTTTTAAAACCAAATATGATGATCAAGGAAGAATACAGAAATATAAAGCGAGATTAGTTGCAAAAGGATATTATCAAATATATGGCGTAGACTATGAAGAAACTTTTGCCCCTGTTGTTTCATATACGACACTTCGATGTTTTATGGCAGCAGCAGCTTCCCACAAATTAAAAATTTATCACGTAGACATTAAAACGGTTTTCCTGCATGGTAATTTAGATGGAGAAATTTACATAACTCAGCCAGAAGGACATATTATTCCAAATCAGAAAAGCAAAGTATGCCGATTAAATAAATCCATTTGTGGATTGAAACAAGCAACCAGGGCATAGCGCACTAAGATAACAAAATCATTAAATGATTTAAAATTTAAACAGTCTAATTCGGACACATGTTTATACATTCGAAATGAAGGAGAAAGAAAAACATATATTATCGTTTACGTCGATGATATACTTATAGCATGAAAAGATGACGAAATTAAAGACATAATAGAAAAACTTAAGCGAGAATATGAATTAAAAAATCTAGAGCTAAGTTATTATTTATTAATCAAAATAGAGAAAACAGCAGAAGGTTACGAATTAAATCAAAAGGCTAAAATAGAAGAACTAGTAAAAAGGTTTAATTTAGAGGAAGCTAAACCAGTCGGTACTCCGATGGAACCTAATTTTAATAGATTAGAAGATAATGACAATTTATTGCCAAATAATGTTAAATACAGACAGGCGATATGTTCATTGCTTTATATCGCATCTGTCAGTAGACCTGACATTTCTGCTGCTGTGAATATATTAAGTAGAAGAAACGAATCCCCGCGTCAAAGAGATTGGATGGCAGCTAAAAGAATAATACGATATTTAAACTGCACAAAACAACTAAACTTGTGCATTGACACTAAAACTGAACTGATTTAAAGGCTTTTGCGGATGCCGACCGGGCAGGTGATACTAGTACAAAAAAATCAACCAGCGGCAATCTTTTTACCTTAGATAATAATCCAATTCAATGCAGGGGCGCGCCGACCCAGTGTGCAAAGTGTGCACCGCACACAGGCGCCAAAATACTAAAGGCGCCAAATATTTTAGGCGAAACTGAAATATTTGAAATTTTTTATTTAATTTAAATTTATTAAACTCGAAAGTGGTTTATTTCTGATACATTTATGAATTTGTTTTTATTTTAAAAATATATAAAATTTGCAGATGTTTTTCAGCGGCGTAGCTTTAGGAGGGATGGGGGGGGGGGGGTCTCAAGCCGAAAGGCGCCAAGGTGTCAAAAGATCAGTTGAATGTTAACGGCCGAAGGGCGCCACATAAGTTTTAACGGCGCCTTCAAGCGACTGAAATACATTAAAAAAAAAGAAGCTAGAAACTTTACAAATTCGGAAAGGAAACCGCGAATGCCGTGTTTGGCATCCCTGCTCTAGATCAGGCTTTTCCAACCTTTCCGAAAACAGGATGCGCATTGCAGCTGGTGGCAAATATGGATGGACTCCATTATTCAAATGACTGAAAATATGTAACACTTGTATCTTATTGTAGTATTGGTAGCGATAGACATACTGACGATCAGGGCTTAATTTCTAACAAAAAAGTACCGGAGCTCTAGTATTTTGCGGTACCGCTACTAACAACCGTACCGTTTCCCCTCCCCCCCCCTGTCACTCCAATCTGCATATTTATATATCGTACATTATTTGCAAAATTTAAAGCATTTTTTTTTTATTTAGCAAAATAAAACTAGTATGTTGTGGCCATCACAAAACTTTCTTCTATCTCATACATGTCAATGCTTCAAAATTCGCTATCACAGTGCCAAATTAAATGGCAATCTGTGCTCATCATGAGAATTCTAAAAAGATGAAATTCCGTGCATTAGTTCTCGAGGTGTCGCTGAAATCGTGTAAATCCAGCAAAATGCAGCAATGCAGCGCCACCTATTGGGTTATTTACACCCGAACCTAATTATCATCAACTTATGTCAACGTCTAACTGAATATGAAGTTTGAGGAAAATTCGTGCATTAGTTCTTGAGATAGAGCTATTGCGCAAATCATGAAAAATGCAGCATAGCAGCGCCACCTGTTGAGCGATTTACACCAACACATAATCAGCAGCAATATTAATCAAGTTATACTTATATCTGACGTTTGATGAAAATTCGTTCATTAGTTCTTGAGATAGAGCTATTGAAGAAATAGTGCAAAATGCAGCACAGCAGCGCCACCTATTGGGCGATTTACACCAACACGTAGTCAGCATCATTTCATATCAAAGAGTAACTGAATCTGAAGTTTGATGAAAATGTGTCCATTCGTTCTTGAGATAGAGCCGAGGATAGAGCTATTGCAGAAATCGTGTAAATCCTGCAAAATGCAGCCTAGCAGCGCCACCTGTTGGGCGATTTACACCAAAACGTAAACAGCATCCATTTATGTCAAGGACTAACGGAACCTGAAGTTTTATGAAAATCCGTGCATTAGTTCTTGAGATACAGCTATTGCGAAAATCGGGAAAAATGCAGCATAGCAGCGCCACCTGTTGAGCGATTTACACCAAAAACTAATCAGCACCAATTTTCATCAGGGACAGAGTTGGGCAGTATCGAAAATACATGTATTTGAAATACATTTTCAAAATACATTTGTATTTTGTATTTTAAACGGACTAAAGGAAAGTATTTTGGTAATGTATTTTGAAATGATTTTTCCAAGTATTTTGTATTTTAAAAATACTCAAAATACATTTCTGTCGATTTCAAGCTGCTTTTTTTAAAACCGCAAAATCTAAGATTCACAAAAGCAAAATACGTGCCTGACTGTTTTGTTTCGTCTTAGGATTATAATGAATGCATCTGCTCTGCTGAAGTATTTTTGCTGAATGATTACAAAACGTTCTAGTTTTTATAGTTCTAACGTTGCTATGAGAATGAAAAACTACTGTGTGATAAACAGGAAGAATCATTTAGAGTATTGCTGTGTATTCTATTTTTTAAATACCATAGAAATATACTGCAGTTAGTTATTTAGGAGACTCATGAAAGAATGACTCAGCCCCCGCTGGTAATGTATGAAGTGAATTAATTATTTGGGATAATACAGTTGCGCTGTATTAGGCGGGAATTTTTAAAAAAATAATTTCTGTTGATAATGTTGTTAAAAAGTTAACGCATTATGCATGTGTAAAACAAGGTCTACTTTTATAAGTGGAACTTTTCAAGCCACAACTAACTTTAAAACTCATTTAAAGGTAAGATTTTTGGTTTTATAACGGTTATGCATTGATTGAAACATTATTTTTTTTATAGCTCCTTTGTATTCATTGTATTAATGTTCAGGTGTAATTTACCCCACTCGTGATATTTATTAAATGGAGAATGAATTTTATTACATAAATATAGTTCTATTTATTGATATATTTATTATTACAAATACAGTATGTATGTGTTTAAATACAGTTTTACAATATAAATGAATGAGATATTCAATACGTTATGAAAATTTAAAGTCATTTTAATAAAATCACTTATTCAAGATTGATGAAACTTTAAGACAGACCACGACGATGAGCGATGCATTGATTACAGGCACTTGTAATTTATTAAACTCTAAAAGATCATTACTAAAGCTCACTACTAAAAGAAAAAAATAAAAAAAAACATTATTTGGTGTCATTTCCGCATATTATGATATTCCTAGGTCTTAAACAAAAACATTTAGCATGTTGTTTATTTTATATTTCTCTTTAAATTATTTCTTATTTTTTATTCATGTGAAGCACTCATATTTGAGTTTCAGTGATCGAGGCATTAATGAATTATCTATCTATCTATATATATATATATATACAGACTTCCAACAAAGGGGGTTATGCAATTCGTGTATATCCATGCATAACTCTTGAACTAATGCTACGATTTTCAATCTCGCTCACTCTTCTTCTACTTTTTTTTTTTTTTTTTTTTAAGAAAGGGTTTAGTTTGAAGGTGACAACGTTTCGATTTCAACAGGACAATACTATAAACCTTTTTTTGGTTTTATAAGCGTTAACTTTCGTAAAAATGAAGCTATCATCACGAAATTTTAATATATCATCCATCGTGTACTGCACGTCAAAATGAGCGATATTAAATAGCTAAGGGAATTAAGTAAAATGAACGTGAATTACTGTTCTGCACCAAGTAAGTAACCAGATTTTACCCGAACGCACATCAACCAGAGATGTCGTTTGGGTCAGGTGAAAGCTCATTCTTTCATTGTGGGTCGGGTTCGAGTTGGTTTGACCCTAATTCGAGTTCTGGTCTGTTCTAGTTGACACTTGCGGTATGGGTTTGAAACAGTGCTGAAATCGTAAGAAAAAAGTCACGGTTTCCTGCGGATTCAGTTCCAGCTGAAAAAAATTGCACTTTTAAAATCCTTAATAAGAGGTGTCGGGAGGGGGGGGGGAATCTATGTTCTTAATATCCTCATCTGAGCAGTCTCTCTTAGTCTGTGAAAACAGAGGTAGGCGCTGTAACTTTATTGATTAAACAGAGTGTGTACAGAGCTTCTTAAAAATAATCCAGGTGGTATACGGCGTATATCTCCGTATATCCTCCACTACATCGCTGGTTTGTTAACCTATTTTAAAAATAAACTTCACTATATTGTTTAAAATGAAAAAAACTATTATTTTGTCTAACTGTTACTACGCAAACATACACGGCCCGAAATAACAGGTCTCGGCCCGAGCCCAACCCGTAGAAAAATCTTTTTAGCCCGTCCCGTCCTGTACAAAAAAAAAAAAATAAATAAATATTGGCACAGCCAGGTATAAAAGCTAAAAGTTCGGCCCGATCCCAGCTCGTACAAAACCTTGATTAACCCGGTCCAACTGAATTTCAACAAAATATTGATTTTTACGACAATATGGTTAAAAATAGTCTCGTATGAGGAATTCTGACAAAAAATACTTATTTTAGCTTTTTTTTTCATGTTTATACTTTTCATTTTTAAGAAAACATGCTGGACTGCGATATTTATCTTTTAAATGTATCTGTATTTGTATGGAAAAATCTTAGTTATCATTTAAAATCTAATCCACATTCCATGGTGTGGAGACTTAAATATATGAAAAATGTTATAGCATAAAATCTTCCAAGACGGAATCGACAGGAAAGGAGAATATCCGTTATAGACAGGTTTCGTTCTTAGCAGGTACATAGTTTGTTGTAAATGTATTCTTTTCGCGCGTGTTATTATATTCATTTTGCATGGATCAACACATTTTTCAGTTTTACACATGATTCGTCTTAGGCAGGTTCTTTTTCACAGTTTCTTTTTCTGTGCTTTAACTTCATTGCCTAGAGACACTATATGTACTATTCTTTAAAAGTAATAAAATTAGCAATTTAATTGTAGAATAATGGCGATTTTTAAAAATATACATTTTGTGCAAAAACTGTTGGGCCGTGCCAGATTTTACTGATTTTTGCATAGGCCAGACCGGGCAAGGACGGGCCAAACATTTTCATACGTGTTGGGTCGGGACCGAGCTTGAAAATTTTGGACAGTGCAGACCTCTATGAAGAATGAAGTTCAGAATCTTGATTATCCCCACCAGTTGTTTTTTTATTGTAAATTTTGCCATATTTTATCAGGACGTTTTCTTGATCCAATTAGGCCAAATTTTCTGTTATGAAAAACCGATGATAAAAGATTAAAAATTCTGTATAAGATGCTCATCCCCAAGGGACTAAGCCTCGATTCAGCCAGTAAAAAAAGAAGTCAGGCCCGGACCGGAAAGAATGATGTCGAGGTCCTCACCGGCCCAAGCCTTCAGAAAAACATAAAACCCGTGCCTGACCCGGAAAGAGTGAAATCCAGGTCCGGCTCGATCAGAGTGTTCTGAATGAAAATTGGCCTGCCAGGCACGGCCGGTGCAGACCTGTAACCTTATGCCCAAACTTTTAAAATTTTAAATGTATTTTGTATTTTCAATGTATTTTGAAAATACATGTATTTTGTATTTGGATATTTCAAAATTCGAAAAGTATTTTGTATTTTGTATTTTTGGTTCTAAAACTAATGTATTTTGTATTTTGTATCGAAAATGAATTTTCGATGTATTTTGCCCAACTCTGATCAGGGACTACCTGAATATAAATTTTTATTAAATTCCGTGCTTTAGTTCTTGAGCTAGAGCGCCCACAAACTTTGTGTCACACACAGACAGACTCACAAACAGACATTTTGTAAAAACATGTTTTTCGGGTTCTCTGACCCCTAAAACGTGTAAATCCGTCGAAAACTGGAATTCGAAAATTTTCGTGAATCCAATACTTTCCTCTTGTAAAGATAGAAGAAAGTAAAAATTAAATAATATCTATCAGCATATACTTAGCTGTCAACTATTCCACTTTCTAGTTATCACTTCTTTTAAATAGTAATCTTTGCCTAATTTTAATGTTAATTAATTGCAGAATTCTTCGATTAAATATGGTAAGGATTATGATTCGGAAATAGTGTTAACACAAAAAAGGATAGTTTGCAGATACGCATTTTTAAGAAAAAAAATAAAATGAATTTTACCGAAATTAATATTTATTTGCTGAAAAATGGACTAATGTTTTTCAATTTCCTATAAAAGGTGCATATCTTAAACTATAATCGATTCCTTCTGATTAGCAGTAGTAATCTTTTGTGGTGAGTCCCTGAAAATCAGATTAGATTAAAAATTTGACATAGTTATCGGAAAGATTCGGTGCTTTTATACAAAAAAGGGGAAACACTGCTTGATTGCTTTCTATCAGAATAACTATACATGGCAATTATATCTACTTACAAATGAAATTGACTTCGTAAATCTGCAGAGCAGAACCTTAGCATGGGCAATGTTCATGATACAAAATAAATAGAAAAACCACTAACGTGTCTTTTATACTCGTACGCAATAGAAGACAAAAAACCTCAAACTGATGCTCGTTGGCTAAAAACAGAAAATATTCTTTTCAGGTTAGATATGATATCTAAATATTAGAAAAAAAAAGCCAATAAAAATTACCCTACTGTCACAAAAGAAAATCGAACTGAAAGCAAATTCATCGTTCAGTCTCTTGAGTGGCGCCGTATCAACACGTCGCCGACATAAATATGAATGTAATTAATTTGAAATAGGAAAACATGATTTCTGTTTTCCCTTCATTTTGATCAAAATAGCATTAAAATGATTTGAAATAGAATATAACACGTAATTTTGAAGGAGGAAAGTTTTTTCCCCCCTATACATGAATAAATGCAATTTTGAATGTAATTGTATTGCACAATGATAAAGCAACATAAGCCCCAGGTTATGCACGGTTCCCATGTAAATTACCGAAAAAAGCACAAATTAATCGGCTACATATAACTGAAACAATAAATAAGTAAAACAGGATATAATTTAAAATGTAATGCTTAAAAAAAAATTAAAAGCGCCATTCGATTCCAAACCAATTTAATAGTCACGCCTATCATTTTATGCTTTTACGCATAAAAACGAGCCCATGAATATGTAAGAAAGTTTCATGTTGTTCAGGAGGTAAAAATATTTTTTAGAACAACTTCAAACTGAATTACGTTTCATGGAAATTTCAATTGTATTTATTAGATTTGCTTTGAACAAAGAATAATCGGTCAAGTGCGAGTTTCACTCGCGTGCAAAAAGTTCCGTACAATAAATTTAAGCGTTGACTTTGTAAAAAACTTGCCATTGTTCTATTAAATATTTATCAATAATTGAATTCAATTGGAATGAAAAAGGGGTGACTATTTATCGTTATGATTCGCCTTACCTAAAACAAAGACCTTGTACAAAGTTTAAAGTTGACATTGTGACAAATGCGCCTTGAAAGGATGTTGCAAAGTTGCATCGCCGCCTTGATCTGTGATGGCTTTATCTAGAAAGGTTATTAATTAATATCTGCTAATTATCCAATATCCTTTTTGAAAATTATTATCAGCAATCCTTGGATGATTTCGTGACGATGAGTACCTCGAACTCCCCCTAATTTCCTCACTGAACGCACGCAAAGTAAAGTTTATGTATAACGGAAAAGTGCGATTTTCTGAAAAACTATATGACCTAGGACAGGGTTGGAGAACCTATGGCACGCGTGCTAGAGTTGGCACGTAAGACAATTTCTCTGGCACGCGAAAAAATAAATTTTATAATTATTATACAGATGAAATTTAATTTCTATTATAATGAATAAAATTTTGTTTCATACGGACAGACTATCACAAATAAGGCAATTATTTTTGCATGAAAAGAATTTTCTTTTCTTGCGATGTTATGCAGCGTTTGCGACATGTATTTTGCCCTTCTGTATGATTTTTATAATGTTGTACTTTTCAAAATAATTTTTTTAGACAGTCCCTTCAGTAAGATGGCAAATGGATCCAATTTATAAAACTATCAAAATATGAATCCGGTATAAAGCATTCTCCATCGAACATACAATGGTAAAAATCTCATCAATAATTTATTGATACAATGCTTAATGCAACTTGGATAATCATAACTAGATGCATAAATAATAAGGTCGAAAATTTCTAAAATAAAATTTCGTATTTTTAATTCCTTATCATAGTGAAAATTATTACATAAATGAATCATATTTACGAATTAAAATTTTAATTTAATGGTTTATTCAAATATGCAAAGAAATAGCATCTGATTTTTTAACTAGCGTTTTGTATAAACATCGTACTTTGCAAAATTATTTTATGTCAAAATGTGGCACGTTACACCATTGATAGATATTGTTGGTGAATTTTTGGCACGCGCACGTAAAAAGGGTCGCCGATCCTGACCTAGGATAATGCTGCTTACTTGCTTAATGACAAAATTATTTTGCGTTTGCGTATTCGGGATAGAACATAATACAGTGAAACATCTCTGTAAGGGCTATATACCGTTCCATCGAAAATTGGCCCTTATGAGGTGTGGCCCTTGAATAGGGGTGACAAAAAAACAACTAAAATAAGGAAATCACAACCTATGTAGGTGAAAAAACTGTTTATTAACATTTTCAAACTCTATATATATGATTGAAAACATTTTCTATTGAATTTTGTTTACTTTTCATAATTTTTTCACAGACAATTTTGGTTTCTCATGATTTTTTTACTTTATGGAACAAATTACTTAAATTTGCATAATTTATTAATGCCTTAGAATGAGATATTAGTTCATTTATTTATGCTAGCGTTTTTACACACAAGTGCAAAAATTGTGCTTCAATATGCATTCACAGTTTTAGTAAATGTGGAATTAGTTTTTCTAGATAACCTGTTATCCTTTGTGGGCCCACAACAAAGGGTCAAGTTTTCCCTCCAACCCAACCCCTACAGGTTGAAAGGTCTAACAAAGTGTGAGGAACACATGTTTGTCGTCCTTCATTGTGTTTCTAAATCCTCCCCATCTCCCCCTGCCTTCTTTGTTGCAAGTGCAGTTGTCTGCTGAACTCTTACCTTTTGGTTCAGAAATTCAATACACCTGTTTAAGATTTAAGGCACATGTGAAAAAAATGGCCGTTATGAGGGGTAGGTGCGGCCCTTAATAGAAGTAAATTTAGCATTATGTCTATGGGAAAAAATTTCGTTCCTAAAAATATTGGCCCTTAATAGAGGTGGCCTTTGAATAGGGGTGGCGTTTAAAAGAAGTTTCACTGTATTAATTTTCAGCAAAAAAAAAAAAAAAAAATTATAATTGAAATCAAAAAGATAAAAAAATCCGAAAAAGAAGGAAGGGTTAAGCATGTGACAAGATAAAGATACGTTTTGACATTTATTATATAAGCAGCATAGCGGTTCTATATTTGCTAATATAAAACCAATCGTTCTAGGACGGGGGAAACATTTAAAAATGCACCCCTAATTATGATCTACGTGTGGTAATTGTTTAAATCGCATCTTACAATAAAAAAATTATAATTCGCTCCGTAATTAGAGAAAATATTTTTCTACCTTTATGTATATTTACCGTATTACGAGCACAGCACCCCTTTCCATGTGTCATGGCGCTACCGTTAATTATTTGAACACATTTATATTTCTTAATTAAAGTTTGTTTGAACTGCTTTAAGTACAAATATAAATAAAGACTAACGCTTAAAAATTCGGGGAGAGATGGTAAAAGCTAATTTCTTAGGAGGTATGCCATTGTGGTGGGAGGTAGCAAGCAGCTGAAGAACCCATTTTTTAGGGATGTCCGTTATTTACATAGCTGTCAGCATTCCTTATTTTTAAAGTCAAACAAAAATATTTTGAGCAAGAAATTTAATTTATTAAATAAAATAAAAAAGAACTCCATAGAAACAAGGCACATTTCATTAAACAAAATTTCAGGTTCCAAATTTGTTTATTTGACCTGGAGAAAACCCCGGAAGGTTGGCTTGGCAGGTATGTATTTATAGTTATTGATTTTTTTTTTGGGGGGGGGTGTAGGGAGGAGGTGTTTGGGTATATGGGGCGCTAAGTGAAGTTCTGCACACAGGCGCCGGATACTTCTGGCGCGCCCCTGATTCAATGGATTACAAAAAAACAATCATGCATCGCCGTTTCATCAGCAGAAGCTGAATATGCGTCAGCCGCAAGTGCAGGGCAAGAAATTATATATTTATTGAAACTCCTGGAAGATTTAGATTTAGCACAAAGCCTATCAGTTTATATGAAGACAACCAAAGCTGCATCAAAATGATTGAAAGTGAGAAGTTTTCAAAAAGGAGTGAACACATAGATATTAGATTTCACGCAATAAAACAACTCAAAGAAGATTGAATAATTGAATTAAAGTACTGTCCATCGAAATATATGATTGCTGATGCACTGACGAAACCCATTCCCAAGCTGAATTAGTGAATCACAGAAATTCAATGAACTTGTTTGCCTCATAAATCTGAAGAGATTAAGGGGGCATGTTGGAAATACTAATCTCTTTCAGAATTAGATTTATTATAAATCAAGATAAACTGTTTTTTCAAAAACACTTAATGCCTGTCGTAAATAAGACTTGATTATTCTTTCAGCCATCATATTAGGAAAATAGAAAATGACTTCCTTGTTTATGTAATGTGTCAATCAAAAACTGACAAACATTTAGATTAAAAAGCTGCAATTTTGACAGCTGAAAGAACTATATTAATAATATAAGACTTTAAATGATATTTAGTGTTTTATTAATAAATATAATCTAGAATTTTTATTTATGTAATTAATCAAGAATCAATAATGTTTTGTATATTACACTTTTGTCAATGTGTGTGTAAAACTGTGACTAGATAGGAGCAAAAATATATGCTCCAGTTTGTAATTTTAAAGATATATAAAATATAGTACATTAAACTATAATTCTGAAAAATACATGGGATACATTATGCATAAAAAATACACATAAGAATAAAAGAAAAACCAAGTTTTTTTACAGGATAGATCTAAAGATATTTTAGATAACAAATGGATATATAAAAGCCCTCATTGGATATGATGAAGAAAGTTCCGTTTTACCGTGGACGATCATGAACCAAAAGGTAAGCAGATTTACCTTGTCTTTATTTTGGGATTTAATGTGTGATTATTATTATAGCACGTTAAGTCTCATTTTTTATCTAACATACTTCCTCTAATTTTTTCATAATTTTAGCTTCATAGTCCAGGCAATAGGGAATTTTACCTCAATAGGATACCTTACAATAGGGAAAATATCCCCCGGCAACCCCCCGAAATTTTGGTAAAAAAAACCCAAAAAAGGTTTTTATTAAAAAAATCAATTTTTTATTGTTTTAGGGGGAAAGTATCTAGAAATTCAGAAAGTAGACAAAATTTGAAACAAATCAGCTATATGACATTATGACTTAGGATGAAGGAGGGATCCGCCTCGGAACATGCGCGCGGTGCTGCGTGGACTAAGTTGCGCAATTACACTTAACCACTCACACGTTTACATTCGTCCTCCCATCTCCCCTCCGAACTTCCCTTATAAGGTTTACTTTAAGTTTTTTGGGTCGCTAAATCTGAATTTTTAACTTACCCCAAAATCCCCCCTCCCCGAAAACCCCCCAAAATAGTAGTTATTAACTGAAATTTCTTATTGTTTTAGGGAAAAAGCATTACGAAATTCAGAAACTAGACAAAATTTGCAACAAATAGGATATATGACATTATGACGTAGGATAAATGGGGAGAGAGAGGGCTGCCTCCGAACATTCCCCGCGCGCTTTTCTCAAAAACCAAAGTTTTTCAAAAAATCAATTTTTTGGGCGGTTGCCGGGTGAAATTTTGGTGGGAAGTTACAAATTCGGATTCAGCGGCCCAAAAAACATAAAGTGAGTCGAAATCCAGAACTAGTATTAATTTTTCCAGGTAAAATCCCCTACTGCCTGGACTTCATAACTTAGTGCCCGTAGCGCCGCAGTGTATGTTCAGAGGTAGTCCTCCCCCTCCCCGTTCATCCTACGTCATAATGTTATATATCCTATTTGTTGCAAATTTTGTCTACTTTCTGAATTTCGTAATGCGTTTCCCCTATAACAACAAGAAATTTAAGTTAAAAACAACTATTCGGAAAGGGGGGGGGTTCGGGAGGGAAAATTTTGGGGGGAAGTTAAAAATTCGGATTCAGCGACCCAAAAAACTTAAAGTAAACCTTATAAAGAAAGTTCGGAGGGGAGATGGGAGGGCGAATGTAAACGTGTGAGTGGTTAAGTGGAATTGCGCAACTTAGTTCACGCAGCACCGCGCGCATGTTCCGAGGCAGATCACCCCTTCCCCTTCATCCTAAGTCATAATGTCATATATCTAATTTGTTGCAAATTTTGTCTACTTTCTGAATTTCTAGATATTTTCCCCCTAAAACAATAAAAAATTGATTTTTTTAATAAAAACTTTCTTTTTTGGGGGGGGGGGGGCATTTTACCTTGGGGGTGTTGCCGGGGAAATTTTGGTGGGAAGTTAAAAATTCGGATTCAGCGACCCAAAAAACATATAGTAAGCCTTTTTCCAGAACTACCATGACTTTTTCTAGGTAGAGCCCGTATACGGTCTCTATTGCCTGGACTATTCAGTAGATTCGGAATTAGATGGGGGGGAAACATAGTTTTGCGCGACATTTTCGACTATATCTTTGAAAATGTAATACTTAAAATTAAAAGAAATGTATTAGAATTATTAAAAGAAAAGAATTCAGCGTTACGAAAGCTTTCACACGATATGCAAAGAATTTTTTTTTTTTTAAGCAACTGAATTTGCCCCTATACATTTTTACTAAATATATTTATAAATGTTTAATAATCTGAAAATATGTGGGTCAACAGTCTTTATTATTTCCCCGAATTTTAACTTTCCACGTTCCATAGTTTACGAGTAAAATGGCTGTGATAGACAGACACAAGATCTTATAATGGTTCCGTTTTTACTTTTTAAGTACGGAACCCTAAAAAACTATTTTTGACACAAAGGCGAAAATGTATAACTTCTTTGCATTTATAAAATTGTGTTAAAAACACATTTGTGACAGAAAATTCACCTCTTTGATAACCACATATACTACATAAAGGGAACAATATGTGAAATACGTTAATAAACCCTCACACTTGGGAATGGATATGATGATGTCTGTTTAAAGCAGATTTATGAGAAAATCTTTTGTTACACAACATCACAAGAGAAAGGTTTCCCCTTAGTATGAATTCGTAGATGCCTACTTTTTTGTTCAGAAGATCCTTTGTTGCACACCTCACAAAAAAAGGGTTTCTAGTTGGTATGAATTCGTGGTGTCTACCTAAATTAGTTTTGTCAGAAAATCGTTTGTTACGTACCTCACAACAGAAGAGTTTTTATTTAGTATGAATTCATAGGTGGCGATTCAAACGAGATTTATCTGAAAATTCTTTATTGCACATTTCACAAATAAAAGGTTTCTCTTTAGTATGAATTCGTAGGTGTTTATTGAAAAAAAGTTTTTCGAGAAAATCCTTTGTTGCACACGTCACAAGAGAATGATTTCTTTCCTGTATGAATTCGCACGTGGTCATTCAAAGAAGATTTTGGAGTAAATCTTTTGTTGCATATATCACAAGATAAAGGTTTCTCTTTACTATGGATTCGCTTATGAGCATGCAAAGCAGATTTTTTAGAAAATCCCTTGTTGCACACGTCACAAGAGAATGGTTTCTCTCCTGTATGAATTCGCACGTGGTCTTTCAAAGAAGATTTTTGAGTAAATCCTTTGTTGCATATCTCACAAGAAAAAGGTTTCTTTTTAGTATGAATTCGCTTATGGGCATACAAAGATTTTTTAGAAAATCCTTTGTTGCACACCTCACAAGAGAATAGTTCCTCTCCTGTATGAATTCGTAGGTGGTCATTCAAATAAGATTTTTGAGTATATCCTTTGTTGCACAGCTCACAAGTAAAAGGTTTCTCTTTAGCATGACTTCGCATATGGATATACAAAGAATTATTATGAGAAAATCCTTTTTCGCACACCTCACAAGAGAAAGGTTTTTCTTCAGTATGGATACGCAGGTGGACTTTTAAACTAGATTTATTGGAAAATTTTTTGTTACACACCTCACAACAGAAAGGTTTCTCTTTAGTATGGACACGTAGGTGGGCATTTAAAAGAGATTTATAAGAAAATATTTTGCTGCACACCTCACAACAGAAAGACTTCTCTCCAGCATGGGTCCGCAAGTGAATATTGAAATTAGATTCCTGATTAAATCCTTTGTTGCATAGTTCACACGTGAATAATATCTCCTTAGTACGAGTAAATTCATGCATATTTAAATTAGACATCACAGAAAATATTTTGTTACACAGCGCACAAGGGAAAAGTTCCTGCTATGTGTAAATACGAATATGCCTATTTAAAGTGGATTTGTCAGAAAATCTTCTATTTCAGATCTCACGAATAAAATAGATTTTCCTTACTATCAGTATGGCAGTGCATTTTTAAATTAAATTCCGTTCTTATATTAATAAAAAACTCACTAATAAAGTTCTTAAAAAAGACAAAACTTGAAATATCAATTAGATTTGAGATTTTTTAAATTACACTTTATCGCGTTATATTTAAATTACTTTTCTTTCCACCAGAAATGTGGCCAATTTTACATAACTGAGCTCATTTTCCAAACAGAAGTTCTATATATGTAGTATTGAACCTTTTTAAATTGTTACATTCCTTCACTGATACGTTAAAAAGTGATATTTCACAAATAAGTGAAAATGCTAAATATAACTTATTGTACTGAAAAATTGAAGTTTTTTCAATGTAAATATAAACAAAATTACACTATTTCCCATTAGTTTATAAATTTTAGAAAAACCTCATTGAACTATTTATTTTTTGACAACACACATGGAGAGGAAATAAATACTGTAATTTATGCAGATTTTGTGTTCAGATGTGTTTTCGCAGTATGTTCAGAATAAATGTCGCAAACACCTGCATCTGAAAAATAAATTAAAACATAAGCAATAAATTAAAAATAATTGTCAAAATAAATAATAAATGTTTAGTACATTTTATTCTAAATGCTATATTTGAATTTAAATATTTTATGTAAAATATTTGAATAAAAATTTTAGACGAAGGGTAAGAATTTAAAGGAACATTTAAATATTTGTGTTTTTAATTGTTTTTCCCTTTTTTGTACAGAAATTACAAATGTGGATTCCTTATTCAAGTTTTAATAAATAAGTCTATTTATCTGACTATATGGTGATTCTCCGTAAAGTTATGTTAATTCAGATCAGCTCTCTATTCGATGACCTGTCGCAGTTAGAGACTCAGACCTCTCAAACCTGCAACTGTGATAGAGGGGAAAGCATATGATATTAAGAGATATCTAATGTGAAAATGCTTGAAAAGAATGTAATTCGAGTTTACGAGTTACATTTTAAACTATTAAGATTTGATTTTAAAAAGTAATTTTTGCTGAAAATGTATGTATTAGAATTCCATTATACACTTTTGAAATTAGAATCATATTTATTTATTATTTTAAGGTCAAGAAAAGAAAAATTGATTATATAAATTTCATTGCATCGTTAAAACATATCTTATATTCTTTTCTTCATTTTTATTAAAAAATAAAAATCATTCAAACAGCCAGTAGAAGCATATACTTTTATTTTGCTTCATTAAATATCTTCAAAAACAACAACAACTTATTTTTCTGATCATTATAATCCCGAATGTTTAAGGGGATTTAGTACCTGTCATTTCATTAAAAAAATGACAAAAATGTTGAATTTCAGATTTTTATTTTGAAATATGCCTTAGCATTCTTAAAACATGCTGTTCAATTATTGGAAATATTTGATAAATAATAAAGGAGATATCTTAATTTCCCTAAACCTTCCTGTTCAACATCCCTTTAAATGCCAAAGTTTAATGTCATTTTTCTCAGTTCACAATTTTTTGCATTTTCATTTAATCGAAATACTAAATCTTCTACAATAATTAAGCAAATTGTCTGAATATTTTTAAAAAGTATCTTTAGACCCTTTATGTGATAACTAAGTATCGGATTTTTGATGTGTTTGGTACTAAAAAAAAATTATGAACTTAAAAATATGCTATTTTCTCAAGTTTTTTCCCATATAACTTTACTAATTTTTATTTTCTGTGATCTAATAGACTAATCAAAAATCCGATACTTCGATTTATAGGATAAAGGATTAAAAAAAATCTATTTCTAAATATGAAAAAGAAGAAGGAACTTAAAAATTATTATTTTTTAAAAAAATTCATTTAAAAAAAGTTATTGCTTTATTGAGGATTCAACACATTTCATGATGTATTATGACTGTGCTTTATTCAAACATGAAACTAAAAATATAATATAAGTTATAGTTTAAAAAATATATATATTTTTGGTACCGAGTCTCTTAAATTGTACAAACCAAAATGAAGAGAGCGTCTTTCATTAGCAGTAGATGCATTTGGTGTGAATTTTTTTAAATACATGTTTAATAAATTTGTTAAATTCAAGCATTTATTTTCCTATCATTCATGTGTTATCATTTCACTTGTAATAGTTTATTTTAAGATTAATCTTGAAAAGATAAAGTTTTAGTTTTTATTACCGTATTCCCCCGCATTAGCCGGCATGCCGGAAAAAATCGAGGTACACCAGCATGCCGGAAAAACTCGTATTTACCGGCATGCCGGAAAATATGAGGTTTCGCTACTGGAGGACGGGCGATTGATTTATTTTGGTTTTTCTAACAACATTTTTCATTTTAAGGAAAAAACATCAATACTTATTTTTCTCTCTTTCTCTGTCTATATGTATGACGAAGACTATATATCTGATATGTGGTTTGATCTGCCGCAGTAGAAAACTTATGACTTTAAAGGTATGGAATCCATATTATGCAGAACGACTGGTAAGCAAAACTACGATACACGGTTATATTGAGCGCAATGGCCGATGGAGCAAAACTGAAACCAATTTTAATTTTTAAAGGCTTAAAAAATACTCCAAAGTCAGGTTTCCCAAAGGATGTTATAGTCACTGTGTCCATGAAAGGTTCTATGTATTGTGACTTGATGAAAATATATAAGCAAAAAGTTTGGGGTAATCGACCTAATTTTTTCTTTAAACAAAAATCCATCTAAGTATTGGGCAGTTCAAAACCCCATCTAAAAACAACTGTTAAATAACAACATTATAAAACAGAGTTTGTAATAATTCCTGGAGGTTTGACACTATTGTTACAGCCCGCGGATGTGCATTGGAATAAAACTTTTAAATCATAAATTAGGCTTTGGAGTGATTGGATAAGAAATGGAGAACAGGAATTCACGAAGTCTGGTAAACGTCGATCTGCTTCGTATCTTACTATAGCTCTCTGGGTAAAGACAGTATGGGAAAAAGTTTCCGAGAACTTAATTAAACGGGTATGGTTAAATTAATGCGGTTTAACTAAGAAAAGAAACATAGACTTTTTACACAATCGTTTGAAAGAACTTATTCAAAAGAATGCTATTACTGATTCCGATGCCAAAGACGAGACTCTCGGTCTAACAGAGGAAGAAAGCAAGTATGCTGATAATGAATGATTAAATATACAGCAAATTTTGTATTTCTAATTTAGGATTAAGAATGGAAAACGCTGAAAGTCCAAAAGAGGAATTTTTTCAAGAGAGCGAAAAAAAGAAGGCGAAAGCAACTCATTTGCCACATTTGATGAGCAATTTTCTACTTGTTTGACCTATTACTGCTAGGGTTAGCACTTCAAGCGTTTTCGTTCTTAGTTCGCTGATCTTTCTTATTTCAAAACCCTGTATTTTAGTTAAATTTCAGTTTTTTAAATTATCATGTAAAATTACATTTTATATATAATGTAAGCACATATTTCTCTCTTTATATATTTAGATAATTATTATATTTTTTTCTTATTTTATATATATTAAGAATATTTCTGTTCATGTAATAATTTATGAGATAATCCGTTTCTACATTGTAAATATCGGATGGGTGCTAGGCAGAGAGCTTTGTGTGAAATGGTATATGAAACATGTTTTTATTATCTTGAATATTTTTTAAAAAGTAAACTAAATAATTAGAAAAGTGGGGACAAACTCTATATTGCATTCCTTATCCCCAACACCAATCGCTGCTACTGAATACAGCTAATGAACCTGATTCCTTTCCAATTTTGAAGATCCTCGCTTTTTCTGGCATGCCGGGAAAGACCAGGGACTATTATTCAAAAATCTGGTCCCCTCGAATTTTGCGGCATGCCGGCTAATGCGGGGGAATACAGTATTAGGAGCATCAAGACATTTTCTGAAAATTTTACCTTCACAGTAGTTAAGGAATATAGTCCGAGTGCTACACGACCAAAATAAGGTGAATACTGCAAATCGTGATAAGAATATACCGATTGGTCAGTATCTAATTTATATTAATACAATCCATATCAGATGAGGAGGCATCGCGTAAAGTCATGGGAATTCAAGATGGCGGCTGTTATTCTAAATGGCGCCATTTTCTGAATTTTTTTGCTATCCATCATATAAATATGTGTTTGAGGTCGATTTCGATGTTTTTAATGTAAAAAATATTGTTTTTAATACTTTCCGTCATAGTTGAATGAGTTTATGAATTCAGTTGGTCTGTTTGTTTGTCTTTCTGCCTTCTTGCCATTCCATGATCTAACTCGCTTAAATATCGCTACTCGCTTAAATTGACTCCGATTGTCATGTAATTTATATATGTTATTGAAGTTTACAATAGCATGTTTCAAATAAAAATGAAGTGTATAGGTTTTATAGTCCGTTTACAGGGCCCTCAAAAGAATTCCATTACGTTATTGTCTATTAGTCTGGGTGCTACGGTTGAGAAAACTGCAAATCATGAGAAGAATATACCGATTGGTGAGCATATACTTTATATTAATACAATCCATATAAGAGGGGGTGGCATCGCGTAAAGTCGTAGGAACTCAAGATGGCGTCTGTAATTCAAAATGGCGTCATTTTCTGAATTTTCTTACTATCCATCATATAAATGTGTGTTTCAGATCGATTTCGATGTTTTTAACATCAAAATTTTCGTTTTTAATACTTTCCGTCATAGTTGAATGAGTTTATAAATTCAGTTTGTCTGCCTGTCTGCTTGCCATTCCATGCTCTAGCTCGCTTAAATAACGCTACTATCTTAAATTGACTCTGATTGTCATGTAATTTATATATGTTATTGACGTTTACAATAACATGTTCGGAATAATAATGAAGTGTACCAGTTTTATAGTCCGTTTACATGGCCCTCAAAAGAATTCCATTACGTTATTGTCTATTAGTGCGGGTGCTACGGCTGAGAAAACTGCAAATCGTGAGAAGACGACACCGACTGGTGAGTATCTATTTTATATTAATACAAGCCATATAAGATGGGGAGGAATCGCGTCAAGTCGTAGGAATTCAAGATGTCGGCTGTTATTCAAAATGGCGCCATTTTCTGGAATTCTTGCAATTTTCATGCTATTTATCGTATAAAAGTGTGTTTGATGTAAAACGTATGTGCAAAATTTGTAAAAATGAGTGTGGCTGTACTAAGGTTGGACTGTCTTGCACATTATTGTGCAACTGCAAAAACGAATGTGTGAAATATGATGATATAAAGTGAAGTTTTTATATTCTCTAACTTTAAATGTTACATGTAATTTTTTTAATATCTTGTATAATTAAGGTATTGATAAAAATAAATTTTTGTTATTTATTTATTCATTTCATTTTCCTCACTATAAAATACAAAAATACTTTAATAATTGTCCTACTTTCATTTTAATCGTATTTCTGACATTAAAAAGAGAATTTTTCAGTATAAAAATATCGAAATTGACATCATAGACACTTTTATATGATTTATAGGAATAAAAATACAAACAATTTTGAATAACAGCCATGAATTTGCACGATGCCTCATGCTTCAACTTCTATATGCATTGTATTAATTTGAAGTAGATACTGACCATTCGAAATTTCTTTATCACAAAATGTAGTTTTTTCATACTTAGCAGCTCCACTAATAACAGTTCATTTAACTGATGATTTTTATACAATTTATACACGAGTTACAAACGCGCAATTTTTATTTATTTATTTTGTGTGACACTGTAAATAAACGATAAATTCTATGCACACCTTAATCTATAGTAAGTATTTTGTAGTTCACCTCACTGATGTATGCCAATTTGAATGTGTTTCAGAAAGTATAACATGATTAAAACACATGGCAAACGATTTCCCCCCATAGACAATAACGTAATGGAATTCTTTTGAGGGGCCTGTAAATGGACTATAAAATCTATACATTTGAATTTTTATTCAGAACATGTTATTGTAAACGTCAATAACATATATGAATTACTTGGAAATCTGAGTGAATTTAAGCGACTAGCGATATTTAAGCGATTTAGAGAATGGAACGGCAGGCAGGCAGACAGACAAACAAACAGGCAAACTGAATTCATAAACTCATTCAACTATTACGTAAAATATGAAAAAACGAAATTTTTGACATTAAAAACGTCAAAATCGACCTGAAACACAGACTTATGTGATGGACGGTAAGAAAATTCAGAAAATGACGCCATTTCGACCTGAAACACAGACTTATGTGATGGACGGTAAGAAAATTCAGAAAATGACGCCATCTTGAATTCTTGCGACTTTACGCGATACCTCCCCCTCTTATATGGATTGTATTAATATAAAGTAGATACTTGCCAATCGGTATATTCTTCTCACGATTTTCAGGTTTCTCAACCGTAGCACCCGCACTAATAGACAATTACGCAATGGAATTCTTTTGAAAGCCCTGTAAACGGACTATAAAACCTATACAATTCATTTTTATTTGGAACATGTAATTGTAAACTTCAATAATATATATAAATTACATGACAATCTGAGTGAATTTAAGCGAGTATCGATATTTAAGCGAGTTAGATCATGGAATGGCAGGTAGGCAGACAAACAAACAAACGGACAAACTGAATTCATAAACTCATCCAACTATTATGGTAAATATGAAAAAAGAAATTTTTGACGTAAAAACATCAAAATGGACTTGAAACACACATTTATAGGATGAAAGAAAATTCAAAAAAATATAAGAAATCAATATAAGATAAATAATATAAGATAATCAATATAAGAAAATTCAAAAAATGACGCCATTTTGAATTCCCACGACTTTACGCGATGCCTCACCCTCTGAAATGCATTGTTATAATGTAAAGTAGATACCCACCAACCAGTATATTCGTATCACGATTTGCAGTTTTCTCAACCGTAGCACTCGGACTAATAGTGCTTTTCTCCTGTTGTAATAATTGTAGTCCTTTTCCTTTTTGAAGCAAATGTAACATATAAGCTACAAATATGGAGGTGTAAAAAGCCATAATATATTGAGCATTAAGATTCTGTATAACCTTTTTACCTATCTCTTAACTTTTCCTAGACGTTCTCTAGGTACATAAAACAGCAGAAATGTTATAGGTATTTATGAAAAGATTTTTTTAGCTGTTTGACTATACCGTAATTAGCAGTCGTGAAAGATTTTAACAGTGAGCGTCAAAATCAGTCACTTTTATCTGGTAACGAATTTTTCAGCTCTGGAAATAAACACATGGTGCTCCGTGGCAAGGGGAAGGGGTGTACACTTTTAAATCATTACCAGATGGAACATCTTCTGGAGCAAATTTATACATCCCTATGAGATTTTTAGATTTTCTTATGCGTGTGTCTATGTAAAGTGTTCAAGGTCAATGGACACACAGGTTGAATCATAACTTTTCCTCCAATCGGAGGGATCTCGCTCTGCTGCATCATAAGAATAGAAGAAACGAAACTAGAGTCGAAATTTGCCTTAGCTCTATGCAATGAATTGCTATACAATTCTAATTGAAAAAAAAAATACTTTTTTGTGTGTAAAGGAATAAGGAACTTTAACATTTAAAACAACATAGAAAAAATTATTCATTCTTAAAATCTTTACGGTGACTTAGGGAGGGGAGGGGGGGACAAATAAAACAATTTTGAAAAGAATATATAGCATCACTTTAGTTTTTATTCTTCTCTCTCTCTCTCTCTCTTATTTTATATTAATATATATATTTATATTAAATATCAATTGTCTATTTACAAATTTTTATTTTATATTATTATTAAAATTAGTAAAATAGTAGGTTGCAACTTCAATTCCTTTAATTAAAATGTTTTAATATAAAATTTCTACAAATTAGAAAAAAACAAAACACTAATTTCCCAGAATTACGTTTATAAAATCTAATAAATTTAAAAATATTTTTGAAAGATATAGAAAGTGAAAAACATAAAAAATATAGGTATATACAAAATATGAAACTATTATTCTTTAAAAGCAAATTTACAGCACATAGTTCCATCTTACAGGGTTTTTTAAAGCCAAGAATTGGCTATTTCCAGAGGCTCATACAAAGGAGGGGGGGGGGGGGATAGAGGTGAAATTAACACTTCCAATAACTAACAACACCATAATTTGTTTTGTTTAAAAAAGCACACTTACAACATTTCAAGTATTCACAAATTATTTACGCAACTTAAAGAAGTTTATTTTGCATATATATATAATAACTACACATTATTTTTTTTTCATTTAATTTACTACACAATCTATATTGCCAAATTTTAATTTTCTTTGTATTTAGAATAATTTTAGAAATTTATATTACAAAAAAAAAAAAAAAAACATGCCTGTGAAAAATATTTACATAATATTGACGGTGGCAACACATGAGCAATAAGTTTCGCTTTTACTAATAACTTCTAAACATCGCAGCATTTTCAATTTTTACACTGTCGAATCGGGAAAAAAAATTCTTTGAAACAAAATTTGTTTCAAAACTGTATTTTAATTTCTGGTTTATTTTTATTTATTTAATTTAATTATTTATTTATGGTTTTAAAAATAATTTTTAAGAGAGATTTTTATTAAAATCTATGTTCATCGCAGCCCGATTACGAAACTTTAATCCGTTTGCACTTAAAACACTATAAATAGTTCAGGCTGTTGTTTCCGGTTAATATTCCATAATGAAATTAAAACTTCATCAATAATGAAAATAACATAAATAAAACACAAATTTAGCAGACATGTAATCGAACTACACGCTTAAACCACTGAAATACTAAATGTTAAAAAGGCTGCTGTCAGTTGCGAAATTTTTGGTGATTTCTTTGGCTATTAATTCCGGACATGCGTATAATAAAATATCGCTTTTAATAAATTTCAAACTTTATTTGAATACATCGTTGATATTTCTGATATAAAAATGCTTTTTGGTGTTGTCAGTGGGCAATATAAAAAAACACTATATATTAAATGTAAAAATCTAGTACGGTTTTCAATTTAAACAAGAAAGAAAAATCATGCGTTAAGCATAGATTATGATACACTTCCCAACTCTTACTGAAATCTTTAACAAAACTTCGTTATTAATGGAAATAAGATAACTAAGAAAACATTTTAATTTAAAAATCTGATTTCAGCGGTTACCTTCCATAGCCAAATATGTATTCTAATTCTTTTCAACAGCCTTATATTTGATCTGTAGTTTGATATATTTGATATATATACTATAAAATGGGAAAATTAATTTTAGCAAGGAAACGCATAACAGGTTGAAATTTTTCGTTCAGCAATTTATACTTATAGATGGAAACATACTTAAATACTTTTGTTCAGCCCTGTAGTTTACCTAGTGTCTTTATTACATGCCGCTATTTAGCTAAAATTTAATTCAAACTAAAACACTCTTAAAACTGCTGAAATCACATTTCCAGAAATTATCATCCATAGGCAGCTGTGTATCCAATTCTTTGCATGTACCTGTATATTATTTTATCTATATTCTACAAACATTTCTTACTAAACCAAATGCCGTTCAGCGTAAAAATGCATAACACATTTAAAAACCACTTTTAAGCATTTTACGCGCATACTCAATAAGCTTTACGAATTCTTTTGTGTAGGCCTGTATATCAACTATGATATTTATACACACCATATAGTATGCATAAATATAGTGAAACTTAAATGCGTATATAATAATTACAAATGCATTTCCTGTCATCACTGCTACTATACAGTACTTTGGATAGAACATACTATCTGAAATCTTTGTGTGGCTCTGTAAATGCTACACAGCTCGTATTATACATGAAATAACTTATAGCAAGCCTCACCGACGTATAACAATTTCATTATATATGAAATAGTTTAACATAGTTAAAATAAGCTGCAAATAATTTCCCCCTATACCATTATGTAACGGAAAACTTTTGTGTGGCCCTGTAAATGAATAATAAATATCATTTGCACCGTAATCTTTACAGAAAGCATATTTTAGTACACTTCATAAATGAGTATAAATTTTAAGGGTTTTTGAAAGGGTGTAACGTCATTAAAATTCAGTTGGAATGACTTTTTCCCATTGGCCGTAATGTAACGGAAAACTTTTGACTGTTCCTGTAAATAAACTAAACATGCTACAAACTTCATTTGAAATAGGGTTCGTACTAGGATTACCGTAAATAACATCCAAAAAATTTCAGGGCAATCCGAGAATATTTACGACAGTTAGAGCGCGGCCAGACGGCCAGGCAAACCGAAGTCATAAACACTTTTCAACTTTGTCGGAAAGTGTTAAAAATGGTTTCCACCTATGGAGTGTAATCTGGTAAGCCCGGGTTGGATACTTTAGTATTTTTAAATATGAAACTATTATTAATAATTTTTATAAATATAAATATGTTTTGAATAAAAAGAATGCCTAGATAATATTTGGGCCCATTCATTGTATCTTATTAAAAACGAAACATTTCAGTTGGATGATTTTTGGGGAAGATATAAATTGAAATTTGTCATGCATCCTGAAGTTTTGAACCCTTCTAACTCTATGAAAATTACGAAAAATTATATAAATTACATGCTATTCCGAGTTACTTTGTTCAACAAAGTAAAATAAACTGTCAAATGTGGGGGTTAGTATTTCAAAAATGAAAGTAATTTTATTCTTATGGCTGATACGAAAATAGGGATTCTTGTCCTTCTAAGATTCTAGTGACATATGACCCCTCATAGCAATGAGAGTGGGCGGTGGAGTCCTAAGTAATGAGCCAAACTGTATGTCTATTAACCTTGTAGAGCATAAGGCGACAGTTGCCATCTCTTTGAATTTAATATTTCAGCTATTTACAGCCACCACAAATCGTATGCAAAAAAAAAAAAAAAAATAAAAATAAAATTAAAATTTCTAAAAAGCTAAATAACTTGTCAGAGTTAAATAAAAATATATGAGCATTAAATAATCATATTAAGCACAAAAAATTAATAATTATAAATAAGCTTTGTTAAAGTGTTGCTAATAAAACATTCACAAAGTAAGGCACATTTATCCTTAAAGTGTACTTTGGTTAATTTTTAAAATGTTATGTGATAAGAAAACCGTACCAATTGCCTCTTAGCAGTTTGCAATATGATAAAAAGAAATGTTACCACCATCTCCCAAGAAACTTTTGAAACTGCATATGAATGTTTCCTCTAAAATGAATTGATTATTAAGAATTATTAACCTTAGATAACTATTTTATTAAGCTTAATAACAATTTTATTAAACTTATTAAGTTTAATAACAATGATTAATTTCTATAATCTGAAACAATTATCTTAGTCTAAGAACAAAATCAAAGAAATCTTTAATATGTTATAGAAAATTTAATAAATTCCCATTACATTTGAAAATCATGACTATTCTTAACAGATAAATAACCTCTACAGTAAAGTTTTAATGGCAATTATTAAACAATTAAGATTATCCATGCATCAATTATTAACACAATTCCTTCTTCTTTGAAAATAAAAACAAATTGCTATTGTAAAATAATGCAGCATTTTCGAAGTTCATGAAAAAAGAGTAATAAATCTCTATGAGAGCCATGCTAGAAAATTGACTAAAACGTAATTTTATTTAAACAATTTTACAGGGCTGCCATTCCAAAAATTATTCAAAATAGTTGCTTGAGTAATTTTCAAATGCAAACAAAGTGCCATACAATAGTCGATTTAGTAGCACAATACTTGTACATGACATAAACAGTGCATTCAAAAAGTTCCAGGCATGATCGCACACAGACCATATAACACAGAGATTGTATGTAAATCTGATATTAATCTTCTACATAGTCACTTCCCAATTCAATACAACGTTTGGAAAGAGTGTACAAATCCGTAAACACGTTCTGAAAACCTCCACTCCAACACTATTGAGTTCTGCTGTCATAGTCACTTCAATGTCACCTATCGATTAGTACTGCTGCCTCTTCATCTTCAACTTCCAAAATAAAAAGTTGTCTGAGGGGACAGATCTGGTGATTTAGGTGGGTGGTTGGTATATAGAACCTGCCTTCTGGCTAAAAATTACTGCACAAGGATGGACTTGTGAGCCAGTGCATTGTCCTGCAAAGACCTCAATTTCCACTGTCCAGCAAGTCGGGCCTCTCTGACCGTACTAATTTCAAAATAAGATGCAAGGCATCTTTGTAGAATGCACCAGACACAGGGGTGGGCTGATGTTACCAACGTTTGCATACGCTGAACATTTTTCTCATTTCGACTCAAACATGGACGACCTGATCTCTCATCTACTTCGGTCGACACGCTTCCAGACTGAATTTTTTGAAAACCACTCAAATACTCATGAGCAACTCATATCATCATCACTATATGCAGATTTGATTATTTTATATGTTTCTGTAGAAGAATTTCTCAATTAAATACAAAATTTGATGTTTGTTTCTTTTTCTTTTTGATGATAATGACACACACACATACGCTTTACGGAAATAAATGATGCCAAGTTGAAAATACATAGAAATGAATGCAACCACCTAATATTTATGGCTGAAGGTTGTTGATTGATCATTTCCCCGGTTTCATAAAGATAGCACTATATGTGTTTGTTTGTTTTTTACGAGTGGAAGTCCTGGTACCAGTTTTGAATGCGCTGTGAATTATCCAAAATGATAATTGTGTTCAGATCAAGTTGGTGGCCAGGCAACTCTTTGCAAATTTTACTAACAGGTTCCCTTTACAAATTTATGACTTTTCCTTTTCCCTTGAAAATGATTTAATTTTTCTCGACTACAGTGATAAATTTCATATACAACACATAGAAAATCAACACTATTTATACAGTATTATCCAATCTAACAAAATTATTAAAAGTTAGCTGACCCGCCTGGCGTTGCCTGGCCCATGATAATATTCTTAAATGAAACTTAATTTTAAATTATATCTCAAACTCGATTTTGTCTGAAATACGCGCCCGCTAACTGTGTGAAAAATTCGCTAAAAAAAACCCTTGACATTTAGCAGTAAAATGGCTTGATATAATTGCAATGGGAAACAGGGGGAGGGGGGGGGGTAATATGCTTCTAACGAATGCATAATTTTCATACTAAAATATTGATAATGAACTGTAAAACACGATTTATTTATGCTTAACTGTTTCGTTTATTTTTTTCACATCGAAATACTGGGTGAATTTTTTTGATTTTCAAACTGATTATTTCATTCTTAAATGTGATTGTACCAGAAACAAATTGGTACTCAATCGTTTGCTAAAATTTCAGAGCTAATGAATAAAATATATTCTTTTAATCAAAATAATGTCGATCCTCTGACAAAATGCAAATGAAAAGTGAAACAACAAATCAAAAGCTTGTACCAAAACCTGATACTATTTTAAGAAATGTAAAAGTACCATTCTAGAAATCATTTGACCATAACTTGATTTTTTTGTGCAAAATTTGTTTTGCTGAACATTTTCCGAATCTCAGTGGTCAATCTCAGGTATAGCCTAGAGCATCGGACTGCATGAAATCATAAAATTTCAACTTTCACACTTATTGCTAAAATAAAATACTAACCTACCACAGAAATTCATTATCTTGGACACAACAATTGTCTATTTATTCATTATTAGGTCTTCCTATTTTAATGACGGGTTTCATATTATTTGAGCTTGCTTTATTTGTGGATTTAGTAACTCATTGCATTTACAATTTGACTTTCTGTAATTTTCTAGTTTATAAAATTAGACAATTTTAAAATTTTCGACAATCAAACAATTTTTAAAGTAATTATTAATAACTATTTTTTAACAAAATTAACTCTCATTGGAGCTCACTACAATTTGCCTATTAAAAATCTAAAGTTATACTGAATATTATCTAAAGTCCATTTGATATAAAAATTTGCAACTTCCCCCTTTTTTTTATGTAAATCATCTCTTGTATCTAGGCAAAAAACCAGAAACAAAAAAAATCTAAGAAGGCAGAAAAAACAATGAAAACTTCCATCGAAAAAAGGCCTCCTCCATGTCACATATATAATATGAATGCCATATTTGGTGCAAATATTCATTCCATAAAAGCTGCAAAAAAAATTATGTCAAACACAAGGGCAATTTTTAAAACCATCTTAACAATACCGTTATATATTTAAGACAGATATAATAATCTAGAAATAAATGGTTTATATTTAAAATTTTAATTTTTATGCATACAGTAGACTCCCTTAAATCCGCGACCCTAAAATCCGCGAACGCCTAAAATCCGCGCATTTTTTCAGATGTAAACAATGAAATTTACAGTTAATTTGCAGGAACAAATTTCAAGATGGTGCCGAAATCAGCGACTACCGCAATGTTTTTTTTTTTTTTACTAAATTTTTTGTTAATCATTCTCTTTTGGCTATTACAGTTGATTTATTACTAAATAAATTTACATTACTTTTGATTTTGATATAAATTAGCATATCTATATTAAAAATTCCAAGGTTCGAAATCGAAAAATCCATGAACCGGAACGCTATTTTAAAATCATTGTTCACGGAATTTTTTTTAAATTATAGACGAATTTATTTCTAAACATACAAAGCAGTATAAGAAAAGCATTCAAGACTAACTAACAATGAAAAAAGTTACAGCGAGCGCAATAAGCTATACAGGGTGATTCAGCTCGTCGGTGACAAACTTTAAGGATCGATAGAGCACACCTAGACGAACATTTTTGAATAGGGAATGTAGGGTCCCTGACGCGATGGTAAGGCGCTAGGCGCTTTCGAAAATTTGGGTGCCGAAATTCGAAACGTCATAAAAACTAGGGAAATGGTTAGATTTTCTTGCTTGTTGCGTCGAAATGATTCTGTTTGTTTAGACTTTCTTCAGTACCAATTTGATAAGCGTATCTCTTAAAACATGGATAGGGGGCGCTGCAGACTTTGGAGAGCTAGACAACAACTTTAAGCCCGTTATTTTGATAATTTAACACATGCTCGCCAAAGTTTATACTCTAACTTAAAGTTTGAACCCAAAAGTAGAGCCCTGCAAAAAGCGTAAGAGCCGGAATAAAATGTCAAAGTACAGGGTGGTCGAAACTCGAAGGCTCCTAGGAGATAAACAAACAGATTTCTTGACTTATGGCATGCATTTTCATGATTCTGTTTGCTGGGGCTCTCTGAAACTCAGTTGAACGGTACAAAAAGAAACATCGATAGGGGCCGCTTTGGGCAAAAAACATAATTCGTTGACATTTCGGACGCTAACTGGAAACGGGGCGCTACGATCAGTTAGAAACAAAACAAGAGAGTAATTTACTTATCATAAGAAGCTATTAAAACTGCAGTTTGTTTGTTTTTTTTAACAAACATAGCTGGTTTCAATCATGCACAATGCGCGCAATAAAATTTACATAAGGTGCTTTTTGCTGATTTATGCAAAAGATATCGTACCATATCGATATGCAAAAGATACGTAATGCGTAGACGACAACGCGAGATGACGTAGTTGTATGCGCAGACACGTCTTTTGAACGTGCGGTACCTACTTAAGCTTCGGGTTACTTGTCTGCAGATCGGTAGTAGGATGGAACGGTACACAAACTCTGAATTGGCTGACATGCATTTGGCGTATGGCGCTGCTGGTTGTAATGGACGAGCCGCTCAGCGGTTGTACGCCGAGCGTTACCCCAACAGGCAAATCCCCTGCCATGCCTTCTTCGCTCGAGTACACCAGAGGTTGTCCACAACGGGATCTTTCGACGGAGGCAGGCCTGAACGGGAGCGATCAGTGAGCACCCCCGACAACGAAGAGGCTGTGCTTAACCTGGTTGAGGACAACCCAGGTCTTAGCACGAGAGATATCGCCAGACATGTTGGCATTTCGCAAGCAACTGCGTGGCGCATCTTACGTTCCCGGAATCTGCACCCCTACCACATCCAGCGGGTGCAGTTGCTCAGAGAGCAGGATTTTGGCCCTCGAGTGGAATTCTCAAGATGGTACTTGGCGATGAGATCCAGGGATCCCCGTTTTGTAAACAGCATTTTGTTTACGGACGAGTCCACCTTCAGCCGGGAGGGAATGTGGAACGCCCACAACAGTCATGTGTGGTGTGATGAAAATCCACATGAAACCAGAAGCCGAGCAGCCCAGGAGCGTTTCTCAGTAAATGTGTGGGCCGGCATTCTGGGGGATTGCCTCATTGGCCCTTATTTGTTACCTGAACGGCTGACAGGTGGAAATTACCTGATTTTCCTGGATCAAGTGCTGCCGCAGCTTCTGGATGAGGCGCACGTACCCGAAGGTTCGCGTCGCCAGATGTGGTTCCAGCACGATGGAGCTCCGGCCCATTACACGAACGACGTGCGTCTCCATCTAAACGCAAGGTATGGCCAGCGGTGGATCGGGCGTGGGGGTCCAGTTCACTGGCCTGCCCGATCACCAGACCTCACCTGCTTGGATTTCTTCCTTTGGAGTTACCTGAAGGCCGAGGTATACCATACACCTGTCAGCAGTGCTGAAGAACTTGTGGCGCGCATTGTGGCAGCTGCAGGGCAGATCAGAGATACTCCTGGCATTGTTGTAAACACACACTCCTCAATGCGACGGAGGTGCGAAGCCTGCATCATGGCCCAAGGTCGAAATTTCGAGCATCTTCTGTAGTGTTATTTTTTGTAAATAAATTTCCAGTATCATTGATGTTTTAGGTCTAAATTTATTCAGAAGTGTTGAGCAGAGGTAGAAAATGTGTTTTCATTATTACTAACTGATCGTAGCGCCCCGTTTCCAGTTAGCGTCCGAAATGTCAACGAATTATGTTTTTTGCCCAAAGCGCTCCCTATCGATGTTTCTTTTTGTACCGTTCAACTGAGTTTCAGAGAGCCCCAGCAAACAGAATCATGAAAATGCATGCCATAAGTCAAGAAATCTGTTTGTTTATCTCTTAGGAGCCTTCGAGTTTCGACCACCCTGTACTTTGACATTTTATTCCGGCTCTTACGCTTTTTGCAGGGCTCTACTTTTGGGTTCAAACTTTAAGTTAGAGATTAAACTTTGGCGAGCATGTGTTAAATTATCAAAATAACGGGCTTAAAGTTGTTGTCTAGCTCTCCAAAGTCTGCAGCGCCCCCTATCCATGTTTTAAGAGATACGCTTATCAAATTGGTACTGAAGAAAGTCTAAACAAACAGAATCATTTCGACGCAACAAGCAAGAAAATCTAACCATTTCCCTAGTTTTTATGACGTTTCGAATTTCGGCACCCAAATTTTCGAAAGCGCCTAGCGCCTTACCATCGCGTCAGGGACCCTACATTCCCTATTCAAAAATGTTCGTCTAGGTGTGCTCTATCGATCCTTAAAGTTTGTCACCGACGAGCTGAATCACCCTGTATATGCTAGAATATTTTTAAATCAAAAATCAGCAATTTAATTTACAATCTTCAAAATTTATTTATTTGAAATTACACTTTTTTTGTTTTATTTGATTGAGTAAAATTATACAATATTTAGAAGTAAAGATATATACAATCAAAGTGAAAGTACATGTTGTGACATCTAATGTTACTTTTTAGATTGATGTTACTGATAAACATGTTTATGTTTCATAATAATATACAATAAATAATCTGTCTTCTAAATCCCTTCCCAGCTATCACAGCAAATTCTGTTTTTCAGGAATTATAAAGTATAAAAGCTGAAATAGTTGTAGTAAAATTATTTTAAAAATAGTTAAACTTTAAAGAAATTATTTAATAAATTAGGAGAAAATATAATTAATAAGTTTAAAATTATTAAAATCATTATTAAAAATACTTGCCCTATTTGTTGCATTGTAATAACAGAGAACAGTGAGATACATATTCAAATTCTATTCTTCCCTGAAATTTCCATAACCTAATCTGCCATTCCCCACTGAAAATAAAGATTTATAGATGTAGGGAACAGGGATAGAGCAAACATTTTTTTATTTTTTACAATCTAGCAGTGCTGTTCCTACTCATCAAAGCCTGCAATAGCCTGAAATTGGTATAAGCTCTGTTCCCAAGTTGCTCTCCACTGTTCTATTAATATTAAATAATATAAATGCTTAAGTGCTCTTTTAGTAAGACATATAAACTGCCAAAATAAATTTCAAAATGAAATGCCGGATGTTCTGCATTTATTGACAAAAGCATAAAATAATAAATAGGAATAGATGTAAACATAATTAATATGTTCATCAACTTAGAAACCATGATTTGTACCAGCAATTGTATTGAGTGGCACATAAGGTTCAAGATTTTATTCTATAAACTTAAATTCTGATTTAAAATTGAGGAAAATTTTCTTTTTACTATAAATACTTTTAAAAAATAATGTACTCTTATCATTTTTTTTTCATTTTATGAATAATATTTAGATCTTATAAAACTTTTCAACAAATTATATATGAATAAATATAAAATACATGAAAAACCATTTGTGAAAAGTTACATAAAAGAGTAGAAAAACTACAAACAATAACGTACGATTTAAATTTTAATTAAAAGCAAAAAGTTTTTTAATTTCTTTTTTCCACATTAATGTTAGTATGACACAATTTACACATTAGTTAATATTTAACAAATGTTGTATTATAATTACTACATATGTGAGTAACAAAAATGTTTTATCTCTTATTAGAAAATTCTTTGGACAGCACCAACTGTTAATATATACTATTCTTACCAATTTTTCTATAGGATACAAAAATAAATGCAAGTTTAGTAACAGTATAATACCAAAATTCTTCTTAGATTTTTAAAAAATCATTATTATTTTTTATAACCAAATTCTTAGAGAACCAAATCTATTCCATGCCTAAAAAAAAAGAAAAGCTCTATGCAAAAATTGAAGTTTTCTGTAAATAAATAGCATGTCATGTCCATTAAATTATAAATCTAAGTTCTTAAGATAATGTTGTTGTTGTTTTTTCTTCGTTTTTCATTATTATAACCCCCATATAATGCTCAACTGTTATTTTATATTAGTTTTCGTTAAACACTGGAATATACAATATATATTGAGGAGGGAAGAATATACACAAATAATATGGCTGCTGTTTTATATATTAGCTTTTAACAGAAAATATAGCGATTGAAATTTGTTTGCATAATTAGCAGATTGTACATAATTTACCTGAACATTGTTCTAACAATTTTGAAATTTAATTAAAAAATTCAGTTGAGACAACAGATGGCAGCATGGGAAATGTTAAATCGAACAAGAGTTTTAATCGAAGTTGCTTCTATCTACTAGCGCCATGTCGCCATTTTGTTGAATATAGCGTAGAGGGTGTGGTAAGTTCTGAACTGAATATTACAATAATGTTGTTCTGTTATTTAGATATGAAGGCGTAATAGAATGTGTGATTTTGATTGTTTGTTTATTTTCATTGTTAAGAAGCTGATTAATTTATCCTGTATATATAAAAAAGATCGATATTTACATTATATGCCTATTTGACTAGCATCTGTTTAATGACTGCAAAAACTGCTGTTTTAGTTTTCTTTTTGTATTGAACGAATTTTAAAAACACTTTACTAAAATTACAACTTTAAGATAGATAGAAATGCTACTTTTCCGTTTTACGGACACCATGCCAAAATGTATGCTAATGCACTAATTATTTCAACCCTGATCGTGAAAAGGATTTTTATTGTAAACCATGTGAATTGCCTAAGTTTAGAGTTTAATATGAGTTTTATTTTATTACTTTATTGTATAACAGTTCTTTGTTCACTTATTGTAAGTATATATTTGTGATTTAATAAAATAGTTCGTAAAAGTCTATAATTTTCAAATGTTATATTTTTTAAATGCTCACTTTACTATCGACAGTGTTTTTCTTTTATTTTTCAAATGTTTCAATTCACGTTCATTTTGCGCCAACTATTACGCTTGGCAACAATGGTGTACGTATAACTGAAAAGTACCATAGAAATTCTGAAAACATTCAACAATTAATGCACTATTAAAGTTCAAAATACTAAAAAATAAATAAAAACTCTAATACTAAACATAATTATAATACAAGAATAGCTTCAAAAAATAGCAAAGGACGCTAAAAATTAGTGCTTCAAAAATTATTCTTAAACACAATAAAAATTTCTAAATACAATTAAAAAAATTATATTCATAGATTGTACAAAAATGTTTCTAAGTTTGCATAGATCTAAATTACAAAATATCAATAACCAGGTTTTTTTTTTCCAATTTACTGTGTAATTTATTATTTTGAGTCTTATGTAAGTACTTCTAGGCTCAGCGGAAATTTTTTTTTGTTGTTGTTAATCTGCAGCATATCAAAATTTATCTGCATACCAATGAAGCTGAACCTCGGTGACTGTTTTAACTTTATTATTTCAACCATGTATCAGTCACGTGCATAAGTCAAATTCTTTAACTGGTTGTGATTATATTGTTCCAACATCTGGCAATAGTTTTGTTTTTGTGAGTTTATCAATATATGTTTAGAAATTTATCAATAAATGTAATGTGAAGAATATTTTCAGTGTCTTCTATCATTATCAAGAATCAAGTTAGAAACATATTCGTTTTTAGTAATTTTAAATGTTATTGAGTAGAGTTTTGATAGTTTTATAGATATTTAAACATTTTAGTCACAGATTTTTGTTAGTGAAAAGTATTATAACTATATTGGAATAAATCAGTGACGGTAATGTATAAGAACAGTGTCGAATTTAGGGAGCAGCCCAGAAGGGGAGACCCTTCCCTCCCCTGCCTGGGAGATTTGCGATTTTGTGTTTTTGATGGTCAAAAAGTGAAAATTCCCCCATCCCCCCAGAAATCCCTAAAGGTGGAAAGTGTCAGATTTCATCACTGTATAAGAAATAGTAATAGCTGCTAAATTAAGAAAAACTTCCTTTTAAAAAGAAAACATAATAAAAAGACATCATTAATACAATAAAGCTAGAGCTAAAATTTAGCCATATACAGGGTGATTCAGAACTCTTTGTCGATAATCGACATGTACATAGGTTAAGAAGACGATAACAAGCTAGAATCATATAGGAACATGGGTTGCACACCCAACTCTGATGTACATAGAGGTCGCGAGGACATCTGGGCAGGCAAAAGTGAAGAAAAGTGTATTTCAGGTGTATGAGCTTAAGGAAGGATGCGTCACTACATGAATATTGAATTGGCGTGTATGGACCTCATTTATGGGATGGCCAATTGCAGTGGAACAGCCCCTAGGGAACTGTTATTAGGATGAGCGAAGTAAATACTCTACTAGGCTACACAAATTACACTTTGTTGTACACTTTACAAAAAACTATTCAGTATATTGACTTGAAATTAAACATTAAAAAAAATTATGATCTGTAGATTTGCACAATATTATTTTTTTTATAGAACCTTAAACAATTTGTTATTTTAATTAATTTATTTTACATGTTTTTCCATTATGGATGGATTTTTCCAAATAAAAAATGAAACACATATATTTTCAGAAGAAAAAATAAATCATGGAGTTAGTCATTACAGATAGAATCATGATTAATTAAATAGTTTCACGATTTCTTTTATGAAATTTTTAATGTACCTTTTTTTATGAAAATTATCGCATATTTTTAATGAATTAAAATTTGTGAAAATTCAGTTATTTACATTAAATTATAAAAGTATTTTTCAGCGTTAAGAATTCAAATACACAGTTTATTCTTATTATGTGAAATCATTTACACAGAGGATACTTACACATTTTAAAAGAATTATATCATGATTTTTTTTTGTAAGTGGCAACAAAAGATTTGTAAACAAATAAAATTAATTGTTAAATTCGTTATATCATAAATAAAAAGTTCCGAGGAAATTCTTATTTATTTTGCTGAATTTACATTTCAAAAATTAAAATGCTCCAAAACATAAAATAACGTTTTTGCTTAATAAAGATGCAAAAATAATAAAAAAAATATTGTTACTTTCAAATATTTGTCTTGTTAAATAATGCTTTGCGAATCCAAACAAAGCAAGGCTTTTGCTAGTAGTTTCCTGTTTCCAACCAGACATATGCCTGCTCTTACCCTGTTTGCACATCTGCATCATCGATTGAGTGAAACGGGACATTTACACGCACGAATGATTGATACTGGTGTTCAGAGAACACATACACTGGCAGAAGCTGTACCATCTGAAGGCAAAAACGACCCAGGGGCGAGTATTTGACATATTGCAGAATGTGCATGAGTCTTGATTCAGTGTTTGGCGTATGTTACGTGTGGACTAGTTGCATCTGTACCTTGTGCAGCATGTGTAGTCTCTTACCACTGGTGATTACCCAATCCGTTTGGATTGAGCACATTGGTTTTGACAGCAGACAGTAGCCTTCCGTAATTATGTGGACATGTAGGATGGCACGACACATAGGCATAGATGTAGTAGGACACATAGGCACGTCTGCATTTCATTTACGACCCTATGTTCCTATATGATTCTCGCTTGTTATCGTCTTCCTAACCTGCACGTCGATTATTGACAAAGAGTTCTGAATCATCCTGTATTAAGCCTATAATTTCTTTTAAAGCTGTCAGATTAATCTGCAAGGTCTATAAATAATCCCCAGTGCTTGTTGCCATGCTCTATGGTTTCTGCTACTTGGCTGCTATGCTGAATTTTCTGTTGTGCACAAAAAGTACAAAAGAAGAATATATTATTAATTCTCAAAAAGAATAATAGATGGCAGCATAAGAAATTGAACATTTTAGCAAGTACAGTGCTAGCAAATAAATCCTGACACTCAAGCCACAATCTCAATGTTCAGATGTTTTATTTTACTTTCTCCTGCTTTAAATAGAAGATGTGGGCAAGAGTTTCTTTTGCGAATTAGTCACGTGGACTGGTGGCCCTTGCAGTTTGAGATGACTCAACGTTCTACTTTTTTTAAAAAGTTCTGGTAGTGGTTTGAAAAGAGCATTTTTTAAAGATTTTTCAATGACTGTCAAGATTTTTTTTTGGCTGGTACTGTACATTAATCAAAATCAAATATGAGTACATGTATGACATGTTCATGTCATCATTGACACATGTCTCCTTTGTGAAATGGTGTAATATAGTTAGCAGCTCTGAAGTTTTCTCTAAATAGGACAAGATTTTCTATTTAAAATTTTCTGAATTTTTGTTATTAAAAATGTTCTATTTTAGAGTATTTTATTTGAGGAATAATTTCAAATATTATTATAATCTTTGAGATATGTTGTATGTAGGCCTAACTATTCCAAATTAGTATCATACCTGATTTTATTTAAGTTTTTTTTATTATTGCTGGTATTTTTTAAAATAAAATATTATTTTAATGTAGTAAAATTTTACTAGATAGTGACCATCAAGATTTGACAGTAAGTAACTTGAATGTTTCATTAGAAAAATTCTTGAATTTTGAATTAGTCGCTTTTAAATTAATTATTGAATGACGAATTATGTGATGAATTTCTATATTGCATAAGTGATTCTTATTTCTTTAAGGCAAAAGATGGTGCTGTCAGTCTAACCTATTCAATAAAGAAAAAGAATTTTAAGTTTATAATTTACAACCAATTATGCTAGCTTTTCATCAGAAATTTACCAAAAAATACCGGGTTGAGAGTTTATTTTTACTTACTACAACCTCTTTTTTTTTAATAACAATATTTATTTATTTTATTATTTTTTTTTTTTTAAACTACACGACAATTAAATGCTGCTATGAATTTTATTTTTATCTATCTCATTCTCTAAAAACCTAAATTTGAAACTTGATGTAGCTAACGATTTATAATATATATTTTTTATTACTTGAATTTTATTTAACATTTTTATACATGTTTTAAATATTAAACCCAGATATCAAGGTAATTTCTTTTATAGCTCTTATACAGATATTTTTCTTGCTTACCATTTTATTTTTTATGCAAGTGAATGACACTTTTCTTTCTGACACACACACATATATATTCTTGATAATATTCAGAAAATATAAAGATAATTGTAAATCAGCTCAATTTATTTAATTGATGCAATTGACATGCAAAATATTTTTGCTTAAATATTTTAAATGTAAAATAATTATTTTTTCAAAATATTATTGAGTGTTAAATTTTATTTAATTATAAACCATTCAAATAATAATAATAAAAAAATAAAAATACTATAACTTCTCTTCCTAATAAAATATGTCATAAATTATCGAATATGAATAATTATATGAAATTAATTATCGACAAAAATCTATACATTTTGCCAGGCTTCGGCTCGAATCTGAGTCCTCTATAAAAATTCAGAGCTTTAAACTGCTGCTTTAACCTAGCAGGCTACTCAGGAACTCATTTTTCTACCATCTAAATTAAAGAGGTTCGAAAAACAGTTGAGGCATACCCAATTGTCTCAAATTTGAGTTCTGATCTTACAGAAATAGTTTTGCGTTTTAATATTTATGATATCATATTTTTTCAAAGAAGCGGCAACAACTTAACATGCTAGTTTCCCAATCTTCATGTGTAACTATTGGCAATTCATAAGATGGATCACCAACCATAACTTTTAGCTTCAAATCACTGTGTTTTTCTTCTGTGTGTAATATGACCAAAACAATATGGCACCCCGAAATAAACCGTGCCTAGCTCTTAATATCGACACAATAAATTTTTGAATTGTTAATAATGCTGAAAGAGCCAAATAATATTAATTTTGTGAAAGAAAGAAAAGTTTGTTTACAGTAAGATCGAATAGCAAACGAACTTAAAACAACTTCTACCTGTGATGTGATAGTTCAACTGAGTGAGTGTCTTTGCACATGTACAGCGCATCACTCGAGAGGCACACTTGTACACTGGTGTCCAAAATTAAGGACCAGTCACAAAATGCTAATTTTTAAGTAAGCGAATACTCAAAAGAAAATAATACAATTCAAATAATTATTATCCCTACAGCACAGCTAGTACATATAGCACTTCATTCATGTCACACATGGTCATAGCCACTACGGTGAAACAAAAAATAGGAAATTCCACACGTCCCATTATGAGTCTCAAATGATCACTATATGTGACTCCACTGAGACGTCAATGTGACTGTATGCTTTGTGATGAATCACCAGGTGACTTTACAATGTAGTTACATTGTGACTCTCATGTGACTGTCATTTTTAGACTCAATTTCAATGTCATCATGAACGTTGCATTATGATAAGTCACCAAATAATATCATATTATAGTCACATGGTGACTTTTAACAAAAGATTACAATGGTGACTTCACAGTAGTCTCTCTGTCACCTGAAAGTCAATGTGTGATTTTTATGTGACATTATTTAAATTACTTATCACAATGCAGCGTTCACGATGACTTAGAAATTGAGTTTACAGAAGACAGTCACATGAGAGTCACAATGTAACTACATTGTAAAGTCACATGGTGACTCGTCACAAACCAGCAGTCACAGTGACGTCTCAGCGAAGTCGCATATAGTGATCATTTGAGACTCATAATGAGATGTATGGAATTTCTTATATTTTTTTGCTTCATCGTAGTCACTGTGACACTTGTGACCATGTGCAACATGAAAGAGATGTTATATGAACTAGCTGTTCTGTAGAGATAGCAATTATTCGAATTATATTATTTCCTTTTGAGTATTCGCGTACTTGAAAATTAGCATTTTGTGATTGTTCCTTAATTTTGGACACATGTGTAATTATATACTGTGCATGCGCAACAGTAGAATTTTAATTTAAAATTACGGCTAATTAATAAAATATTTGAACAAATGAATGTATGATAACAAATCTATGACCAAATATTTTTCATTTAAAAAAAGATTGGTGTAATTTGATGCAGTAGTTTCTTCTCACAGACTGTCAAAAGAAAACGCTTAGCATTTTAAATACCATAGATGGTAATGAACTTGCATATTGTATTATATAAATATGTAATTAATTTAATAAAGAGCATTAAAAAACTTAATTCACAGTATTGAATTCAGGCATTTTTCCTGGAATGGATTTCTGTGGTTCCAGAGGGCTAAAGAATTTGTACTTTTTGTCCAATTTATAAGCATAATTGCAAATCTTCTAAGTAAAGAAGGTAGGTTGGCATTCTGATGCTCCAAGGAAAAAATTTCCCCTAGGGACCTTCTAAATTCATCTCTGATATTTCACATGAAATATGGTTGAATGAAAATAAGTGATTTTTCAAATGATCAAAAAAAAAGGTATAAATTTTAAATTTGTTTACTGTTTCTGATTAATTTTTGGGGCTTATTGCACACACTCTTTTTGAAATCAGGTGTTTTTGGATAAAATATTTTTGGAGGGTTAGAACAATCTAGTTTCACTGAGACAGACATTTTTGACATAGATATACCCATGTGATTCTTTTAATCATTCATGTTTTTGTTTCTATTGTTATTCAGTACATTGTAATATATATATATATTGAAAAATTCAATTCAGATTTTTATGCTTTTTTCCTGCATTAAGGTATTGAATGACTATTAAAAATTATAGGTTTCCAAAACATTTAAACCACAACTTAAACGATATTAGGGAGCATAACTAGTATTTTTATTTTATTTTAATAACATTGAAAATCGAAATGATGAAAATTGCATACAGCTAAATTCATTTGTTAATAGCACAAATAATAAATCAAACATATGAAAGCTCTTCTTGCACCTGTTGTTTTTTATGAGTAGAGTGCTTGACACCTCCCGTAAAGAAAATTTTTGTTTCTCAAAAATACTATCTTGAAAATTATAAGTCTTGGATTATTATTTTTTTTATTTTTGTTGGAAATTTTAGTTTAAATCCATTCATTCAAAAAAGTTATTTTAAAATTTGTACCTTAATTTTTTAAAATGTAGCAGAAAGAGGAAGCTAAAAATTTCTGTATTTTGTAGCTATGTATGTCTTTAAAAGTTTTTACTGTGCATTGTATTTTTTGCCGTTGTCATCTTGATTGACTCCAAGAAGGTTACAACTCCTGGAGACAAGACGCGAGAGTGCACTGGACAAATTCTGTAATTTCACCTAACAATCAATACATTTAATGAGAATGGAAATAATTTATTAAAAACTAATTATTTATGGAATAATTTTTTAAATTTATAATCGCTGTAAAAATTTGTAACTTTCTAAACATTTTATTTACAGTAGTTTAATTAAAAATATTAATTTTATTATATTTTAAAATCTCTTTTATGACACTCCATTTAACCAGCACTCCTTCTTCAGCCATAAATGAGTCTGCCATTAAAAAATTTAAATGTTTGCTGTTATGCAGGCCTATCAGTTTTCTCACTTTAGTAATTTTTTTTTAGAAAAAGTCACTGTAACTTACTGTTTTTTAGATATTATCTTTCTTTTATAATTTTTATTTTTATGCAGAAACTAACTACTAGACTTCTCGGAAATTTTTTAGAAAGTTAGTAAGACAGTTCTGGTGATTCAAAACTCATTAATAACGAGCGTCACATACATAAATTTTATCCTTTTACCACCATCGTTTCCAAGTAGAAATTTTATCTTAATTTAATGACAGAAGTCCGAAGTTAATTTACGATTAACTAACGAAGAAAATTTCTATTAAAATTACGGATAGGATTGTACACAACCTATGCATCATGTAGTATATACAATGCTTGTTGTGATGATGTTAAAGAATTTGGAAATACTTTGATAACAGTCACAATCAGTAGCGTCCACTTCCCAAAAATATTCGGTGGGCTCAAAAAACTTTGAACAAAAATAACACATATAATTTTTTTTATTAGTGTGTATGTTTGTGGAGAGAGAGTGGGAAGGGGCGAATGACCAAAGATGATAACTCGAAATTAAATTATGTTTTTCCTGTAAATAATGTAATTAAATTATATTCTTATAAGTTCTTCTTTATAAATGCATTAATATTTATTTTATATAACATTGGAATTGCTAACTATTGAAACTGCAAAAACCAAAATGTCAAAAATATTGGGTGGGCTCACACCCCATAGGCCCATATAAATTGTTGCTACTGGTCACAATATTAGTAACAATGTGCATTGATGACATTTTTTTTAAATATCTCATTGATATTGTGGTTGTTGCTAGACATTCTTAATAAAATATGTATGTATGAATATAAATCTCTACAGTGCAAACTTATTGTTTGTAAAACAGCTATGCAGTTTGATGAATAAAGATGCCACTTGTTAACAATACAGAATGAAATTGGTGATCACAATTCTTCATGTTATTAATTATTCATAGTCTTTTTCTGATGAAATTGGTTATATTGAGGGAGACAGATTTTTTTTTCAAGTAAAGGGCTCACAGTAACAGGAGTGCCAACGCAAATCATTTTAATTGTTTTAAAGTTGCTCTTCTAGAGTTTAGAACTTCAAGAGAGTGCTAATAAGTCAAGTGACGTTATGTTCGAATTTTGGTTGTGTCTGGGATATTTATAGAATGGCAACTTTCACACTTAAAAGAAATTTTAATTATGTTTAGTACATGAAAAAGATGACCAAAGTGACTCAAACCAACCATCAGAATTTGTGTTTATCACAAGATGAACAACTGTATTCAATTGAGTAAAGAAGATGAGAAAATAAAAAAATGTGTAACTGAAGAACAGTAGTGTCATTATTTAATATTTTTTATTAATTTTTGGTTACTGTTTGTATTTAGTTACTTTTCTCATATCGTTTGACACTTTTATCACATTTTATTTTCAGTCACCTCAGTTGAATGCCCATTTTTATTTCCACGAGCAAACCTCTTATCAAAAGTAAGTTTTTGAATTCTTCATCTTATTAAAATATCTAGACAGGGTGAGTTCGCGATTAGCATGAAGCTAAGGACCCAGTATAAATATAAAATTGTTATACCAAAAGTTTTTTCATTAATAATGAAAGATAGAAATTTATTTTCTTACCTTTTTGGTAAAGCAGACATACGCTGGTTTCCTTCGTGTGAAAACAACCTATAATTTTTTATTTATTGAGTAGATGTTATGAATCGTGAAAAATATCTTCTTTGAATAATGCAGATGCAGTTGTAGAGAAAAAAATTATTTAATTCTTGATGAATATCTTGATTACATGGTTCCGCACACACACACTAAAAAATATAAAATAAAAGGGTTAAATATGAATACTATAAGAGTAATGACATTGGAAATCCAGTAGGAGACCTTAGTCTTCCATAAGACAAAGAGTTAACGCACGAAAAACCGTGCGTCTTGGCCTCACAAAATCGGGCCTTCAAGTAAAGAAGTAAAAAGGGGCCCACAAGAGTTAAAACAGAGTAAAAAAACTTGAAACAATACAGACTGCTTAACAAGCAAAAAAAAGGTTCTATTTAAAATGAGTCTATCAGAAAAGTTCTGTAGTGCTGCGATCTGTTATCGACTTTTCGAAACAAAAGTCTTTTACACAATCCTTCGCTAGTTTGTGATCTTACGCCATCATAGCTCAGGGAAGTGTCGCCATCTTGGAACATATTTCACAACTAAAAAGAAAAACGCGTTGCATATTTCACGAGGAAATTGTCATTTCACAAGCGAGGTGATGTTGGACATAAAATCACTTACACTGTGACGTTTTCCAACACCCCCGCATTTTATGTCAAACCGACGAGCGTAGAATGTTTAACTTGTTTCTCAAACACTCGAAATGAGGCTTAGGCAACGGCTTGGTGAGTACGTCTGCCAGCATTAACTTCGATGGGCAATAAGTTATTTTGATTATACCATTCTGGCAGAGATGTCTGATGTGGTGATACTTAACTTCCACGTGTTTAGTTCTTGTCTGTGCCTTTTCGTTTTCGGTCAATCTTATGGCTGATAAGTTATCTTCGTACACTGTTACGGGTAGTTGTTGACACAGTTCGAGGTCATTTAACAGGTCTAACAACCACGAAATCTCTTGACCTGCGTTAGAGGCAGCGATATATTCAGCTTCCGTGGAGGAGAGTGCTGTGCAACTCTGCTTCCTCGATGACCATGCCAATATATTATTTCCTAATTTAAACAAGTTTCCAGTGGTTGATTTCCTGTCTATTCTGTCGTTCCCCCAATCGGCATCGCTATATGCCGTTAGGATTGGAGGTTTTGTTTTATCTATGACGAATTTAAGATCTTTGGTAGTAAGCAGATATCTAATTAATTTCTCGATAGCTTGCCAATCGACTTCCCTTGGGGATTCATTCCTTCTTCCCAGGATGTTAACGACTGATGCTATGTCGGGTCTAGTTAAAGTTGCAATGTATAGAAGCCCTCCTATAGCCTGTCTAAATTTTACGTTATCTCCCATTAGTTTCCCGTTTGGATCTAGATTAAAGTAGTTAGTATTCATGGGTGTATACGTAGGCTTACCATTTAACAAATTGAATTTTTCTGCGATTTGTATTATTTTGTGTTCCTGGTCTAATTCTAGATTACCGTTTGCTGTTTCCTTTATGTTTATGCCTAAATATTGTGTTACTTGACCCAAATTTTTGATTTCGTATTGCTTTGATAATTCAGTGTATATTTCGTGTGTGTCTGTTTTGTCTCCTGCGACTAAGATGTCATCAACATACACTATTATGTATGCGATTTTTCCATCTTGGACTCTTTTGTACAGACATTTGTCTGACGCGCATTCAACGAAATTTAGTTCTTTTAGAGATTTACTTATTTTTTGGTTCCACGCCCTAGCTGCCTGCTTAAGGCCGTAAATCGCTTTGTTTAAACTACACACTTTATCTTCTTCCCCTTTTGTTATGTATCCCTCTGGCTGATGCATATAAACCTCCTCTTCTAAATCGCCATGTAAGAAAGCAGTTTTGACATCTAGGTGAGTTATTTTAAGATCTTTGTACACCACTGCGTTTAAGAATGCTCGTAGGGTGGTATGCGCTACAACGGGTGCGTAGGTCTCGTCGAAATCGCTTCCATATTTTTGAGCATATCCCTTAGCGACCAATCTGGCTTTATATCGCCCTATAGACCCGTTGGCTCCCCTTTTTGCCTTAAACGTCCATCTACAACCTATGACGCGTTTTCCCGGGATAGGTTTTATTAACCTCCAAGTATTATTTTGCTTCAGAGAATCTATTTCCTCACTAGGGGCTTTTAGCCATTTATCTTTAGTTTCTGCGTCATTGATATTTTGTAGGTCTGTCCATGACTTTGGCTCCTGAATTTGACACAGGTTTGCGCTTATTCCATAACGGTTAGGTGGTACGCCACGATTTTGTCTCTGCGATCTTCTCGGCTCAAGGGATGTGTCGGTCGGGGTGTTATTCTGATCATCGTCGCGCTCTTCTAGATCAATTTCAATATTATCTGCGGGAGTTTGTTCGATGTTTTGATTTTCTTTGGCGGGTATAATTTCCTCATCTTTTATACCTTCTTCGAAGAATTTTACGGTTCTAGATATTATAATTTTATTTTCACCCGTATATATCCTATAGCCCTTGCTTCTGAAATCATATCCCAACATTATTCCCTCGATGGCTTTCTCATCTAATTTATTTCTTTTAGGTTTGTCGACATAGGCAAATGCCTTACATCCGAATGTTTTGATGTTCGAGAGATCGGGTTTTCTTTTATGCCAAAGTTCATAGGGTGTCATGTTATTTTTGTTAGCCTTTGTTGGTAGACGGTTGATGAGGTAGGTGGCGGACATGACAGCTTCCCCCCAGAATTGCTTAGGTAACTTGGCGTCCGACAACATGGTTCTAGCCATTTCCACTATCGTTCTATTCTTTCTTTCTGAAACGCCGTTCTGTGGGCTAGAATAGGGAACACTCAATTGACGCTCTATCCCGTTTTCTATCAGGCAGTTTTCAAATTCGTCACTGATATACTCTTTTGCGTTATCGGACCTTATTGCCTTTATCAACTTGCCAAATTTATTTTTTGTTAGCGCTATGTATTCTTTCAGTTTGATAACGGCTTCCGATTTATGCGCGATTAAGTATGTTATTGTGTACCTGCTATAATCATCCGTGAATGTTATAAAGTACCTTTTCCCTCCTATCGTTTCAGTATTCATGGGGCCACATATATCGGAATGTGCGAGGGTACCGATGTCTTTGCTTCTGTTTGTGGCTACTTTAGGGTAGGGCAGAGCGGAAAGTTTCCCTTCAATGCACTTGGTGCATCGCGTGTCATGTTTACATTTGTTAATTGTTATCCCATTGGCTAATTCATGATTAACAAGGTATTTAATATCATCAAAATTTTTGTGTCCGAGTCTTCGGTGCCACAATGAAATACAATTTGTATTGTTACAGAAAGTTTGAGTACTTATAGTATAGCCGTAATCATCTTCAGGGTTTAATACGTAGAGATTATCATTTAATTTAGCTGTCAAGATTATATTATCATCTTTGACAAATAAACATGCATTTTTCTCGAAAATTACCTTTATATTATTTTCAGTGGCTTTCTTAACTGACAATAAATTGCCCTTTAGTTCTGGACAGTATAATACGTTTCTTAGTGTAATGTAGTGGTTTTTGTCTGTTTTTATTTTTACGTCGCCCATACCTTCCGAATTAAGCCTTTTTCCATTAGCGATTGTTATATTCCCAAAATTCCCGGCTGTGAAAGTAGCAAAATTTGTTTTTGCTGATGCAACGTGCCTGGTACAACCCGAGTCAATGATATATGTGTTTGGATCTGTTGTTTGTGTTTGGTTAATTTTTACTGACTCAATTTCAAAATTGTTTTCCACTGGGAAGAGAGGAATGATCGATTGGTTGACCTCATCCTCTATATTTGACTTGCTGTTGAAACAGAAATTCGAGGAGTCGGTTTTACTACCATTGTGTTGATTTTTGGTGTTTACCGAATTGGCTTTAAAGTTGGCATGGTTGTTAAATTTATTACTGTTATAATTTTCACTTCTTTGGTAATTGTTTTTCTGTTTGTTTTTCAATTTGTAACATTCTGAACGAGCGTGCCCATCTCGTTGACAGAAGCTGCAATATTTTTTGTTTCCTTTATTTATAATTTTATATGCTGTGTCCCTTGGTCGTGTGCTGGTGTTTTTGTATTCGATTCGATGAGAGTACTCGTCGATGAGTTTGTTTTTTACAAACTCGAGGTCTAGATCCTTTTCGTCTCTAGCCTCCATGCTCGTTATAAGAGGAGCATATGACTGAGGCAAGCTGCAAAGCATAAGAGCCACGATGTGCGAATCATTTATGAGCTCTCCAATGGCAGCGAGTTTGTCGCGGATAGTTAAAATATTGTTGATATGTAGATTTAAGTCTCCGCCCTCATTGAGCCTTTGCGAATATAGTTTCCTCAAAAGGAATAATTTGGATGATAAATTCCCCCTTTGGTGAACACTTTTTAATCTTTCCCAAATTTCTTTGGGAGATGTCAAATGTCTGATGTGCACGATTTGTGTATTTTCAATGCACAAACAAATTATGGCTTTCGCCTTAGCCGCGTTTTTAGTATATGTATCATCGGGTGTGGCAGGTGGAGATTCTGTTATATATTTGAATAAATCGTCTTTAATTAACAGATTTTCTAATTTGAAACACCAATGATTGTAATTATTATCATTTAGTTTCTCTACTGCTGTAATTTCTTTTGTGGCAGACATAGCGTGTTATTCAAGTTTTATAAATTCTTTGATAACAAATATATTTACTATAAGAAGTTTGTGACTTTCTTAAAATAATTTCTTAGAATATGTTCATAAATATAAATAAAATGATCAGTTATTCACAATAATCAATCAATATTCGTTCACAATAATACTCTTTTTGCGATATTATATATATCGTTATTTATTCATGCACATTTATTTTTATTTTCATGTATATATTTCAATATTTCATATCTCATATGTGCATCTTGTTCATCATTTTATCACAATCAGATAAACATTTTTATTACTGGGTTTTTTTTAATTTATTTATTTATTTACTTTCCCCTTCAACTCAGCCTTCATAATCTATTAAAATATCTAGAAAGGGTGAGTTCGCGATTAGCATGAAGCTAAGGACCCAGTATAAATATAAAATTGTTATACCAAAAGTTTTTTCATTAATAATGAAAGATAGAAATTTATTTTCTTACCTTTCTGGTAAAGCAGACATACGCTGGTTTCCTTCGTGTGAAAACAACCTATAATTTTTTATTTATTGAGTAGATGTTATGAATCGTGAAAAATATCTTCTTTGAATAATGCAGATGCAGTTGTAGAGAAAAAAAATTATTTAATTCTTGATGAATATCTTGATTACGTGGTTCCACACACACACACTAAAAAATCTAAAATAAAAGGGTTAAATATGAATACTATAAGAGTAATGACATTGGAAATCCAGTAGGAGACCTTAGTCTTCCATAAGACAAAGAGTTAACGCACGAAAAACCGTGCGTCTTGGCCTCACAAAATCGGGCCTTCAAGTGAAGAAGTAAAAAGGGGCCCACAAGAGTTAAAACAGAGTAAAAGAACTTGAAACAATACAGACTGCTTAACAAGCAAAAAAAAAGGTTCTATTTAAAATGAGTCTATCAGAAAAGTTCTGTAGTGCTGCGATCTGTTATCGACTTTTCGAAACAAAAGTCTTTTACACAATCCTTCGCTAGTTTGTGATCTTACGCCATCATAGCTCAGGGAAGTGTCGCCATCTTGGAACATATTTCACAACTAAAAAGAAAAACGCGTTGCATATTTCACGAGGAAATTGTCATTTCACAAGCGAGGTGATGTTGGACATAAAATCACTTACACTGTGACGTTTTCCAACATATCTAAATTTATTCATTTGAATTCAATAAATGCCGAGTGGTCTGAAGACTGCATTAAATACTACAGTATAACTTCTTTAATCCGAACTCATTGCTATTACAGAAGTTTTGAAGCTAGAATGCATTTAGATAAATAATAATACTAATATCTCTCATTAATATCGTAATACAAAAATTTAAGGAACCTGATAATTTAAAATAATCTAAAATTTTTAAGAAAAATGAATTAAAAATGCTGTTATAAATTACAAAAAACAATAACCGTACGATTTTTTTTTTTAAATTTACGATTTCTGATTTATAAATAATCAGTAAATAATACAAATCTCAAAAGTAACAGATATATCATGAAAAATACTGGAAACAATTTTCTAAAACCAAAAAAAAAAAAAAAATTATATTGAGAAATTTAAATAAGACTTACAATTAATTAAAAAAATTACTTTATAATTGCATTAACATATTTAAAATAGTGATATAGTATAAGGCTAATGTAATAAATATATATATATAGCAGTCCCAAATATTGAAGTAAGTCACAAATTAAATACTTGAAAGAAATAATTGTAATAAAATACGATTTTGTGATGTTTTGGCTCCATCTGCTTATCTTACCATTGCCATTAATTCTGAATTTTTACAACTTAATATTAAAAAGACACTTATATTAATAACATATTCATTTAGAAAATTCTTACAATATTAAAATTGAATTAGTAAATTAGGTACTTTTCATTTTTCTGAACAATTTTCTGAAATTTATTTATGTATGTGTTATGGCCCATCTATGATTGTTAATTGATAATAATCGAAAATAAAATCTTAATGGAAATTATTGATTATAATAGAAATAAAATTGAAAATGAAAACGAATAAATGCACCATGATATCCGAATTACATAAGTTTCCAGATTAAAGATGTTGTACTGTATTTAATCATTTTCACACTTAATAGAAATTTTAATCATGTTAGTACGTGGAAAAGATGATCAAAGTGGCTCAAACCAACCATCCGAATTTGTGCTTATCACAAGATGAACGGCTGTGCTTACAAAAACTGGCACAGTTATTCATATGAGTAAAGAAGATGAGAAAAAGATGTGTAACTGAAGAATAGCAACGTCACTATTTAATACTTTTTATTTATTTTTGGTTACTGTTTAGTTACTTTTCTCATATCGTTTGTCATTTTTTATTTTCAGGCCCCTGAGCTGTTGAATACCGATATTTATTTTCACGAGCAAGTCTCTTATCAAAAGTTGGTTTTTGAATTCATTATTTAAATTTATTCTTCTGAATTCAATAAAGGACGAGTGGTCTGAAGACTGCATTAAATACTATTTAATAATTTCTTCATCTGTGAGATGGTGAGTGGCTAATGTCTCATCAGCAGAAATCGCCCAGCTTAGAATCTACAAAACAACTAATTAATCATTGTCATATTTATTTGAGTTTGCTTTGTGATTAATCTTAACTAAAAATTTCTGTAAGAACTAAAAAATCTTCTTAAAACGCCATCAAAAACTTTTAAATGCGCTAGGCCTTTCGAAAGATCTGAGTCTTCTTTCGTCATTCGCAAAGAAGACGTGCTTCTACTATGAAAGCAGCAGCAAGACTGAAATGAGAGATAAGGGAGAGGGAACAAGCTGAAGAAACAGCCAAGAGGAAAGTATTTTTTCCCTATTGGCTGTTTCTTCAGCTTGTTTCCGCTCTGTTATCTCTCATTTCAGTCTTATTGCTGCTTTCATAGTAGAAGCACGTTTTCTTTGCGCCTATGGAAGAAAGACTCAGATCTTTCGAAAGGTCCATCGCATTTAAAAGTTTTTGATGGTGTTTTAAGGAGATCTTTTAGTTCTTATTGATTCACACCAGTTTCAACTTATTTTCTTTAAAAAATTCTCTGTTTGCATTACAAATGACGTATGAATTTTTGAGAGCTGAATGTATTACAGTTATTTCTTTCCTTCTTTTTCTTTCAGAAAATTTATAAAATAATGAATTAACTTTATAAAACATTATATAATGTATTCAAGAATTCAAGGCTTAATTCCTAACAAAAAAAGCATCAGAGCTTTAATATTCTACAGTAACAGCGACAGTAATGTAACCCTCCATCTGTATATTTATATTTTATAGATTATTTGCAAAATATAAAGCAATTTCGACCAGTGAAAGAAAACTTTTAATATATTTTGACTATATCTATATGCATTTATATATAGTTAGATCTAATAATTGAACAGAGCAAAAACATTAATACCAGTAAGTAGGTAATTTTTAGAAATCCCACTCATCAAATATTTCTTTGAATCAAGTAGCAAAACACAATACACCACGCTGTTTTGGTAAGCTTCCACGTTCACTATTTATAAGCTCATGTTTCGACTACATTTAAATATTCCATAAATTAAAATAATAAAGAAATACTGGAAGTGTACTAAGGTAAACTTCAGTGCAAAATAAGCGCAACAAGTAGCAATCAAACGCAACACGAGTCCGAGTAAAATCCGCAGATATGGTTGCAGTTAATTTGGCATTCTTCGTCGCCGTTAGGAAACCATTGGGACAAAAAACATTGATTCTGCACATGAACATTAGACAGAGGTATGCTCCTGCATAAGCGACACGCTACGTCAGATATGTAAGCACTTTGGTAAGAAAGAATGCAAATGACTGGAAATGTTTGTTCAAGGAAAAATAACTTGGGTTTTGGTTTTCCACAAGTGCTGTTCCGCTGAGCTCTGAAGTGCAGTATTAATGAGCTCCTGTGAATTAAAATCAATATTTAAATATTCGCTAAAAACAAAAAAGTACCAGAACTGAGTTCTGGTGGGCTCCAGTGCAAATTAAGCACGGATTATATTGTAAATTTTTTAGAAATATTATTATTCTAAGAAAAGATTTTATTTCATGCTCTTTTTGAGGTAAGTTTTAGAACAAATATAGCCAAAAAATTTTCTTGAAATGTTAATTAATGCTATTAGAGAATTAAAAGTCACACCTTTTTTTTAAAGGAAGGTTATTAATATAACATAACATTGTAAAGTTATTACCGATTTATTATGAGGATCATAATCTTTCTTTAATTTTACAAACAGCAAACTCAACATTTTTAATGATTTAAAGAATAATGGATATTCTTTAAAATGATGTTATAGAATTTTTTCTGGAATTATTCATGTCTATCCTTTGACTCCTCCACATTTTCAGAAGAATACTAACAATCAGTTCATGTCCATACTGTATTACAAAAACCTATTGTAAATAATTGCACATCTTTTTAAATTATTTGGTATTTTTACATATTTTCTCCAAAAAAATCTTTATAAAGCTCTCTCTGTTATTTTAAAGGCAAATACCACCATTCCTCAGCAAAAAGGTATAGTGGTATCCCATTTAAACAGTGTTATGCAATATACGTCACAGAGACTGGCCATATCTTGGAGATACAGTTAATATATCACTAGGATGCTTTTCATTCAAGCAACTTAAACTCTAAAATTGTATGAGTTATAATTTTCCAATTGGTCTAACAATATCTATGCCAGGATTCGAACTAGGGATCCCTCGATTGAAGCTGCCAGTGCTCTGCCAACTAAGTTATCCTGGACGAATTTGGAGGACCTAATTCACACAGCTAATCTTATTGATTATAGCCTATGATCAGATATATATAAATCAGCTTATCATAACAAATTTCAGGTGATGGAAACTCCCGTAAACACTAGATACGTAATTACGCTAAATTAATTTTAACACAATTATACTAATTGGTAAATAACCGATATAAGTTATAATTTTTCAACTGGGCGAAAAATGTCCATATCTTTATTTTTACCCCATATGGACAAATACAACTCATATGATTTGTTTATCAATTAGAATAATGTGTTAAAATTAGTCTAAAATTGTAGCCCATGCCATATAACTGATCGTTTTCGATTTTGAGATGACCAAGATCATTAAATCAAATTGCAACCTATTCTTAAGCTTATATAAAAGCTTAAGTTTCGTCTTCATACTGAAATTGTATGAAACTCTGAAATTTTCAATACAAACAGAATAATTTTGACAACATATATAGCATTGTCATTAAATTTTGCTTTAGGAAACCAAACGGAAAACCTTTTAGTCGTAGTTTAGGAATCATGAAGAGTTAAAATTTAGAACTCATAATGTTAAATTCATTTTTAGTGATTGAAAAACAGATTCAGCCAGGTGGGGAGGCCTGCCAATTGCTTTGAACTCAACTAGCCCCACCCAGTGATTAAAAAACAGAATACAATGCGAGTAGTGTTTTAAGCGTAATTCCAGAACTACTTTATGCAATAAGCTATAATTTTATCATTTACATATTTCAAGCTTTTAAAAATATTTTGTTAAAAATATTCATAAGTTACAATTCATGTTTTTTTTTCCCTAAGAGAAATATTTTTAATTAATTTTCAAAATAAATAAATAAATAAATAAATAAAATGTAACCAAAGAATTGGTTTAACAGAAATCGATTTCTGGAAGTTTCAGTTATGATAATATTAAAATTACAGCTCTTTCCGCAAATTAGTTCTTCAGTTATGCTTAAGAAACTATTTGCACTGTAACCTGTTTTGCAACAATTACAAACAAATGTAACGTTAGGTATTCCAACTTTTAAATCCTCATAATTAATTACTAAACTATTTTATCGAATGGATTTCCATTTGGTAGACTAAGGTAAAATTTTCAGAAAAAGCCGAACATTATGTTAAAGTTAGGTGCACGTATTGAAAATTTCAGAGTTTGGTACAATTTTAGTATGAAGATGACACTTAACCTTATATACATATAAATAATAATAACATAATTTGAAAATATGATTTTCAGTCGAATGGCTATTTCTGTTTTTTTTCTCTGGCAATTTGGGCATTAAAATGTTTCTTTTTTTTTTAATTTTTTTGGCTATCTGTACCTTTTTGCATCACTAGATTTAACATATCTATTGCAAGATGGAAAAAAACTAATGATTTTTATCCCCTGAATCAGTATTTTTCCCTTTCAGAATACAGGAAGTAGTTATATACATAATAATTTATGGTGTTAATTTTTTTATGTACTTACTTAATCTGATATTCAGTTGACTGAAAAGATTCTATTAATTCTACATCTGCTTTAAAAACGGAGTGATTTTCCTAAAGGGTTAATGCATCTTATTGGGTCTTTTGTGCTCGTTAGTGCATCTCAGCATTCCTACTCATTTCTCCATACGACTGGGCAAATGGTATAGTCTAGTTTTTTTCGTCTACTATTGGATCACTTACCATTTCTCTCTTTTTAGAGTAAATTGCTTTTTCCCCTTACAAAGTGATACAATTAATATAATGCACACCAGAGTTCGGCAAATTTGTAATTGCAATTATCCGCAATGTAATTACAAGTTAATTGTGTGTAATTAATTATAGTTAAAGCTGCATGCCTTAAAAAAATCTTGCAGCACTGTATTTGGTATAGTTTCTGAAAAATCTAACATTGCAATATTGTACCTTTTAAAAATGATTAAACAGTTAAAAAAAGAATCTCTTTAAATCTTTTTATTACCACATTTTCAAATTTTCAAGATGCAATTTACGAAACTGGTGAATCTTAAATAGAGATCTAAATCTCTACGAACCTGAATTTACATAAATCGATAAAAGAAAATGTACTTGGCATTTTTAATCTGCTAATCTCTTTATGTAATACAAAACATTAAAAATATTTTGCATCTTATTAATTGTGACTTTTGAAAAATAAAAATCGCTATGATACCAGATATTCTAATATCCATATAATTAGAATATTATATCTTTGAAAAATCCATTAAATAATTTTTTTCTTAATGTTCACAATATCTTTCATGCATTTTAATAAGTTTCTAAATTGGTTTATCAAAAATAATAAAAGAACTAAGAAATAATGTTATAAACATAGTTTGGCCTACCTCTAACAACTTTCTAAAAATTTTGGTTGTGAAGTGGTTATAGGTATGCTAATTATAGAAATTTAAATAAAATGTACAAAATTGTAAATATGTATTTAATAAATATTTTTATTTTATTAATGACGTTCTTATGTTTCTTCTTGTGTAAACATTTGAAAATTCATGAAGAAATGTGTCGTATGTATACATTTTAATTTATATTTCAGGTGCAGATATTTGTGATCCATTCTGAATATAAAGTGAAAAAACTTATGAGGAGGAATCCTGCCCAAAGACTATATACATATATCTAATTCGATAAATTCTCTCATAAAAAAAGATTTTTTTTAGTTTCTGAGCTAGTGCGCAATACCACGTTTTTCTTTATTTCCGCATACAAATTACAGGATAAAATTTAGACAACGATTTATTAAAAGATATAAAAAAATATTACAGAAAAACGCCCATGTATGATATATATCGTCAGCGTATTTTCTCTTGTGTCAAAGATCACTTCGAAAAGCCTCAGTAAATAATTAAATAACTTTATAACACTGCATCATTGTTGATATTTCCAAATTTATTACATAACATCATTCTTCTATATAGAAAAGGTTTTACTGGCAAATGCTTATTGGAATATTTTTTATGTATTATTACATTAAATGTGGCTATATTTCTGTAAACTTGTGTATATATATATTTGTATATATTTTTTAAAAATCTATATTTTTAAACCAATTCCTGGTCATTTCTGGATTTAGAATTTAAATTTTTCTGTAAAATAATGAATATATTTAAAAGTGTAATTTAACTTTGAACCAAGGACTTCATTGGATAATTTTGCCATAAAGCATCTGCATAGACATTTAAGTTTAAAATGAACCATCAAACTGGTGGCAAAGAAAAAAATTTCACTTGCACGATAAGAGCAATTAGAGACTTTCTGTCAAATCTGCATTGAATTGTCCTCTTTCATAAGCTGTCACTTGTGCCTGTGTGTAACAAACGTTTCTTTAAAGATGTTTCTTAAGCGTTCATCTGTGTTATTCGGGAAAAAAGTCTGTTTCTTGGTAGAGTTTACCAAAAGATTCTCTCCAAAGCATAATATATGCATCATCGTGTGCTTACTAATGAGAAACATTTCGCTTATGACATGCGTAGTAGCAAAATTTTCTCAAGAAATGAATTTAAGTGGTGAGCTGCGAATCCATACCAATAAGAAAACATTCACTTGTGTTGGGTGCAACAGAAGATTTTCTTATATGATTTGAATGTCTGCCAGTGTGTTCATACTGAAGAGAAAACCTTTCTCTTGTGAGGTGTGTAACAAACGGTTTTCTCAAAAATCTAATTTTGTTAGACACCTGCGAATTCATACGCAAGAGAAACTTTTCTCTTGTGAGGTGTGTAAAAAAGGATTTTCTGATAAATCTGATTTAAAAATTCACCAGCGTATCCATACTGAAGAAAAGCGTTTCTCTTGTGAGGTATGTTACAAAGGGTTTTCTCAAAGATATAATTTTGATAGACACCTGCGAATTCATACCAACGAGAAATCTTTTTTTTGTGAAGAGTGTAACAAAGGGTTTTCTCAAAAATCTCATTTAAATAGCCACCTGCGTGTCGATGCTGAAAAGACATATTTCTCTTGTGAAGTCTGTAACAAAAGATTTTCTTATAAATCTGCTTTAAATGTCCACCTCCGTATCCATACTGAAAAGAAACCATTCTCTTGTGAGGTGTGTAACAAAGCATTTTCTCAAAAATCTGCTTTAAATGTCCACCTGCGTTTCCATACTAAGGAGAAACCTTTCTCTTGTGAAGTTTGTAACAGAGGGTTTTTGCAGAAATCTGATTTAAGAAACCACCTGCGTGTTCATACTAAAGAGAAACCTTTCTCTTGTGAGGTGTGTAACAAAGCATTTTCTCATAAATCTTCTTTAAATGTCCACCTGCGTGTCCATACTAAAGAGAAACTTTTCTCTTGTGAGGTGTGTAACAAGGCCTTTTCTCGTAAATCTTTCTTAAATAGTCACCTGCGTGTCCATACTAAAGAGAAACCTTTCCCTTGTGAGGTGTGCACTAAAGAATTTTCTCAAAAATCTAATTTAAATGTCCATCTGCGTGTTCATAGTAAAGAGAAACCTTTTTCTTGTGAAGTGTGCACTAAAGAATTTTCTCAAAAATCTCATTTAAATGTCCATTTGCGTGTCCATACTAAAGAAAAACCTTTTACTTACGAAGTGTGTTAAAAAATATTTTCTTATAAATTTGCTTGAAATGTCCACAGCATCGCCATACTAATAAGGAAACTTTACTTGATTTTTGCAAAAATTTGATTTAATTAACCACCTGCATGTTCATACTAAAGGGAAACCTTTCTTTTGTGAAATGTGTAACAAAGAATATTCTCAAAAATCTTATTTGAACGTTCATTTGCATGTTCATACTAAAAAAAAACTTTTTCTTGTGAAATGTAAAAACAGAGTGTTTACTTCTAAATCTGTTTTAAATAGGCATAAAGGCTCCCATTCCAAAGTGTTTTTACTTTAACATACTTCACATACAGATCATTTAATGAATCCTTTTTATGTTTAAAGAAGCCTTGTGGTCTGATTTTGCTTTTGTAAGTCCAATTTAAATTTAAACATGTATAGTCTGATTAAAAGGACATTTTCATTTGTAAAATCTGTAATATAATTTCACGCCCCACTGCAAAATGAAACAAATAGTATCCTAAATATGAATGTTAGTAAAAAGTAGTTTGACACTAGTTCAGATAGCATTTAGCAGACTGTGCCACATTGCTAAAAGTACTTTTTAACCTGTGACAGATCATCCATATCTTTTTCAGTTAAGCAGGAAAACGTATTTTATAAAGCTTTAAACTTATCTATTACTTTAATAAATATGTTTACTATCTCTCGATTTATAATAGTTTCCATAGTGATCTAATAAGTTTTCTTCGTGACTTTCTTGTGGAGTAAAAAATTTTCTTTTTCTATTAGTTATTGTTATATCTTTTTGAAAAACTGATAGCAGCAATAAAACGGTTCTCTCACTTATGCTGAATTTAAACGCTAGTTTTGCCTTCCTTCCACTTTTCCTGGAAAATATATTAAAAACTATTCTTCTCCAACCTTTTGTTGTTATTCATAAAAGGATGGGGAGATTCAACAATGGAAAGGAGATAAGAAGATTAGATCAACTTGAAGGAAAGTTTTTCTTCTATAGAATGTCCGGCCGTTTCATTCTAAAGCTATTATAGATTAAAAACACCGTGTGACCAGAAAAAAGACACCTATACTGAAAATAGTTGAATGATATGTCTATTCAGAACTTTAATACCTTTACAGGTACACCACTCGCATCATCCTTCCGTGTGACTCCAGCTTTGCATATTTTTCATCTATAATTCTTTCCTTTTGGCTCACAACTTATTAAATTTACTGTAATAATTAACCACCCAATTTAAATTTTCATTAGGTTCTTAACTACATTCATTTTACAAGATTTCACATCTTGTGTTATGCCATAACCATTCAGAAATAAAATTTCTCTTTGTTTCGAAAATTTCATTCATCTTCCTCCTACCTATGAAATTTCTGCTTCCTCCACCCTTCAAAACTGAAAAATTTAAATCTTCAATGTCTTTTTATTTTTTAATATGTCATGTAGTAATTGCATCCTAACAGGTTACAAAACCAAATGTGCATTAAAACCGACATATTTGCATAATTATATATAGTAGAAATTATGAATTTCCTAGAAGGATCGTATGCATTACAGCAACAATACACAATTTTGGTTTCTTCATTGGCCGCAATCATACGTTTTCTGCGTTACGTGGATCCCAATATATATTAATTATACAGGGTGATTCAAAAAAGATGGGAAAAATTTTAAGAGATGATAGTACACACCCAAACAAACATTTTGTATCAAAGAATGCATGGTCGAAAACTAAACGTAAAAAAGTTAGAGGGCGCCAAAAGTTATGTTCTTATACGAGGCAAAAACACACAATGAACGATTAAGTTAAGTTACGAAAACAAATTTAATGGCATTTGATTACAATAAGTGCTCAAAACATTGACCGGCAGCTGTTATGCACGCAGTACAACGGCGAAGAACAGATTGGCGAATTTTCTGAAACACACCAGGCATATCGCGAACTTTCCCTACAGCAGCCGAAAGCTTGGCGACAAGTTCTTCTGCGGATTCAATGGGAGTCTGATACACAAGAGCCTTTAGCTGTCCCCACAAAAAAAAATCGAGACATGAAAGATCTGGCGAGCGCGGTGGTGCCTGGTGTGTTTCAGAAAATTCGCCAATCTGTTCTTTGCCGTTGTACTGCGTGCATAACAGCTGCCGGTCAATATTTTGAGCACTTATTGTAATCAAATGCCATTAAATTTGTTTTCGTAACTTAACTTAATCGTTCATTGTGTGTTTTTGCCTCATATAAGAACATAACTTTTGGCGCCCTCTAACTTTTTTACGTTTAGTTTTCGACCATGCATTCTTTGATACAAAATGTTTGTTTGGGTGTGTACTATCACCTCTTAAAATTTTTCCCATCTTTTTTGAATCACCCTGTATAATAATGTTTAAAAAAGAAGGTAGCATAATAACAAAGGTAATTTTGAAAGTAAGACGACAATTAATATAACAAATCTTAGCTGTATAATAAGTAGAAATCGCAGTGTATTAATCAAAAATTTCTAAGATATGAAGAATGAGTCAAAAAAAATCAGTGGTTTTTCATTTAGAAATTTGACTTATACATATTTTTTAAATATAATAATATATAATGAAAATGTAATAAATTTTAAATAATGTTCAATTATTGTTTAAGTATAAAAAATGTGTTTACTAAGTATTGTAATGCGAAAAAAGACTTCAAGTCAACACAAATTTTGACTATAGAAATGACATTTAAAATATCTTAATTTAATTGTAAAATATAAATAATAGGACAAACGTTATCTTCTCATAGAAATATATAATTAATTAATAGATGGAAATTACTATTACTAAAAAAATATGTGATGATTATATTCATATGAAGTATCAACAATTGAAAAGTTTTAAAGGTAAATTTAGTCAATATAATGGAAAAGTTTAATAGAATTTTTATACTTGATTTTTTAGTAGCATTCTAAATAATGAAAGCTGGGACTATTCGTTAACTAATCTTACCCATAAAATTTTAAATATATATTTAGCCTTCCGAAAATAAATTAGAAAATCAAGAATTTTTCTTTCAAATATCATATGTTTCAAACAAGCAAACGGCAATCAGCAGCCTTTTGTCCAAATCAAGAGGCTTGACAAATCTCATAATCTGAAAATGAAACCTAATAAATGTTTCAAAGCATTTATTTAAAATTAGGGTAATTCATCCACATCTCAAAATTGAATGAATGAACGATGAACTATGAATTGAAGACGATGTTGTGCAACAAAAATTTAAATTCGAGAAAATTCAGGTGAAAGCGTTTCCATGTAAATTTTATTGATTTGTTTTTCTTTTTGGTAACATATTTTTCATATGTAAACAGGTGGTACTAAACTCTCTTAGAAAATTTATTAACAATTAATTGAAATTACTAAAAATTATTAACATTTTTTAAATTAATAAATATTAAAATACTAATATTGTAGAAGCTGTTCAAGACTAATTATAGTTTTAGATTTACCATGACAGAAACTTCATAATACCTTCATATTGAAAGTGAAATAATTTTTGAGAAAATGTACCATAACATGTTTTTCCACTAAGCTGTTCAATTAATGATTATATTTTAAGCCGCACTTAAAATGTCGGCAGACCTCATGCGGTTCGTAGGGTGAATATGGCTGCATTACATCGATCTTGTTTGCATGTGGCCTATAAAAAGTATTTCTTGTCAAATATATTTTTTTTTGTACTGTAAAAGCTTATGTTTTACAGTCATTATCAAAGCTGAGAATCAATTAAAATCCAAGACTATTAGTTTAATTTTATTGATGGCTCTGATAGTCCTCTCTCAAAAGGCAGACTAGTGTACTTTTTTGATGCATCAAACAAAAGACTTTTTACTACACTCCGGCATTCAGAAACCTTTATTATTCCAGATGAAATTGGATTGGATGTATATATATATTAAATATTGTCATTAATAATCTTCTTCCAATTAACGAGTCTGGCTTTTATTTTTGCAATTGGTTAGTAAATTCAAAATAGAACTATTTTTGTGAGTTTCAATTGGTAATTATATAACAGTTAAAAAAGTACATATTTTTCTTTTTCATGTGTATCACACCTTATTGTAAAGTGTGCTTCTGATAGTTAATTACCCCATTTCAGGAAAAACATTGAGGAGAAGCATTTCAAACTGTGTTTATTCGATTAAAATATAATCGTTACTACTAAAATTGTTATAATAATCCACAGTATATTGTTTTATGGTTTTGCAAATTTAGATACAAAATTTGCAGTCAAACATTTTTACCTAATAATCTTAGAGCATATGTCCAGATGTAACATATTCATATTCCATGTATACCTCAATATTTTATATAAATTTTGGGTAGATACCTTCAACGTATACGCTAAGTACATTCACTCTTGTTGTGTAGTAGTAATCTTCTGGGTAAGAGTTTAGAATGCTTATTGAAACCTGTAATTATGGATTTACTTTATTCATTTATTTTTTAAGTCATAAAAACAAATATTTGTAAAAAAAAGCAAAAATAAATCATTATTTTAAAAAAGGGGACAAAATGCTTTTTTATTTATTTATTTATTTATTTATTTATTTTTTTGCAGTTTGATTGTTCTTATCTCTGTAATGATTGCATAAACAAATAATATACAGAAAAGAAGAATCACTGCTTTCGTTATACAATATGGTATAAAAAATAATTACAAATTGGGCTTTTAGTATGTAATTTAAAGAAAAAATATCTTAAGACATTCACACAAAAAATGCTGATTTATGTATTCCTTCTTTATTAGTGTTTTATTTACTCTTGTTTATGAAGTTTTTCTCCTTACATTTTGTTCTACACTAATTTTTGTAGCATTTGTTTGTCATCGATGAGTAGTTTGTGTATTAATATGTTCTTAATATAATGTCTTATCTCCATTTTTTATTGGCTACCCTCGGGTATTTGCGTTATTTTTTAATTAAACAAAATCAATCATAGTTTTCTAATAGGATAATATATATATGTGTAAAAAATGTTTATGGTTTTCTTTTTTTTAACAAATTTTTCAAAAATTTTGTCTTGACAAACATTTTATACTGTCCAACTAGGTATCTGGAACCAATGGACCGCTGTAATTTTTCGAATATAAAATGCAAAAAGTTTTCAATGATATCAAAAATTTTTCGAAGTCCCTTTATAGCGCAGATCCTTAGCTGCTGATTTTTTACTCCATTTAGCATCAAATAAACTTCTTTTCGACCAGAAAAGTTATTGAATAAAAGAGTTCTTGTTCCTATATATCATTTATTTGATTTCATTTATTAAGTAAATTTCTGGTTAAATTTCTTTCTTTTTTTTTATCTTTGAGAAAAGCTTAAAAGTTGGTAGCTATGACAATATCTTTTCTTTTTATTATTTTTCTTTAAATGAAGAAATATGAAAAAAATACTCTGTACATTTAAATTTACTCCTACATCAACTCAAATGCTGGTGAAATGAATTTGCTCATTTCGTGCCTTAAAAAGGTCGAATTTTATAAGAGTGGCACAATGCCACTTTATGCTAACAGCTCCCGATTGCATTAGCGTATTCTTTCTCATGTAGCATTATGTTAGTGTAGTTAACATGATCCTGCTAGCAGCTCTTTCTTTTTTGCGTAGTAACTGACTGATTATTGATATGTGTTCCTAGATTTCTAATATTCTATGCTTATATTATTATTATTATTATTATTATTTTAATATTATAAATAGGAAAAAATTGTTTATTTATAGGAGGTAAGCTCTGGAACTACCGAACCGATTCCAAAAGTAATGGTATCAAAATGATGGTGTTAGTCCAACTTAGAACATAGGCTATATCTTATGTCCGTGCCCCTGGCCAAATGGGGGTACAGGAGCAAAAAACGTTCTAAAAATGCGATTTTTGTGTTACTGAAGGACCTAGAAACATGCAATTTGGAATGGAACTTAGAAGATACTAATGAAATCTAAGGACATTTCTTTAAAAAAATGAAATTAAAAAGGGGTGAAAATGCGCGAAAAGCGTTCTTAAAAGTGTTCTAAATGGCGATTTTTACGCAACTTCAAGAAGTATCAAACCGATTTCAAAAATAATGGTGTCAAAATGATTGTGATAACCCTTTCTCCAACATAGGCTGCATTTTATGTTCGTGCACTATCCCTAAAGAGGGTGCAGGAGCAAAAAATGTTCGAAATTGCGATTTTTGTGTTATTGAAGGGTCCAGATACATGGGATTTGGCATGGTAGTTACTTATTAAATATAAATGATCTCTAAGAATATTTCTTAAAAAATTCGATATTTAAAAGGGGTGAAAATGCGCAAAAAGCGTTCTAAAAAACGTTCTAAATGGCGCTTTTTACGCAATCTCAAGAAGTGCTAAACAGATTTAAAAAATAATGGTGTCAAAATGATGGTGACAACCCTTTCTCCAATATAGGCTACATTTTATGTTGGTGCCACTACCCAAGGGAGTGCAGAAGCAAGAGACGTTCGAAATTGCGATTTTTGTGTTACTGAAGGGCCCAGATACATGGAATTTGGAATGGTAGTTACTTATAAGATATAAATAATCTCTAAGAACATTTCTTAAAAAAATCGAAATTTAAAAGGGGTGAAAATGTGCGAAAAGAGTTCTAAAAAACGTTCTAAATGGCGATTTCTACGCAATCTCAGAAGGTACCTAACCTATTTCGAAAGTAATGGAAATTGATGATGACAGGCCTTGCTCCAATTTAGGATCTATTTCATATCCGTGTCACTACCCCAAATTGGGTGAAGGAGCAAAAAACGATCTAAATTGCGTTTTTTGTAATACTGCAGGGGCTAGCAACTTGAAACTAGGCATGGTAGTTACTTATAAGATATAAATGATCTCTAAGAAAATTTCCTAAATAATTCGAAATTTAAAAGGGGTGAAAATGGACAAAAAACGTTCTGAATTGCGATTTCTAAACAATCTCAGAAAGTATCCAACCGATTTCAAAAGTAATGGTTGGAAATTGATAATGACAGTTCTTACTCCAATTTAGGATCTATTTCATGTCGGCGTTACTACCACCTTGTGGTTGCATTTTAAAAAATGTTCTAAATTGTGATTTTTGTAATACTGAAGGGGCTAGCAACTTGAAATTTGGCATGGTAATTACTCTCTGGGAAGAGTTCCTTAAAATTTTGAAATTTGAAAGGGGTGAAAATGAACGAAAAGCGTTCTAAAAACGTTCTAAATAGCAATTTCTACGCAATCTCAGGAAATATAAACCGATTTCAGAAGTGATGGATCAAACTGATGATGGCAGTCCCCGCTCCAACATAACCTATATTTTACGTTGTTGTCACTACCACCTGGGGGTTACAGGAGCAAAAAATGTTCTAAATTGCTTTTTTGTGTTACTGAGGGGGGTCTAACACTTTAAATTTGGAATGGTAATTACTTCAAAGATGCAAATGCTTTCTAAGAATTGTCGAAAGAAAATTCCAAATTTAAAAGAATGAAGTCTGCGAAAAGCGTTCTATAAGCGTTCTAAATTAGATTTTTATGCAATCGTATGAAATACGAAACCGATTTCAACCATAATGGTTGCAAATTGATGGTAATAGAACCTACTCAAACATAAGCTATATTTTATGTCGAGGGTTACAGGAGCAAAAAACTTTCTAAATTGCGATTTCTGCATTACTGTAGAGGCTAGAAACTTTAAATATAGAACGGTAGTTACTTATAACGTATAAATGTCCTCTAAGAACAGTTGGAAATAAATTCGAAATTAAAAAGGGGTAAGCGAAGGGAAGGAGCGAAAAGAATTCTAAAAGAGTCCTAAATTATGATTTCTATGGAATCTCAAGAAATAATAAACCGATGACAGAAGTTTTTGGTTGCGAATCAAGAGTGATAGTCCATGATCCTATATGGGCTATATTTTATGCCGGTGTCACTACCACCTGGTTGGCAGGAGCAACAAGAAAGTCCTTAAAAACATCTAAATTTCGTTTTCTATAGAATATTAGGAAATACCAACCGATTTCAAGGTTAATGTTGGCAAATTAATGGTGACAGTCTCTTTTCAACATATTTCGAGACATTCTATTTCAACTCTATTTCGACAATTTTATGTTGGTGCCACTAACACCAGAGAGGTGGTAGAGGTAGACTGTTAGACAAGAAGCTTGGAATTTGACCTGGTGGTTAATTTTAAGATGTTAAGGTGTTAAGATGATTTCAAACTGAAATGTGTGAAGTTTTTCAAACTGTGGCTTAACTTATAATTTTTGAATTATTCCAAAACGTGTTCTTCTAATAAAAAATAGTTATGCAAATATCACTTGGCATATTCCAACTATTACGCGAGCAAAGCCGCGGGGTTTGCTAGTAATATTATAAAGAAGTAAAGTTCGTTTGTTTGTAGGAGGTAATATCTGGAACTACCGATTCGATTTTAAAAGTAATGGTATCAAAATGACGGTGTTAGTCCCTGTTCCAACATAGGCTACATCTTATATCCATGCCACTATCCCAAAGTGGGGTGCAGGAGCAAAATACGTTTTAGAAATGCGATTTTTGTATTGAAGGTCCTAAAAACAGGAAATTTCGAATGGTAGTTATAAGATATAAATGATCTCCAAGAAAATTTCTTAAAAAATTCGAAATTTAAAAGTAGTGAAAATGCGCAAAAAGCGTTTTTAATTGCGATTTCTACGCAATCTCAGGAAGTACCGAACCAATTTCAAAAATAATAGTCAAAATGATGGTGACAGCCCTTGCTTCAAGATAGGTTCTGTTTTATGTCAGTGTCACTGCCACCTGGGGGTTGCAGGAGCAAAAAGCGTTCTAAAAATGCGATTTTAGTGTTACTGAAGGGCCTAAAAACATGAAATTTGGAATGGTAGTTACTTATTAGGTATAAATGATCTCTAAGAACATTTCTTAAAAAATTCTAAATTTAAAAGAAGTGAAAATGCGCGAAAGAGTTCTAAGAAAAGTTCTAAATGTCGATTTCTACGCAATCTCAGGATAAATGATGTATCAAACCGATTTCGAAAATAATAGTTGGAAATTGATGGTAACAGCCCTTGCTCTAACATACGTTCTATTTCATGTCAGTGTCCCTACCACCTCGGGGTTGCAGAAGCAAAAAACGTTCGAAAAAATTTTTGTGATACTGCAGGGTCAAGCAGCTTGAAGTTAGGCATGATAGTTACTTCTAAGATGTAAAAGATCTCTAAGAACATTTCTTAAAAAATTCGAAATTTAAAAGAGGTGAAAAGGGCGAAAAGCGTTCTAAAAACATTTTAAATTGCGTTTTCTACGCAGTCTCATGAAGTACCTAACCAATTTCAAAAGTAATGGTTGGAAATTGATGGTGATAGCCCTTGCTCGAACATAGGCTCTATTTCATGTCGGCGTCACTGCCACCTGGAAGTTTTTAGAGCAAAATACTTTCTAAATTGCGATTTCTGTGACACTGAAAAGGCTAGAAACTATAAATATGGCAAGGTTGTTATTTATAAAATATAAATGCCCTCTAAAGACTGTCGAAAATAAATTCAAAATTTGTAAGAGTTAAAGCGAAGGGGAGGAGCGAAAAGCATACTAAAAGTCCTAAATTAAGATTTCTATGTAATCCCAGGAAATAATAAACCGATTACAAAAGTAATGGTCACGAATCAAGGATGACGGTCTCTGATCCTACACAGGCTATATTTTATGCCAGTGCCAGTGCCACTGCCATCTGGGAGTTGGCAGGAACAATAAACATTCTAAAAAAGCCTTTAAAAACTTTCTAAATTACCTTTTCTATGGAATGTTAGGAAATTCCAAACCGATTGTAAAATTAATGTTGGGGATTTGACAGTGAAAGTCTCTGTTTCAACATAGGCATTTTCTGTTAATGCCATTATCACCAGAGATGTGGTAGACCGATAGACAAGAAGCTTGGAATTTGACATAATAATTAATTTTAAGATGTAAATGCGTGCTAAAAACGATTTATAAAAAATTTGAAAACTTCAAATGAATACTGAAATCAGCGTATGAAATGAGCAAAAAAACTTCAAAATACTTTCTAAATTACCATTTATTTAGAATTAGTTTTAGTTCGTCTTATTAATTCAAGTCGCATTTCTGCCTAATACAGTGCAATAATGAAGTTTAGTCAAACTGTGGCTTAATTAATAATTTTAGAATGATCACTAAAATTATAATTTCTTAATTTCATAAAATTATAATTTCTAAAATGAGACATACAAATATCACTTGGCATATTTCAACTATTATGCGAGTAAAGCCGCGGGTTTTGCTAGTACATCAAATAACTATGTTGCATTTCTAAAGTTTAAAATTAAATATTGCGAGCAAATAAACTTAAATAAAATGCTTCTTCGTGAATCATGAAGAAAATGAGACATTGCTAGTTCTTTAGCACTCATGTGCAATACATCCATGCGCTTGAAACCCTGACGCGTATATATTTCTTGCCTGCACTATTTAACACGTTGGACCGCAGAACTTAAAGAACTTACAAATGTGGGCTCGAGCATGAAAGTCTAAAGACCCCTATTTCGCACCAGTAAAAAATATATATAAATAAAATCAGTTTCCACTAGAGGAAACTTAAGAAACCTACACACTAAATCCTGCTACAATGTAATTTATTATTGGAAATATAGCTAGGACTTCCCTCAGAGGGATTAGTCTGAGCGATATAGCTGAGAACATAGATATAATAATAACATTTGGAAGCAAAGAAATTGAGATGTTATCTTTAATTGTCCATATAATGCGATAATTTGAAATGATGAAAGCAAACAAATCGTAGAATTACAAAATCTTATATATAAATTCGTATACGCTGTTTAAAAAAATGAGAAAGCAAACCATGCAAGACAGCCATGCATGGATATAAAATTGAAAGTACGCAATATATTAAAAGTAAAATAGAAAATGAAACACTAAATTATCTTATATCGGAATTTTAACTGTATAAAATTATGTCAAGAGCATAATCAGACGCTCCGCACCACTTTGAGTAACTTTAAATGACAAATATATGATGCTTGAAAAGAATGGACTATACTTTATATGGTGTGTGCGGAATAGTTAATATTGTACAATATCTGTTTTCCACGGATGCAATGAGGTTGTCGATAAGAGTTAAGGAATTCTCTCTTCAAAACCTGATATAGCATCAAAGTACCGAACACATCAACAGTGTCATGCAATACGTCATTAGAGTGTGTTTTAGATATGCTCGATCGGATTTAAATGATGAGTGTATGCTTGCCACTACATACGCTGTATTGTTTTGTTTTCAAACATATTCTGCACAAGTTGAGCTCTATTTAGCATGTATTAAATAAAAGAAATCGTCAATGATTACAACACAAAGTATGACACAAGATCTGAATATATCGTCTGCATAACCTTTGAGCTGTCAAAGTGTCATTTGAAGTAATTTACAAAACCATACATAATTTTTCAGCAAATCATGCAAGCTAAAATACGCCAATATGAACCCGATTATGAAATTTCACCAGAATAAGTTAATACATAAAAAAACCTACTAACGATAATTGAGAATACGTCCTTATGATAAAATGTCTAGAAAAATGAATCAGAAAAAAAATCATATCAAATTTAAAACGGCAATTCCCTCTGTTAGTGGCCTTGGCGAGAGAGAGAAAAGCCTAGAGAAGGAACACTTTAACAAATACTTTCGGGCAACCTACTCACTGTTTCATACAGGTCTTTATTCAATATTTACACAATTTATTTAATACTAGGGGGTATCTATCAGTTTTGTTGCACTTAAATTACATGTTTTGTGGAGGAAATGCAGCATTATGAAATATTTAAAGTTGCTATACCTAATAATTCCAAATTATTGGTAATTGAGATCGCTTTCCGTTCATTTCATCTTTTTAATTTTTAAATTTTTTAGAAACCATTCATAGAAACAATTTTATATTTTAAAACTAACCCGCAGCAAAATTTCAAGTTTTGGGGCTCAGCAGTAACACAGAAATAGAAAATTTTCGAAAGTTTTTTGTTTCTGCAGTGTTTTATATACCGACATTTTTAGAAATTGTTCTATTGCGAGAATTTACGTCATGATAAATACAGCCATGTCCATTTTCATGTTTATATTTTTAACAATTCCATTACTTAGATCATCTTTAGATCTTTTTCCGCTTTGTTTAGTCTTTCGATTTTTTAGAATTCGTTCTACAACGAGCATTTACATCTTATAAATTACTGCCATGCCAAAGTTCTAGTTTCTAACCCCAACAGTATCCCAGAAATTTCAGTATTCCAAATAAGTCATAATTTAGAACCTTTCTAGAAATTTTTACGTTTATCTGCCAAATTGAATTTTCGAACCTTTTAGAGAGCGTTCATAACGAGTATTTACATTTTAAAAGTAACCACCACACCGAATTTAAATTTCCTAACCCAATCAATATCACAGAAATCGCAATTTTAGAACTTTTTTGCTCCTGCAGCAATGTAGGTTGTTGCACTGACATAAAATACAGTCTTCTTTTCGGAGCAGACATGGCCACCAATATTTTTTTAAGTGGGCTATGTAGTTTCAGAGATAACACCTCACAAATGTACAAACATTAATAATATTGTACACGTTATAATATTATAACGCTTTATAATATTAGCATTAGATATACAGATACAAAAGTCATTTATCTGTTACAAACTAAAATGTCCTGCGTTGCCCAGAATTTGAAGGATGTTTGTTCTGAAAAATCAGTTTCAAAATTTAAACAATCATTAAAAAAAAGCAGTCGAAGTGTTGTACGCATGAATCAAATGAAAACACAATATAAAAATGTATAAGTAACAGACGCAAAAGAATACAGCTATAAATGAACTTATTTCAATTTATAATTGGAGCAATAATGTTAAAACACGCCAATATTTCCATAATCGGGTTTTTATCATGCTTCAATATGTTTTTTCACACTCATATGACATATACTATATTCACCACGTCCTTTATATTTCCAATATGACATATTTTCCTCTTTCACGTGGAAACCTTGAAATATAAAAGCTATGAAGTTATATTCACTTTCATTTAAATTCGTTAATCTATTTATTTCATTTTCATTTTTCATGTGAATATCTTGCAATAGAAAAGTTATGACGTAATATTCACCTTTTTTTTTAATTCGGTAAACTATTTATTTCATTTTCATTTTTCACGTGGAAATCTTGCAGTAGAAAATTAATTGTTGTAGTAAGAATTTTATTGTGTATTTTAATTGTTGGCAACTGCTATAACGAAAAATGTTTAAATTTGATAAGAAATTGCTGTTAAATTGGTGGTTTTTTATTAATTATAGATTAACTATAAATTATTTCGATTCCGGATTACTTTAGTTACCTAGGCCGTGTTTTAATGCACATGTACGTACCTTTTCACAATTTTGACTTCTAAATTGTCGATTTGTATAGAATTACAAACAGACTGATAGACAAATTTTCATTTTTATATATTAGATTATGTGCAAACATAAATAACTTATCTAGTAAGTGTTAGCTGATGCATTTTTAAATATATATATATAAACCCGTATAATACTTATTCTGTTTTATTTTCATAGTCATTTGGCAAAAAATCTCACTTTCTTAACACCGAATTGAGTGCTTTTTACAAAAGCGCCATAGCCCATGTAACAGCGAAGTACCGTGAAAAGCATTAAATGCATGGTAATAAGGTACTTAGAATGCGACATTTACGATCAACCATTATTGGCATTCAATCTTATAGTTTGGCGATATATTTTTCGTCGACGGGATAACTAAGTAGTACCAAATACCGTGCTGGAATTTAACTTCAATTTAACTTAATCTTCTCTATTCTACTATTTTAAGATTTTTAACTTCTAAACATCACACATTTTCAATTTTTATACCGTCGTATTGGGGAGAAAAAGTACTTTTAAGTGCAATTTGTTTGAAAACTGCATCTCAATTTATTTTTGAAATATTATTATTTTTTTTTTGTAGTTTTTAGCGCTATTTGTTTAATTTTGGTAACTCAAGTACTCCATTTCTGTAGAAAGTAAGGAGAAAATAGTTGGAAAATAGTAATTATACTTTTTTGTTGCCTTTTTCCCTTAACAACTTTAAAAAAATGTAATTAAAATACGTGTTATTTTGAAAAAATATAAATGAATGATTTCTTTTCCAAAATTTAATTTTAAGTATCTATATTAATATTACAAACAAATAAGGGCATATAAATCATAAAATAGCCGATTTTTTTTTTTTTTTTGATTTGTGTATTATTTAGCGATATTGACGTCCTATGCGTACTTTACTGTAGAAGTTGTTTAAGACTTTATCGTAAATGAAAAATTCTTCAGCGGAGGCGGATGACGTAATTCTGTACAAAATAAAAGCGTGTGTTTTATGTCCTAAAACTGAAATATGTTTTCTACTATCCATATTTATATATTTTATTTTCATCGAGTGTGACACTAAATTCTGAAACAAACAGACTTCCCGTTTTATAGTTTTTTTTCAATCTTTGTGCAGTTTCGCCTCAAAAATTGAGATTTCTTGCAAAAAGATATAAATAGCTATGAAAACAAACCTGATGAGCGTTTATGCTTATTTTTACAACTAAATATGGCAAAGATGTCACATACGCACCGAGGTACCTAATTGGCGCCAAAGTGGCGTTACTTTGCCTGACATGGTAACCAGTTGCGGCTTGTGACTGTTATATTTTGGGGCACTAAATGCATAGCGGACATTATTATTCTTTTCTTACCATTATTTTTTGAAAGAAAATATATTACTTTGTTTAATGGTCGAATACTCTGCCAACAAATATGGCAAAGATTTCTTTTAAAGCAATAGTGGTAACAGAAGAATAAATTTGGCAGCTATTTTAGTGCCCCCCAAAATGCCAATCACGAACCACCACTGATGTAACCATATATAACGCTATTATAAATTGTTTTATTCTATAATTATATCATTTATTGATTGTTATTTCCTTGTAAAAATAATAGAAAATGTTTTGTATATCACTTTATTTTGTTTTCATATTGAAATAAAAAATAACGTACTATTATAGCACGCTATATATAACTGGTATTCGAAAACGACGTTTTCGCCAAATTGGCATAAAAAAAATCACGCCAAACCCGGTGCGTTTATGGCATCTGTGCCATAAATATAAACATGTTATTTATATATATAATATTGCTTTTCATATACAATTTACTTTTGTTTGTATATAAAAATAGGTAAGTGGCTTGTTAACACAAAATAAATTTCATAAATCTTTAAAAAATTGCTTGAGTATATGAAAAAATGAATAAGTTGTACGAAAATACGCATAAAAAGCTTCCTTGTCTCGCCAAACCCATTTTCTCTACCTCGCCGAGGCCCTTATACAGGAAAAGTACTAATTTCATTTTAAAAACTAAAAAGAAATTAATATAAAATCATGCTTTCATTAAAATTCACAAAAATTTAGAAAATATGTATGTTTTTTAAATGCACTAAATAGTAGAAAAGTCCCGAAAAAACCTTAAATGCACGGAGTTTAAATTAAATTCGGTGAGTTCGAATATGGAAGATAAATGGATTTAAATGGGAATTTTGCTAAATTAGCCAGCTATCTCCAAGTTGGCTTCATATATAGAAACTTTTTTGTCGCCAAATTTGGCGATATTTCGCCACGTTGGCTAAAGTTTGACGATATTATGGTATCCTTTCATTAGTACTTTTTCGGCAAATACTCATTGTTGAAGCTAATGCTGATTTCTCTATAAAAAAATAAACGTAACCATTAAGTAATTTACACGCCCCCCACCGTTGCCCCCTTAGGGATCTAATTTTAAAAAATCAATATCCAATTCATGTATTTCCCTCAGAAATACATATATATTCCAAATTTCAAAACTCTATGTCAACAGGAAGTGGATGAAAAATGAATGGCAAGATTTCAGTGCCACAGACAAACATAATTGTAAGTTAAAAGAAAGCATGTAAAAAAATAAATAAAATAAGAACACTGTAAAAAAAATTCAGAAACGTTTCTGAATATATGGGGCAGCTACGGTGCATGTAATTTTCAAAAACGTTTCTGAGTATTTCGGAAACCTCTTTCCGATATGCTCAGAAACGTTGTTGACTATTTCATAAATCTTTTAAAAACGTTTCCGATATATTCAGAAACATTTTAGAGTATTTCATAAATCTTTTGGAAATGTTTCCAATATATTCAGAAACATTTTAAAGTATTTCATAAATCTTTTGGAAATGTTTCCAATATATTCAGAAACATTTTAGAGTATTTGATAAATTTTTTTGAAATGTTTCCAATATATATAGAAACATTTTAGAGTATTTAATAATTTTTTTTTTAAATGTTTCCGATATATTCAGAAACATTTTAGAGTATTTCATACATTTTTTTGAAATGTTTCCAATATATTCACAAGCATTTTAGAGTATTTCATAAATATTTTTGAAATGTTTCCAATATATTCAGAAACATTTTAGAGTATTTCAAAAGTTATTTTGAAATGTTTTTATTACATTCAAAAAGGTTTGTTTTTCAGAAAACGCTCTGTTATATTAAAGTATCCTAAAAAATAATTTGATTTAAAAAAATTTCAACACCATCTCCAGTCAGCGTTCTTGCACTTTCTTTGTTCTCAAACAAGAAGTTTTAGCCACCTTTTATGTATCTGTAGTTAAAATTTTAAGAGCTCCCTGTTGCAAACTAATATAGTGATTTTTAAATAAAGGGTACATTTTAATGCTTTTAGTACTGACTTCAATTGGTTGTGTCATATTTAAAAGGGATAGGGCTATTGTTAAATTTCTGTTTTTTAAATCATTAATGTGTTCCTTTTTCTTTCTTTTTTTTTTTTTACTGCTTTTTTTATGAAATTATTTTTTACCTTTACAAGGTTGACAAGGTACCTTTGAAATTACCTTTACAAATCAAAATCATACAAAATGTTACATAAGACAGACACCCACACAAAAAATAGAACACATAAATAATTTAACAAAAACCATATCTTAGTTAAATCTGAAACAACTAGTTGAAGTTGATATAGGAAAAATCAAAAAGTTACCTTTATTCAAAAAACTCTCATGTATTTTACAACAGAAAGCTCTTAAAATTCTAATGGATGGAGCAATTAATGACCTGATACATGCACAGATACACAAATGATGGTTAAAACTTCTCGTTGAAATAAAAAGTGATGATGATAGTGAGTAGCCATTAAAAAGTTTTATCAAATATGACTTTTTACAGTTAAAATATTTTAATTTACTAGTTGAATGTTTTAAACATATCCCTTTTTCAACATAACAAATATTCCAGAAGACATATTTAACCTGGAAATGTTTTTACATCTTCCTTTCTAGTTTGAATACAGGAAACCTTCAACTAAACACCCTCAAAATAATTTAATTTAGAAATATATACAAATCACATTTCATAATCGGCTGTGTTTTCACATGGAAATGTTTAATATTATGACTGTAATATTTAAAAAAATAAGTAAATATTTTCAAATATTCACCAGAGTAAAATGGTAAGAAAACTGTAATCACTGTATATACTTGCATAAAAGTCAACCCCTAAATTCAAAGAGAAAACTTGTATAATACCACTTTTCTGTCCGTTAATTTAGCACATTTAATTTTGTAATTAAATAAAAACAAGTTTAAAATACTGGTACTAAACAAGGTTTTTTGCTTGAATAGGGGGTCAACTTGTATAGCACTTCCATTCCATTGGATTCGTCTATGTAATCTATTCTAAAAATTGTTTTTCTTTTTGTATAGCATATAAATTGCCTTGTATGAGGGTGTTCAATGACTGGGGTTTCTTGTGGTCGGCTCACTATAGATAAATGGGCTTTTTAGAAGTACAATGCTTAGTTGTTCTAAATTATTAAAGTACAGTAGCTTCCCGCTTAACAGACTTAAGTGGGAACGAGGGTTAGCCGGTTAAGAGAAAACCGGAGAAGTCAAAAAATTTAAATAATTAACTGCATATTAAATTAATTAAATGCATAGGATTCATTTAATTTTTTAATTTGTGTAGCTTTAAAAAAAGTACATATTTTCTATATTTTGTGAAATGAATTCTACCTGTAATTAACTGAATTGAAATAAAAAATTATCACTAATAAAAAATAATGAACAATATTTCATACAAATTAAGTTGTTGAATATTGTGTCACATACCTTTATAAGAAGTTGAAATTATTCTACATTATGTAAATTTGAGTTAATTAAACATAAAGAAATGAGAACCGAAATTTTACTTTTTGAATTTTGCCTGATATTGGGGAAAAAGGCAACTGGTTAAAGCGGAGTTCCGGTTAAGAGGAAGGCTACTGTACTTTGTGATTTCTTATACACACAGAAGCTAAATCACCTCTTCATTTTTTGTTTCAAAATTTAAATCAATTTCAAGTTTTGCATTTTAGAGTCTGGAAAAGTGATAATTTTCAATTCATTTTAATTAAATTTTAAAAGATGAGTTATCACCACCTGGCTATAGGAACATAGAAATTTTTTTTTAAATCATTCTTAGACTTTGAATAAGCTATTTCTCAATTTCTAGTTTACAAAATATTAATCTATCTAAAATGGCCTTTAAAAGTTGTAATTTCAAATCAGTTTTTTGTAACAGAAAATGTGCGATTGATACATGGAATATTTTAAATTTTTTCGTCTAATTTGTGCTATTAAGTGGTAAATAGTACACATACTGTAACTCCAATAAGTTATACTAATGAGCTAATAAGCTGCATCAATGACATTTTTACCTAAAATAAATTATAATTTTGTAAAAATTAGAAAATAAATTTTTGTAGAGTCTTCTAGCATACTGTTATTAGTAAATGATGAGGTTCATTTTGACTATATATATTAAACAAAAACATAATTTGCAGAAAAAATTTAAAAAAAAAATATTCGTTATATTGTTTAATCGCTAGAAGTGACAGATATTATGATATTTCATTCAATTAGTTCTACATTTAATGTCAAATTTTTGTAACAAATAAGTTAACCAATTTAACATTAAAAAAAAAATTACAATGTGATACTTAAAACACCCCAAAAACTCAGGTTCCGTTCAAATGCCATCAAAATAAACCTTAGACTTTTTCCAGTTTTAATTTGAATATATTTGTATTGCAGAATTTGTATTATTTTTATGATTATTGTATATAAAATGATAAGATACATGCAAAATACAAAACTTTAAAGCGTTAAAACTTTAACTTTTTCTTTAAAAAAGATCTTAAGATTTATTTCAATGTCATTTGAACGGGATCTAAGTTTTTGGAGTGTTTTAAGTATTGTATTTTTACGTTAAATAGGTTTAACTTATTTGTTACAGAAATTTATCATTAAATGTAGAACTAAATGAATATCTTAATATCTGTCCCTTCTCGAGCTTAAAGAATATAGGAATTTTTTTTTTTTTAAATTTGTTCTGCGAATTATGTTTTTGTTTAATATGTCCAGTTTTTTAATAACTACTGCATTAAGACTAATACATTTCAAAATTAACAGAGGTTACCATAACCAGGGTTCGATTTATGCGGCATCGCATCACAATTTGTGATGTAATTTACCAATGATTAATCCAAATTTAATAATCTCTAAACATTGAACAATTTAAATTTTTACATCATCTTAAAACAATACAAATAGTTCAATATTTGTTTCCAGCTAATATTCGATACTGAATAAAAACTTCAATAAATAAAATAAAATAAAAATAAATCACAAAGTTAACAGCTATTTAATTGAACCACGCACTCATTTGTATGTAACTGATATTCATGTTTTAAAACCAATATGGGTAAAATATATTTAAATTTTTTGTTTAAAATCTGACATCATTTTCACATGCTTTCTCTACTCACTCATATTAATACTCTTTGTATTACTTACAAATGTTTGAAAATGCCATTTTTATTTCTACTATGATGCCATATTTAGCTTAATTTTTTAATTCTAAAAAAAAAAAAAAAAAAAAAAATTCATTTTCGCATGAAAATCTTTCAACTGAAAATTAATTGCTGTAGACAAAAATTTAGCACGGCTTTTGAATTTTTGCAACAATAAGTGATGTTAAATTTTATAGGAAAATGTCCATTTATTCTCAATGAAAATAGCGAAATTTGTAATTATTAAGAAAAATATTTGAATGCAAATAAAACATAGCCTGCGTTACTTTCTGGGTTAAAATCCAACCGTATGTAAAGAAATTTTATCTTCTGTTTTGACGCTGACATCAGGCAAACATTTTCACACTTTAAATTTACAATATTATTAGAATTGGGAAAGAATAAAAAATTCATTGCATCAGGGACAATGGGAGGAAAAAGTAAAAAATCTCCATAGGCTTTTCTATGTTAAACTAACATTGAGAAGTGACACTGGAATTAAATAAATATTGTGTGCTGCAGCACAATACTTATAAATACATATATATGTTGATTTTTTTTTTAAATACAGAAATTCTATAACAATGTACCTAATTTAAAACATGTTTGCAATTGGAATTTTGGAGATTATTGCAATATAGAGAACGGATTGGCATTTTGGCCAATTTTGATAAGTACCATTCACTCAAAAACTGAAAAAAATACATTTTAATGTTTACAAGTCAATAATAATAGCATAATCAGAAATAAAGTAAAAATCAGTTATCTGAATTTGGGCAAGTAGGGGGATGAGAGCATTTCAGTTTTAATTAAGTATTAGGAAATCAGAAAAGAATAAAATGTAAGCATAATATAATGTAGGTTAGGAGCAAGGCGAAAAACTGGACCACTTCTACATCTCAATGGTTATTACCCTGTAATTCCTGCCAATTGGCGACCTCCATATATACTGCAATTGACCAAAGTTTTATGCTAATGTTAATACTTTAAGACATATTGGCAGTTTAAACAAATTAAAACACACTGTACACATCAGCGTGATATAAGCCTAAACTATTAGAAATTTATGAAATAATAATACATTATAAAAAAATGTAGATGTTTTCAATGAAAATGAACTTTCTAAAGGTGAGCAATTTGTTTTTAAAAGAGCCATATTCTGTTCACAAAGTTTATCAGTTTTTTCTGTTTTAATTTTAATGTTTACCAGAGAATGAAAAAATATATAAATATAAAAGATGAATTTCCAATCTGTCAATTTGACTATTAAACAAATTCCTTTAATGATCAACTGAATATCGTAAAAAGATAAAAATTTACTAATGGTATAAATAAAATACCATTTTAAGTTCAATATATTCCACAAAACAAATTGAAAAATACATATACAAATGCATAACGATTGCAAAAAATTTAATTTACAAAGGTGAAGTTAAAAGTGATGAAAGGGAAACCAAGAATTAAAATGAAAAAAAATTACAATACAGAGATAAAATGAATTTATTGCATTGTACATATCAGTAAACATAACATCAAATGAAAAGAAAATCCCATAACTATCTTTTACGCTTTATGAATTAATACATAATCAGTAAATTTGATTAAAATACAGGCTCAGTTAAACTTAAAGAATGAAAACTGTCATATGAATTTGCACATAAAAATAAAATAAAAATTTATTCTAGGATATTTTAACAAAAAATTACCGATGAGTCATAAATTTGAAATCTAATTTTAAATTATGAATACTGAGAGTGGTACTTACATTTTCCTGAATGGTTAATTTGGACAGCAGGTACTTTGAAAATAATTTAATAAAAACAATTGCTTTCCTCATTAATTATAATGGACGTTTCAAAAAATAACATAAGAATAAGAATGAATCCCTCTATTATAAGAATAATGCATTCATATTCATACTGTTTTTGTACTAATAATTTATAAACATTTAACAGATTATTTATGGAATGTTTACAATAACAGAAAGAACTGCAGTTGTATCTGCCCATCTGCAAGGAATGTCCTATGAATAGTTTAGAGAAGATTTTGTACGGTAATTCAAGAACCATGTCATAGCAGGCATGCAATTCATGATCTTGTGAATAAATTACAAAGAAGTAGAAATGTTGCAGAGGGAATGTTTTGATAAACCATCAATGACACAAGACAGCAAGAATACAGCCTATTCACAAGATTTCAAATTGCTTGCCTATCTTGAATTAACATACAAAATCTTTTCTGACTTTCCTTGAATCTTTATAGAACATTCTTTGCAGATGGGCAGATTTTTTTTTTTTTTTTTGTAATTCTTTCTATTATTGTAATCATTTCTTAAAAAACCTGGAAAACAAAAAAAATCATTAGTACAAAATTTAAATTTTGTACTTACAAAATCAAATTTTTTATTTCAAAATTCCATAATATAATTTACCTAATTTAAATATAAATACATTTCAAAGTAAAATGCTAATGTGAATAGTTTAAGAAATATCAGATGAACAAAGTGAAACATCCTATATTAACATATTAAAAAAAAAAAAAAAAAAAAAAAAAAAAAAAATCTGCAAACTTACTAAATAAGTTCTTTTTTATTTATTCATTAACATTTAACATTCTTTCTGGAAAATTCACATCTGTAGCTGTTCATACATGTGGTTAAATTCAAAGGCTTCATTTTCTTAACTATTTTAGGGGGTATAATTAATTATTACTGGTTTTCAAATGTATTTTTTATGATAAAGCTTTACAAAATGTAATTAATTTTCCTGGCAAATTTTTACAATGTAACTTCAAAATATAAGACTGGAAAAATTTAAAGGTTCCCATTGCCTCTTTTGGATATTCTATATTTATAACGAAGTACAATCCTATTAATGTAGCAATCCCTTCAATAAAACCATTACATTCAATTAAGTTTTTTTTTTTTCAGCAACAACGTATACTTCTGAAGTAGAAAATGGGTCACCTACTATGCATAGGTGAGGTGTTATATGTGTATCTGATAAGTCTTGCATGCTAGTTTCTGAAGGAAACTCCTTATAAAGAAAATCCGAGTTTTCCCCAAAAATTTCTGGAATCAATAATATAGTACGAATTACTTTATTTTTAATATTTTCAGAAATGGGCACATTTATTAAACTTTCACCTTTTCTTTTCTTCTTGGCATATGCTTCTACAGCAGAACTACATGCCTGTAACGAAGTAAACATCACTTTCTCCAAATCTATGTTATAGAGAACATTAAAATCATACTGAATTCCAAAAACAGTGAATAGGGCTGGAAACATATGTTTTAAATCACCCATAAGGGTGTTTGAATTAATGGCACTTCTACGCTCTTTATAGGTAATTTTCAATCCTTCTTGAATGATTTTAACACATCTACTGCCAGGCATTTTCCTCATCTCAAATAACATTTTCTCTTTCACTTCTAGGTTGGCTACCGAATCTTCTGTAGGCTGATGAGGAAATGTTTTTTGTACTTTAGGAGAAAATTTTAAAGTTGAATCCTTCTTGTTAAAAAGTTTTCTCTTGTGACTGAAGATGCTTCTTTTCCTAGCCTCATTTTTTACTCTGTCGTATAGTTTTTGCGCCCATCCTTCATAGCCTTCTCCTATGTTACTCTTCAAATTAGGATACATTTTAATAAGTTCCCTAGCAACAATATCTCGCTGAGAAGGAGATGGATTAGAAGTATATTTTAAAATTTCTTCAGCCATAATTTTCAAAAGCTCACTCTTGCTTGACCAAGACAGACTTTCAGAGACAGCTTCCTTTTTCAAAGATTCAGAAAACATCGAAGTGGGAATTGAAAAGTCTGCAGGCCATGGAGCAAAAAATTTTAAACCTAGAAAAATAAATATGATTTAAGTAACAAAAAATATTAAATGGCAATTTAACTGATAAAGCACACTTAGTTATTTTTTTAATACCAGGGAATGAGGAGAATAGCATTCTCATAGTAACTGAAAACAAGGGCTGCAGAGTCAGAGGGAAAAATGGCCGGCTCTGGAAATTTTAATGACTTCTAACTTTGGGCTGGCTAATATACTTATACTAGTGTTGCCTGTTGGTTAAAAATACGATGGAACGCAAGAAAAATAAAGCAAAAATGTTCACCATTCCGGCATTACTGCTGTTCTTGGGGCTTGGCTTCAAAAGGAAAAAGAGAAAAAAATATTTTGTCCGTTTTATTAATTTTAAAATTTCGTTTCCCGTAAACCCGAAAAATCCAACTATCAAAATCTAAAGATGAAACAAAACGGAAAGTTTACTATTTTGGATACGCAGACTCTGAAGAGAAGAGGCAAGGTTGCTACAATGTTGTTGTTATTTCGAGTTCTTTAGACACGAAAAAGTTCGATGGAAAGGACGAAAAATAAAGATGAAAATTTTATTATTTTGGAAATAATTCCGGTTCTGTGGATTCGAAAGAAAAAGCAAAAATTTTAAATTTTCCACATTAATTTTACAATTTCGGCTTTGGCAACCTGAAAAATAGCAAAATCACTATTTTATCGTTATTTTGAGTACTGCCTATTCAGAAAAATATTACAATTTCACATTATTTTGTGTCATGCACACATGGAATTAAAGGGGGGGAGAGGGGGATTCACAATTTTGGCGTTTCTTTTGCTCCTACAGACCTGAAGAATCTGAGAAGAAAAGAGGGAAAAAAGTTTCTATTACAATGCTTTTTCGGATTCCTCAACTTCCAGAAATAGCAGAAATTTACAATTTTCGCATTACCTCCGGTTAGAGATCTGCATGGGCCAAAATTTTCCAGCCTGCACCTTTAACAATTCAGCTTTGCCGCTCATATTGTTGCAGTTCACGCCCTAGCCTGTGCAAAAATCGGTGAAAACAAGCCTGTCACATGTCAAAATCAATGATATCCAGCACGGTCAGACTCAATTTCTAAAAAAAATATCTGACTTTCATAAGATGCAATTAAGCTTCTTAAGAATTACGTATTTATGGGAAAATTTTACCGTATGTTTCAGATTACGGTAAGTTCACAAGCGATAGAATACAAAATAGCAACATTAATGATTACTTAGACTCTTAGGCTATTGCATTCAAATGAAGACTGATCGAAAAAAAAAAAAATAATGAAGTTTGAAATAAAAGGAAAAAGATGGTTAAAACATCATAAATTTTGAAGTCATATAATTTTTAAAAAAATATATTTATCTGTAATTTATTATAGTACATTTTTAAAGATTCTGTTAACCCTTTCTGACGCAGAGTAATTCTTTTTGTAAAATGAGGAAATGATGGACTGACACCAGAATTTAAAAACTAATTTATTAGAAAATAAAAATTTGCCTATTTTCCCCCTAATTCACAAAAAGAAAATTTTAATTAAATATTCTTGGTGCCAGTACTCTTAAAATTAAAAGTGTCTTTTTTTTTGTGGACACAGCCTGCTAAAGCTTTAACTGAAATTTGTTATAGCTATTACTATTTTTACAAAACATTGCGTCCAACAAAAATAATCAACTTATTGATTAATATAACTATTTTTAGACTTAATATAAATTAGAAACTAAAAATATTACATTTAGCATGAAAACTTAATAAAACAATGTTCTAAATGAGTTTTTTATTTTTTTTCACTATTGAAGATCAACTAATTGAAAACAGACACAATTTGCTGTTTACACTCACAAAAACAAATTATGGAATTAATTATTAAGTTTCCAGGAAATTTTTATGTTTTAAACAACAAAATTATGTACAAAATACTTTGTTTTTATTGAAAATTTTGAACATAAATCTAAGCTTGTGTTCTTTTTCATTCTCTAACCTGTTGTGTAGTTTAAACCAAAGAAAACCAAAACTAGAAAAGATTCTAATGAAGCTGTAAATAACTTCTCAAAATTAAACAATTTATCTTTCAATAGCTGTTTTAAGCAAATATTGTTCCACATAATTATTGATTCTACATTTAAAAAATAAGCCTCAAATGTAAAGCTTGGATTTACATTTACTTAGCCGATTTTTCCCATTGATCCACTACAGAATTTTGCAACTTTTTAGCTGCGACCGAAAGGTGAATTTCGTTATATTTATCTTCTACCGAGTGACAAACTTTGTTGCTTTTTTTGCAACCAACTGTCAAAAGTTGTGGATTTTTCCATGACTGATTTATGAATATCCGATTTTTTTTCGACATTCAACTGACAAATTTCGCATTTTTTTTCTTCATGGCCGATTGGGCAATTTTGTGAAATTATTCCTTATACCAGTAGGCAAATTTTGCAGCAGCTTCTTGCAACTGATTGGAGAAAATAGTGCATTTTTTCCACTACTGATCGACAAATTCCGCAATATTTTCTTTTTTCTGATTGGCATCTTTTTTTGCTTTTTCTTGCGAATGATTGGTAAAAAGCATGCTTTTTTCCTGTGGCCGATCGACTAATTTCACGTTTTACCCGCAACAGACTGAATTTCACAATACTTTTTTTCTTTTGATTGGAAAACTTTGTTGCTTTTTTGCAACCAATTGGCCAAATCTCTGGTTTTTTCCAAGAATGATCAACGAATTTCAAATTTTTTTTCCAAACGATCCAGTAGTGAATTTTGCTTTTCTTTCACCTGTGACCGATTTTAAAATTTTGCTAATATTATGCCTATTTCTTGCCAATAAGGCAAACTTTTGCGGCTTTTTCTTGAGACCGATTGGAGAAAATCAGGGTTTTTTTTTTCTGCTACGGATCAATGAATATCGCAGTTTCTTTTGATGATCCACTGACAAATTTCGCGATTTTTTTCCTTGTACCGTAGGTAAATGGAGGTTTTTTCTTGTGACCAATTAGAGAAAATCATGGGGGTTTTCGTAGTTTCTTCCGGCAATTCCCTGACGAATTTCACATTTATTTTTATCTGTGACTGATTGGTAAAAATCGTGAATTTTTTCCCCACGACAGTTCATCAAATTTTGTATGCTTTTCCACAACAGGCTGAAGAATTTCATGATTTGTTCTTCATGATTGATTGATGAATTGAAAGAGATTTTTCTCGCGACTAATTGAGGAATTTTCGCAATATTTTTAAATGAATGATTAAAGAATTTTGTGATTTTTTCCCCCGGCCATTGAGTGGCGAATTTTGCAATTTTTCCTTCAACTGAATGGTGAGTTTTTTTGAAAATGAGAATCTTAAATGTTCTGAAGAAGTCTGTTCCGAGACGTACATCACACTTATAAGGGTTGTTCTCTACAATACTTGCAAATTTGGCCAGCAGTCTGACTTGAATGATGCATATGTAAATTTTCATAAAAATTAGATAAATGGTAAGAAATCAGACAATTATTGAAGATTTTAATAGCAACAGAAATTGTTTTAAAAGTTTGACTTAACAAAAAAAATAAAATAAAAATTTGTGGAAAAAATAAAATAAAAAATGTGAGGGAATGACAAGTGAGGGAATGACGAAATAAGACATTTTTACTAGTTGTAGGGGAAAAATGCAAAATTATGAAGAAATCCAAACTGTTTCCTTTAAGAGAAACACTTAATATATAATGTATGATAAAATTAAAATTTTTGATATTTACAAAAAAATGAATATTCTGTGTGAGGGAATGACTGCTAATAAAAACGCTTCCGGATATACTGACTAAAAAAAAATTCTGTAAAATTAACAAAATCTTACACCACCAATTTATGTTGCTGGACTGACAAGTGCTCAAAATAGCTTCTTCTCTGTGAAGGATGCTAGACTGCTACTGCTCATTAGTGGTAGATATTTGAGATAATAGCAATGTGTGAGGGAATGGTGGTCTAACGTGGGGAAACATATAATTGATTGAGTAGACTATATAATAATAGTAAAAATTAATATTTTTATTATTTTTTGTAATGTATCAAATAAGAACTTTATTTTGCTTAGGGTATTTTTAATTATTTTTATTTCTGGATGGAAAGAAATAGGCAATAAAATATGGTAGTACAGGTGGGGGAAAGGTGAGGGAATGATGTTTGCATGATATATATTATATTTTTAAATACTAAATTTATTTATTTTTAAATTTTACTTTCTGCCCCTAATAAACTATGTTTAGATCTTCTAATAAAAATAAAAATAAAAATGTAATAAAATTAAGAGCATTTATATGGCTGGGAAGCACTTTTTGCACTATTGCAGAGAATAACCCATAAGCATATTCTGCTTTGGGGCTTTTGATGATATAAATTGATTTCAATGAAACTCGGTAACATTGTTGTCATTATCCACTAGTTCCATATTGATCTTCATGGCATTTAATGGAAAAATTTGAAAATTATTCGGATTTTAATTTTTTTTTTAACATTGGAGTCAATACGGGCTAGTATTGCTATATCTCTAAAACTTAACATTTTATTATGAAAATTAATGAACATTTTGTGCATGTGCAGTACTATACATGCTCAAAGTTTTATAAAATTAGTTCGAATGAAACAGAAAATATACAAAAAATTGCATTTTAACATTAAATTGCTCTGGAAAAAATGGACACCATATCTCTTATGTACATAAAAAATAAAATGAGAAAATATTTTCTAAATATTATTTAATTTTTTTTTAAATATTTAACCCGTTGGTAATCTGTTCAGTAGGGAAAGTCATGTGTTGGCCACATCAGTTTATTTTTTTACATTTTTATAATTTCTCCATACTTTTATGTTTTAATCGAATTGAAATATAAAATATATTGTTAAAAGACTAATATGTAAGGAAATAAATTAGTTTTGTTAAATTTTATACAAAAATTGCAAAAACATGCCAAAATGGGCGGTGCATACACATGTATTATGCAACTCAAGTTATGCCAACTGCATCGGTTAACTACTATTGTCCTTTAGGACTCATCAAAAATTATTTTCTCTGCTTTGAGGGAGCTCATTATCCTCTCCGGCAGATCTGGTTATGGTTAATTACATCCATACCAGGAAAACTGTTACTCTGACCATCTGAAGGTTTCTGGCAGCTCAGTATTGTTAGCGGCTATTCCGTACTGATGAGTCCTAAATAAGGACGAAACTAGTTTACGGATGCAGTTGAAAATACTCGAGTTGTATTATACATAAATAAGCATCAATATTAAACTATTTTATAAAATCTTATATTTAATCTTTAAAAGATATGAATTAATATTGATATTTTATGTAAAGTACAACCAGAAGTTTGGTAATTTTAACATTTATGCATAAAGAATGTGTCCAACCAGAAGTTTGGTAATTTTAACATTTATGCATAAAGAATGTGTCAATGTGTTACTATCATTTAATATTATTACTAATATTATTTCTGCTACAAGGCGTCATTTCACAAATTAAAAAAAAAGACCGGCCCTGTATTCTACTACTTAGATTATATACTAGGTTATTGCATTTAATAAAAAAAAATTACCTTTTTCTGGAGAAAATGATATAAGTTTGTTAGGTTCTACAATTTCCAAAGATGAATCAGATCCATTAAGTAGTAGTGTTTCTGAAGACTTCTTTATAGAATCAATAGAGTCATTGGCTGATACTTCCCAAGGTTTCTAAAAATAAAAAATCAATAACTTAAAAAGTATAAGAAAATACTATTTAGAACAGCATAATTATTAAAGAATTTTTTAAAAACATAAAATAGCTTATATGGAAACATATTAGGGCTGTTTTGCATTCCAAATTTGCTACATTTAAATACAATTTCAAAAGTAATTACAGATATCGATTGTAAACAAATAAAGGAGTCTTAATACTTTCCAACAAAGCTGAAAAGTGTTTATGACTTCGGTTTGTCTGGCCTAACTCTGTCCGTACTCTAACTCTCGTAAATATACTTGGATTGTCTGAAATTTTTGGATGTTATTGAAGTTTACCATAGCACATTCCCTAGTTCAAATGAAGTTTGTAGCATGTTTAGTTCATTTACAGGGACAGACAAAAGCATTCCGTTACATTACGGCCAATGAGAAAAAATCATTTCAAATGATTTTTAATGATGTTACGCTCATCCAAACATAACAAAATTGATATGCATTTATGAAATGCACTAAAATAGGCATTCTGTAGAATATGTGGTGCAAAGAATAGTTATTATTCATTTACAGGGCCACACAAAATAATTCCATTAGATAATGATATAGGGGAGGGGGGGGAATTGTTTGCGGCGTATTTTAATTATGTTAAACTATTCCATATATAATGGAACTCATATAAGCTGTATAAGTATAATATAAAAATAAGTGATGGGTTAATGAATTTGTGAGTGGAAAGAAGTCATTAAATTTTTTTGTGTAATTAGATTTAAGAATAAAAATGTAACTGAATTAAATTATTGAGAATTTAATTTCAATTAAAGCTTATTAAAAAAAGCTAATATATGCAAAAATGCGTATTAAAAATTTCAAATATTCGGTTGCCGAATACCGAAGCTTCGGTATACACTTCGACCGAAGCTTCGGTATTCGGCAAAATTGCTGCTTCGGTCAATCCCTAGTCTGGACAGACCCCTGATTTTTATTAAGGATCTTATTTCTTAGGACAAAAATAAACTAATTTTAAGAATGGTTTTTAAGAAAATATATTTTAAGAACTAATTCTCTATATTAAACTACATCAACCATAATTTACCTATGACATTCAACAAAGCCAAATACAGCAGTTAATATAATAGTCAACAGAAATTAATAAGAAATATACTTACATAAGTGGGAAATACACGAATAAAAAAAAAAATCTAATGGATGTTTTCAAATACATTACTATTTAGAATATTATATTTTCAGATAACATATTAAACATCCTAAACGAACATTTTTTTCACCAGGAGGGGCGAGGCAAGCCCCATAATTCCCCAGTTCAAGATAAAGTAGGAAACAGATTCAAAAATAAATCTATAAAAACACCTAGGAATGAAACTTAAAAACAAGCACTTTCTAACGAGTGATAAAAAAAATCAAGTAAAGAAACTGTAATTAACTGTTCCAGATTTAAAATACTATTAATTAATTGGTCAGACAAAAAACTATGATTATGCACTTCAATCACACATAACACAAACTCAAAAGAGAAGAGTTAAAAATTTTATCACTGATATAAAAACCAGGTGCATTTGACATATTTGTCATGTCAGGGTCACCAAAATTGACACAGTTATCGCCAAAATTTGATGATTATTTTGCTTTTCGTAAAATGAATAAATTGGTGCCCTGTGGTAATGTAAATACATCTACAGAGTTTCCCCTTGATTTAAAAAAGGGCAGGGCACTTTTTTATTCTTAAGGGCATGTTTTTGATTCTTAAGACCACTTTTTTGATTTTTAAAGTCACTTTTAATATTTAAAACTTAGATATCTCTTTTCAAAACAACATTGAGTCACATTTTACTATGTAAGTAAATATTTTAATGCAAAAAAGGAGAAAAGGCACCTTTTTTTAAAGGAGAGGCAAGGAGGGTGTTAATTCTTTGGATAAGGGACCAAAAGGGAGCTATTTTGTAAACCAAAGGGCAGGCGGGGCGCAGCACCCTCCTGAAATTGCCTGGGTGAAACTCTGCATCTAAGCCTTAATTTATTAGTAATCTGAGATGAATTACAGGATAAATAAGCCTTGGTATTATTCACACTTTAAAATTTTATATATATTTTTTTCTTTTGTAATTACTTAAAGGGAGCTAATAATGTAATAGAAGTACTATAATGAACCAAATTTATACCTCTTCATCTTCAGCCAAAAGATAAACCACAGAACCAGCAGGCAGAGCTTCAAATATTTCTTCATCATCTACTTCAGTGCCATCTTCTAGAAATGCCTTCAAATTTTGGCATTGAATTCCTAATTTTGTGCCACCTTTGTTTATCATATCATCGAGATCAAAACACACAACAGCTTTTTTGTTTGAGGATGTCCATATTTTGATAAATTTTTTTTCCATAGTTTCTGAAAATAAGTTTTGTTTACTAAGAAAATTCACAGAATCAAGAAGTGACACTCATAATTTTAAAGTTTTAGATACTAATTAAACACAATAGATGTTTTAAGCTAATTTTTTTTTCTTGCATATGTAGTAAATAAAGCGATAAAGGAAAAGGATAAAGAAATTTGCAGTCTTGAATACATATCGCACCCAGGCAAAAAGAGTACGCAACTCAAAAAATGTAATTGTTGAAGGGAAACCAAAAATGAAAGACAGCAAAATGCAAAGATCAATGCATTGTTTTTTCTGTTGGTAAAGGAGTGCCTAAAGCTTATTTCTTATGCCTAACTTAAAACTGCTTTTTCTTTTAGCTATGTCACTTTTCTTCCCAGTGTGCAATATGTACGTATCCATGTTTTTGTCCTTGTCTCAGAATTTTACAATCTTGGATACTAATTGTTTTCACACAACTGATGCTTCAAGCTGAGCAAATGAATTTTTTTTCCTTGCATGTCTAATAAATAAAGTGATAAAGGAAAAGGATCAAGAAGTTCGCAATGTTGAATACATATGTACTGATCCATGCTTTCAAGCTGCAAAGATCCAAAATGTTCATGTAGCTCGGAATAACATTTTTTCAAAACAAACCACAATATCTCCTCTACAAATAGAATGCACAGAATTTCTCCAAATATTATGGTGCCATTGGAAACATTAATTGGTAGAAATTGCTTTGCCTCATACTGTGTACCCTTAACTACAGCTGTTGATACCTGCATAATACAGTTAACTTCATTTAGCTTATCAAGAATAGCATCCTTTATTTTACTATCAATAATATGAAAATTCAACTGGGTACTGCCGGAAACTGAAATATCTGCTTTTAAAAATCCTTTTGAAGTTGAGCTGCTGTAATAGGCTTGCAATAATTGATGCCTGCGAGCTAAAGTTAAAGGTGGGTTTCTAAATTGTTTTACATGTCGCACTACTTGCTTGAAGTAGGAATGCTTTGCCTCAAATCGAAAGCAATAATACCTGATTAATGGCCCAAAATTTAAAATATGCTGTGGATAATGGAGGATGAAATGTTGTTTCGGCTTTATGTTTTTGGTAGGAAACAATTCTTTGAAACGATTGAGATGATCAGTTAATTCAGATTGTAACAAGCTTACAAAGCCTAACTTAAAGGAAGGGGCAAAAATTAACTGAACTATATACTTTAAATGCATCAAAAATTCCCAGTATGGATTATTCTCTGGAACTCTAAAGCCAATTAAAAAAGGCAACATTCTGAGGAGACACCAATTTTCTGCAGCTGTACCAATTATTCCATCTTTTAAGGACTGTTCCACTGGCTTGTTTACAATATCGGTGCTTCCATAAGGAAAATGGTGTATTCTTTGATTAAGAAATTTTAAGGTGAAATGCTTTTCTGAAATTAATTTATTTAGAACAATCTCAACTTCATATGGAACCACACCCTCTAACACATCATGCATGGCATCAGGTGGCAGACCTGTCAGCACATGAAAATTAGGAATGTCCATCAAAGGTGACTTGTGCTTAATGCCCCATTCATGAAATAAATCGTGTCTTCTTTGGCTTGCAAGACAGTTTTCTCATAATTATCAATAGTCCTCATAGGAAATTTTGATGGATTAAATTCTTCTTGGATGTTATTTCTGTCAATTAAACAAGTTCTGCATACGTGTTTCACATATGGCGAAAAACTCTCTGTGAAGCCACCGAGAAAATTGCTTCCCAGGTTATCTCCGCAAAAAAAGGCAACACCACCTTTAAATAAACCTATGCCAGGAACAGAAACCCCTTCACATGATAGAGTATTTAAATCACGTATAAGAGGCTGTAGAATTTTGTGCAGTCCAAATTCTTTAATGTCTGCAGCACGACATAAAATACTGAGCTGTGTAACATGAAGCGATGATCTCGACTCTGGCTCTATATTGGCCAATATGTAATAGAAGGCGGCCATTTTATGAATTTTCCTGTGAGATCCAATTGGATTTGCAATTTCAAATTCATCAAAATAAAATATCAGAGCTAAACGGGGGTGTGCATCAGAAGAAGGGTTAAGTAAGGAGTTGTTTTGAAAGTACATGCCATCAGTAAGATCTCTGTAGTAACCAGGCACATGCGAGTACGAATAAAATACATGTTCCAAAATATCCTTATGTTGTAGAAGTCTTTCTAAGTTTTCAAGTAAAGGCACATATTGAAAACTGCATTTTTGGCGTTTTGCATTTCTTCCTAAAAATACTTCTTTCGAATCAATATACCCAAATCTGGTTTTAAAATACAGTAATCTCTTATAAGCAGATTTAAAATCAATTAAAAAATCTTCACTGTGCGCTCCAAAGAAATGTGTCAGGTCATTTTTAAATTCCGAAGATATTTCAAAATTATGCTTACTAAAAATTTCATATAGTTTAAAGGAAAAGAAATCTAATTCTAAATTATGAATACTGAAAGTAGTATCCACAACTTCCTGAATGGCAGATTCGGAAAGCATGTACTTCGAAAATAATTTTAATAAAAATAGTCCAAACTTTTCTTTAATGCTTTTTGCATTAACTATACTAAGATCAGAAATAGGTTCAGGAAGATTAGTACTGTGATTTTTATCATCTGAAAGAGGATCTTGTGCTAAAATTGGCTTTGTTGGTAATACAGAATTTTTATGCATTCTTGAGAAATGCGACGTAAATGAAGAATACACAGAGTAATATTTGCTACAATTATTCACAGGGCATTTTATTCTTTGGTGGTGAATAAAATGAATACGAAAATAAATAACTAACTTTGAATAGTTTTCAGCGTGATGATCACAGTGCGAGCATTTTAAAATTAATGCTGGTATAGTTTTTGTAACATTACTTCTATGATATTTTTTAATGTGCCATTTGTAAGATCTGGTAGTTTTGAAAGTTCTTTTACAATTCTGAACATCGCAGTTCAGTATAAAACGCGGTTCATTTTCATGGATTAATTCGATATGCAAAATCAATTTAGTTTTGTTTATAAATTTTTTACCGCAAAAACTGCAAGACAATGTCATTTTAGCAAAATCAAATAACTATATTTAAAGAAATAGAATGGATGATTTTAATATAATCATGATAAATTTGCACAGTATAGTAATAAGAATAAGAAATGTAGAGGTACACCGGTACACTTACCGATTAAAACTAATTTTCATTCCGTAAGTAATGGCGAATTCCTTTGCTTTTCTTTCCCGCTTCCACCGCTTCCCGGTATCGTGCGTGTGCTTGCCAGACGCCAGAGATAGGATGACATCATTTGCGCATGCGTCAACGTAATTCAGCTCCTTGAATTTGAAAATAAAGAAAAAGTTTCGCAACTGTTCGGAAACATGATTTTTAACAAGAGGTTTCTGGGATTTTCGGAAAGGTTTCAGTTTAATCAAAAAAGGTTTTGGAAATTTTTTACAGTGAAGAAATGATGCTATAAATCAAAATATTTTTAAAACGTCATATAATTTTTTCTAATTTTTACACGCGAAATACAAAAGATGTTTTGGGCGATTAAAAAATGCTATTGAGAGATAATCTCAAATCAAAGTTTTTATGTCTTTTTTCATTTAAATAAAAAAAACAAACAGATTTCTTTTCCTGTCTGATTAAATTTAAATATGTTTTATTGCGATTCAATATTACAGCGTGCGTATTTGTTTTTATTTGCTCCATGTGTTCTAAGCCGGTTGTCTACGTAAACATCCACCAGTGAATGTGGTGCACACCAAATTTCTTTGACGTATGCAGATAAATGGTGCTTTTTTATCAGTTTTTTTTATATAATTTTTAAATGGTTAGGAACTTAATAAATATATACAAATATATGCTCAAAAAGTAATAAATATATGCTCAATGATATCCAAATATGTAGTTTTTCATAGAAGCAATATTTTAGACTTTCTTTGGAAATATAACCAGGTTAGCCTGAACCTAAAACAATTAGAATCACCTCAACCCAAATCTGAACGGCAATGAAAAAAAGGTAGTTCCTACCCAAATTGAAACGAAATTTATATTTCAAATGAACCCGATTCATGACTGGAACCTGATAAATAATCATCCTTAATGGAATAAAAATAGTCCATATTCTAAGACAATTATGGAGAAATAGTCTGCTAATATTCTAAAATATCATCTTTATACTTTATGTTGAATGAATACATGTTCAAATATCTGTATCAACACAACCCGCGCTGGAAGATTGCATGAATCAAACTCGATGCAGGTCTATACCCTGTATATTAAAATTTAGGAAAATACATTGGTGTCCAAAATTAAGGACCAGTCACAAAATGCTAATTTTTAAGTAAGCGAATACTCAAAAGGAAATAATATAATTCAAATAATTACTATCCCTACAGCACAGCTAGTCCACATAGCATCTCATTCGTGTCACACATGGTCACGAGTGTCACAGTCACTACGATGAAACAAAAAATAGGAAATTTCACACGGCTCATTATGAGTCTGAAATGATCACTATATGTGACTCCACTGAGACATCAATGTGACTGCTGCTTTGTGCGAGTTACCAGGTGAATTTACAATGTAGTTACATTGTGACTCTCATTTTTAGACTCAATTTCAAAGTCATCATGAACGTTGCATTATGATAAGCCACCAAATAATATCACATTATAGTCACAGAGGTAACTTTTCACAAAAGAGCACAATGATGACTTCAGAGTAGTCTCACTGTCACCTGAAAGTAATCATGTGACTTTAATGTGACATTGTTTGGTAACTTATTACAATGCAGCGTTCACGATGACTTTGAAATTGAGTCTGCAGATGACAGTCACATGATAGTCACAATGTAACTACATTGTAAAGTCATCTTGTGACTCGTCACAAAGCAGCAGTCACATTGACGTCTCAGTGGAGTCACATATTAATCATTTGAGACTCATAATGAGATGCCTGGAATTTCCTATTTTTTGCTTCACCGTAGTGACTGTGACACTTGTGACCATGTGTGACATAAATGAGATGTTATATGGACTAGCTGTGCTGTAGAGATAATAATTATTCGAATTATATTATTTCCTTTTGAGTATTCGCGTACTTGGAAATAAGCATTTTGTGATTGGTCCTTAATTTTGGACACCACTGTAGAAACCTTTTAACTTCAAACAATACATAAGAAATGAAAAAAGACAAATAACAGAAGGATAAAAGTCAATAAAATGTAGAAATAAGCTATTTTATTAAGAACAGACTAACATATAAACTACATGTCGATGACAATAAAATATTACAAAAAATGGTATAAAATAAAATGTAAGAGGAAAAACATCTTAAAACAACATAAAAAATAATAACTGAAACATACCAACGTAAATAAAATACTAATAATTGAGAAAGCAAAACACAATAGTTTTCTGTGTATGTTTTAAGAAATTTTTCATTTAAATTACATAAAAACTGATGTAAGCAACATTTATATTTATATTTACAGAAGATTACATAACCAAAGCTCTGATTTTTTCTTTTAATAGCATTATGCATTTACGCCATCATTACAGGGATAATAACACATGATAGTCATGTGTCAAACTGGAAAAAAAAGAAACGTGTTTAGTCTTCTCTTTCTCTAAATAATAAAGATATTTTTTCTTATCTATAAATACCAGTTTTCAAGTCTTGAAAAGATAACGACTGAAGATCAAGTCTTCAAAAGATTATTGCATGCTTTGCAATTTTCTTCTCAAAATTTATTTTAAATATATGGAGTACATGATACATCAGTATTCAGGGTATGCATTACCCATGTACATATGATCACTGATCATTAGGTAAAAGCCTTTGGCGGTAAATTTTGTACTTAAATTAAAAAAAAACAACCATGAAACAGTAACATTGCGAATAATTTTAACACTAACCATTAGCAGGGATGAGAGCGCTCTGCCACAAATGACCGATTGCGACCACTAACTTTTAATAGTATTTCACGCCTTATTTAATGATAAAATTTCTGAGATTTAATAAAGCAAAGAATACAGTGGTGGGATTCAAATAAGATAACAACCGGTTCGCTGCCCGAATGACTTTTGATGCATAAATACGAAAGGAAAATGAAGCATCACACATAGTTTATGAAACACTTTCCAATATTATAAGAATGCTGCTAAAAAAACTTTGATCGGACTTTTGGTAGAGTGAAAAAAAAAATTCCTGAAATATGTTTCCTTATAAAAAGACTTAGTTTATTCAACAAATACTCGACAATTACGAAACCCTGGTCAAAAGTGTTATCGGGAAATGTATAAAAACAGTATAATACAATAACAAAATGTAAAGACAGTAGAAAAATAGCAGAAATGTAAGCTTAAGAATTGACCCATGTCCAAGGTTCTAAAGTTGCAATCAGTTAGATATTAAAAACATTAACTTTAGGAAGAGCTCAGATATTCTGAAATCCAGGGATGATTCAGAGTAAAAGAAAATTCTCAAAATTCACAGCAAATTTTCTAAAAGGTTACAACAAAGGAGAGAAACGGAAGATCCACTCTTAACAGTAACGAAGTTTTTTTCTGCGTCCCTTTGACGAAATTCGCGTTTTATGGCGATCCTTTGGCAAAATTTGCGTTTTTTTCGCAATCTTTTGACGAGATTTGCTTTTTTGCGATCTTTTGACGAGATTTTCGGGTTTTTCGCGATCTTTTGATAGAATTTGCTATTTTTCGCGATCTTTTGACAGAATTTACCGTTTTTCTGCGATCCTTTGTCGAAATTTGCGTTTTTTCGCGACCCTCTTACGAAATTCGCCCGCGATCCTTTGACGAAATTGGCGATTATTTGCGAACGATTGACGAAATTGATTTCGGCCACCATTTGTCGAAATTTGCGATATTTTTAAAGTCCGAATTTACGGACATTCGAAGTTTTTTTTCGGAAATGAATGCCTTAAATATTCGGAAAATTCGAAACAGAATCATCCCTGCTGAAATCTCCAATCTCGTGTGAATATCAACTCATTTATTACCGAGAATTCCAATTTTTATCCTTGCTCGGGTGATATATACATGTAATTTCTTCAAATTTAATCTCGATAAATCAGCTCTTTTTAGTAGTAAGTGCTTGATTTCCGGATTTTTTAATGCGTGTTTTATGTTAGGTTTTGACACCGATGTCGCAAATTTCAAGGAGATACTCGTCAATGTTGTCTTTTATAATTAGTCCCAAATGACTTTTTTGTAGTAACAATAATGCGCACGCGAAGAAGATATATCTGGAAATTTTGTATCAATAATAAAATTTAGCTCAGTTTTAAAACATGAAAAATATTTTTACAACCTTAACTCTTTAACGACGAGAAACCCGAAAAAATTACTACCTCTAAATCCTGACCTATGAAAGGAACATTTTGAAAAAATGGACTCGTCCTTTTACCGCATTTGAGTTTCCTATGGGAGAGGCGTGGTTGAAATGTCATCTTGATGTATGTTTACTCTCTTCCTTTCCCCACATACTTTTGCTTGTTGATCTGTTATTTGTTTGGAGTGATAATTCTAAACAGAATGAGGAAACGTTATTTATCCCTTTTCACCTGTAGTAAGAATTATTTACACTGTATTCTTACTCCATACATTTTATCGGAAATGCGTGTTTATAAATTAAAAGACTTGGAAGAAAGGCTACTGATATTGTTCTTTGACAAGCGCCTTTGAGCGGAAAGGTTTTTCCAGGATACTCCTCATACGGCAAATTATGTATGCATATAATAAAAATGGTAATAATCACAGAACAACAAACAATTTTATCAATGCCACAGAAAACCTCATATCCCTATAAAATTACAATTAGAAATTAAAATTCGGCATATATACTATATGTGCAAAAAAAGAAAAAAAAACAGAATAATTCTATTTGGTTGGTTTGTTGTGTTTATGACGCCCAATTATCAACACGAGGAATATAGGCCCAAAAAGGGGGGGGGCCTCCGTTTAGGTCTTTCTAAGGGAACCTAACCCGTATTAACCCATGGAAATTCACGGTTCGAAGAAAACTCCGAACGATTAGGTCGATGGGCGCGATTGGGTTTGAATCCAGCACCTCTCGTCTATCAGTTGCGAGAGCAGAAACTCTCGGCCACTGGTGGGGCAATTCTATTTGTATTAAACCTCATTATTTTCATTATAATGTAAATATTTCGGTACCTTCTATTAGAGTATGAGATTAAAAAATTGAAAAAGTTATTAATTTAGGACCAGGCTAATACTTAATTTAAGGATTTAAAATTCAGAAATTTTTAGAGCCCCCCCCCCCCCCACACACACACACACCTCTAAAGCTTTTACGGTACAATTTCAGAACAAATGCTTTTAACCCTTTATGTCCTAAATTATGAATTCATGAAAATGTCATCTTCTAAAGCATTTCTCGTGAATTTTTGAAACTACATCAGAAGATTGACACAATCCTTTAATAAATTTTAGAAGGATTTTGTCAATTACAATTAATTAAATTTGAATTTATAGGGATTTTGTACAATACTTATTACTCCACTCCAATCTTTAATTTAAAATACTTTTGTTAGCATTTTGTAGAGTTAGGAAATGTACAAATATAATGTCCTTACAATAGAAATATTTCCGAATTGAACCTCCCCTCCCCCCTACACACATACATACAATCTTTCAGTGTCAATAAACAGGGCCCGACTTAGGCTATGGGGGGGCCCCGGGCAAGAATCATTCTGCCGCCCCCCTCCCTTCTATCTATAGATTTTTTTGCCAATAATGTGGAAATAGGAAGTAGCTGGTACTAAATTTCATACATATTGTATTATATGCATAAATTTTGTACCCGGTACTGTTTACATCTGTATACAGAGTGTGACAAAAAGATGGTCACAACTTTAAGAAAAAATACTAGTAGGATAATAGTAGACAAAAATGATAGATTGGTTAATACGAGTATTTCTTTGCAAAATTTTACTTTTCTTATCTACGTACGTTATAAGATGTCTAAAAGAAAATGTCCCAAATTGGTCATAATTAATGGTTTTAACTTGCCACGTTACGAGAAAAACATTAATAAAGAATTTCTTTTGAAAACAATAGAATACTAAGTTGTCATGATAAAATATTAATTATTAGTTTTCTAATGATATAGTTTGTTTTTTGCTTGGGTGGCAGTGATGTAGTCGTAAAAAACCAGAGGGTATACACTAAAGTCAGGAATGTCATGCCTAGGGTATATGCTGTAGCTTAATTTGAGAAACAGAGGGCATACGGAGCTTCTTTAAAAAATCCAGAAGGTATACGGCGTATACCTTCCACTACATCCCTGATGGGTGGAGAGGGTACAGGAAGCAGATTGTTTGAAAATATATGAGTTTTGTTTGCTTTTGGCTAATTTAATCATTTGGCACCTTTTAATGAAATTCCTGAGTACTCTCATGGGGGGGCCCTTAAAAAGGAGGGGGCATGTGGCCCAGGCGCCAGAACAAAGGAGCGCCAAATGAAGATTATAGATTTGGAAAGGATAATTTTCTTCTGATGGTCTGATGGCTTCCATTATTATGAAACAGTCATTATAAATGAAGTGTTAGGTGAAGATGAAAGAGCAGCCGTAAAAAGTTAGAACTCTGATTTTTTGGTCAGAATGGGAAAAAAAATGGCCATAATTTTTTTTTCAAAAAAAATTATGGCCATTTTTTCCCCATCAGTCCATCAGAAGAAAATAACTCGGTGAAAGCGGAAACTCGGTTAGGCGGGACTCGGGTAATCGGGACTCTACTGAATACGTCATTTTAAAAATGATCTTTAGAATATTTTTGTTGATGTTCAGAGGGACCTCACTCTTGGATCCGCCACTGTAGATTACGTAGTTCAGTATTACATATTTTATGATTACATATTTTAAATTTTAAAATAAGTCGTCTATTATAAAATTATTAAAATTCTCTTTGTAAAGTGTACTTTGTGGAAGAGGAGGAACGGGGGCGCCAAAATCCATGTTTGCCCTGGGTGCAAAAAAGGCTAGTTTCGGCCCTGATTCGCTTCATAGATATTTGAATAATAATGTTTGCAAATTTCATTATTATTATTTTTAAATAAAAAATAAGTTATCTTTTTGTTAGAATATTTCACGCTTTTGAGAAAGGGGGAAAAATCTCCAATTAAAAGGCATTTCGCACCCGAATTTAAGTTGTTGATAACTTTTATTTTGCCTGTTATGATTTTTCCTGAAATACTTTAAAAATAAACAAATAATATACTCAAATATGAAACAAGGTTATTTTTATTTTTATAATTTTATTAATACATAAAGTCTTGAAACAGCTGTATGATAAAACTGATTTCAACTGTTTATACTTTTTATTACATTGCCACAATTTTCTGCACAGCAAAAAAGACAATCGGAGTTTTAACATCTTATATGGTTTTTCATGTCACTGTAACACAGGAGTGTCTGATCTAACTTTATCAGATTTTTCGCACTCTTGAGGAGTTAATTTTTCAGTTTATCTTATTATTACTGTATCACTGAATTATCCAACAAACAGTGATGGAACAGTGTAGCAGCAGATAATCAATTGGCACCGCAAAATTTTATTAGTATTACTCATTTAACTTCAGGACAGAATTTCTGCGATTTTTGAAGGCGAAGAATACTATAAAAATTTAGTGATGACAATCGCGCAACTGCTGCGCCAAAATATCAGAAGGTTTTATTTAGACGAAAAGCTAGATTTTTTTTTAGATAAAAAATAATTAGTTTTATTTCTCAAAATCTTTAAATGTGCCTATTTCTTTGATCAATAGCTAATGCACCAATGAGGGCGATTTTAGATGTTAGAAAAATTCTTAGTGCATTAAAAAAAAACTACGAAAAACACCAAAAGGTGCGATTGGTATGTGTGCAGATTTCTTATGAAGAAGGAAGGGGGGGGGGGCGGTCATTTAGCTAAACAACTCAATTGTTTAGGAACCATATTCGCTCACAGCCCGACATACCAAAAGCATAATTGAAGTGTTTTTCTAATATATTTTATGAAAACAGAGCTATGCAGTGATAGAATGAACGTAAAATAGAAAATTAAAAATAAAATGTCATAGTAAATTTATTAGAAAACTAAAAAATCAAATTGAGTCCTTTCTGGCGAATTTATCAACTATTAGATGTACAGATAGGTTTTAAAGATTGCTTTCATAATTTATTCTGACAGTTTTTTTTCTGTGTGTATGTACTGGGTTTAACATGCCAAGTGATCGCCAAAATAACCAATTTTAAGCACGCAATATATATGTCTATCTATATCTATCTATCTATCTATCTATCTATAACCATTAATTAAACATAACTTACCACCATCAAAAACCGTAATATTATGAATTAAAGCTGTAAGTATAAAAAAAGTGCCAAATAATTCATATATATATATATATAGTACATGTCTCCAGAAGCCTGTTCATCGAGTATAAAAACTTTTCTTTTACTCATTTTAAATTAAACTTTAAGTAAATATCTCAATACTAGAGGTTAAAAATGGTTATCGTTCGCTTGAAATAAGAAAAAAAAACCCGGCTCATCTGAATAGAATCACTTTAGCTTTTAAAAAAGGTAATGTCAAACCTGCAAGCAATTACAAAGTATTCCATCACTGTCATCGGACAAAGTGACAGGCGACAATAAAGACGAACCCCTCAGCACAGGGAGAAACGAATCTCTTTCTATACCTATCACCCCTTATTTTGCTATAGACGGCCGAAACCGGCCGAATTAGGACTTAACTCACAAAGCCGTATAGGGCCGTTTCAGGTGTTAAAAGGTTAACATAAATTTTTACATAAAACCGCTTTCATTTGTATGGACTTTTTTTTTACAGAAACATTTCAAACGTTTTAATAAATTTTATCGTAAGTTTTGATGCATTATGATGCTTATACTTCTTGTTCGCATTGCTTTCGAAAGACGAGATATTTAATTTAACATATTCAGTCATCAAGGCAATATCAGTTATAAAATATGTAGGCCGTCCCTTCTTATCGCTGACAAAGAGCTAATTCCTAAATGGTTAAATTTAGAATAACCCTGATTTAAAAAATATTTCAAATGCTGTTCTGCATCACCTTAGAAACCGTTTTCATTTTAGAAAAAATTATAAAATTTACATTTTTATGAGGTCCTTTCGGTCCTATAACACATTTAGATAAATATTATCTATAGCCAGTGAGAAATATTTTTGCTCGACTAATAATTCTAAGTTATACATATCATAACATTCTATAGAAATTTAGTAGTTTTTACCATTCCTTGGTGCAAGAAAAGGGCTGACAACGCTGGAAATTCCTAAAATACAAAGTATCATGACTCAACAAGTTTAGACAATCCAATGTTGAATAAGCATGCCATATAATTAGAGTTAACGTAGTCTGCCTATTTGGATCGAAAAATTCTTCAAATCTTCACTTTTTTAAAAGTTGAAATTGCCTTTTACAGGACTGATGAAGAAAAAATATATATTATTTTTGCAAATGAAATATCACTTTATTGAATGAAATAAATTAGTACATGTCACAGTGTTAAGTTTATAAGATGCCGATGTGCAGATAAGCATTTAAAGAAAGTAAATTAATGTAAATGTGATTTTCGCATTTGACGTATCATTTTAACAACCGGTTCGCCGAACCCAACACAAATTTACAACCGGTTCTACCGAACCGGTACGAACCGGCGGAATCCCACCACTGAAAGAATACTATTAAAATTTAGTCGTCAAAACGAACCATTTATGATGGAGCGCTCTCATCCTTGCATTACACTTGCTTACATTAGGATGTGCTGTACATGAAAAGAAATAACATAATTTTTTCATTTTTTAGAAGTGTTATAAAATCAAAATTTGAAACTATCAAAATACTATATTATTGAATTTTTCATTAAATAACCAATTACAAAAATAAAAGCAAGACTGCTTAAATGCAAGAATATTTTAATGGCAAAGCATAAAAAAGTATATATTATTGTAAAACCAATTTCATCTGGAATAATAAAAGATTCTGAATGCAGTAAAGTAGTAATTTTTTCTCTTTGATGTATCAGAAATTTACATTAGTGAATCTTTAACGATAGGAATGGCAAAGAATAGACATCAATTAAATAAAAGTAATATTATTGGATTTCAATTGACTCTCAGCTCGGGCAATGACTCTAAAATATAAGTTTTTGTAACACAAAAAAGATTTTATACAATAACTATGGACATAAATACATTTTCAGAAATCGCATGCAATAAAATATGCATTTGAAATTTAAAAAAAGCCCGATATAATGCAGCCATGAACCGCATGAGGTCCGCTAACTTTTTAAGTACAGCTCAAGATATAATCGTTAATCGATAGTCGTAAAATTTGGAGATGCACATGAATTACATTAATTTTCTAAAAAAAAAAAGCTTGGACACATCTATTGGTTTAGTTTTTATATTATGAGATTTGTAGTCTCTTGATTTTTTCAAAAAGCTACTGATTGTCATTTGTTTTTTAAAACGTTTGATTTTTGCAAAATTTTGCTTAATTTTCTAATTCATTTTTTGATGTTTTGTTATTTTATTCTCGAATATGCTCCAGTTGAGGTATAAATTAACCCAAACCAGAAATTATTTCTCTTCTGTGATTAGAGTGGTTTTGTATTTTGAAACCTTTATTAATATTGAAATATCTTTCAAATATCATAAGTAATATTAAAAGAATGTCCAGCCAGAAAATGGCTGCTATTTTTGCTTTCATAAATCCTGTCATACATGTTTGCTTTGATTCTCACTCACTTAATCAACTTAACAATTTCTTAAAGTCATTGCGATTGACAGAGGTTACAGATCTTCTACTATCGATACTGATAAGTTTATCTGAGCGAAATATGCTCGCCGATTGTCAGCCCAGTTAGCTTAAACGGTAAAGCACTGGCCCCGTAAGCAAATGATCTGGGTTCGATCCCGGGTTGGGCATTTTTTTTCGCTCAACTGGAAATATTAATTTCATACGATAACTTTACCAATTAATTTGATTGTGTTAAAATAATAGTTTATCTACGTATCCATCGTTTATATGGAGTTCCTTTACCTGCAGTTTATTCTGTTGAGCTGTCTACGTGACAGAGCAGATGCCATTACTAATAAGGTTATCTGAGCGCAATATGCTCGCCGGTTGTCAGCCCAGTTAGTTTAAACGGTAGAGCATTTTCCCTGTAAGCCAAGGATCTGGGTTCGATTCCTGGGCTGGGCATTTTTCACTCAGTTGGAATTATTCAATTCGTATGATAACTTTGCCAATCAGTATGATTGTGTTAATATAATAGTTTATCTGCCTATCCATCCTATATACGGAGTTCCTTTACCTGCTGTCAGGGATCATACGCTTAAGGGATTTTTTTCAGGACAAATATCACTATTTGTTTATAGAAAAATAAATATAGGTTAAACGAGCGAAATTTTTTCTTATTTAATAAAAGATTATTCCATAAGAAAATACTGGTACCGAAGAATTTCTTGATCGTGAAATTTCAGAACAAGTACAACTCCTTCCTGCGATTTACTCTGTTGAGCTGTCTACATGACAGACCAGATGTTATTACCAATAAAGTTATCTGAGCGAAATATGCTCGCCGGTTGCAGTCCACTTAGCTTAAACGGTAGAACATTGGCCCCGTAAGCCAAGGATCTGCGTTCGATTTCCGGGTTGGGCATTTTTTCGCTCAGTTGGAAATATTAAATTAGTATGATAACTTTAATAATCAGTTTGATTGTGTTAAAATAATAGAAATAGAATTAGTTTGGGAAAAATATAACTTAAAATTGTCATAGTACTCAAAAGATGCAAATCATATGAGTATTTGTTACATTGACAAAATATGTGTATGCAAATGGGAGGAAAAAACTGTGTTACTTTTTTATCTTCATGCGTAAGAAGTGAACCAAATGCATCATGCATTGCGAGGTATAAAAAAGGAAATAAGAAAATAGGCAATCTGCAGCATGCTGTAGTTTGCATGTAAAATACTTTTATGGGTAGTAAAGTCTTTGAGATCGGTAATTATCTTATAACTGTTCTTCAGCAATAATAAAAAATGAAATCTCCAGATGCTTACACATTTTGCCGATCTTGAAATTTCGAGTTATTGGATTTACAGTAGAGCGCCGATTATCGGAACTCCAATTCCATTTATCCGAACAGCCTATTCTCTCAAAAAATTTTTTTAACCGAACTTCCATTTATTCGAACAGCCTATTTCTCTCAAAAAATTTTTTTAATGATGATAAGATTGTGAATGAGATTTAAGATGAAAAAGAAATTGAAGACATGGAAACGAATGCTCTGAAATTGACCCAGGTCCATCACATAACGAAGACTTTCAATGCTTGGAAACATCTATGAAATGGCTCGAACGGCAGAAGAATTCTGATCCTATTCAACTAACGTATTTAAGAAGAATTCGAGATATGGCAGCATTGGAAAGAATGTCTTCTTTGAAGCAATCAACAATCGAAAGCTTTTTTGATTAAATTATAATCTCTGGAATTCAGAAAATGATAAAAAGAGAATTTTAAATTACAAAAAAGTAAAGAAAAAAACAGTTTTTAAACATGCTAGCAGTAACTGGTGCTGCAAGTCCTAAGCCTAGATAAAGTGTGAAGGTTTTAGTTTAGTCAGGAACATCCCTTAAACTAGGGATGCACAACCTGTGGCCCGCGGGCCAAAAGTGGCCAGCGATGGGTTAACGTGTGACCAGCGAATCTCGTCAATTTAAAACTGGAAAAAATTGCAATTTTTGTCCATAGGTCGCAGGAAAAAATCGGAAATTTCGTCAGTTTGTCTGGGAAAATTGAAAATTTCGTCAAACAGTTAAGAATCGCGAATTTCGTTCGTCGGGTGCTGAAAAAGGCGAACTTTACCGAAGAGGCTCGGAAAAATTTGCGAATTTGGTTGATCGGACACAAAAAATCGCGAATTTTGTCGATCAGGTACGGAAATTCGCAAATTTTGTTGATCAAGCACGGAAAAATCGCAAATTTTGTAAGATGAGGAACAGAAAAAATTGCTAACATCCAGACTTGTATAAAACCAAAAACTTTCCGCGCACATAAATATTGGATCAAAAACTTTCTGCAAATTAATTTAATGTTTATTAAAATAACGTGTTATATTACTTTGCCGGTATGAATAAAAAACAGTAGTTTTAAAATAATTACCATTTAAACTAAAGTATTAATTGCAGAATAATTATGTTGACTAAAAAAATAATTAAGCTATCAATCATTTTGTCAATGCATTTAGAAACAGCCCAATCCTTAATATTGTGACCTCTTCTCACAAAATGCCAGTCACTCTATTCACAAAAATAATGGACATTGCTTCTGAAACAACTGAATAACATTTTGTAAGGAGAGGTCCATTCACAGGTATCATCATTAGAGACCGATGAGCTTTTATTGCGGCTTTTTGACGAAATTTGCGTTTTTTTTTCGCGATTCTTTGACGAAATTCGCGCTTTTTTTCGCGATCTTTCGACAAAATGTGCTTTTTTTTCTCCTATCCTTGGATTAGGGATGCACCGAATAGTGATTTTGGCCGAATACCGAATATTCGGCCGACAGGTGAACCGAATACCGAATATTCGGCTAGCCGAATAGTAACTGCTAGGCCGAATACCGAATATTCGACAAGCCGAATAGTAACTATTCGGCCGAATACCGAATATTCGGCTTGTCGAATACTTTTATATTTCAAAGTTCAAAGGCACTCAAATGTTACATTTTAAAACAATTTTATATAATATTTAAAACAGAAACAGTTATTCTAATAAACGAGAGCTTTTTTCAAGTAAACTTTATGCTGAAAAAAATCTGCTTTGAGTTATTTTGAAGAGGATAGTTATAAAACTTTTTTAATTAAACAAATTTTTAATTTTATGGCTTCTTCTGAGAATTGAAACAGATGAATAAAATTTTCTTAAATTCTAAAAGAAACATTGTAAAATAAAGAGGAATTGTGAAAAAATTGTACAGGATCATATATTATTTGTTTGTCAGTCAGAGACTAAAGTAAAAGTAAATAAATAATACAATCTATTCAAATTTTATATGGTGGCAACTTAGCAAGAATAACTGTTCTACTCCCTTTGATTAAGCAAGGAAGTTTTTAAATGCATCCTAGATCGGTGTCTGGAATGGGCAATCATTTTCAGAGATTGTAAACGTTGTTCTGAAAATCTTAGCAAGAAACAGATTATTTACTGGACATTGTTCAGGAACTTGCATTTGTACATAATTAATTCCTATGAAAATCCTCGTGATTGGTTAATTTTCTTAAATAATACTTAACAAACAGCAAATAAATAATGTAAAAACATTCTCTTTTATTTAAATATGATTTTGTTTCTAATTATTTTGAATATCTTTATAAGTTGACTCTTAAACGAAGAAGTTGTATAAGGTTTTTAAAAATATGTTTAAAAAGTTTTTTTTTAATATTCGGCTCGGCCGAATATTTTGATATTCGGCCAAAACGAATATTCGGCATACCGAATAGTTTGCTATTCGGCCAAACCGAATATTCGGTAACATGGCCGAATACCGAATAGATACCGAATATTCGGTGCATCCCTACCTTTGATGAAATTCACGCATTTTTCGCTGTGTTTTGACGAATTTCGCGTTTTTTTTCGCGATCCTTTGACGAAATTAGATTTTCTTTTCGCGGTTCTTTGACGAAATTTGCATTCTTTTCGTGATCTTTTGACAAAATTCGTGTTTTTTCCACTATGCTTTTATGAAATTCGTTTTTTTCCTGCACTTTTGGACGAAATTTGCTTTTTTCTGCGATTCTTTGACGAAATTCGCCTTTTTTCGCGATCCTTTGACAAAATTCACTTTTTTGTGGCCTTTTGAAGAAATTCGTGTTTTTTTAGCAATCCTATGACGAAATTAGTTCTTTTCCGTGATTCTTTTACGAAATTTGAGGTTTTTATTCGCGATCCTTTGACAAACTTCGCGCTTTTTCCGCTATGCTTTTACGAAATTCATTTTTTTCCTGCGCTTCTTTGACGTAATTTGCGGTTTATCTGCGATTCTTTGACAAAATTATTTTTTTCCCACGAAACTTTACAGAAATTCGCGTTTCTTCCGCGGTCCTTTGACGAAATTCGCGATTTTTTGACAAATTCGTTATTTTTTCTGCGAACGATTGACGAAATTGGTTTATTTTCGGCGACCATTTGTTGAAATCCGCGCAATATATTTCAGTGATATTCTTTTATGTCTGAATTTTCGGACTGATGGCCAATTTTTTTTAATTTTCGGAAAATTCGGAACAGAATCACTCCTGGCAAACAGTAAATAAATCGTACATAAAATAGGGGAACATTTTTTATTTTTTTTGTAAAAAAAAAAAGAAAAAAATTACAAGAACAAAAATTACGTTTTTATTTTTCCTAAGAAAAATTCCGAATTTTGCGGAAAATTTTCAGAGCACGGCGTGCGTCTATATTATACAACTCTGCTAACATCATCGGTCGGTCACGGTAAATCGCGAATTTCGTGATTGAGCTCAGAAAAATCGTGAATTTCGTTGGTCGGGCACCTAAAAATCGCAAGTTTCGTTGATCAGGCGCGAAAAATCGCAAATTTCGTTGATCGGACACGAGAAATGTCAATTTTGTTGATGATGCGCGAAAAAATTGCAAATTTTGTTGATCGGCTGCGGAAAAAATCGTGAGTTTCGTCAGTCGCGAGAAAAAAATCGCGAATTTCTATAATTTGCCGCGTTAAAAAAATGCAAATTCCGTCAGTCAGTTAAAAATCAAGAATTTCGCCGATCGCGTACGGAAAAATCGCAAATTTTGTAGATTAGGAGCGGAAAAATCTCAAATTTCGTTGATTCTCTGGAGAAAAATGCCGTGTTTCATCTGTTTATCTCGAACTTCGTACATTTACCGAGGAAAAAATTGTAAATTTTGTGAGAGTCAGTTTAGAAGCGCGAATTTCGCAGATCGGGCGAGGAAAAATCGCGAATTTCGGTGGTCGGGCACGAAAAAATCGCGAATTTTGTCTATCAGAAGCGGAAAAATCGCAAATTTCGTTAATCAGGTATGGGAAAATCGTGAATTTTCTCGATGTTGCGCAGAAAAATTTAAAATTTCGCTGATCGGCTACTGAAAAATCGCGAGTTTCATCAGTTTATCGCGAGAAAAAATGCGAATTTCTTGAATTTGCCGCGGGAAAAAAATGCAAATTTCCTCAGTCAGCTAAGAATCGCAAATTTCGTTGATCGGACGCAGAAAAATCGCGAATTTCAATGATCAGGGGCGGAAAATCGCAAGTTTCGTCGATCGGCACGGGAAAATAGAGAATTTTGTCGATCAGGCGCGGAAAAAGCGCAAATTTCGTTGCTCGTCTCCTCCATCTCCCGTCGTTCATAAAGTTCACATTTTTTTTCGACACTAGCCACTTTCATGCCTATGTTTGTTTTTTAGCACTTTTAAAACAAAATTTACTCCGCCGAATAAAGTCAAGGAATATTATAACTCCTCCTCAATAATCCTTGCTATATCTCTGTTATATATGCAAAGTAAACGGCTGATATATCCTTGCCAACAGAATTGTATATGATGACTGGCTAAGGTAACCTAGAGGGACAAAACTCCCCCCCTCCTTCTGAAACCATATTTTTATATGATTATAGGCCACAGGTCACCTCCCCGAAATAAAATTCATCCGTGTTACTGATGTGGCCCTCGACAACGCAGAAATTTGTGTAAGTGGCCCTTCTCTGAAAAAGGTTGTGCACCCGTACCTTAAACTGTCTGTCCATTTATCCGAACTTTTGCTTATCCGAACTAGGGTCGGTCCCGACTTATTCGGATAATCGGCGCTCTACTGTACTATGTGCATTATTATAAAGACAATGTTTTGAAGAAATATATGTACTTATGGAATATAGAATGCTGCTTTAGCCTTTACAAATTATGAAGACAATTTAACTCATAGCAGGGGAAAACACCTCTATATTCCAAGTTTAGGCGAAAAAGAGTTTACCTCCAAAACAATGGAAAGTTGTTAACAGGGATATTAAAGACGCGCGGCTTGATAAAATAGGGCTTTTATTATGATATAAAGATGGAAAACACATTTAAATATCGATTATTAATATATAAATTCAGTACCCGAGTAACGTATACAAAGAGTAAAATCTACACACTATATCTACTTTCTATAACTACTTTATTCTACATAGTATAATTACTTTCTTTGAGATTTTTTCATAAGAAATATTAGTCATGTAAATATCCATAATTACAAAAATAAATGTTAAATATGTTACACATATATTTTTTAATTAAAAGTAAATTTTATTTAAACAGATACCATAACAACATGTAGATTAGTAATTATTTTATATCCATTTTATCAATTGAGAAAACTGTACTATTTTATCTCATTGAAAACTCTGGTACACATTAGAGATGAGTTCGGGCTCTATTTTCGAAGCCCAGTGTTGCCCGAGTCCGAAACATTCTGTGTCATCAGAGCTTGAGCCCAATACAAACAATATGCAATAAAAAATTGCATAATATTTACAAATTGTTCTAAATGTAATATCTCATGTTTTAAGTACTTCTTACATGGAAATAACTGTTAATCATAGCACCCAATGAATTTTATGGAAATTTCATTCAATGTCATCAAAAGAGAAGTTTAGTGTGTAAAAAATATACTTCCTCAAAGGGATTCTCATATTTTTCTCCCCCAACAAGCTAATCTGATAGATACATTATAGTCAAGGCAATAGGGGATTTTACCTGGCAAACTTAATGGTAGTTCTGGATATGTATCTTACTTAATGTTTTTTCGGTCGCTGAATCCGAATTTTTAACTTCCCACCAAAATTTCCCCCGGCAACCCCCACCCCCCAAATTTTGTTAAAATGCCCCCCAAAAAAGGTTTTTATTAAAAAAATCAATTTTTTTATTGTTTTAGGGAGAAAGTGTCAAGAAAATCAGAAAGCAGACAAAATTTGCAACAAATAAGATATATGACATTAACGTAGGATGAAGGGGGAGGGGGGATCTGCCTCGGAACATGCGCCGCGGTGCTGCGTGGACTAAGTTGCGCAATTCCACTTAACCACTCACATCATTTACATTCGACCTCCCGTCTCCCCTCTGAACTTTCCCTATAAGTTTTACTTTAAGTTCTTTGGGTCGCTGAATCCGAATTTTTAACTTACCTTAAATTAATTTTTTTATTGTTTTAGGGGAAAAAAGTAGAAATTCAGAAAGTAGACAAAATTTGCAACAAATAGGAGACATGACATTATGACGTAGGATAAACGGTGAGAGAAGGGGCTGCCTCGGAACATTCCCCGCGCGCTGTTTTCAAAAACCAAATTTTTTCAAAAAATCAATTTTTTGGAGGTTTGCCGGGGGAAGTTGTGGTAGGAAGTTACAAATTCGGATTCAGCGACCCAAAAAACATAAAGTGAGTCGAAATCCAGAACTAACATTAATTTTTCCAGGTAAAATCCCTTTGCGTGGAATTGCATAACTTAGTGCACATAGCGCCACAGTGTATGTTCCGAGGCAGCCCCTCCCTCCCCTTTCATCCTGCGTTGTAATGTCATATATCCTATTTGTTGCAAATTTTGTCTACTTTCTGAATTTCTACACACTTTTCCCGTAAAACAATAGAAAATTTAATTTAAAACAACTAATTTGGGGTGATTGCGTCGGGGAGAATTTTGGGGGGGAAGTTAAAAATTCGGATTCAGCAACCCAGAAAACTTAAAGTAAACCTTATAGGGAAAGTTTGGAGGGGAGACGGGAGGGCGAATGTAAACGATGTGAGTGGTGAAGTGAAACTGTGCAACTTATTCCACGGAGCACCGCGGCGCATGTTCAGAAGCAGATCCCCCCTTCCCCTTCATCCTAAGTCATAATGTCATATATCTAATTTATTGGAAATTTAATCTACTTTTTGAATTTCTAGATACTTTTTTTCTAAAACAATAAACAATGGAATTTTTTAATAAAAACCTTTTTTGTGGAGCTTTTTACCAAAATTTGGGGGGGGGGGTTGCCGGGGGAAATTTTGCTGGGAAGTTAAAAATTCGGATTCAGCGACCCAAAAAACATCTAGAAAGCCGATTTCCAGTACTACCATTAATTTTGCTAGGTAGAGTCCCTATACGGTCTCTATTGCCTGGACTATAAGGTGTATATCTTAAATTATAATCGATTTATAATCGATTATCTCCGAAAAAATTATTCGTAATTCTCGTGTCCTTGAAAATCAAATTAAAAATTTGACATCATTATCTGAAAAACCTTATGCTTTTGTAAGAAAATAGTTAATCACTGTTCGATTGTTTTCTATCGAATAACAATCCAAGCCAATTATATTTACTATATATTTTTTTTAAGTGACTTCGTTCATGTAAAGAGCAGAGCTGCAGCATGAGCACAGTTAAAGATGAAAATGGTATACAATCACTAATGCTATTTTTGCATAAAGAGCTAATATGACTGTTATCCAATACCATAATTTCAAAATCTCAAGCTAATGCTGGTTGAGAAAAATCAAAAGAAAATTTTTATTTCGTTTTAGATACAGTAAACTCCCTCAAATCCGCACGGCTTAGGACCAGAGGCAGTGCGGATTTTAGAATTTTGCGGATTTCTGGTCACTGATTTGTTTACATTTTTGAATCATTAATTTGACTGGTAGTTAAGCAATGGAAATTATAATGAATGCTTACAATAAAGTGAAATATTAAAATTATTAGTTTAAACGTAAGTAATTATTAAAATAAATATGTAAAATAAAAATTTAGAAAAATATTAAATTATTACTAATGAAATCGATTCAATTCGATTCCAAAAGTCCTATGCTGCCATCTAGTAGTAAAGCGATCGTAAGATCGATACGTCATCATATAGATATGCTAATTTATATCAAAATCAAAAGTAATGTAAATTTATTTAGTAATAAATCAGCTGTAATAGTCAAAAGGAAATGATTAACAAAAAATTTAGTAAAAAAAAAAAAAAACATTGCGGTAGTCGCTGATTTCGGCGGCATCTTGAATTTTGTTCCTGCAACTTAACTGTAAATTTCATTGTTTACATCTGAAAAAATGCGCGGATTTTAGACGCTCGCGGAATTTAGGGTCGCTGATTTAAAGGAGTCTACTGTATCAGAAAAAAAATTACAATTAATAAAGTATCCTAATGACGTCATATTAACAGGTCGTCCCGTCAATGAAAGACATAAATATGCAAATATCAGAAATTTTCTTTTAAAATAAAATTCTAATACTAGAAGAAAAAAAAGAAGACAGAATTTCTTTTTTTCCTTCATTCTGATCAAAATAGCATTTAAATGACTTAAAACAGAATATGTCATTTTTAATTAAGAAAAGTTATTTCATTTTTTCTATATAAGAATAAATAAAATTGTCATTTTCGAAAAAAATTAAGCCTGAGTCAGCAGAATGGTGCAAAAAGAGTGGTGGTGAGCTCGTCTCAACTCTAGTACGCATATGTGCAACTAAAGTTTTTGGACACTTTATGCATATAAAAATACAAATATTTTATTGTATAAGTATTTATTATATCAAAATAGGTAAATAAAATAATAATTTATTTTTTCATAAAATCTTACTGCTCTTCGAGAATGAAGACGATACGAATGACCTAGTAGGTTGCCCAGCAATTAAAAAATATTCTTAGCAATGTTGCAGAATCTGCTGCAAGACAAAATAAATATATCCAGATTAGTGATGATTGCCAAAGTAGTTGCAAAATTACTTTTTTACTACCACTCCTAATTGGGATGCAATTCATTTCATTTTCCAAAGTGGTGTGGTATCGCTCAACATGATCACTGATAGATCACCCATGCCTACTTTAGATAAGCAAGAACAGCAATTTTTAAAAAGTTTCAACTTTTATCAACATTAAAGTAATTTTCACCGCCAACTCTTGGAGTTTAGAGAAGTTTAGCATTGAAGGAATGCTTAGATGAACAATAGATGATATTGAGCACTAACAATATTTTATAAACAATAAACTTGGCATTTTTGCGAATTTTAAAGTAGATCAGAGCATAATTGCTATATCAATATCCTAACAAAATGAATAACTAGTAACACAAAATAAACACCTAGATATACTTTTAAGGAAAAATACTACGTTACTGATTTCACAAATTAAAAAAATCTTTATATATGACTACACATGTTTAAATTTTAATTGGGTGTACAAAAGCCGGAATGCAGACAAGGGCTTTCTTTAAACAAAAAAATAGGCAGAATTAACTGTATGTGAAATATGTTAAATAATTCTCACAGTAAAGAATGGATACGGTGATGCTTATTTAAATTATGTTGGTGAGAAAAACCTTTGTTACACACATCACAAGAGAAAGGTTTCTTTTTTGTATGCACACGCATCTAGACATCTAAAGAAGATTTTACAGAAAACCTTTTGTTATGCATCTTACCAAGAGAAAAGATTCTATTTCATATGAACGCACAGGTGCTGTTTTAATTAAAATTTCCAAGAAAACCCTTTGTTACAGACCACACAAGAGAAAGGTCTCTCTTTAATATGTAACACACAAGTGGCCATTTAAACTAGATTTATCAGTAGATCCTTTGTTACACACTTCACAAGGGAAAGGTTTCTCATGAGTATAAACTAGCAGGTGGCGATTTCAATGATTTTTTGAGAAAATTCTTTGTTACACACATCCCAACAAAAAGGTTCCTCTTTAGTATAAACTACCAGGTCGCAATTTAAATGATGTGCCCGGGAAAACTTTTTGTTACACAAGTCGTAAGAAAAGTGTTCTATTTAGTATGCACACGAAGGTGGACATTTAAATGAGATTTTCGAGAAACTCCTTTGTTACACACCTCACAAGAGTTAGGTTTCTCATTAGTATGAACACGCAGGTGGTTATTTAAAGTAAATTTCTGCAAAAAATCAAATAGTTTTATCTTTAGTCTGGCTATTCATGTGGACATTTAAAGCAGATTTATGCGAAAATGTGTTTTTACACACTTCGTAAGTAAAGGCTTTTATTTAGTATGGACACTCAGATAAACATTTAAAGCAGATTTTCAAAAAAATGCTTCAGTGAACACCTCACAAGAGAAAGGTTTTTCTTTAGTATGAAGACGCAGGTGGATATTTAAATCAGATTTGGAAGAAAATTCTTTATTACACACCTCACAAGAGAGCGGTTCCTCGTTCCAATGAATTCGCAGGTATCTATTAAAATTAGATTTTGTGTAAAAATTGTTTAGTGCACACCACACAGAAGAAAGATTTCTGTTAACATGGGCACGCAGGTGGTCATTTAAAGCAAATTTACGAAAAAATCTGTTGTAACACACCTAGTGTTTCGCTTCACTATGAATGAGCAGGTGGACATTTAAATTAGATTTTTGAGAAAACGATTTGTCACACATCTCACAAGAGAAAGGTTTCTCTTAAGTATGGACATGCAGGTGGGCCTTTAAATACCTTTTAACAGAAAATTCTTTGTTACAGACTTCACAAGAAAAAGGTTTCTCATGAGTATGAACTAGCAGGTGACGATTTAAATTTCTTTTATCAGAAAATCCTTTGTTACACACTTCACAAGAAAAAGGTCTCTGTTTATTATGCATACGCATGTGAACATTTAAATAAGATTTCTCAGAATATCCTTTGTTACACACCTCACAAGAGAAAGGTCTCTCATGAGTATGAACTAGCAGGTGGCGATTTAAAGGATTTTTTTGAGAAAACCCTTTGTTACACACCTCACAACAAAAAGGCTTCTCTTTAGTATGAACACGAATGTGAGTATTTAAATTATATTTGGAAGAAAATCCTTTGTTACACACCTCACAAGAGAAAGGTTTTTTTTCAGTATGGACACGAAGGTGGGCTCTTAAAGCATATTTACTAAAAAATCCTTTGTTGCACACCTCACAAGAGTAAGGTTTCTCATTAGTATGCACACGCATGTGAACATTTAAATAAGATTTCGCAGAATATCCTTTGTTACATATCTCACAAGAGAAAGGTCTCTCGTGAGTATGAACTAGCAGGTGGCGATTTAAATGATTTTTTTGAGAAAACCCTTTGTTACACACCTCACAACAAAAAGGTTTCTCTTTAGTATGGACTACCAGGTGGCAATTTAAATGAGTTGCCCGAGAAAACCTTTTGTTACAGAACTCACAAGAAAAGGGTTTCTCATTAGTATGCACACGCAGGTGGACATTTAAATTAGATTTTCGAGAAAATCCTTTGTTACATACTTTACAAGAGAAAGGTCTCTCATTAGTATGACTGCGCAGGTGGGAATTTAAATTAGATTTATCAGAAAATCCTTTGTTACACACCTCGCAAGAGAAAGGTCTCTCATTAGTATGAATACGCAAGTGGGAATTTAAATAAGATTTATTAGAAAATCCTTTGTTACACACTTCGCAAGAGAAAAGTTTCTCTTTAGTATGAACACGCTGGTGGATAATTAATTTAGTTTTTGTAAAAAACCCTTTGTTACACACTTCACAAGCGAACGCTTTCTCTTTAATATGAACACGAAGGTGGACATTTAAATCACTTTTTCTGGAAAAGTCTTTGTTACTCATATTACAACAGAAAGGTTTTTCTTTAGCATGAATAACCGGTAAACATTTAAATGACAGTTTTGTGAAAATCCTTTTCTACTCACCTCACAAAAGAAATATTTCTCTTTTCTATGAACACGCAAATGGACATTTAATGCAGAATTATGAGAAAACTTTCTTTTACATACACCACATGCGAATTTTTTTGGTATGGATTCGCAATTCATTAAATTAATTAATTTTGTGAAAAAGTCGGTCACTATCCATTTTACAAGTAAAAGGTGTGACGTGCATATTAAAACATAATTTCTGTACAAATGCTTTAGTGCAAAATTTTATAATTGCATTCTTGATTAAAAGTCAAAATTATTTTATATTTGACATGTAGAATATTAACTAACATAAATAGTTACATTCTTTTCGCTACGAAATGAAAAGTGTTTGTTAAAGTGATGAACAGAAGGATTTTCTAAAGTCTAAATTTATAAATGAACAGTAATTGTATTATGTAATTTTTTTTTTAAATATACACAAATATGCGTTTAATTTACGTTTCTTATTAATAGAAATACAGCCGCATTTAATGAATAGAGCCTGATACTTTAATGAATGTATATTAGGCATTACATTAAAGATACGTAAGCAGATATTTTTATTTGGAGAAGACTTAAGTTATTAAATAAAGTTTAAAATATAAACAAAAATTCAGTGTTATGAAATTATTTGAATTTTTTATTGTTACTTTAAGGAATCTTTCACTTAATAAAAAACATGCTGAAAATATATATCATATATGAACTTTTCTCATAAGTATTCTTTTTTTAATTTCGTCAACAATTATTTGATATCTTAATAAATAATTGTCTTAATTGTATACTGTAATTTGCATATGAAAATGGAGAAAATCGTACTAATTCGCACTAGCACAGAATCTTTAAAAAATCCTAATAGAACAAGTTATGTTAATGAGAAAATTCATCAAAGGGAAAAAAATATATGGACTGGGAGCGTGATTTATTTTCAGAAATCCTTTCAGTGTATGTTCAGATAAAAATTGACAAACATCAGCACCTGAAATATAAATGAAACTTTATACATACTACATAACTCTTTATGTATTTTTAAAAGTTTATACAGAAAAAGTTATTTCAATGTCCATAATAAAATAATAATTATCATTATAAGCATAATACATTTTACATTTTATTTGTAAAATCAGCACAATTGCAATCACATCCAAAGTTGTTACATACCTGTAAGTGGCATGTCAAACTATGTTTTAATTTTTATTTCTTATGCGTCTTTTATCATTTTTGATAAAAATTAAACAAAAGAGGTATAATGTGCATGAGTTATTTTGAGAGTATTATTATTCAAGCCTAATTATTGGATTTTACAAAGATAAAATATTTTAACTATGTGGATATTAAATTATCTGGAATGACACTGTCATTATTATTTATTAAAAATCAGAACTACCAAACTGCAAAATTCTTCGATTGGTTTTTATTACAGAAAGGGATCACCATTAAAAAAATGTAAACTAAAATTTTTGCCTATTTATGCAAAGAGGTTGGTTTTAATTTAGATCTGTAGTCAAGAGTCACCAGTCTGTTAAATAATGTTTCATACTTTTCAAAGTGTGATAGTTTTAAAAGATATTACGAGTTTTCTTTTTAAGGTTTCATACATCTTACGGAACCTTGTTCTTCTCATTACTCAGTCTGTCACAAAGTTCGTTCTTGGAAACTGTATAAGTTAGAAACTTGAAATTTTGGATGCTTTCAGCTGAATACCTCTGATCATATGACAAATTGTAAAATTTTGAAAAAGTCTTATAATATTTTAATTAAATGAATTATTTTAATGACATTATTTTAATGAATTATTTTAATGTCCTGTGTATTGTTTTATTTTATGGTGATTTTTTACAAAGTTTTATTATTTTAATTGCTTCAAATCGCTAGTTTTCGGTGCTGTTTTACTCCCCATGGAAATGTTAATCAAAATAACTTTCATATAATTCTGCCATTTTAAGAATTTCGTTCATTTAGCTAAAATAAATCATGTAATAAGATATGTTTTTCAGATATACAAACATGTGTCTGAAAAGCAGTCCTTGAATTTTTTTAATTTTATTAAAAAATAACTTCCTTATGTAATCATTATAATATTATTATTTAATGTTGCTGCTATCTATGTTCTTACTGTTAAAGACAAAGACTTTTGAAAGGAATATTAAACAAAACCCTTTGTGCGATCTTCTATCACACTTACCCATTTTTTAAATTGCCATTTTTTTTTCAAAAAGGTGCGATATATCAGAAACTGTGTTTGAAAAAATGTAAGAAATATATATCTGAACATAGTTTTGTGTTCTAACAGCTTTATAAAAACACAGTAGACTCCCTCAAATCCGTAAGCCTAAAATCCACAAACACATAAAATCCAAACGTTGTCGTAGATGTAAACAGTGAAACTTACAGTTAAGATGTAGAAGGAAAAATGAAGATTTTTTTTCATTCTTCATTCCGTACACATTTTGATATGCAATTCTCATTAATATTACTGAATTCATGCTTACTCATAAAGGAAACATGCATTTATTTAGAAATAACTTAAAGATATCTCTGATATCAGTGGCAACTGCAATATTTTTACCAAACACATTTATATAATAATCAAGCTTTTTGGATTTTGGGACTACAAGATGCTTACTATGGAATTTAGAATTTATCAGTCAGTTACTGGGACAGAAAATCTGTTTGGTTACAGTAATGTCTATGATCAATAATTATTGAAAGTACATTTCCAAATGCGGTACTAGTTTTTAAATTTAACTAATGTTTTGGTTTGCATATTATTTAACATGTGGAAATTCCATAGATCCTATACAGGGCTGAGCAAATGAATTCCAATGTATTTTTGTTTATTTACAGAAACAGAATTTTCAACTGTAATATGCATTTCGTAACTTAATTAAATTTTTGCATACTATGTTGTGTATATAGAAATCTAAAGAGGCACACACAGAGCTGTATAAAACAATTCGATAATTTTCCGACTATAGATCGTAATTGCTGAATTTGGGTTTTCTAAAATGTGTTCAGTTTTAAAACTCCTTTCTTAGAAATCATCTTTCATCTTGTTAAACATTGAAATTTTACTATAGTATTCTGAATATGTTGAAAAGTGCTTGATAATGTATGCTTAATACATAAATTTTCTTTCTTGTTTGTTACTGGGGATGGAAAGGTTATTTTAGAGAACATATTTATTATAAAAGGAATATTCAAGGGATTTTCTGGGGGCAAGACAGCCAAATTACAAAAGAGAAAATTTTTGGTTTGTCTAACCCCTCACAGCATAATTAGAAATTTGTTTTTTTTTTTGAAGGGACGATTTCATTGAGAGAGATTTTAGATGACAGATGTTTTTTATTAAGACTAAAACTTTACAAAAAAAAAAGCAATAGGTCAGAATTAAAAAAATTGTATTAAATGGTTAAAACTGATTGTAGGAGCACATGGCAGACAGTGAATTCAAAGATTGGGAGGAGAAAAGTAATTTAGATGACTGATTATTTGTTTATTGTTACTATAGAGCAACAAATACAAAGATATTTTTTTTACTTTGTATGCTGAAGGAAGGGGAAGGGATCAAAGAAGGGAAATGAACATTTTAGGAAAGAGTGATAATTAAGGTGGCAGATTGTCTGTTTATTATTACTATAGAGCAAGAAATACAACAGAAGATTTTTTTAAAATGGAAAGTTTTAAATTTTTAAACTTTGCGTTCTGGAGGTGGGAAGGATGCAGAAATTGTGGAGAATGAGTATTCAGTTGTTGTTTCAAGTGAGCAACGTATATGACAGAAGAAATTGTTTTAGAAGAAATTATATTATATTTTATTATATTATTTTATATTTTAGAAGAAATTTACTCAGAGCAAAGGGGGGGGGGGGCACATTTTGATGATACGGGGATACTTTAAATAAGTTGATTACTTATTGATTGTTACTACTGAATGTAACAGAGTATAAAGTTTTAAACCTTCTGTGTTTAAAGGGAATAAAATGGAAAAGCATGAATTTCGTTGGAATGGGAAAGAGTTGTAATTTAGATAATTATTGACTTATCGTCAATAGAAGAAAACAAATAAGACAAGAATTTTTTAAGATTCATAAGATATTAAAATTTTTTGTGCTTGTGTTGGGACACAGAAGGGAAAGAGAGATTTCCCACAGAGAAGAGTGCTGGATGTTATAGAAATTATTTAAGAAATATAAAAGTTTATAGTCAATATTTCACAGTAGGTACTTAGATATTAACATAATTTATTTGTAGATGTAATACACAATGTTTTAATAAATGCATTAATTTATGATAAATTATTCAAATACAACTTAAAATTATAATTATAATTTGAAATTTATTTATAATATTATTGGGGTGTTAAACTTTTAAATTTACAAATATTTTAATTACATTTCAAACCAATAACAAGCATAATTATTCCCATTTGCTGACATTGGCGCCCTCTTTGTTTTCTAGGACAATGATGATGATGCCAATGCAATCAGAAACTGGCATAAAAAATTTTTATGAGTTACAAAAGCAGGATCGTGGCTAATATGAGCAAAACATCATTTTTATTTCAATGTGATTTTCCATGTAATGGAGGGTAGAATGAGGGGTAAAAGCCTGTCTTATCGACCAATATTCTCTCTCATTGATAATATTTCTGCATTACAACTGCCTATAAAAATTTTGGTAATTTACCAGTTTCAGGAGACAGAATTTCAACATTTAAGGAACACCTCACACACACAAACAAGAGAAAAAGGAATGACCCGAGGCCTTGAAAGAATGAAAACAAAGGGGAGACAAAGAAAGTTCTAATACCGCCCCTTTCTAAGATTAAAAACTGAACGGTGAACAGTAAAAAAACCTTTGTTCCTTTTTTTCAAGTAAAGACTCTGGACCCCCAAAGCAGAATACTTTGTGATCTTCTGCAACATAAATTTATTTGATTAAAATTGTTCTGCAAGATAAATTCATACATTATAAATTTATCTTCAGACTCTATATTATAAATAACAAACACATCTGTGCGTAACGCATACGTCATTTTGCAAATGGCAACACTTTGAAATTTGAAATGATATTTCGATTTTGCCATTTTCGCTACTGCAATTTTTTTTAAACTTCTAAATATCGCACATCTTAAATTTTTACACCGTCATATAGGGAGAAAAATGTACTTTTAAATGCAATTTGTTTGAACACAGTATCTCAATTTAATTTTTAGATATTAATTTTTTTGTAGTTTTTAATGCATTTTTTGTAATTGTGGCAACTGAAGTACTCCATTTCTGTTGAAAGTCATGGAGGGTTAAAAGTAAAGGGATAATAAACACGGAGGAAAGAAAATAATATATTACTGTACCTTTTTGTTGCCATTTTCTCATAAAAACTGAAAAAAAATTGAAATTAAAATGCCTCCTATTTGTCAGCGATTTTTTAAATTTCTAAATATCAATTTTTACACCGTCAAATAGAGAAAAAAATCTACTTTTAAATGGAGTTTGTTTGAAAATTGTATCTTAATTGACTGAGTTATTATGGTTCTTAAAATAACTAGCCGCCCGTGGCGGCCAGTTTGGTCTCCCTTAAATATATTCTAGGCATTGTATCATGTTACTTCTATTCATAATTTAATTTACTTGCTCGATCCTTTGCCAAATCCTTTGCCAAATTCTGATAGAGAAATCAAGAACTCTGTATTTTTATGTTAGTCGGGCACAGATGATAAATCGCGAAACATTGTACCCGTTTTTTCATATTTCATTAATTTAGATTAAAATATAATTCTTTCACTCATTTTATTTAAAATGGATAACTTTAATTTAAAACTAAAACATATAAAATTCATTACTTCCACTTAAAAAAATATATCTTTAAAAAAGAAAAAGAATAAATACTACCATAAACTATTTAATTTCAACATCAAAGCATTGTTTTAATTTACCCCTCGAAAAAAAAATGTTGATGGCGAGTTAAAAAAATGCCATTAGCGAGAATTGCGCCCAGTTAACATTAAAGTACGAACACTTAGCGATCATGGCAACTTTATTCTAAAAAATATTTTGATTAAATAGGTTACCAGAAAATACGTTGCCAAATTTTTTTTCTCTCCACGGTCCTTTTCTCTATTTCGCCAAGTTCTTATACTGGAAAAGTACCTTTATGTATTTATCTATTGTATTTTAAATGAGATGAATAAAAGACGGCACAGATGTCATATACGCACCACGTTGGCGTGATTTTTTTCTGACGCCAATGTCATATACGCACCGGTGTACTTAACTGGCGCCAAAGTGTCGTTATTTTCCTTGATATGGTAACCCGGATGTTGTTGTTTGTTTATTAATAAATTGTTTATTTACTTTTATTATATATTTTTTTAATTATATAAATTGATTTTTTCTATAGTTATTAATTAAACTTTATTTATTGTTACTTCTTTTTAAAACTATTACACAATAACCAATGAGATGCGTTTCATTCGGGCGTTGCCATTAAATAATTAACAAATAATTGCAATTTCTGTGCCACGTGCAATAGCGTAATGTATATGTAGATTTTCAAGCGTGAATTATTTTTAAATTTATCTCTATCACGTGTAGCTCGATTATGAAAGATTAATCCGCTTACCCTTAAAACAATGCAAAAATTTCAGCATTTGTTTCCGTCTGATGTTCCATAACAAAATTAAAACTTCCTCTATATAAAAATAAATAAAATAATGTAGATAAGAAACAAATTTAACAGAAATGGGATTGAACCACGCGCTTAAAGCACTGAAATGATAGGAAAGACTGTCGCAAGTCACAAAATCTTGGCTAATAACTCCTGGCATGTGAAAGTATCGCTTTTAATAAATTTTAAAACTTTATTTGATTGCATAATTGATATTTTTCATATAAAAATTCTTTTTGATGTTAGTGGGCAATCTAAAATATATATTACCTGTAAAAAAATATAATTAGAGTTAAAAAAAAGAATGGTTTTCACCTATACTCTGTAACCCGAGGAGCTCGGGTTCGATCCCACTAGTGTTTTTAAAAAACCATTTTCTTAATTATGTGTATAATGCAGACCTGTCAACTACTATGAAAATATCGTAGTTGCTACAACTTTGAGCTGAAAACCATGATGCTATGGAAATCTGCCGAAAGCTACTATTTTCTGCGAAAAACACTAATTTCATCAGAAGATCGCTGAAAAAATAAAATAGGAAATTCATCAAAAGACCACAGAGAACACACAAAATTCGCCAAAGGATTGCGAAAAAAAAGCAAAATTTGGCAAAGAATCAAGGAAAAATTCTCAAATTTCGTCAAAGGATCACTGAAAAAACGTAAATTTTGTCACAGGATTACTGATAAAATACAACTTTCATCAATTTTTGGCTCAAAATGTCGTCGAAAAATCGTGGGAGAAAATGCATAATTCCCCTAAAAATCACAAAAGGTATATGAAATTTGTGAAAAATTGCAAAATTTGTTGGATAAGAAAAAAACTAATTTCATCAAAGGATCGCTGAGAAAACGCATATTTTAACAAAGATTCATGTAAAAAATGCGAAATTTTTCCAAGGCTTGCGGAGAAAATGCGAAATTCTCCAAAAAAATCTCAGAAAAAACGAGAAATCTGCCAGAAGATTGCAGTGAAAAATGCCAAATCTGCCAAAGGATTATGAAAAAAACACAAATTTCGCCAAAGGATCGATGATAAAACATGGATTTTGCATGTTTGAAGCATGCATGAATCGCTGAAAAAATGCAAATTTCTTCAAAGGATTCATAAAAAAAACATGAATTTCGTCAGAAAAAAATGTGCTGCATTGTGTTAAAAGATTGAAAGTTCGAAGCATCTTGCAGTAGAAGAGGCACGGCTATAATAACTCAGAATAACAGGACATGGTTAAACTTTCGTTCTCAGTAAAGCACTGTAGCTTTGGCAATTTTGTTTGGATTTTTTTTCCACATTTGAACAGAATTGTTCTGCAGCTCAGGCGTCTGTTCTGCAACATATGTTGCAAATTTCATAGTATTCTGTTTTCAGGCTCTGGGCCATTACTAACCAGCCTTTTAGTGTCTCTTATTGCACTGTTAAAATGAAAAGGATAAGTGAAATAAATAACATGAAAACTGCAGTGGCTGTTGTGATGTGATGTTAGACGAGTTTTTTCAGGAAAAAGGAAAGTGATCAGTTACATTAAATTACAGTCCGTCGTTGATGTCCTTTGGAATTACTAGTTCTTTAGAGTTTTATAACTGTGGTACTTTTCATTTTCTTTAATTAAAAGAGCCGTCTAAAGAAAATGACCCACAAAGGAAAGACTGAATAATTTATGTAAATAATTTAAGTAACTTTATGACATTAATCCTTTGTATCACTGCATTGTAGATCTGTAACCCAAAAATTCATTGTTACTTACACAGTAAGCTTTAAAAAGCGATTTTATTTATTGCTCCTATTTCCCAACACAGCAGTTAATATAAACTGATTATCGAATTCTCAACTGACGGCGAAACTGAGTTAATTTTTCATGCCTTTTTTCTTTTTTTTTTTTTAATCATTTAAGCAGCTTAACGTTGGTATTGCTAAAATTAACTTAGTGAATTTTGTCAAATTAAAAAATCTGGAGACATCCAAAAATAAATTTTTTTGAAAGGTAATTTTGTGTACTTTACAATTTTGTATTAGAAAATGGACAACATTTATGAGAAGTACGTAATTTTCTGATTATTGTAGGTGTGAAAAAAGTACCTTTTAGTCAATAATTTTTTCAGTTTTATGTTCTAAATTTTGTTATTTTGAACATGTTTAAAATTATGTATTCCAAAATTTGAGTAGATATCTTTGAAATCGGAGTTGTTGACTCATGTCACCACTTTGTTTACAGTTTTTAAACAATAATTTGAATGCAATGCTGTAATCGAAATTACAATGAATGTTTGTCACCACTTTGTTTACAGTTTTTAAACAATAATTTGAATGCAATGCTGTAATCGAAATTACAATGAATGTTTATAATAGAGTAAAATAATAAAAATTAAGCTAATTTTAAAATTGGTTAAATTATTAAAAGTAAAATAAATGATTAATAATGCATAATTAAATGTGCATAATAAAGATTCCCATACATTTTATTTATTTATTTATTCATTGAAAAATGCCTCATAAAGATACACTACTAATTTACATAAAAATCACAAAATAAGGAAGTTTTATTTCAGGTTTAGTCTGACTTTAAAAAAAAAGCTTGATAAATAAATAAATATAATTAGCAAAAAGATTGTGATTACCAGTATCTAGCAATACCTTAATTTTTTTCAGAAATATATTTTTACTTCCTAAACAAGTCCAATCATATGAACAAGAATTACATTTCAAAATGTATATGGAATGATATAAAAAAAGTCTCTAATTTTTACCCCTACATCTGAACTGAAAGTTTCATTGTTTACATTTGCGATTATGTGCGGATTTTAGGCGTTTGTGGATTTGAGGGAATCTATTGTAGTGGTAAATAATTTTCTTATGTATAATTCTTTTACGATTTTTTTATTATTTTCACGATTACAAGTAAAATTACAAAAAAAAAAACAATCTTCCTATATATTGTATATACAATAAATATGAGGATTTTTCTTTATTCTATAACTTCTGATATTAATCAAAATCAATTATATATAATTTCTGAAAAAGATTTTTTTATCCATTCTTACTTGCAACACAGACTATTTTTTTCTCACTTAGGCTTTTTCTTTAAATGACAAGAAAATAATTATAACCTATATGCAAAAAACCTTAAAATCACACAAAAAAATAAAATAGCACAAACTAAGAATAATCACTTACTTACGCACAGCTCTCACGAAAAAAAAAATGTTCTGTATATAGGCTTCAAAAACTAGAACAATTTTGTTATCTGAAGTAACAATATTGAGTGTAAAGGTGTAAAGTACCAAGACAATGATTTTTTTTTCAGTTATGCACATTTTAGCTTTTTTTTATTTATGAAAAAATAATGAAATTATTTTTAATTATTCTCCATTTTATAGGAGACTTTTTTATTAATGTATTAAATTATAGTTGGGGGAATGTGTTTATTATTAATTTATTTAACATTAAGAACAACATGGATAGCTGTAGTTATAAGCAAGGATAATGAGTTTTGAACATTTGGCATTTTGTAAAAAATAAATACAGTAGAAGATGTTTAAACACAACTTCTCATGTATAAACAAAGAATTTTGTAGTTAAGAAGCACATGAATTCTCACATGGTACAAAAATTGCTGTTCTGTAGACGGGCTAAATTTAATACATTATTTCATCTTTAAAAGCTTTTTAATGAAAAAATTGTCCTTATTACAATAAAATTTTTTGAAAATGAGTTTTTAAAAATGAGTAATACAGTAGACTACCACAAATCTGCACAACTTGGGATCAGAGGTTGTGTGGATTCTAGAATTTTGCAGATTTCTGATACTGAATTTCTGTTAAACTGTAATTTGAATGTAATAATGCGATCAAAATTATAATGATGCTTGCAATAGAGTAAAATATTAAAATAATTAAGTAAAGTAATAAACTAAAATGATAAAAAGTAAGATAATTATAAGATGATTAAACTATTAAAAGTAAAGGTCAAGTAAATAATTAAATATGCATAATAAAGAGGAGATATATTTTCCTTGAATTATTCAATGAAACTTTCCTCATAAAGGTATCAGTACCCTATTGATTCACATTAAAATCCAAAATCAAAAAAATTTTACTTCACGTTTAGCCAGTCTTAAACACCAAAAAGGTGTTTAAGACTGGAATTTAAATAAATTTATACTTTCTTCATGAAAAACCACGAGTTCAGTCATATTATCGAGAGTTATATAGTAAAATACATATGGAATGATATCAAACAAAAAATATTTATTAATTTGTCCTTACATCTGAAGAGAAAGCTTTATTCTTTACATTTGCAATGATTTGAGGATTTTAGGCGTTTGCGGATTTTAGGGTTGTGGATTTGAGGGAGTCTACTGTATAATGAATGATTTGTTCCAGTCATATTTGGACCATGTTTATAAAGTAAATTTAACAATGTGGAATGATCTATATAATGCAAAAATTTATAATCTGGATAACTTCTGTTGACAATGAATGCATTATAAAGATACTTTAATGTATTTTGATATGTTTCAGTTACATTTGGACATATTTACAAGGTAACATTAATGATGTGTGAAATGTGATCCATATAACTCAAAATTCTATGTAACACACAAGCTTGTGTTTTTAGGTTTGCCTTACAAAGATCTTCTACTGTAATACATATTTTTTTACATTTGTTATATACCTGTGGATTAGCCAAAAAAATGAAAGTTTTTTAAATTAATTATTTTTGTATTTCATTTTTAAATGATATAAAGTAGTTAGTTTTTCCTGTTTATAGAGAATGACCAAAGCAAACAAATGGCCCAAGCCACAATAAATTCAATCACAGCTACAGAAGCATCATTTACTTTTCTTTAGAACCGATGATTCTGGGATATGTTTTGCAAATTTCTAAGAGAATGACTCATTTTTTTCGTGACAAGAAAAAAAAAATCATGATTTTTGTACTCTTATATATATTAAAAAACAATTTAAAAAAATTCACATATTTTTGCTTTAAGAAAATATAAATTAAACAAATAATTCCTAAATTAGCGTATTCACATAGATCTTTCATCTTGTAAATTAATTCATTTACTCTTTATTTTTAATAATATTGTATTTGGTACATGAAAACTTATTCTATAAACTATTTGCTTCTAAGTGTCATGACAAAACAGTTAGCTGTAAAACTATAAAAATTAAAATAGAGTAAGTACATAAATGATATGTTCAATAATAATGAATAATCAAGTAAATATTTATCAGACTATTTATCAGAATATTTATCAGACTATTGTATAAAAAATCAGAAGTTAATGTCGAATGTGTCTTTTTACATAAAAATAATCATATAAAACTAAAAAGATTTTAAAGAATGAATAAAAACAAGCAAAGCTACCTCTGTTTCTTATGGACTCAGTTATTAGAATGTCAAATGAAAATGAAGAGAAGAATCCTGTTCAGCTGCTCTTTTCTATATTTTTGGATAACACTAGCACAAATTGTAGACGAATTCTGTGAATGAAAGAAAAATTTCAGTTATTAACTGAAGTGATAAGTACTTTGTAAGAAATCATGGTGTTAAAAGAACAAAAGTATACTATTACATTTTATAACTAGAAAGGCAATTGAGAAATGTGTAGTAAAGAGACTGAAATAAGAAGTATGAAACAAAACAATTTCTAGAAACAGAAGGACTGTAGTATTTTGGTAATGACACCTTTCTACAAAAAGGAAATTTACCAGTTTTCTCATAAATTTCTATAAAAAAAAAAGAAAAGAAAAGAAAAAAAAAGCTTTATAAGTCATAGACAATTGAAACTCACAAACTGAGTAAAGTTAATTTCTCACAAATGGTATCATAAGAAAATATTTTTCTAAGCCCAATTAAATTAAAACTTAGGGCTGTAAAAGGACATGCATAAAAAAAGTAAAAAAACACAAAATAGTTGATAAGAAAATAGCAATGCTTGCATGCAAGATATTAAGAAGATAGGAAATACTGTCAGCCATCTTTGGTCATACTTTTAATAATGTACTGAGTAATTAGAATGGGGAGAAATCCGAAATGATTTCATCTGTATTGGAAGGGTTGAATTAAAGAGATTTACGAATTTAGTTGTTGATTAAAAGGCTGTTTTATCACACACGAAGCAATCTTTGGCTGGTGTAGTTGGATGGGTAAGGGTTAGATGGGACAGTTTCTTTGAATTTGAATATCTAAAAAGGATATTCTTACGTATACTCATGGTGTTAGGAAATGGGGAATTCTAATGCTACAATTTTTATTCTTTGAGTAAGTATTTTTAGAAAGTGAGAGCTGGAAAACATTTTTATTTTTGTGAATTTAATTTATTGAAAAAAAAGAAAGAAAATATAGCAAAAATAATAATAATAATATCTATATAGAAGATGTAAAAAAGGAGAATAAATACAAAACGAGATTGCAACATTTTATAAATTTTCTGAAACGATACAGAAAGCTATATTGTTTAATTTGTGAGGACACTTAATTTTAATACAATTATAATTAATTTGAAATATGTACGAAATTTGTTTGGGTGAATTGCATTTAATTAAAAGTGTATAAATAATATTTTTGTGTTCGTCTGGGATTAGCTTTGAATATGCATTGATAGTGAAGTCAAGATAAAAGTCAAAGTAGCAATGAAGTGAAGATGAAATTGCAATTTATCTTTTTTACAAATCGTATGTTGTTAAAATGATGTTTACTTTCATGCAGGTTATTTCTTATTATTGTTTACAAAATCTAATTTCTAAACCGTTAGTTTTAGGTGCATAGTTCTAATTGCAAAGATATTTTAAATTTTTGTTCTGCATCATATAAAAATCGATTTACATTAAAATAATTATTTTTTATATAATTTAGAAATTACAAAATATATGCAATGCCTGTATCCTATAAATTTCATTTAGAAAAAAATTCTCCACATTCTAACAAGTAAAACAGGAAAAATTTATTCTTCTATGGGGAAAATTTACTGAGTTATGATAATTAGAATTTTATGAATTTTCAACGTTTTAATCACCATAAATGGATAAACCTGTTTTTAGTGCCAGAAAACACTAAAAATGCATGAAATGCAAAGTATCATAACTAAGTAAGTTTTTGTCTTGCAAAAATTAAGTTTCTAACCACAAGCTGACTTTTATGAAGTGGATTCATCTCAACAGAAAACAACATCTACACTTACGTCCCAAAATTATTTCAAACATCTTGTTTAAAAGGACTTCTAATTAAATCTTCTGTTGACAGCATACACAGTGATTAGTTACACATTCTAAAAATAACAGGTTGTTGAAACCTGTTACCGGTGCTATTGTGGAATAATGCAAACTGTAAAACAAATGTAACTCTATATCTCATCTCTAAAAACATACAGTCAATGACACTTAAAAAATTCTACAGAATACAAGAACAAGCAAAACACCTGATTGACGATTTTTATGACACTTGCCAAACTAAAAAACAAAATTATCTCCACTGACATTGCTTGTGTTGCGCCAGACGATTCATTAATTAGACAGTTACAACAAAAATTTCATTTGCAACATAAACATTGAATGCAAAAATGGTTGATTTTTCCATGAACTCACTAATAAAACTATTCTATCCTGCCCGGTAGCAGAAAGTTCCTGACGGGTGACGTGCGTCGCAGATTTTCTTTTCCCTTTTGCAGATTTATTTTTCCATTGGATCTTTTTCCAACTTTATATTATGTTCAGTTCTTTATTATTTATTACTAAAACTTAAGATTATTATTAATAAAAATGAGTAAAATGCTTAAAAACATTAAAAGTAAATGATTAATTAATTAAAGGTTCATTTGAAACATTTTACCTGCAGATTATTTTCAGTCCCTGAAAGATCTGTTGCAGACACTTCGAGAATTTTCTGCTATCGGGCTATCCTGGTGATTTTATTCTGTGGCAATTTTTTTAATTCGTGAAAAGATTTTGATTGAAACAGTTTGAATGATATAAATAAATTAATATTTTTTGTGATCCACAACAATTTTTTAACATTTGAGAAGGAAATTCAATTTCAAGTTTAAAATTTTTCAATAAGTTGGATTTTAAATTTTCCAATAAGTCAGGTTTTAAATTCATCAATAACTCTGGTTTTAAATTTGTCAATACCTCTGGCTTTAAATTCATCAAATAACTTTGTCAATAACTCCAGTTTTAATGTTCTATCTGAATACATTAAAATTTCTATAACTGCAATCTTACAAATACACAAATTTGTTATGGAAAACTCCAAATAAAATAAATAAAAATTCACTTACTTTTATTTCTCATTTTTGTCCATACTTAAAAGAGGAAGGTACATTATGAAGGTCTATTTCAAAATATACAAAAGACCCTGAGATACTCTGCAAATGAAATTTACCATCAATCTAATCTTTATCATAAAAATAATTAGAAAAATCCCACCTCAAGAAAACACCCATTTTAAGAAACCCAGAGATCAGAAAAAGAGACACTAAATTACAGTAGGCATAGCCGCTATGTACGTAGCAAAGTTATATAGCAAAAAAAAGTTATTTATCGCTTCGTCAAATTTATAATAATGAAGTGTATCGCTTGATCTAGGATTCAGCCAAAAATTCATTTACACTTCTATTGACTGGAAATATCAAAAATATCCTGCATAATATTTGGAAAATAATTATTAAATAGTATATGAATATAGCAAACTTTATGATATTTTGAAAATAGATATAGGATATATATCATGATACATAGCAACACATATATATATCACCGAACCATGGTTTTAAGGTACTTAATAATTGTTAAACGTATTATGGAAGATTTGAATTTGTGCAGAATATGTCAGATCTTACGGATAAATTTCAGTCTGAAATAAGGAAAGACTTTCAGATATGCATAGTTAAAATCTAGGTGAATTTAATAGAAAAATAGATATTAAATATCAATATGAAAATTGAATTACAAGAAACTGAAAAATGAGTGGAATAATTTACATTTTAAGATACAAAAATAAATAAATAAATAAGTAGAATGTAATTTAAGTATTGAAACTACTATCTCTAAAATATATACAGATTAACAAAAAATTACATTTTTTGCACACAGAATTGACACTTTTAAATTACCACAAAATTACATTAAAAAGGAAAAATCTTGGACTTAAATAGTATTAAGAAAATACATTAAATAGAAATAGATAAGCATAAATACCACAATTTAAAATAAGTTACTCAAACGAAATGTTGCTTAAATTGATAATAACTAGGCCTAACTCAACTATACAGTAGCTCGCAACTTTCTTTTAATAATTAATATTTCTCTGACATGTTGGGAATTAAAAGACGAACTAAAGCAAATCAGATTCAGAAATATTCTTTTAAGAGTTATTGTAAAAATACTATGTGAAAGTTGCGATCTAACACCGAAGCACAAACTTATGAAACAAGCCATATAACGCCATTTTACGATTAAATTTTCGCAGACGCGATTATACCAAATTACTTTTCGATAATATTCGATTAATAATGTTCCATGCTGCGCTCCACGGAGTAAAAGAGGTGGAGGGGAAACTTAATAGGCATTACTCGCGGAAACCACAAGTTACATTTTGGTAAATAATGAGGGCGCTACAATCCGCATGTTGGCCATTCTTTTAGCTGAATATCATATGATTGTATGTATAAGAGCCGTACGTTATAATTAAAAAATATTTTGTGTTATTCGTTTATTTTTTATTATTGATATTACAAAGCATAAATTAAGATGGGGTATCAGTGCTTTGTTCCTGGATTGAAAACAGGTTATACCAGTGACATAGAAAAGAAGAAAAAACGAAGGGAAAATAAAATTGAGCTTGTTCCGTGCTTTACAGGTGAGCGATATTTTTAGGCTTTAATATAAAGCTATTTGCTTGTAATTATGTTTAAATTGAGAAATTTTTATCTTAAATCGATCTTAGTGTATATGTTTTTTAACTCTTTCAATACCAAAGCGCCTCAAACGCCCGGTCATCCAAAATACCGAAAGCGCCCGAAATCGCCTGGACTATTTCAACCCCTCTTTTGTCCTCAGAGCTCATGTCAAGACGCGCGTTGTGGGGTGTGTCTGGAGGATTATCTCCTCTTTGTTAACTTGATTTCAGAAAAGAGATTTTTTCAGGAACCAGATAAGGGAAAATGAAGTACGCTTATGCTCTTTATTTCGGCTTGAGTTTCTTATTGAAATGAAATTTCCTTTTTTTAGATAGATTTCGGTAGAAACAATACCTATTACATTTCCCCCTATGTTGAAATTTCTGAAAACTATTTGCAGATCTACGCCAATCACGACCCCTAGAACCCAAAACTACCCAGATTAATAACTTTATCTATCTATCACTTTTTTATGGGTACGATAACTTCCATAATTCTGCACTCCCTTCCAACCTATTACATAAAATCAAGGGGCAGAAATTCTCAGTCAGGTTCGTTAAAGGGCAAAATCGGACCGAGGGGGTGGAAATAGGGAGCGGGTTTGTAAAAATAGACAAAAAAAAACTTCTTAATTGTACTACATATCAAATCACTTTAAAGTTGTTATTACTTCTGGGAAAATGTCCAAAAAATTATGTATAACAGATTTTTGATATCATTAAATATGGGCTCAAGGGGAAGAAGAATAGGGTGTTAAAAAGAAAAAAATTCATAACTTCGTCAATTAAGAACATATCAAATCCACTTAAATTTATTATCAATATTCTTAATATTATCTATAACTTTTAAATTGGCAAGTTTATAATAGGGCCAACTCTTACAATAATAAATAAATAAATAAATAAAAAGAGTGTTTGAAGAAGAAAAGAATTCACAACTTCGTCAATTCACAAGATATCAAATCCGCTTATTTTTTTCTTTTATACAAATCTTCTTAATATTATGTACAACGGCTCATAGAACGAGCCCATTTTTGTGAAAAATTGGAGATGTATGTAGAATATGTGCATAAAGACATTTCGCTGTTTTTTTAGACAGCGAAATGTCATATATTTTACTACCGTTGCAACTTTTTTTTCTAATTTTGTGCATAATAAATGAGACTTCTTTTATGAAGCTTGTAAGAGCCTATACTAGTCAAGCGAAGAAATCTGAATGGTAATGTTAAATCTATGAGAGAATTATTTACATAATTCTCGTTTTCATGTTAATATTTTCATTTCTTCCCTTTCATATAGGATATCTGAGGTCGGTATCAAATGTTATGCGCTTGTACTTTTTCGATTTTGATTATAGTTCTTTTTTTTACATGCAGACTCCTTTATTTTTCGAACCAGTTAGAACCAGTCCTGAAAGTGAAACTATAGTCATATAAAAAACTGTAAAATTAAAATCTAAAAAGTTCAAACTCACAACAATAGTCACCGATTTCATGTATCCAATGGAAAAAAATCACTCTAAAAGATTAAAATACAAGCGAGAAATTGGTAAATACTTCTTCCATGGGTTTAACATTAAATTTCAGGTTTCTTAACGTGAATAAGTGTAGCTTCTTAAGGCATCACCTAAGAACGCGAAACTTCCTCACATATTTTTAAACGTAACTGCATAAAATTGGTACGCTGACCATTGAAGCGATTTGGAATACAACTGAGTTATCCATAAAAAAAAAAAAAAAAAAAAAAAAAAAATCTTGTTCAAAATCTAATGTAGTTTTAACATCTAATGGAATTTTACATTTCATTTCATTCTACATTTTATTGTGCTCATATTGTATTTTTATAACATCATATATTTTCTAATCCTGTTCCTGTTCTCGTCAGATTATTTGAGCGTGGGTGAGCGTAGATCGTAGGTGGCAGAGCCCCCTAATATTTTAAATAATTTTAGCTTGGTACGAAAAATTTATTATTAGTTGTTGCATACTTTATCATTCCAGGTATTATAAAACCATCCATTTATTATAAAACATCTACTCATTTTAGTTTCATAATTGTGAAATAATTATTTAAAAACAAATTAATGATTATCAAAATTAATTTTTTACTGATATTTTAAAGTAATTATTAAAGCCAATAGTGATTAGTGATTATCTTAGTAAGTAACTTTTTCAATATATATACTATATATGCATATATATTTGCTCAATCCTTCTATAAGCATCGATCGAAGGGGGGGGGGGGGGGCGTAAGCATCTGTGCCCGGGGCCCCCAAACTTGTAAATAGGTCTCTGCAGAAATAAATGTAAAATTGTGTCAAAAAGTAACCCCCTTCTGTTTTTCCCTGTTCATGTTTTTTTTTTTCTTTTTTTGGTAATGTATGTTTTGGAAAAAGTGTACCATAAATCACTTTAAAAATATTTAATGACATTTGTTGATGAAAAATAAAATGAAACATTTCAATATGGATAACGCATTGAAGATAATAGATCATAGCTGCACCTTTCTAAATATGTTTAGAATAATTTCTTTTTTGCGTTTTTTTTTTACAGGCAATGCCAAAAAGATAATCTCTATTTTTCAAATATGGTTTTATTATTGTGTGGAGAAAGAGAGGGGGGGGGGGGCTAATCACTAAATATCCCTTTCTCTGCCTCAATGAATTTAGTCAATAAGTGAAAATTTTGTTACTTGTTATAGCGAAAGATGTTATAATTTTCAGAACAGGGATCAGCAATCATTTTTCTATGATAGGCATGTTTGAAATTTATAACCCAGGAACATTCCATAATCCAAAAAAACTGAGTCCGATGGAGAATGCCTTTCCCCCTTCTTTTCCTTTTCACTATGTACCCCAAGTTCACAGTCAATCAAAATAGGTATTAGTGGTATGTCAACATGATTATCTCTTCTTAGTTAACTTGATGATCTACAATCTGCAGAACAAGATAACGAATTGGATGATAATTTGACTAACTATGAATGGACTTCATGCGTAGACAATTCTTCGATAGTGCTAGAAAATTTTTCTTCGTCTTCGGGACCAGTACATGCTTTAGAACCAGGTGCATCCGCTCTAAGTTATTTAAGATTATTGATAAGTGATGAACTCTGTGACAATATCATCATTAACACCAATAAATATGCCGATTTCTGTCAAAATAACCGCAAGAAAAAAGATGAAAATTGGATACCAATTTCAACTATAGGTGAAATTTGGTGTTTTTTTGGAATTCTCTTAGTTATGAGCATCGTTCGCATGCCAAAATTATCGGATTATTGGTCAACAAACTCTATACTTGGCAATACAATGGTAAAAAAACTCATGAGCAGGACGAGATTTCTGAAAATAAAACATTATTTTCATATATCGAATAGAGAAATGGAACCCAATAAAAATGAAGAATCGTTCAGATATTTACAAAAATTAGAGCCCATGTTCAATGATGTGAAGAGAAAATTTCAAATGCATTTTAATCCGTATAAAAATTTATCAGTAGATGAAGCTATGATCAAATACAAAGGTAGACTTGGTATAGTCCAATACATGCCCCTTAAACCGGCAAAGAGGGGATTAAAAATGTGGATGCTTTGTACGTCTAATGAAGGATACGTTTACAATTTTGATATTTATGGAGGAAAAAATGATAATATCCAGAGAAGTTCTAAAGGACTAGGTTACGATGTAGTAATGCATTTAATTAAACCCATAAAAAGCAGGGGTCATGAACTATTCTTTGACCGTTTTTTCAGCAGTCTTTAATATCGATCTTATGATCGCTTTACCACTAGATGGCAGCGTAGGACTCTTTGAATCGAATTGAATCGATTTTATAGGTAATAATTTAATATTTTTCTAAGCTTTTATTTTACATAATTATTTTAATAATTACTTACTTTTAAACTAATAAATTATTTTAATATTTTACGTATTTTAATGTTTCACTTTATTGTAAGCATTCATTATAATTTCCCTTGCTTAACTACCAATCAAATATATGTTTCAAAAATGTAAACAAATCAATGACCAGAAATCCGCAAAATTCTAAAATCCGCACAACCTCTGGTCCCAAGCTGTGCGGATTTGAGGGAGTCTACAGTACCTCTGGCTTTAAATTCATCATATATCTTTGTCAATAACTCCAGTTTTAATGTTCTAGGCCAATTCATTAAAATTTCTATAATTGCAATCTTACAAATACACAAATTTGTTATGGAAAACTCCAAATAAAATAAATAAAAACTCACTTACTTTTATTTCTCATTTTTGTCCATACTTAAAAGAGGAAAGTACATTATGAAGGTATATTTCAAAATATACAAAAAAACCCTGAGATACCTGCAATCAATCATACACTTCAAATGAAATTTACCATCAATCTAATATTTATCATAATTTTTTTTTTTAAATCACCCCCACCTCAACAAAACACCCATTTTAAGAAACCCAACGATCAGAAAAAAAGAAACTAAATTACAGTAGGCATAGCCGCTATGTACGCAGCAAAGTTATATAGCAAGAAAAAGTGATTTATCGCTTCGCCAAATTTATTTTAACCAAGTGTATCGCTTGTTCTAGGATTCAGCCAAAAATTGATTTACACTTCTATTGACTGGAAATATAAAAAATATCCTGCATAATATTTGGAAAATAAATATTAAATATTATATGAAAATAGCAAACTTTATGATATTTTGAAAATAGATATAGTATATATATCAACACATAGCAATTAGGGATGCACTGAATCTATTCGGTATTCGGCCATGTTACTGAATATTCGGTTTGGCCGAATATCAAACTATTCGGTATATCGAATATTCGGCTTGGCCAAATAGCAAAATATTCAGCCTGCTGAATATTCGGTTTGGCCGAATATCAAAATATTCGGCCAACCGAATACTTAAAAAAAAACTTTTAAAACATATTTTTAAAAACCTTAAACCACTTATAAGTTTAACTGTCAACTTATAAAGATATTCAGAATAATTAGAAACAAAATCATATATTTAAATAAAAGAGAATGTTTTTACATTATTTATTTGCTGTTTGTTAAGTATTATTTAAGAAAATTAACCAATCACGAGGATTTTCATGGGAATTAATTATGTACAAATTCAAGTTCCTGAGCATTTTCCAGTAAATAATCCATTTCTTGGTAAGATTTTAAGAACAACATTTACAATCTCTGAAAATGATCGCCCACTCCAGACACCGATCTACGATGTATTCAAAAACTTCCTTGCTAATAGAACAGTTATTCTTGCTGAGTTGCCACCATATAAAATGCGAATAGATTGTATTATTTATTTACTTTTGTCTCTTCCTGACAAACAAATATTACTTATTTACTTTTACTTTAGTCTCTTCCTGACAAACCAATAATATATAATCATGTATAATTTTTCTTCCAATTTTTTCACAATTTCTCTTTGATTTTAAAATGTTTGTTTTAGAATTTAAGAAAATTTTTTTCATTTGCTTTAATTCACAGAAGAAGCCGTGAAATTGAAAATTTTATTAAAGTTTTATAACTATCCTCTTCTTAAATAACTCAAAGTAGATTTTTTTCAGCTTAAAGTTTACTTGAAAAAAGGTCTTGATTATCAAAATGAAAGTTTCTGTTTTAAATATTATGTAAAACTGTTTCAAAATTTAACATTTTAATGCCATTAAACTTTGAAATATAAAATTATTCGACAAGCCGAATATTCGGTATTCGGCCTAGCAGTTACTATTCGGCTAGCCGAATATTCGGTATTCGGTTCGCCTGTAGGCCGAATATTCGGTATTCGGCCAAAATCACTATTCGGTGCATCCCTAATAGCAATACAAATATATCACCGAACCCTGGCTTTAAGGTACTTAATAATTGATAAACGTATAATGGAAGATTTAAATCTGTGCAGAATATGTCAGCTCTTATGAATAAATTTCAGTCTGAAATAACGAAAGACTTTCAGATATGCATAGTTAAAATCTAGGTGAATTTAATAGAAAAATAAGATAATAAATATCAGTATTAAAATTGAATTAAAAGAAACTCAGAAATGAGCGCGAATAATTTACATCTTAAGAAACAAAAATAAATAAATAAGTAGAATGTAATTTAAGTATTGAAACTACTATCTCTAAAATATTTACAGATTTAAAAAAAAAATTACATTTTTTGCACACAGAATTAACACTTTTAAATTACTACAAAATTCCATTAAAAGGGTCAAATCTTGCCCTTGAAATAGCATTAAGAAAATACATGAAATAGATAAGCATAAATACCATAATTTAATATAAGTTACCTTCAAACAATATATTGCTTGAATGATAATAACTAGGCCTAACTCAACTATACAGTAGCTCGCAACTTTCTTTTAATAATTAATATTTCTCTGACATGTTGGGAATTAAAAGACGAAGTAAAGCAAATCAGATTCAGAAATATTCTTTTAAGAGTTTAAATTGTAAAAATACCATGTGAAAGTAGCGATCTAACACCGAAGCACGAACTTAAACAAACCATATGACGCCATTTTACGATTAATTTTTGACAGACGCGATAATACCAAATCACTTTTGGATAATATTCGATTAATAATGTTCCACGCTGCTATATATGGCCATCTCGATAGATTTTAGTAAATTGCATTTGCTTGAGAAGGCTCTTCAATTATCTTATATATAATCTTCATCTAAAAGGTCAATATAATTAGATAATAATTGCGATTTTGAAAATATTCGAAGAAAGAGAAAGCACGCAAGATTATATCACTAGTACGTAGAAAAACAGAAAATCTTTAGGAAACATGTCCCTAAAACATGAAATATTCTTTGAATTCGTTTTTTTTTTTTTTTTTTTTTTTTTTTTTTTTTTTTTTTTTATTATTATTACTTCGACAACTTTCGTTTTAAATTAAAATTATTGAAACATAAAACAGACAATTCTGTAAGTAAAATAAATAATGTATCATTAATTCTGCGTTGTTTTTCAATTATGTTTTTTAAAAATCTTAATGCAAAATATTTTAAGGAGAAGCGTATCATGTCATAAATGTTCCGATCGGTAATAAATTTAGTAGTATTTCTTGATTCAAATAAAATCGTTGCACTGTTACTGAAATTAAAACACAGAGTAATATCACTAAACTGAAATGGATTGAAAGTAATTGGATTACTTTCTATTTGCAATCTTTTGATGCAGTGCTCAATACTCAGCATAACCAAGATACATTTAAAATAATTTTAAAATTGTAGTTAAAAAGAAAATAAATTAAAATAATTTTTTAGTTAATTGGTTTGGGTCATTTAAGGTGATTCAGTGACATTTGAAAAAAAAAAATAAATTTTTGTAGTAAAAGATATAAATTGTAATTTTTAAAAAAATATATGAAAAATATGAAGTTGCACTTCTACAATTTTGAAAATTTTTAAATAAATTTTGTTGTGTTCTTATCCTAGAAACATGGTCCTAAATAATTTCTAAAAAGTTTAGGAAAACATAAATTAATGTTAAGGCATATCTAAAAATTATTATTTACATAACAGGTTCATTTTTTGAAAAGGTAAAATAATTGTATTACTAAAATCCCATTGCTAATTTAATTAAATGCACCTTCAGAGTGTTGGTCAATATTATCTCAAATTCCCTTTGCTAATGTTAAATTTATGAGGGTGGAATGGATTCATAATTAAAAATATCTCCCCTGGAAAATTAATATTTTTTGTTTCTTTTATCTGTGTACTTTCTTGAACAATGTATTTTTTCTTTAGTTGTCAAATTATTTACTTAATTTTATTTCAAGTGTTAAAATCTTATTCACAGCTTCTCAGTTTAGCTAAGATGTAAACGCATAAAATTACTCATTTAGTGTATTTTTTAGAAATATTTTGACAAGTAAAGAAAAGAGACATCCTTCAAGAAGAGAACATAGAAGTAACGAACGTAAAAATATTAATTTCTTGAAATATTTTTAAAATATGACTGCATCCCACTCCCATACATTTAGCATTGGCGAGGTGAATTTCAGATTTCATTATTCAAGATCCTTAAGAATCATCCAAAAATTAAAGATTGTAACTCAGAATCATTCAAAGGAAAAAGAGTGCAGTAAAAAGTTAAAGAAAGGTAATGGTGTAAAAGTGTAATTTTAACGATTAAAAACACTTACGATACTCATCAGCGTACAACATAGATAAAAGCTATATTAAAAACACACCCAACGTTTCACGCTCTTCCTAATGAGCCATCATCAGGGGGGGGGGGGGGGTTGTTCTTGACCTCTATGGAGCAAAGTTACACACAACATCAAATTGAAAACATTTCTGTAATAGATCATTAAACATCAAAAACGGTATTGTCATGGATATGGCGCCAACTATTGGTAGGCTATAGCACTATTATCAAAACCAGGAAATACTGAAATTAACTTTACAAAGGTATTTCTTTCAAAACATTTAACCAAATATTAGAAACCTGAAATGAGATATTTTCATTCATATTATTAGATAGCGATATTGTCATTGTACGCTACGGGTTTCTAATGTTTTGTTAAATGTTTTAAAAGTTACCTTTGTAACACACACCTTTGTAAAGTTAATTTCAGTTTTCCCTGTTTTGATAATAGTGCTACAGCCTACCAACAGATGGCGCAATATCCGTGGCAATATTGTTTCTGATGTTTCTGTTACAGGAATGTTTTCAATTTGTTGTTGTGACTGTGTTGTGCATAACTTTAGAACCCCCCTCCTCCTCCAGATGATGACTCATTAGAAAGAGCACGAAACATTGGGTGTATTTTTAATGTGTTTTTAATATAGTTTTTATCTATGTTGTACGCTGATGAGTATCATAAGTGTTTTTAATCATTAAATTTGACAGCATAAGTCCAAGATTTTATTGTAATTTTAATAATTGAATCTATGTCTAAATTTATTTTAGATACAAAGTTAGAAAAATGATATTTTTATAAATTTTTGCAAATTGAATTGTACAGAGTTCGCTTTGCAATTAATCATTTTAAACTTTCAGCGGTGTGTTTCTTTTTTAAAACTCGGTTTGTAAAATAATTTCTCTAAAGTAAAATCTCGTTACATCGAATCTCTGGGGAGCACTGATTAAATTAATTATACTGTAAAACTCATTAGTTGAATATTTTTATAAGGAAATATGATAAAAGATTTTTTTTAACAATCCAAATAATCTTTTGTTAAAGTGACATTCATTGCAATGTGATTCTACAGTACCTGCATTTATTTATTTATTTTTAAATAGCTTCTTAATTTGTTTTGTTTAGTCTACAAAGAGTTAATTTTATGCAAAATATGTCCAGTGAGGAATTCAGATACTTTTCTATGGTAGGGATTTCTGTGGTTAAGGGGAGGTGACATTATAGAGTTCCAGGTAGAAATAACAATTTTTGACCATTGAAATACAAAATCTCAAATCTTCTGGTGGAGAGGGGGTCTTCTCATTGCTCCAGGGGGGGGGGGGGGTATGTCCCTCCAGGCATTGCCCTGAATTCAACATTGTATGTGTCTGAGGGAGCAATCTGTCAAAAAACTTTTTAAAGTGAATATTTTCATAATGAAATATAATAAAAGAATTTCTTTTGAACAGTCCAAATATCATTTGTTAAAGTGACATTCGTTGCAATATTTTGACAAGTAAAGAAAAGAGACATCCTTCAAGGAGAGTACACACAGAAAAAAAGAACTTAAAAATATTAATTTCCTGAAATATTTTAGAAATGTGACTGCATCCCACTTCCATTCATTTAACATTCGCAAGACAAATTTCAGATTTCCTCATCCAACATCCTTAACAATCATCCAAAAATGAAATATTTCAACTCAGAATCATTCAAATAAAAATGAGTATGAGTGCAGTAAAAAGCTTCAGAAAGGTAATGGTGTAAAAGCATATTTTTTATTATTGAATCTGCATGAGAATATACTATGTCTAAATTCATTGTAAATGCAAGTTTAGAAAAATGATATTTTTGTTGTTTTTTTGAAAATTGAAGTGTACAGACTTCGCTTTGCAATCAAACATATATTTAAACTTTCTGCAGTGTGTTTCATTTTTAAGACTAGGTTTCTAAACTCTCATTACAATTAATCTCTGGGGAACACTGATTAAATTCGCTTTGCTGAAAAACTCGTTAAACTGAATATTTTTATAATGAAATAATGTATATTCATTAAAGTGTCATTCATTGTAATGATATTCTACTGTACCTTTATTTTATTTTTTAAAGATAGTTTCTTAATTTATTTTGTTTTAATAGTTCTCAAAGTGTTAATTTATGCCAAATATGGCTGAGGGAGCAATCTTTCATAGGCAGAAATAATGACTGAAAATATGGAATAGGTATATTGGACACCACTATAAGTACATATTGTATATGAATCCTGCCACTGATTATGTAAATATATTGAGCTAATATTAAGAAATTTTATGTATTGTATAATATTTATTTAATTTACAAAAAAAAAAAAAAAAAAAAATAGCCACATTCCCAGCCTCCTACCCTATAATATATTTAATAAATAAACAATCTATCTTCTAAATAAAACTGCAAGTAGTAATGCACAAACAAAATTTCAATTAAAAGTTATTGTTTCATTCCATTGTTCCACGTTAGTGTTAATGTGACACAATTGACACATTACAAATAATATCGTGTTAATACATGGATGCAGATGCATGAAGAAATTATTAATTTATAGTATTTAGAAAAATATTTAGGCAGCACCATTTGTTGTTGTTAATATTTACAATTCTTATCCATTTCTCTTTAACACACAAGTCTGAATGCAGGTTGGGTAAACGTTTAATAACAAAATTCTTTCTGTATTACAATAGGCTATACCTTAGAGCACCACATCTATAGCAGCTATATACAAAAATGGAAGTTCGCTGATGCCTATTAAAAAGAGGTAAATCTCATTGAGAAAATCATGAACATCTCTGTACTATTTCCAGGAACAGATTTCATATCAGGCAAAAATAAAACTTGCACAACAGAAATAGGCTGTTTTCATCAATCTGTAAGAGAATGAAAAATAAATCTTAAGAACTGAGGTTTAAAAATAGAATAACAAATTGAAGAAAGTTAGTTAAAGGCAATTTATAAAGCTCCAGTATCAAGTAAATGCAATTGGATTAAAACGGTTTATTTTTTTTTCTTTCTTTGGCAGCAAAGTGGGTAGAGAAGTACATTTCTTAGGAGTTTTTTTTTATTTTTCAATTTCAAAATGCATTTCAATAAAATATGCACACATATATATACACATATAAAAAATAAATTCAATGTTCAAGTATTTTATATATCAGCTTATAAGAGAAAAAATAGCGATTATTATTTTTTACATATTTAATACATTGTACAGAATTTATTTAAATTTAAATTTTATCACAAATTTTACAGGATATCAAAATGGAGACAAAATTTTTTTGAAGAAAGGACGTTTTTTTCAGCCGTCTTATTTCTAGTGACAGATGGTACAATATAAGCTTCTATATGATTCTTTTGCTTTCGGGCTACTTAAAAATATAATAAAAATAATTATTGAATTGTTTTGTGCAATATTTTATGTAGATCCTAGTATAACTTGGTTTCGTAAATTTCATTTGCAATTGCAACAGATAAAACGCAGTCAAAAAAGATAAAAAAAAAAAAAAACACAGTTTACACAATAGATGGCAGCATGAAAAACCATAAATCGAACAGAGATTTCTAATCGAAGCATTTCCTTACACTCACATAGCGTCTTGTCGCCATTTTGCGTAATATAGCGTAGTAGAGTAGGGTGTGGTAAGTTTAGTTTTCCAGTAATTAATCTAAATTTTAAGTAAATTCTTTTTGTATCTGTTCGATATGTAGACGGATATAACGCTTGCGGAATAGGTGTGATTTTGATTATTTTTTTTAATTATCATTATGACGAACCAGATTTATTGAAAGAAAAATTCATTATTTATACATGCTTATTAGACTAGTATTATTTACTCGGTGATTTGAAAATCTATTATTATTTTTTTCTTTTTGTTGCAAACGGCATACAGTAATAGTTTATTTTAAAATGTAGTTAACTACTGCTGTAACAACTTACCCTAAAAAGTTGTGATTCCAAACTACATTTTCAAATGTATTCCCTACTTTCAGAAGACTAATTTTGTCAAAAAATTCAACCTACTTCCAATTTTGAAAAAAAGTATTTTTATATAATTATAAATAATCGTACACTATTTAACTTTTAGGTACTTGTTAGTTATCCTGTCGACCATTTTCGCCAAATTATATAAATCGCCAAATTACCGTAAAATCCCGATTGTAAGCCCCCCCCCCCTTTTTCAAAAGAAAAAGCTGTTAAATTTGGGAAGGGGGCTTATAATCGAGATTTTTTTAAATAATTATATTAAAACCTGTTTTATCATTAATTTAGAAGTAAATAAGGTAAATACAGCTGAGAATCTTTCATATTTTGACAGCTTGGCAATTTGTAAAAAAAAAAAAAAAAATTAAATCCCCCCCCCCCCTCAAATAAAAAAATCTAAGCAAAAATTTTAAAAATTTACTTTTTTTTAAATGCACTTCTTTATTTGTTATTTTACTGCAACAATATTTAATCAATCATCGAAGCCACCCCCTTCAAAAAATATTGCTTCCCCCTTCCCCCCCTTTGGTACAAAATATGTATAATTTAACCTATAAAACTCTTTAATTTTCTTAATACACAATATGCTATACAAATACACTATAGTTACAATAAATAATCTATCAGATAAATTATTCTCTCCCTGACTCTCATATCATGATCATCCCCCCCCCCTCCCTGCATCTCATGCAGTTTAAAATCTGTATTTTTTTTTTTAATTTATGCTTGATTTGTGATTTTGTCATAAAATATTTAGGTAATCACCTAAATTATTTCATACCCTCCTTCTAAAAAATGTTTTCCTTTATCTTTTTTTGCCCCCCCCCCAACATACGCAGTATATTTTAAAACAATTTGTTTTTACTTTTTTGGCTCTATTTAATCATAAAATACACATGTAATTCAAGGGTTAGAACAGCCAAACTACTGAAAAATCTTTTGCTTTCCTTCTGCATATTTAGAAATCCTCCATCCCTCCCCCACACACACTTACCACCACCAGTTGCAGAAAAAGGATGGAGAAAAATTTCAAAGAGGATGAAGATTTTAGATGAATGATACTTGTATGAGATTATGTAGATGAGATTTTAGATCAATCACCTTACGACAAAATACAGTTGAATCTTGATAATCCGGACATGAAAATTCCGGAAATCTCTAAAATCCGGACATTTTTCTGATTTCCGTTTTATTAATTTTTAAAATAAGACTGCTGTATCTTTCATATTTCTCATCAAATGCAGTTAAATTCTTTCAACTATAAAAACTAAATAAATAAATATAGATATATTCTGGTATATTTTTATAATGATTGGCTGTTAATTACAGACTTTCATTATTACAAAAACGAGAAAGTTAAAAAACGGAAAAAAAAGAAAGACTGGACTTTAAATGTTGATGTCTCGAAGCTTCATATATTTTAATTCTAATAAAATCACTAAAGTACATATTTATAACTAAAGGAACAAACATGCAATTTCATTTTCGTTTGATTGAACTGAAAGATAAGCACGCTTGATAGTCATTCCATTCATTAACACTTGCTCCTTCTCCAACAGAATGATCAGCCTAGTGACACAATGCCCTATGATCTTGACGCGCACATTTGCCGATCTCGATGTGTTGTTTGTTTCAGTTTTGTTTCCTTGAAAAGAACTTAGAATGCAGTAGGAAAATGAGAAAACAAAATGAGTTTTTTTTTTTTTTTTTTTTTTTTTTTTTTTTGGCGATCTTTTGACAAAATTTTCGTTTTTCTCTCTTCCAGCAATTCTTTGCAAAATTTGCTTTTTTTCAGTTCGCGATCGTTTGACAAAATTGGCAATTTTTTCTGCGATTGATTGACAAAATTGATTTTTTTTGGGACGATCATTTGTCGAAATTTGGATATTTTTCTGCGACAGACTGACAAAATACATTTTTTTTCCTCACTCTTGACGAAATTTGCGATATATCTGTTTTTTTTTATCGTTTATCGAAACTCTGATTTTTTTTTCTGCAACCTATGGCAAAATTCGCGATTTTTCTCAGTGAATGATAAGCAAAATTGATTTCTTTCTCCCTTTAATTGATTATTGAAATTAGTAACTCTTTACAGCGATAAGTTGAAAAAAAAAATCTCTAATTGTTTCTTAAATATGTGACGAAATTCATGATATTTTCCATTATTGTTTGAAGAAATTCTCTAAATATATTCTCGGAAGAATCGCGCAATTTTACATGTTATCTCAAAGAAACTCTAGAAATGGCACTAAACCTTCTCAGATAAAGAATTTGTGATGTAACTACACGATTTCACTCATATTTAACATCCATTAAGAGGATTTTATGTTAAGAAGTTTGTTTTCGTTTCCAGATTTTTTTTTTTCTGAGGCTTATTTTAATGTCTGATTTTTTGGACTAGTGGCCGATATTTCTTTAATTTTCGGAAAATTTGGAATAAAATCACTTCTGTATTATTTATTGTGTACTATATTTTAATTTATTGTGTTTTAATATGTATATTTAATTTCAGCATAAGTGTTATGTTTTAGTGTAGCATTCCAATTTTATAACTTAATTCGGCAATTTAATCGTTGTTTATTTGCATGTTATCATATTGCCATGAAATTTTTTTTTTTTTAACAGATCTCCAAAATCCAGAAAACTCGCAAATCCGGAATCGTCGCGGTTTTTCCCACAAAAAATTTTGTGAAAGTAAGTGGGGGGGGGGGGGGCTTTTATTTGGGAGTGTAAAATAAAATAAAAAGTGCTTAAAAGTGGGAGGGGGGCTTACAATCGGGATTTTACGGTATACAAATTGACATAATTTTTATTTTAAATAATGAAAGAACAAATAAATTAATAAAAGATTAATAAAAATACAAATAATTGTCGAATTAATGATTTTGTTGGCCATTATTAGCATTTAATCTTACAATTAATTAATTAATGGCAAACCATTATTGGCATTTAATCTTACAATTTGGCAACAGTAATTTGGTCGACGGGATAACTAACAAGTACCAACTTTTATATACTGGGCTTGGAGATATTTCCCATCTATTTGTTTTATGATTACCATCCTGAATATAATAAAATTGTTATGTCTGGTTTGTGTTACAATTTTTGTGTATAAATAAGTATCAATAAAGTCGACAGACATTGCTGCTATAGGCCTCAAAGCAGTCTCCACTATGGTGGATATCAAATCAAAAAATCATCCTGAATGCTGACAAAGGGTGCTGAATTTGAATACTGACTCAGACACATGGTTGCTTGTAGTGGGTTGGATTCCACTTTAAAAGGATGTATACTAATATACTAATAATAGGCTAGAAGCAGCAGGAGTCTTTCGGTAGCTTCATCGCCCCGAGCCCAACCCTTCCCGCTTTTCGGTGTCTTTAATTTGTGTAATTTCCCTTTTAAATTTCTCCGGTTTCAATTTTTAATTTTTTTTTTTTTTCAATCTCGCTTTCGCTAGAGAGTCTTTCATTCGGGACGTGGCTGGGCACCTGGGAATCTTGCTTCCGCAAAAGAGTCGGAGTAGAGTAGAAGAATAAAGGGCTGCGGACGAAGATGGGCCGCTTGCCGCGGCGCACAGTGGGGTATTTTACAAATCTGGGCGGCCAAAAGTCGATTTCATAAAGTACAACGCAGGATCCAATGGATGGATATAAGTTGAATCTGAATCATTGGAGAATCACGTGATGCGATTTTTATCTCCTTTAAGTGAACGATGACCTCCTGTTATCAGTTGAAACTGGAGTGTTGCGTTAAGTGCATGAGTGTCAAATCGTTCTTCATTGTGACTTTCTATTTTTGAATTTGAATAACTTTAGTTTTGGAAGTATTTAAAATCTAATCGTTATGGATAGTGACGAGGCAGATATGTATCATTATTTTTTTTAACTTTGAATTGAGAAAGAAATAGTTTTAGTATTTACAAAATTAATTTAAAATAACGCATATTTTTCTATTATTTTTTGCCTTGTTTCCCAATTCACGAAGGGTTTAGTTATATTTCCAAACATTTCCAAGCAAAGTTACTTGTTGTACCAATAAATATACACCCTTCTATTTGTGTTTTCGTTTAAAGTAGTTCCACCTTTGTCCCCTTTTTAAAATGAAGGCGATATAAATATGCTCTTCCAAAATTCTGAGTAAGCATACAAAATTACTATATATTGATTTTTAACTGATATTTGTCATATAAATTTTAATATGAAAAAAATTGTTATGATTCAATAGAAAGTGATCAGATTTGTTTATTTTTCAGTTATTCTGATTGAAATTAAATTTATATAATTAAAAAAAAAATTGCTTTAAAGTAATGTATTCATTCCCTTTTATCTCTTTTTAAGCTCTTTTCAGATAATTGAAATAATTTATTGCTCGTTATTAACATTTGTTTATCTAAAAAATAAGTCGAGGCAATTTTCATATGTTTTTGTTAAAAGTTAGCGAAAGATTGTGAGATTTTTTTTAAAAATAAGGGATAAAATGATGTTATCTATCTAAATTGCATATAATTATTATGCATTCTTTTTTGTTCATATTTTGTATTTATTTTTATTTAGGGCCTTCGAATGTCAGAGTAATGATAATGACTCGAAAAGAATTTTTAAACATTATGCAACAGCAGAATTTGCCAAACATTAATCATAGATAAAATTTTCTTGAAAATTACCTTCTTAATGGCGATAATTTTGATGATGATGAAATTAAAAACCTCAAGCACAATTTCTCCCAATTTAAATCTCAGTTCAAGAGCAAATGGATCGAAGCCTATTATATGTTAGATAAATTTGTGAAAAATAATAAAGAATGGCTTGAAGGTACAGTAGAAATTTCAAGAAAAATAAATCGACCAGGAAGGCCAGCAAAAGCTTTCACTGAATCAAGTGACAGGTCAAAGCGGAGAAAGTCTGAAAGTTTGAGGAGCTCGACTGATGTCGAAGTACTTACACATACTTTACACAGAAGATTCTTTACTGACCCATCTCTAGCAGCGGAAATTACCGGCATTGATGAAAATTTAATATATCGATTTAAAGTTATTCTTGAAACCATATCCAGTGGCCACAAAATTCACCTTGATAAATTTAAGAATTTACAGAAAAAACAGCAGAGGTCTACGTCCAGTTATATAAATGGTATCCAATGTCACCCACAATGCATAAAATATTAATCTATGGACGCATTGTGATAGAGAAAGTTTTACCAGTAGGCCAATTGTCTGAAGAAGTAGCCAAAGCACGGAACAAACATTTTCGATTATTTCGCCAAAATCTATCGCGTAAATTTTCAAGAATTTCTTGTAACCGTGATGTTCTCAACAGATTGCTTTTGAGTTCAGATCCAGTTTTAACTGGAATAAGACCCACGATAAGAAAAAAATCAAAATTGTTCCGTAAAGAAACTCTAGAAATGTTACTCCCTATGGAATCTTCTGAAGCTCGTGATCCAGAGGATTCTGATTATGAAGAAACAGATTACGATTTTGAATTATCATCTGATTAAAAGATCACACCTTGTTGATTTACAAACTAATTGTTCTTATTAATAATCAGTTTTTATAATTTATTCAATATATTATTCCATTTTTTTATCATGATTATCATTTATTGTATAATACTATTTATCATGATTAACATTTATTTTATAATACTATTTATCATAATTATCATTTATTTTATAATACTATTTATCATAATTATAATTTATTTTATGATACTATTTATCATATTATCATTTATTTTATAATACCGCATATCATAAATATCATTTATTTTATAATACTAATTTTGATCAATAAATATCAATACGAAGTTGCAAAACATCCATGATTTTCAAGTTATTAAACAATATTTATTTCAAAAAGCGCATTTATTTACTGCTTTAAACGTTTAAATTAGTTTAAAAGAAAAAAATAATTTTGGCCGCCCAGATTTGTAAAATACCCCACTGTGCGGCGGTTGCTTGTAGTGGGTTGGATTCCACTTTAAAAGGATGTATACTAATATACTAATAATAGGCTAGAAGCAGCAGGAGTCTTTCGGTAGCTTCATCGCCCCGAGCCCAACCCTTCCCGCTTTTCGGTGTCTTTAATTTGTGTAATTTCCCTTTTAAATTTGTCCGGTTTCAATTTTTGATTTTTTTTTTTTTCAATCTCGCTTTCGCTAGAGAGTCTTTCATTCGGGACGTGGCTGGGCACCTGGGAATCTTGCTTCCGCAAAAGAGTCGGAGTAGAGTAGAAGAATAAAGGGCTGCGGACGAAGATGGGCCGCTTGCCGCGGCGGTTGACCCTCCCGCCCACCCCCAACCGCCGCCGAGACTAATAATAAGCTAGAAGAAGCAGGAGTCTTTCGGTAGCTTCATCGCCCCGAACCCTCCCTTTTCGCTTTTCGGTGTCTTTAATTTGTGTAATTTCCCTTTTAAGTTTGTCCGGTTTCAATTTTTGAATTTTTTTTTTTCATTCTGGCTTCCGCAAAAGAGTGGGACTAGAGTAGATGAATAAAAGGCTGTGGACGAAGATGGGCCGCTCGCCGCGTCTGTTGACCCCCCCCCCCCCACCCACCCCCAACCAGAACGCTCAAGAAAATTTTAATATAATAAATATGCATATTTTAGAATTAAACATAAATCATTTATTTATTTGTCGATTATTACCTTTCTTTATTTAATGTCATTGAGATGTTGTTTTTAAAATTGTTCTGTGACTGGGTTAATTTTATTGGCAACTTTTATGAAAGCGATAGTTGAGCAAAATATGGTAACCTAGACTAGAGGAGACTTTGCTTGGATAGAAATTCACTTTATTTTCATGCCTGCTTAGATATTTTCTTGTTTTTGCCTTTTCCACTGGATGCAAGGGATGATTTACCAAAAAAAGGAGTGCAAATTTTTATCTGAAATTGACATTTAGATCTTTTGAATAAAGTAAATCGCATTGCTGTTATAATACTTATTCTTTCTGAATTTCATTCAGATTGGAAGATTTCGTTTGCAAGAAGGTAAAGTAGAGGTAGTATGTTCGAATTTTTTTTGTGTAATAGTCATAATATCTTGTTTAAAAGTATTTTATTAGAAAATATGACTTAGATTATAATTTCAAATCATTTTTGTTTATTAATGATGTACAGTACAGGACCTATTCTCCGGAATCCTCAGGACCGAAGGCTTTCCAGATTTTGGAATTTTCTGGATTTTTATATAAATATAGACTTAATTTTATATAAATATAGACGTAATTTTAAGACTTAAAACACACGCTTTTATTTTATATAAAATGACGTCATCTGATTCCGCTGAAGAATTCCTCATTTACGATCCAGTCTTAAACAACATCTTCAGTAAAATGTGCATATGGCGTGACTATCGCTGAATAATATACAAATCTAAATAAAAGAGATGTCATCATTCGAGAAACTCGAAAAAAAAAAAAAAAAAAAACTCGGCTATTTCATGATTCATATGTCTTCATTTGTTTGTTATATTAATATAGATACTTAAAATTTAATTTAGTTTATAATAGCTTCATGTTTTATCAGAAATCATTAAGTTATATTTTTTCAAAATAGCATGCATTTTAATTAAATTTTTTTTTTCCAGTTTTTATGAGAAAATGGCAACAAAAAGATATAATTGCTATTTTCCAACTACTTTTCCCATTTTTCTTTGAGAATTGGAGTACTTGAGTTGCCAAAATTGAACAAATAGCGCTAAAAGCTACAAAAAAATTAATATCTCAAAAATAAATTGAGATCCAGTTTTCAAACAAATTGCTTTTAAAAGTACTTTTTTTTTTTCCCATTACAACAGTATAAAAATTGAAACTGTGCGATGCTTAGAAGTTTCAAAAATTGCAGTAGAGATTATTATGTACAATGATGTATCTGTTTTGTTTTACGGCTGGCTTATACAACAGAACGTTAATATTCGGAAATGACACTTTAATTTGCTGGGAGAAACAAATAACATACCGGGAGCTAATAATTGGTAAATAAAATATATCATTGTACTACGGAATAAAATATTTTTTCACATATTTTTGTATTTGTTCCATTGAATAATGCGTATGCATTATAAAAATAATTATTAAAATTAAACAAGATTTTTTTTAAATTGAAACTATCATGCCAGTAGTTTACAAAATGTTGAAGTATTCTTTTAAATAGCACTTTAAAATTAACAATTGTATACACGTCAAGTTATTATAAATAAATAAAAAATGTTAATAGCATCAGAACTTTAAATTTTGAAGCATACTAGTTTCGGTAGCATTAAACATATTATCATCAGAGCAAGGAATGAAGGAAATTTTCTTGAATATATAGGAGAGAAGCGGATTCAAGTGAAAGGCTTATTGACCAATAGGAAAATAGGAAATTACGGGTCACAGCCAATAGGAAAATGGCATTAGAAATAGATCCCATCATCTTATTAATCACTTAAAATTACTGCTAAATGTGAAAATTCAATTATTCATCCAAACTCTCCCTTACTATGAAATTATATAAATAGATTGAGTATAAAATATGTCTCTTGTGACGAAAATGAAGAAGAGGGTGTGCAAATAATAGACAATGGTTCGAAATCCGTCAAATTCGATGAATGAAAATGTTTAAAAGAACTGATTGACTGAATTTATGAAAAATTAACAATGACAGTTACAATAATTAATCAATATTATATTGTCTAGTTTAGCTGTTAAAACAAATATTATTCTTAACTAAAGTTTAATTTCAACTTTTTAAATTATTGAAAAATTAAACTTTATTCCTTTACATAATCAGTAACATGCAATTAAGATAATGAAATTACTAAGTTTTTCATTGAGGCTTTGATCTTTGGTATTACTTAAGAAAAAATGAATGAAAATTGCACCACTATGACACAATTATAATTTTTGTTTTCGACGAAATCTAAAAATAACATCTTTTTCACCGTTGCAAAATTTACATGCATACTTTTCATATTCATATTCACTGTTTTAAAAATGTTCTAACGTGCAACAGATTATTAATAAATATAGTCCCAAACTTGATGTCTCGTTTGCCAGTTTCAATTTTACGTGTAAACAATCGCACTCTTTAATTGAGGTTCTGATCTGAGTGCGAGGAAAACTCCAGAAATTTACTTTTAGACGCATTCATAGTAAAATATTTAGTTTTATCAAAGAAATTATTTATTCCATTTTTACTACGACATCATTTTCAGACACTGAAGCCCTCTGATATTAGCTTCTTTTAAATGTTTAGATTTACTGCTGTCAATATGTAGAAGTTGACATATATGATTGTGGGGAAAATTTGAATCATTAGAAAAAAAGCTACGTTTTCACAATTTTTACAGAATTTGAAAAAATTGTCTTATATTTGAAATGCTGTACTACGCTTGTTATTAAGTGTATAAAAGTTTTAAATATGGAAGTTGTAGAAAATTTTGTAATCTTTAAGCTTGTAATTAACAAATAATATACTATGACAACGGGTCTCGATATATTTTTTTAAAAAGTCCCAAATATTCTTGTTTTTCGCCACAGAAAATTCTTCTGAAGCACGTTCTCTTGGATTATTCAATTTTTCTAGGCTGGCCGAAGAATATACAAGTCGGGAAAAAATCTTTGAAATCGACCTTTTGAAAAGCAATATGTACATTTCCTCTGAACTATTTTGTTCATCCTATTTTTCAAAAGGAAGTCCAAAATATTATTTTGTAAAGTAAATTGGTATTTGCTTATTTTCCTGTCAACCACTTTATATAAAAAAAACTATTACGAAAGGAAACTTAATTAGAAATGAGTTTACAGTGTGCTAATCTTTTGAAATTCCAGGGGTTAGCATATGAAAGGTGCAGGAGACAGAAGACCCTTAGTCATAAAAGAAATTTTATCTGGAACAATGCCAGCAATTAATTATAATGTTTGACTTATACAGTTATTGTAAATAGTTTTAGTAAGTTGATCATAAAATCATAATAGCATCTGTTTTATGCATTTTATTAATATTATCATCCAAACAAAAAAATTTTCAGACTCATTTTTAAAAGTAAAAACATGAAACTTGCTGGGGTGATTTCTGAAGACATGTTTAACATGCCGTGTGATTTCATTTTCAGCTCAATTAATTAGAATTTGATTTTTAAATAATTATTTTCTCAGTATGACCATTTTTTTCACTCCCAGATCGCCCGCTTCGGAAAATTCGGTTCAAAATGTCAACTTTGACAGCGTTTTTTACAGTATTTTCTGCATTTATCAAAAAATTAAGAAGCACCGCACATTATATAGTTTCTAAATAAGAGAATTTCCAAGTTTGATGCGTTTGAGAGCAAAAATGAATTTTAAAATGAATCAGAAAATAAGCAGTTTGGATCGGAATACACCCTTAAAGAAATAAAATATTCATAGATTAATTATGATAAAATACATAGAGTGTACTATTATAAATAAAATTGGATATCTCTATTCAGATCCAACAACGACTAGGCTTAATCAATGACAATATCAAGATTAACCTCTCGAACTCCAGGCTTAATTTCACCAGTGAAGTGCTACGTACCACACTATGCGGTGTAAAATGTCTGTGTCATAAAACTCATCTTTGACCAGTACCCTGTTATATCAGTTGCATATCACAGATGGGTGGGGCTAGTTGAGCTCAAACCTGTTGGTAGGCCTCCCCACCTGTCTGAATCTGCATATCACAGAACAGTCTGATGTAACCATTACTGTGTAGAGAAAGACTTACGCGGTGGACGTCATGGTCATTTATCACTGAAATGAAAGGATGTACGCAGCGTACGTCCGAACGATCAAGGGGTTAATGACAATGCTCAAGGTATTTGATTGAAACAATATTTTGAGATTTATCATTTGTGCTCCACTAACCGGACAAAACCAAAATTTGTATAGAAATCCATTATTACAATCTATTTTTCCTTTAAAATTACACATTATCTCTTGCCATGCCTAGTCCACGTTTTTCGTTTAATTTTACAAATAATATAGATATATTGTAATGATATTTTAAACAGAGTCACTTCATTTTAGCTGAAATGTGATGATATCATCAGAGGTGTTATAAATTATCAACAGCACTGAGGTAGGTGCTGCATAATTCAGAATGTAAAGATAGTACATAAGTTATCATTCTTTAAATCGCAGGCCATCTTTTGAGATGGTTTCACATTTCACCCAAAGCAAAGTTATAGATCTGGAAGCGGCAGCACAGACAATCGCCTCATGCTCTCGTTCATGGCTGAAATTCCAGAATGAGTTAAAACTCGATTCGCATATTAAAACGGAATCGGTCTGCCAAGTCATAACTTGATGGAAAACACATGAAAACCCCATTTTAGCAGTTCACCCGTAGGTTTACCATTGTGTTTTCCTGCATCCAAAGGTATGAAAACATGGAGGACTCTGAGCAGGAAAACGCAATGATAAACCTACGAGTCAATCGCTAAAATCAGGTTTTCAGGTGTTTTCCGCCACGATATGACTTGACAGACCGATTTTGTTTTAATATACGAATCGAGTTTTAACTAATTCTGGAATTTCAGCCGTGAATTCAGTGAGGTGATTGTCTGTGCTGCCGTCTCCTTGCCTATTAGTCTGTTGAAAACTTCATAGATATTCTATTATTGTTAAAAATTTGAACGAAAATCCGAGTAAGACTTGCGGTGAGTCAGCCTGACATTTTGTCTGATTAAATAGATTGAGACGTAAGTAAAAAACATTGTTGGTCTTGACAAATATTAGTACATGTAATGTAAGCAATAATAAATTTTAAGCATCTGTATACAATAAAAATTATTCTTTTTTAAAGATTTTTAGAAATTCTTTTTTATAAATACTTTTCTAATTTTGAAAATGCAAAGAATTTGTGTTTATCAGCAGCATGTGATGACTGATAAAGTTTTTGAAACAGGAAATTCGCAAAATCCTTAAGGTGGTCTTACAGCGCACCCCCCCCCTCCCCCCCACGCACACACACCAAACAAAATCTCAAATTCCTTTATAGTCCAGGCAGTAGGGAATTTTACCTAGCAAAATTGATGGTAGTTCTGGAAATCGGCTTACTTTACGTTTTTTGGGTCGCTGAATCCGAATTTGTAATTTCCCCCGGCAACCCCCACCCCCAAATTTTGGTAAAATCCCCCCCCCCAAAAAAAGGTTTTTATTAAAAGAATCATTTTTTTATTGTTTTAGGGGAAAAGTATCTAGAAATTCAGAAAGTAGAAATAATTTGCAACAAATTAGATATATGACATTATGACTTAGGATGAAGGGGAAGGGGGGATCTGCCTCGGAACATGCGTGCGGTGCTGCGTGGACTAAGTTGCGCAATTCCACTTAACTACTCACACGTTTACATTGCCCTCCCACCTCCCCTCCGAACTTCCCTTATAAGGTTTATTTTAAGTGTTTTGGGTCGCTTGAATCCGAATTTTACCTTACCCCCAAAATTTTCCCCCTGAAAACCCCCAAATAGTTGTTATTAACTTCAATTTCTTATTGTTTTAGGAGAAAAGCTTTACGAAATTCAGAAACTACACCAAATTTGCAACAAATAGGATATATGACATTATGACGTAGGATAAACGGGGAGAGAGGGGGGCTGCCTCGGAACATTCCCCGTGCGCTTTTCTCAAAAACCCAATTTCTTGGGGGTTGCCCGGTGAAATTTTGGTGGGAAGTTACAAATTCGGATTCAGCGACCCAAAAAACATAAAGTGAGTCGAAATCCAGAACTAGTATTAATTTTTCGAGGTAAAATCCCCTATTGCCTGGACTTCATAACTTGGTGCACATAGCGCCGCAGTGCATGTTTAGAGGCAGCCCTCCCCCTCCCCGTTCATTCTACGTCATAATGTCATATATCCTATTTGTTGCAAATTTTGTCTAGTTTCTGAATTTTGCAATGCTTTTCTCCTAAAACAATAAGAAATTTAAGTTAAAAACAACTATTTGGGGGGGGGAGGTGTTCGAGGAGGGGATATTTTGGGGGGGGGGACTTAAAAATTCGGATTCAGCGACCCAAAAAACTTAAAATAAACCTTATAGAGAAAGTTCGGAGGGGAGATGGGAGGGCGAATGTAAAGGTGTGAGTGGTTAAGTGGAATTGCGCAACTTAGTTCACGCAGCATCGCGCGCATGTACCGAGGCAGATCCCCCTTCCCCTTCATCTTAAGTCATAATGTCATATATCTAATTTGTTGCAAATTTTGTCTACTTTCTGAATTTATAGATACTTTTCTCCTAAAACAATAAAATTGATTTTTTTAATAAAAACGTTTTTTGGGGGGGCATTTTACCAAAATTTGCGGGGTTGCCGGGGGAAATTTTAGTGGGAAGTTAAAAATTCGGATTCAGCGACCCAAAAAACATATAGTAAGCTTTTTTCCAGAACTACCATGAATTTTGCTAGGTAGAGCCTCTATACGGTCTCTATTGTCTGGACTATTAAAGATAAATTTTAGATTTCATGTTTGGTAAGGATTTAAGAAGTAAATGCAACCCCTCCGCTGTGGAACACCATTTTGTTTATCTGAGATCTGCAAAAATGCCTTTTGAAGTGTCTGATTTCAACACTTACCAAAACGGTTTAATTTCTTCATTTGTAGAATATTAATTACTATATATTCAAGCTTCTAAAAAAATATCTTTTTATCTTTTTTGTTTATTAGATTGTTATTTGAGATTGTTTTACAATCAATTTAATTTTTTTTCATTAAAATGTTGATAATAAAAATAAAATTTCAGAAGATATTTTGTGTCCCAATTACAAAATAACTTTCATCTCTGCAGTCAAACAATTTTCGTAAATGCGTACTTCGGATTATAAAAAGTAACTTTCTTTTTTTTAAATATGATAAAAATTTGACAAAACAATTTTCGTAAATGCATACTTCGGATTATAAAAAATAACTTTCTTTTTTTTAAATATGATAAAAATTTGGTCAAAGTTGATTATTAAGTTTTTATGGTTTTATAGATCATAAATATTGCCATTAAATTTTAATTTTGGTAGTGTGCTTTTGAAAATACATTATTTCGTATATGAATAAAGGACATCTCACTTATTTTAGATTAATTCTAAAATATCTGAAACTTGTATATAATGATGAATAAAACAAATTTTACCGTTATTGAAAGTAGTTTTATGATTTTCAGCATTCTTATTAAAATGATCAATACTTATTGATGTATTTACTAAAGTGAAGAAAACTTAAGTTATGATAACAGACTTGCAGTAAAGGTGGTGTGGGTAGTTCCTAGATACCAGGCACAATTAGTTGTCATTATGGAAGTACTAACGATAGACAGATAAGTGTTTTTTCAAAGTAAGTGCTATATGTTTTTTAAATCTCATTTTAAGCAACATTAGCATTTAACCCCCTTAAGGTTAGGTGTAAATTTTCATTCAAATCCCCAGAAGACAGTATATAGATTAAATGGATTCTGCCCATTGCCTAGACACAAAATATGTGAAATATTGCAACTAGTTCAATATTTATTAACCAGTTTTAGAAAAGACTCGTCACACACGCACAACATTGTATGGAAGTTCTTATAATAATATCAATGCAGCAAAAATCCATAGATATGACATCCATCTTTATCAAAGTACATCAATATTCTAAATCCAGAATTCATGCGAGGAACTTTATATGGCATAATTTCCCCGTTGATAATACCATCATATGTTTTTCCATGTACATCCATATTATGTTTACTTGACATTCAGACCTGACATATCTACTTAAAACCTGTGTTTATGTTATTATGCATCATGTCCTAAACATTAAATCTATGTTTTATGCATAAGTGTATGCATTATATACAAAATGGAAGTTTATGATGAAGTTTCCTCCAATTTTAAAAAGTTACAGGGTGCTGCTGATGAGAAAGCTTATACATTATGTTGGCATTTTTTATTGCGAATTTAAACCACAAAAATTATTTTTCATCTGCAGATTCAAGTAATTTGGAAATTATGTCTTTTAAAATAAAAAAGTACTTCTTTCTTTTACTCACTCTAACACACACATAAAATCTGTTAATAAATCCATTTATTGCTATAATAGTTTAATCATTAATTATTTATTCTTTTTCATTGGAATCAAATATTTTTTTCAGTATCATTTAATGCTATATTTGTTCTTTTGCAGAGAAACTTCATAGAATTTCCTTAAATCTACTAAAAAAAGGACTACTGTACATTTTTTTATTATCCACTAATTTATTTTCTTTATTATCATTAATATTGGTTCTTGTGAAATGAGAGCTTGCTATAAAGAAGTTTAAATGCATTAATATTTTTTTAATGTCATAAATTGTGCAGTATGTACGAACAGATTTTTACTACAGTTACATAACTATCCCGACATAGTGTTGCAATATGATTTATGATACATACCTATAACATTTCTGCTGATGTATGTGTCTAGAAGAGTTTTAGGAAAACTTAAATTGGTAGGTAAAAAGGTTACACAGCATCTTAATGCTCAATACTTTGTGGCTTTTTACACCTGCATATTTCTAGCATAAATGTTACACTAGATAAAAATAAATGCTAACATTTTTTAAACTGGAAAAAGTCACGCCTAAAGTTTTGTGAAGAAAAATGAAAATTTCTTGAAATTTCTAATGATAAAAAGTAAAAAAAAATATATTTCTCTCGAGATTTAAAAAAAAAAAAATAAATCATTAGAAAATAATGCAACATGAAATGCAACTAACTGAAAAGTTGAAATTAAGAAATTAAATATTAACGTATTTGACAATAATATTTGACAGCAAAAGCATTTACTGCTGGAGAAACAACATTCTCTTCGTCTGTGTTTGTACGGTTTAAATTGAAAAATAACTTTCAGGATTAGAAGAATCGGAAAAATAACTCTTTTTTTTTTGTCAAGATATTTAATTAATTAAAATCAAGTTACACGTTTCTTATGGTTGACTGAATTGTTTTTATTTTTTAATTAGAATGAGGAAGCAAATTCAGATTTTGTTTTAATGATACAAAGTGTTGTCCAATTTACTGAAATTTACATGATCACTTTTCTCTACCCTTAAATGTTAAATAGATATTATTCAGTCTACAAAAGTGTAAAATGAAATATTAATACAGAAAATTACAGCCATAAAGTATCTTTTTTGTAAACAAAGTTCAATAATTAAAATTTAACTCCTAAATTCTTTTAAAAATATCGAATTTTCAAGCAATTTCACATATTATTTTTTATTGTTGTGCACTCTATCCACTGTCACAGTTACAGGGTTGTTATGTTGTAACACTGATGGACTTCGCTTAGAGAGCTGAATCTGAACCGACGTAACTTTACTAACAATCTTCGGAAAATTTAATAACTTGGCTTATCTTTAAAAACTTGTATAATAAATCCACATTTATAATTTCTGTATATAAAAAAAGAAAAAAGAATAGTAAAAAATAAAGATCTAAATGTAGTTTCTTCTTACCCGTCTCCTAGCACTTTCTAAAAATATTTTACATAAAACATTTAAATTTTGTTATAGTAATTAGAATAAGTGTAGTAAATATTTTTTATTTGTTTGATCATTATCTTTTATTCAGAGCATATGTTTTTATTTATCTTGCAGGTGCAGATGTTTGTGAAGTTTATTCTTAACACACCATGAAAATAATCTGGAACACAAATCCTTTCCCCTGTCCACCCCATGTATTAGAATATAAAAGACAAGTTCAGTGAAGGATTTTCAAAGATGTCTAAACTAATGGGCAAAAGTATAACTGTTTACTTTTATTTGGCAGATAATGTTTAAGGTTATGATTTGTAGATAACAATTTTAATAAGGCTATCAAGTGTTTGAAACTAAATTATTTTAAGAACTAAAAGAACTGAAAAAATTATTTTAATTTACTTCAGAAAAAGCTTTAAGTAGTTGGTACAATGTAGAATTTTTAGCATTTCTCTTCATTCATGAAATATTATCTTTTAATGTATCAGAATAGGAATTAAACTACTTTATAAAAATATATCATTCTTGCAGCCTTTTTTACACTGTCAATACTCTATATAGAGGAAACTATTTGCAAACTGTGCTCAGTTCATTAAAATTGTCAGCATTGCTAGTGGAGAAAGGAAAGTAATTTAAATATAAATGGGTAAAGGATAATTTTTAAAATCTCCCTTACTCATTACTGTTCATTTCTGGATGTATGCATAAAAAATCTCATGTGTCTGACTTTTGTTTAATTTCATAAGCAAATTATGAATAAGGGTTCAAAACCTGTAAAAAAGTTTTTTCACAAATTTAATTTAACATTGCAACTTTGGTTTTGTTTTAAGAACTTCGTTAATACGTTTTTTGGAGAAACATTTACTTAGAAATCTAATTTAAAAATGCACCGTCGTATTAATTGTAAGGACAAACTATTTCTCTGAGATCTGCAATAGGAAACTTTGTGACAAATTTGATTTATTCCCCCATGGCAGAAACCTTTCTCATCTACGAAATTAACAAACCATTTTCTGTGATTTCTAATTTAGATAAGCATCGTTAAATTTCATACCAAAGAGACGTTATTCACGTGTGAACTGTGCGACAAAGGATTTTCTTGTAAGTCACATTTATATCAGCATTCTTTTGTTCATACTAAAGAAAAACCCTTCTCCTGTGAGTTGTGCAAAAAAGGGTTTTCTCACAAATTTAATTTAAATAGGTATCTTCGAATTCATACTCAAGAGAAACCTTTTCTTGTGTGGTATGCAACAAAGGATTTTCTCACAAATCCAATATGAATGTCCATCTGCGAATTGATACTAAAGAGAAACCTTTCTCTTGTGATGTGTGTAATGAACGATTTTCTTGCAAAACGGATTTGAGTACCCATCTGGGAATTCATACTGAAGATAAACCTTTCTCTTGTGAGGTGTGTCACAAAGGATTTTTACGCAAATATCATTTGAACGTTCACCTGCGAATTCATACTAAGGAGAAACCTTTTTCTTGCGAGGTGTGCAACAAAAACTTTTCTCACAAATCTTCTTTGAATGATCACTTGCTAATCCATACTAAAAATTATCCCGTTTCTTGTGAAGTGTGCAACAAAGGATTTTCATCCAACCATATTTTGAATGAGCACCTGCGTGTCCATACTAAAGAGAAACCTTTCTCTTGTGAGCTGTGTAATAAGGGGTATCGTCAAAAATCTGCTTTAAATGCCCATTTGCGTGTTCATACTAAAGAGATGCCTTACTCTTGTGACATGTGCAAAAAACAATTTTCTTACAAATCTTCTTTGAATGTTCACGTGCGTGTCCATACTAAAGAGAAACCTTTCTCTTGTGTTGTGTGCAACAAAAGATTTTCTCGAAAATCTTATTTAAATATGCACTTGAGAATTCATACTAAGGAGAAGCCTTTTTCTTGTGCAGTGTGCAACAAAAGTTTTTCGCGAAAATGTTCTTTAAATCTACACATGAGAATTCATAACAAAGAGAAACCTTTCTCTTGTGAGTTGTGCAACAAAAGATTTTCTCAAAAATGTCATTTGAGAAGTCACCAACGGATTCATACTAAAGAGAAACCTTTCTCTTGTGAGGTGTGTAACAGAACTTTTTCTCACAAATCTTATGTAAATGTCCACCAGTGGGTTCATGCTAAAGAGAAACCTTTTTCTTGTCAGGTGTGTAAAAAAGGATTTTATCAAAAATCCCATTTAAATAGACACCTGACAGTTCATATTAAAGAGAAACCTTTCTCTTGTAATGCATGTAACAGAACTTTTTCTCTCAAATCCTATTTGAATGTCCACCTGTGGGCTCATTCTAAAGAGAAACCTTTTACTTGTGAAGTGTGTAAAAGGGGATTTTCTCAAAAATCCCATTTAAATAGACATATGATAGTTCATACTAAAGATAAACCTGTTTCATCTTAGGTATGCAACAAAGGGTTTATTAAAAATCTCTTTTTAGTGTTTACTTGTGTGTGCATAATAAAGCGGAACTTTTAATCTGCGAAATGTGTAACCGAAGAATTTTTATAATTTCTCATTTAAATATGCATATTAAAGAGAACCCTCTCATTTGTGAAATCTAATTTAAGTAATCATTATTCTATCCAATCTAAGATGTAAAATTTCCTTTAAAATATTCACAAATATTTTATTTTATCCATCCTATGAATTTCTTAAGGAAGTTTGTTTTTTTATTGTACTAGCTAATATTTTTCCAAGTCAAATTTGAATTTAAATATCTATGATCGTCAAAAATTCCCAGTAGCTTAGTTGTCAGTACTTTATTCTACGATATTACAGGTTTACAGTTCAACTCCTGACTGGACAAGATTAATTGAACCTTTTAACCCTTTCCTCAATAAAATGAAAACCAATATTTGGGGTCGGTCTAGTGTTAGGCTGACTATTTAACTAAGACATATGCTGTATATAGCACTTCAGGGTCCTTGGTCAAGATAGCAATGCAGAGCGCAGTAAGCCCAGCTATTCCTTAATGGATTCTTGGTTTATTTTTTTTAGACATATTAAAAAAATTCTTATTTAAGAAATGAAGGATTTTCTTTAAGAATATGATTAGGCATTTTCTTACTCATTTATTAACATTAAATAGGTATTCATAAAATAAAGATTAATTATTAAAACATTTACGCTGTTATTAAATTTAAATTAAGGAAAACGATATGTTTTATAAATATAATTAATTTTAAAATTAATTTCAGCTATGAAATTACGCCGAAATTATTGAATATTAAATACGTGATATTCTTCACATTGCTAAATAAGCCTAAACCAACAGAATGAAAAGTATGCAAGCCGGGAATCGAACCCGGATCCCTGGAAAAGAGCTCCAATACTCTATCATTAACGTACGATGACGATATCCAACTTGGTATCTCTCACTCTTAAATGTCGGTAAAGTTGCACCGAAATTTAACGTTGAGAGATGCGAAGTTGAGTATTGTCCTCTTAACTTAATGTTAGATTATTGGTGCGCTATTCCAAGGATCAGGGTTCGATTCCTGCGTTAGACATTTTTCACTCATTTGGTTTACTCTTTGTTAGCAATGTGAAAATTTTCACGTATTTAATATAGTATATCTTTTGTTTATAAGCCTTTTCAATACGGAAATTGTTAAATGTGCTTTTTTTTCTTTTGCTGTGGACATTAAACATTTAATATTTTTTTTTAATAAAATATTATTTATGTAATATGTATTTTTTAAATATGGAAGAAAAGATTAAGCTGGTTAAATTTAAAATTTGCTTTCACCAGTAAAAGGTGAAAAAGGTATTGTAACAGCACAAGAACTAAAAAGTGGCTACAAAGGAGTAAGTTTTTATTGAATTTTAATATTTATTTTCTATATTGTCATTAAAAGTTAATATTTTTACAAATATTTATCTTGAGACTTAGTTTCGTTTTAATTATTGATTCGTTGATTCAAAAGCTGAGAGCTTAAAATGCTGATTTATAGCATTTATAAAAGAAAAAAAAATTGCCTTGGTGTCTTAAAAGATAATTTTAGACGACTAATTGTATCTTATCTAAGCAATGAAAAAATTGTAGCTGAAACAGCTAATGATGTAAAATGTTTTATATTTAGACTTGAAATATATTTTATTCTCACAGTCTATCATTTGGATTTTTTTTCTGAAAGCAGATATTTGTGGTACAGTAAAAAGTCTATCATTGAGGGATTTAAAGAAGACTTTTTTTGTTTTCGGCTGATCTTACCTCCTTAATTATGGGGAAAATACGTAAGGTTATTGTCAAAATGTAATAAGAAAATTCATAATTCTGATCTATGCTATGTGATATTCTAGAAACGTGCTAATTTTAAATATAAGTTCCATTTTTCATGAATTAATGGTACCTTACATATATTTTTTCATTAATAATTTGACTCCATATTTTACAATTCAGTCTACATTTATTTACTTCCCTTTTTTCATTTATCTTTTCTTTATATTTTGGTGTTTGTGTTATTTAGATTAAAACAAAATTGTTTACATTTTCATGACAGCAAAATAAATAAAATTGTGTAACCTGTTTTCTGATAACTCTTTTATTTTTTAAATATCTTTACCAGTGCACTAATAAATGCAATGCATTGCCTTTTTTAGACAAAAAAATTGTAGTAGCAGAAAGAAATCAAATACTTAAACACTACAACTATCTACTATAATTTTTCAATAGCAGTTTTTATTTTAATTTTTGTATGTTGAAATGTATTGTTAATATTTTTAAATTACTGTTATTGGGGTTTAGTACTTAGAAATTTAATTTACTTTTAAAGAGGCGTCTGCTAATTAAAAAAAATATAATTCAATTTACTAAAAGGACTCCAAATTACAAAGATTGCACTGCTTTCTGCGTAACCTTGAAAAGCCGTAGAATTTGATAAGATTGCACATATTTGTTAAATAACTAAAAGCATTTAAAGAAATATATTTCTAAGTAATTTGAACATCCTACTATTTAAAAGAAAGATCGATACTTTTTTTAGTCAATCACAACATCAGACTATATGTGACGGACAAAGTTGGCTGCAATCCTGTGTGCAGATCTTTGTAAAAGGACATTCAGAAACTAAATAGAAATAAGAATAGTATATCAATTATAAGTGTATAATTTATTCAAAAATTAGCTATTTTAATAAAAATGGAATTCAATGCAAAATTCCAAAATCAATAAAAATAACACAACAGTTATGGTTGTGCCACATAATTTAAATTATTTTATCAAATATTGTTCAATTTCTTCCGCTGATTCCAAATATGCTTTCCTTTTTTCTCTAGGTGGCCCAGTTTTTGAGAAAGTGTCATATTTAAGTTATGCAAATTTATGCTTTTTTGTTTCATTTTATACAAACTGTGGGCACAATAAACGTCAGATTGAATTAACTGTTCTTGATAATGACTACTGTACCATTTGCTTCAAGTAAATTTCGCAGTCTGCTTATTCTTAACATTTATCTCTCAGTCATTAAGTCTAATTTTTAAGTAAGTAAGTCTAATTTCATAAATCAATATTTTTAACAATTTTTACATTACTTTAAACTTTAAAGTTGTTGCCACATAATTGATGTAATGTTATTCTACACTATATTTTTATGCTGTTTTCAAATCTGCAATCCTTTTCCTTACACCATGTCTAGTTTTGAGTAAAATTTATTTCTACCTTTTCATGGTATTGACGCAAGTTTGATGTGAAATGCTTTTTATAGGTATGTACCTCATCGTCACAATGGTGAACAATGTCAGATTCTTATCAGAGACATAATCAACAATAAGTATAATTGAAAAACTATTTAAAAAAGTAGTAAAATCTATTCTAACTAGCTGAAGTACATCACAAAATAGCATAAAAAGTGTTTTCTGGTTTTTTTTTTTTTTTAACCAAAAAATAAAGTTTCACCTTTTTATTTACAAATGAGACAGAATAGAAATAACGGGATACCAGATTTGAAATTGGCACAAACAGTTAGTTTAGAAACGTATAGCGTACTCATGTGGCAGAAATATTTGGAGATCAAGAAACGTTATTATAAAAACATAAAAAATAATCAAATTAGGCACATTATTTCACGGTCAGTATAATCTTGGAAACAATATTTTTGTAAAGTAAACTAGACAGTAATCATAACATGAAACAAAAAATCTAGTCTGATAATGTTTTATGCCTTAAATTTGCATATAATTGTTCAAAAATCGCATAAATCGAGATATGCAAATATCTCAAAAAGTAGACATGCTGGAGAAATTCTAAAACTGTCAACCGAGACGAGAGAATGAAATTAAACAAACGCAAATGCAGATTGGTGGTGATTAAACACCTGGCACTTTGCCAAGAGCGCCAAGCAGGCAATCTAAGTTTTTGCCTGTTTTCATCTGTGCTCTTTGTTTATTGTCTTTCACTGCTAAAAATAACGATTTTTCAAGTGATTTGTTATTTCATATACACAACCCAGATAGCATGTACGTTTGCAGTTAGTTTGACTTTTCTCGATGTTTTCTTGTCTTGACAAATTTGACGCAACACTTTTGCTTCGAAAATACTGCAAGGCAGGTGGGAACATAATCGAGTTAACGTCGTTTTGCTGTAAAACGGATGTAACACTGTTATATTTCAAGGGCATCAGCTAAAATTCCCTTTGTTGAGAGCAGAATAGATAACAGCGTATGACCGGAAATTTAGAGCTCAAAGCTAAAAGATACATCGTTATTGAATCTCGTGATTAGCGGATCGTTGATTAACGTTCAAATAAAAGAACCTAGAAATAAAGGTATTTACTATTTTAATTATTCAAATGTGGTTATTTTCTCTAAAGTAACATTTCTTTATAATCTACAACTTATCCTTCTATATATAAAAAAAAGTTTTGATTTGGAAATGGACCAATGAAAATCTGCGTAGATATTCCGGGTAGATCGGCATCCAATTTGAATGCTTAAGCATGGCCTTTCATCGTTAATATTAAAAAAACTGTTCCATACAAAAATATGAAAATCGGTGGTATTATAGAGAAATGTTTGATAAACACGCTGATGCAGACAGTTTTCAAATCGAAGAATTATTTTAAGAGATATTTAATGCTAAAGTTGGACAAAATCGTTTCATTAAAAAAGTTTTATTGTAGAAAAAACTATACAAGAGAATTTAATCATTTTTAGATCATTTTATACGTTATAAGTTCCCGGTGTGAGGATTGCATTTATTTTTCTTATTTGACTCATTTTTTGAGGTTTTATTTCAATTTTAAATTCAAATTTTCAGCATTTCGAGAGATATTTTTACAAATTTTAGAAAATGTTATTAATTTAAACTGTTGCCAGTTGTATAAACAGAGCAAACAATAATGTTTACTTCAAATTTAAAATTTATTTACACGTGACTATTACAATCAGAAAAAAACTTTAAAATTAGAATTAAATGATTACATGTTAAAAGCAGGAAAATTACGTCATAAGAATCATAGGCACAGATGTCATATACGCCAGTCATAGGTGACATAGGTGTCATAGATATCAATTGGCGCAATTTTTTTCCGACGCGAATTTGGCGAAAACATCAATAGCATAAACAACAACATCCAGGTTACCATATCAAGCAAAATAACGACACTTTAGTACCAGTTAAGTACCCGTTGCGTATATGAAATTGGCGTCAGAAAAAAATTGCGCCAATATGAGGCGTATATGACATCTGTGCCGAACCATATTTACACTTGAATTTTATAAGAGAAACAAAATCTTAAAATAAAAAAAATCATTATTATGCGTTAAAACTTGTAATTTGAGGAAATTACGTCATATTTAAAATGGCAAAAAATATAGCAAAACAATTTAAATTGAAAAATATATTTGCGCGAGATATTTTGAGATAATCTTTTCAACTATTATCGTGAATACGAAGACAGCGCAAATAATATTTCCTTCTAACAACAAAAGTATTTTCACGTGAATATTAATAAGAGAAATAAAACTTTGGTGTAAATTACGTCAGATTTGAAACGATACATTTAAAATGAATTATTTAAAAGAACTATCTTATAGCGCTGTTAAAAAATACCGGGAGACAATGACACTGTTTACCTAATTCATTTTACATTAGCTTATTTTCAAATGTTTAACTAATTTTTTTAATTGAATACGAAAACAGCCATTGTATCTCTTAACAGCAGCAGATTCGGTCTTAAAAATCCCCAATCCAAGGAAAACGAATGGAAACCCGTTTACAGAGAGATCGCTACTGATTTTTTTTTAATTCAATATTTTAAAAGCCGATCAAATTAGCGTGCATTTTGGATTTTGGTGTGCCTGAACGGGGGTTGGCGAGCGTAGCTCGTAGGGGGCAGAGCCCCCTAGTTTTATACAAAAATTCTAATAAATTAAAAAGTTATATTAATTTTTTAAGTAATGCCTACGTTTTTCAATAGTTATGTTTTGGGCCATGTTAAACAAATGTTTAAAAATTTAACGTTTAAATGAATTTTTTTGAACTTTATATGGAGTTTAAGAGTTCGCTTGCTTTTTTTTTGTTGTTGTTGCCTTTCACGCTGTTGAAACAGTGTTGAATTCAAACACTTTTCTCCGGGTTGACGTGTGTGGGGGGGGGAAGGGGGGCGGGGGTCATTTTAGAGATCCGAGGTGGAAATTGCACTTTCGTCAATAAAAAGAATAAAATTGCAAACCTTCCGGGAAGACATTTCAATGTTTAGGGGGGGGGGATGTTCCCTTCCGGCCACTCCCTAAATTCAACACTGCATTCGAGTGTACGATATTAACCTTTAAATTATTTTTTTATTACCATTAACCCTTTTTTCTCAATTTAAATGTTAACCATAATTTTAAATCGTTCCTTAGTGGCTCTATTCCTATCAACCTGGATTATTAATGTATCTCTTTTTTTCTAATTTTTTTAGAAATTATTAAAAGTATTTCCTACCGACGTCCGTTTTACTTGGTGCTTTAAAAATTTCTCTTTTCTTTTGACATAATTGCTTTTTAATCTGTTGTGTATAAATCTTTTTATTTCCACATTTTTGTAAAAATTTTAAATATAAACATTTTTAAATTGTTAGTTTTTCACTTCCGCAAATCAGGTCTCCGAATGTACCGGAACAAATCGGAACTGTATTCCAGTTCATGAAATTATGACAAATATTGTTCCGGTTAGTGATCCGTGAAATTATTAAAACATATTATTACAATTTTATGCATATGGCTTTTATTGTACTGTCTCTAACTTTTTTAATTTAGAATTTTTTAAATGCAGTTTTTAAATCGTTTTTGTATGATTAGACATAAATTTGCCTAAAGTAAAAAAAAAAAAAAAAAAAAAAAAATGTGTTTAATAAACAATAATTTTGAACTAGCGTGAACATTGATTTTTCTATTTCGAGACTTGCCGCAAACAATTTTACTAATATTAATTGGTGAATATTTTTGTAATGAATTGAAGCTAAATAACTAAAATGCATTGAATAAGCACTTCAAAATCTCCATGTTATAGTATTAATGTCAGATTTCATTATTAATTTATTTGTATTATTATTGAGCATGTTTTGTTTTGTTTTATTTTTTTACATCTAAAACAATGTTCAACTGTATTTTTATTTATTATTATTTTTATGGTAACAATCTTTCATAAAAGGTAACTTCTTAAGAACCTACACTAGTCACGCGAAGAAACGGTCAGATTAATATTAATCATATGGGGCCTTTCTTTACAGATTTCTCGCTCGTATTTTAATATTTTTAAATTTTTTTTATGCATAGGATACCTGAGGATGAAAAGTTTTATTCTGCGTTTGTACTGTTTAGGAACTGACTAGTTAATGTTTAGTTTGCCTCTCTGACTAGATTAAATTAGATAAATTAAACTAATTTGACTAGATAAATTACACTAACAGAACTAGATAAATTAATTTTGATTTAGTTAATTTTTTTTGTCTTCCGTACTTAAAATGTAAAAACAGAAGAATTGTAAACATCACTTGTGTGTCTCTCTGTCCGTCTGTCATAGTAATTTTTTCGAAACTACGGAACATGGAAATTTCAAATTTACCAGAGTTATAAGGCTATTGACCAACATACTTATTGATTATTAGCGATTCGCAAGTATTTTTTTTTAAATAGGGAAATAATTAAGCTACTTATTTTCCTTTTCTTTTTTTCTTTCGTGTGTGTAGTGTGTGGAGTGTCGTTCGAAAGATCTTGTAATACGGATATAAAAAATATATTTGTTGTAATTTTAGATATTACATTTATAGATATCTAATCGAAAATGTACCGAAAAGATGTATCTACCTCCCCCCCCCCCCTTCCCCGCTATTACCAAATCTACTGTAAGTAGCATTATGAAAAAAATGGTACTACGCTGTAAAAAAAACCACTGTAGATTTAACAGCAGTAGTTTGTGCTGTTAGTTTTACGTAACTGCTGTTATTTCCACAGCATATTGTACTGTTAATTTAAGGCAACTGCTGTTATTTCAGAAGTACATTGTGATGTTAAATTTACAGTAGTCTGTGCTTTTAATTTTACGCAACTGCTGTTATTACCGCAGCACATTATTTGGTTAAATTTACAGTAGTTTGTGCTATTAATTTTACGCATTTACTGTCATTTTTCCGCGGTACATTGTACTGTACATTTTACTGTATTTTTTACAACACATTGTACTGCAAATGAAGTATGTTTATTGCTGTTTATTTTACAGCACTTTCACTGTTGATTTAAGGCTAAGCTCTATATACCAAAGGAAAATGTTCCTAAGTTTTTTAGAGGGAAAATGTTATCATACCATTATGCATGTTTACACAAAACTAACGGAAATTTTTAAATGCATTGTTTTCTCTGAAATCAGAAAGGATGTTGAAAATGCTCTAACTTTTAAAATTTATAATTTTGAGATCGTCAGTAATTTTTATCTTAAATTTTAAAGTTCATTCCTTTTTAAAATTAAACTATTGACGACCTAAAAATTTCAATTTTAAAAAGTTGAAGAATTTTTAATATCATTTCTGATTTGAGAGGGAAAATTGTAAAAAATCTTTGTAAGTGTTGTGTCAATTTGCATAATGGTCCGATATATTTTTCCCATTGAATAAAAAGAGAAGGAAAATTCTCCCTCAGATGAGTCTTAAGTGATGAATTGATTGTACTCAGAATGTACTTTGAAGTACTTTGTGCCATCTCTATATGCACAAAAAGAGTTAAACTGTATTGTAAACAGTATTTTTCAGTATTGCGTCAGTTAATACAAAACTCAGAATTTAAATTTATTTTTCACTAAGCTCTTCAATTTTGAAATACTTTTTAGTATTATATTCAGTTTACGTTTTTTAACTATGAAAGAAATTTCAAAATAAAAGTTAAAAACTGATTCTTGCACGCAGTTGTTACTCTGGCTTAAATAGTCCACTATACATATCTCTTTTAACCATTGATCAACAGCTAATTTCTGAAACGTTACTCTTAGACCCCAATTGTTCCCAAGACCTCCCAATTGCTGAAATGTTTAAATTGAGCTAAAGAATTATATTAGACACCATTTGAGTCAATAATTTTATTTCTGAAAACATTATGAAATTTAACTTTAATTATATTTAGCAAAAAATTCTGCATACAATGACATGAAAAAAAAATCTTCCATGACTCTATGCAACGTTGAATTTTAGAAATTTTATCGATTTTTTATGTGGTCTTACTGATATGTGGTTAGATCCGAATCGCAACCAAACACACATCAATTCAGCCGCTTGGAAAATGTTTAAAATTCTAAACTTTCAAAGTTAGATAAGAAGACGAATTTTGATCGTAGAAGAATTTTTTTTCATGAAATTATTTTCACTATATTTTATTAGGACCAGTAGACCAGTGATTTATTGACTCAGACAGTATCTAACATAACTATTTTGACCATATTAAACATTTTTGCAACTGGAACTATACGTCTAAGAGAAGTTATTGGTCATGTGTTAGAAATGGGACACTATATATTTACTAAAATATATTTCTCCAATGGAATTCAAACTACATCAGAGAAATTTCCCCCCAGAAGTACGAGGGTGGTTCAGTAATTATTGTCCTTAGTGTATACAAAATATTTGTACTGCGATGGTTGTCGTGGAATAGCGAAGCCTAATGTCTTAGATGCCTATATGCTCAATTTCATAACCGTAGCTTCTGTATTCACATAGTTTTGGAGGGAGGAGTGAAAGGGGGGAAGTGGGGTGAAAGGTTGATTTTTACCTTATGGAGCTAGATTTGTAACAGTGGATGGGGCGTAACTATTGTCGTTTGGACTCGAGATCATAGTGATGTAGCCACATCTCATCCACTGTCCAAATGTAGCTTCATAAGCTCCGAACCAGCATTTCACCCTCACCCCCCCCCCTTCTTAAAAACTCCCCCAAAAATAGGTCTTTAAAACTTTACCCCTCCCTCCAAAACTATGTTAATATAGCAGCTACGGTTCTGAAATTGAGCATATAGGCATTTAAGGGATTAGGCTTCGATATTCCACATCAACCATCGCAGTACAAATATTTTGTATACGCTAGGGACAATAATTATTCAACCACCCACGGATATGATTGGGCACAAGTGCATGATATGTACTACTGGCCACGAGTATCGTAATGAAAAAATGCAGGTTCAAATCATAATGTGAATGCTCTATATCTAAATATTGACTTGCACTTTGAAGATAAAATTCTGGCGAGAAATATTTGAAATATAGTTTTAAAGAAACAGTTTTATGAATCTTTGCAATGTTCTATGGATTCTCTTGTAACTATGAATATTTTTAAAATAAATTGTGTTAATGCATAATTTAAATCATCGTCGATTTCCATTTAATGAAGTTTAACTTCTGACAGGTGTCATGCACAATTTCGTTTTACAAGTGAGTTATATCTCTCTCTTAAGCGAAATATCTTTAACATGAGTCATTCCATATCAGTTCAGGCAGGCATGTAACCCACCATCACAGATATTGATGAAACTGTGTGTGTTTGTTCCTATTATTAAGATATGATCACGAGTATTTTTTTTACTCCTTGGTAAAATAGTTTCTGAGAAAAAAATTGTCAAAATTTTGAAAAACTGCCGTTAGTTGGCATTCTTGACTACTCGGTTTTCAAATGTAGCATGTCATAAATCTATACTCCTATTATAAAGAGGAAAAAATTGTTTATTTGTAGGAGGTAAGCTCAGGAACTACCAAACCGATTCCAAAAGTAATGGTATCAAAATGATGGTGTTAGTCCAACTTAGAACATAGGCTATATCTTATGTTGGTGCCACTACCCCAAACGGGGTGCAGGAGCAAAAAAACGTTCTAAAAATGCGATTTTTGCGTTACGGAAGGGCCTAGAAATATGAAATTTGGAATATTAGTTACACATAATATATAAATGATGTCTAAGAACACTTCTTAAACAATTCGAAATTTAAAAGGGGTGAAAATGCACAAAAAGCGTTCTAAAAAACGTTCTAAATGGTAGTTTCTACATAATCTCAGGAAATACCAAACCGATTTCAAAAGTAATAGTATCAAAATGATGGTGTTAGTCCAACTTAGAACATAGGCTATATTTTATGTCGGTGCGACTACCCCAAAGCGGTGCAGGAGCAAGAAACTTTCTAAAAATGCGATTTTTGCGTTACTGAAGGGCCTAGAAATATGAAATTTGGAATATTAGTTACTTATAAGATATAAATGATGTCTAAGAACAGTTCTTAAACAATTCGAAATTTAAAAGGGCTGAAAATGCGCGAAAAGCGTTCTAAAAAACGTTCTAAATGGTGTTTTCTACATAATCTCAGGAAATACCAAACCGATTTAAAAAATAATGGCGTCAAAATGATGGTGAAAACCCTTGCTCCAGCATAGGCTATGTTTTATGTCGGTTCCACTACCCCAAAGGGGGTGCAGGAGAAAAACGTTCTCAATTGCGGTTTTTGCGTGACGGAAGGGCCTTGAATCGTGAAATTTAGAATGGTAGTTAGTTATAAGATATAAATGATCTCTAAGGACATTTCCTAAAAAAATCGAAATTAAAAAGGGGGGGGGGTCAAAATGCGCAAAAAGCGTTGTAAAAAATGTTCTAAATTGCGATTTCTATGCAATCTCAGGAAATACTGAACCGATTTCAAATATAATGGTGTAAAAATGATGGTGACAGATCTTGCTGCAAGATAAGCTATATTTTATATCTGTTTCCACTACCCCAGAGGAGATGCAGGAGCAAAATGAGCGAAAAGCGTTCTAAATGCCGATTTGTCACCAATATCTCAGGAAGAATCAAACTGATTTCAAAAGTAATAGTAAGAAATTGATGCTGACAGCCTCTGCTCTAACATAGACGCTATTTTAAGTCGGTATCACTATCACCTAGACGTTGCAGGAGCAAAAAAGCGTTCCAAATTTCAATTTTTGTGATTGGTAGGGGCTAGCAACTTAAAATTAGGCAAGGTACATATTTATTACATATAAAATTATCTTTATGAACAGTTTCGAAAAAATTGAAAATTTAAAAAGGGGTGAAAATGCGCGAAAAGCGTTTTAAAAACGTTCTAAATTGCGATTTCTACTCAATCTCGGGAAATTCCAAAGCTATTTCAAAAATAAGGGTAGCAAATCAATGGTGACAGTCCCTGCTATAACATATGTTATATTTTATGATGCTGTCACTACAATCTGAGGGTTGCAAAAGTAAAACATGTTCTAATTTGCGTGTTTTGCATAACTGAAGGGTCTAACACTTTGAAGTATGGCATGGTATTTACTTACAAGATACAACTGCTTTCTAAGAACTGTCGAAAGAAAATTTCAAATTTAAAAAGATGAAGTGAGCGAAAAGCGTTATAAATTACAATTTTTATGTAATCTTATCAACTACCAAACCAATTAAAAAAATATTGATGATAAATTTTTGGTGATAGAACCTGCTCAAACATAAGCTATATTTTATGTCTGTGCCACTACCACCAGAGGGTTGCAGTAGCTAAAAACTTTCTAAATTGCGATTTCTGTGATCCTGAAAAGGCTAGAAACTTTAAATATGGCATGGTAGTTACTTATAAAATATAAATGCCCTCGAAGGACTGTCGAAAATAAATTCGAATTAAAAAGGGGTGAAGTGAAGGGGAGGTGCGAAAAGCATTCTAAAAAAGTCCTAAATTACGATTTCTACGCTATTTCAGGAAATATAAACCAAATATAAAAGTAATAGTTGCGAATCAATGGTAACAGTCTCTGATCCTACACAGGCTATATTTTATGCCGATGATTCTACCACCTGGGATTCAAAGGAACAACAAACGCTATAAAAAAGGCCTTTAAAAGCTTTCTAAATTACGTTTCTGTGGAATATTAGGAAATAACAAACCAATTTCAAAATTAAGGTTGGCAAATTAATGGTGACAGTTCCTATTTCAACATAGCCCTTTATGTTGAGAGAGGTGGTAAGACTTGGAATTTGACATGATGGTTAATTTTAAGATGTAAGAAGATGGTTTCTAAAAAATTCAAAACTTCAAATGAATACTGAAATGAGCGTATTAATTGAGCATAAAAGTTTCAAAATATTTTCTAAATTATTATTTATTTAGTTTTATTTCGTTTTGTTAATTTAAGTCTCATTTTTGCCTTATGCAGTGTAACAATGGTGTTTAATCAAACTGTGTTTTAAATAGTATTTTTTTAAAATTATTCCTAAAAGTAATAAGTACCTTTTAATAAAATAAAATATTACCTTTTAAAAAAATAAAAATTTAGTTAGTACCTTTTAATAAAAATTAGATATATAAATATCACTTGGCATATTTCAAATATTACGCGAGCAAAGCCGCGGGGTTTGCTAGTATAATATATTTTATTTATTTCGTTATTTAACTAATCGGGGGTACAAATTGTGAATACTCTATGAATAGAATACCTAAATGTAGAAACTTTGTATGAAAAAGGTGATTGAACATTATGAGGGATAATGAATTGTCTGGCTATGGGTTTTCTGTAAACAGTGCGTTCTATTCCCTGGTGCGTCTTGATTAATAATACATCTAAATAAGGTAGCGTACCATTCTGTTCTATTTCCAATGTAAATGTAATTTTTGAATCAAGGGTATTAATCTGGTTTAAAAAGTTATTGAGCAAGGTATCTGCATGTTGCCATATGATGAAAATATCGTCTACGCATCTGATCCATACATGGGGGGGGGGGGGTATAATCCAATTTGTATATATCCATTTTAAGAGGTCATAATATAAATTCAGCTAATAATCCTGATATAGGAGAACCCAGTGGAGCTCAGTTATTTTGTTTGTGTATTTTGTCGTTGAAAGGTGAAGTAATTATTATTAACAATAAGATTAAGAGCACTCTTTAGTGTAGTCTTATAATCTTATAGTAATCAGTTCATAATAATTACTTCGTTAAACCTTCCATGAAATATAATTAATAATATATGATAAAATAGGAATTATAAATATTTTTAAGGAGATTGCTAGAAGTAAATATGAATATTATTTGAGTTATTAATATGAATATTATATGAATTGAGTATAATCAACTTTTTCCCCATTTAATATTTTAATTAAAATATCTTTTAAATGTGTTCATGTTAAACGTATTTTAAATGCGAATATTTATTTATAAACAACTTTATAAATTCATATTTATTTAACTTTGTTCAACTTATTCAACTTTAAAAACTAAATTGTGAGGACTTTTGAATGAATGAGAAAAGTAATTGTTACTTACTTTTAAATTCGAAAACTTTTTTTCTTTTTTAATTAAATTAGAAATGTCTATAAAAATTTTTATAAACATGCAACCCACATGCTAGGAATGAACAGAATTTCTCCCTCTTTTTCGGTCTCTCAGCGAGAATTCACGAAAAAAATATGTTTTCTAGGAGTACGGTAATTATTTGTTAAAAAATGAGGAATAATTTAGTGTATATTGACGAGTTTTTCTGACAACGTAAACCTAGAAATTATATCGGTTACATGGGTTTCTAAAGATAAAGAAGGCTTTTCAGAATCAAAGGTGTGGAAGAGTTTATTAGCCCCCGGAATGCCATTTCTTTCTCCCAGCTTATTTTGTCTCCAATAAATAACGTTACCTTGTGTACGCCAGCCGTAAAACAAAAGCCGACGAATCATTGTGCGATTAAATACTCTACAGCATTTTTTAAAACTTCTAAGCATCGCACATTTTCAATGTTTATACCGTCGTATTGGGGGAAAAAGTACTTTTTAATGTAATGTTTAAAAACTGCATCTCCATTTGTTTTTGAAATATTAATTTTTTTGAAGGTTTTAGCGACAATTGTTTCATTTTGGCAACTTAAGTATTCCATTTCTGGTGAAAGTAAAGAAAAAATTGTTGAAAAATAGCAATTATATCTTTTTGTTGTCATTTTTTCGTAAAAATTGAAAAAAAAATTAAAATACGTGTCATTTTGAGAAAAATATAAATGAATGATTTATGATAAAACATGGAGCAATTATAAACTATATTTAATTTTAAGAATCTATATTAATGCAAATGACGTCATTTTACATAAAATAAAAGCGTGTGCTTCAAGTCTTAAAATTGAAATATGTTTTGCTGTAGATTCCCGATTATCCGAGTCCGGCTTAACAGAGTTATTTTCTTCTGGTGGACTGGCGGCTTTTATTATTATGAAACAGCCATTATAAATGAAGCGTTAGGCGAAGATGAAAGAGCAGCCGTAAAAAGTTAGAACTCTGATTTTCTGGTCAGAATGGAAAAAAAATGGCCATAATTTTTTTTTTATACTATGGAATGACTTTTAATCTTTTGAGAACAATTTTTTTATTAAATGAAAAGCATAATTAACATTTCTCAAACACACACACTAGAAAAAGAAAATAGATGTCTCCTTGCATAATTTTGTAATATGTCTAGTACTATCTTCTCAGTGATTAAAATCAATAACCACTCTGCCACTTAGTTGCTTTTTTTTTCTTGTTTGATAAGTGAATCCTAAAATGCATTTTCTGCATCATATACAGATTTTGAGAATCATGATATCGGAAGAGTAAAGAAAACACCTCTGAAACAGCTAAACTGTTTTAGTTTTTAATTTTTTCTTCTATCAAATAAGAGTTTGCTGTTAATAAGGCCATCAGCTTATATTTTGTAGAGAACGGTATCATGAAATGGCAACATATACCCGACATTTTATGTGTTCTTCACAGGTTCTAATTGTTTCAGCCACAAACGACATGGCCTTTGTCTTGACATCTCATTTTCGGGCGATGATTTTCGAGTTTCTTTTTAATGTGAAAACGTAGGTGGGTATTTACAACAAATTTGCGTGAAAATCCTTTGTTACACAACTGAGAAGAGAAATGTTTCTCTTTAGTGTGAATTCTTAGGTGTGTTTTTAAATTAGATTTGTCAGAAAACCCTTGGTTACACAACTCACACTAGAAAGGTTTCTCTTTATGTATGATTCGCAAGTGTTTGTTTAAATTATATTTTACAGAAAATCGCCTGTTACACACTTCACAAGAGAAAGGTTTCTCTTTAGTATGGACTCGCATGTGTCTATTTAATAGAGATTTGACAGAAAACCCTTTGTTACACACCTCACACGAGAAAGGTTTCTGTTTTGTATGGATTAACAGGTGCCTTCTTAAATTAGATCTGTCAGAAAACCCTTTGTTACATACTTCACACGAGAAAGGTTTTTCATTAGTATGGATTCGTAAATGTGTATTTAATAGAGATTTGACAGAAAACTTTCGGTTACATATCTCACAAGAGAAAGGTTTATCTTTAGTGTGAACACGAAAATGGATATTTAAATCCGATTTGAAAGAAAATAATTTGTTACACACCTCACAAGAGAAAGGTTTATCATTAAAATGAATTTTTAGGTGTCTATTTAAATTGGATTTAACAAAAAACCTATTGTTACACACCTCACAAGAGAAAGGTTTATCTTTAGTATGAAAACGCAAGTGAACAATTAATTGAGATTTGCGAGGAAAACCTTTCTTGCACACCTCACAAGAAAAAGGTGTCTCCTTAGTATGAACTCGCAAGTGGTCATTTAAATCTGATTTCTGAAAAAACCCTCTGCTACACTCCTCACAAGAGAAAGGTTTATCTTTACTATGAACTCGTAGGTGCCTACGCAGATGGACGTTTAAATGAGATTTTTTGGAAAATCCTTTTGTGCACACTTCACAAAAGAAAGGTTTCTCTTTAGTACGAATTTGCTGGTCATGACATAAATTAGTTTCTTGAGAAATGTTTTTATCATCCATGTTAGTAGTGAAATGTTTTACATTAGTATGGACACGATACAGTCTTTATAAATTATGCTTTTGAGATAATCTGTTGTTAAACAGCATCACAAGAAAAATAATTCTATTCAGTATAACACAAAGGAACATAAAAATAATAGTTTAGAGAAATAGTTTGGCATGCAGATCGCTATTTAACACAGGTTAAACAGAAAGTCTTTTTCAGTAGAAACCATTTGTTATATACCTTAAAAGTTTAAGGTAATGCAAGAATACTCCATTTAATGTGACTTGTCAGAAAATCTCTTATGGCAGATCTCAAATACAAAAGATTTTCTTAGCATCAGTGTGATAATGCATATTAAAACAAAATTTTTTTGCACATGCTCTAGTGCAGAATTCTCCAATAATAGTTTTGATTCAAATGTAAGTTAGATTTTCAATATATTCTTTATTTTACATCTCATGTGAAAAAGATCTTCTTCACGAATAAACTTTCTTTTTACTTTGAAATAAAGCATTTAATAGAAAAATAGCCATTTTTGTAGGAATGAGCCATTATAGGGTAATGAATATCTATCAGACATTCCGATAAGCATTTGATAGCAGAACTTTTTCTTTTGAGAACATTAAAGTTATCAAATAAAGTTTCAAATATTAACGTTGAGTATCAAAATTATTAAATTATTTATTGATGCTTTAAGAAGAGAATTTCCACATAAAAGAAAGCCTGCTGCAAACACATATCATTCATGAACTTCCATCATAAATTGTTGTCTTAATTGTATCTTGTAATTTGCATGTAACAAAGAAGAAAATCCTACTATGGCACAAGAAACACAAAAAGATACTGCAGAAGTTTTATTTTGTTGGTGAACTAATCAGGCAGGAAAAAATATATAGTCTTTGGGTATGATTTGTTTTCACAAGTCCTTTAACACTATATGTTCAGAATGAGCTGCACAAACATCTACACCTGAAATATAAAATAAAATTAAATGTACCACATAATTATTTATTAATTTTCAAAAGTTTATATAAGAAATTCTATTACAATGAATGTCATTTATAAAATAAGAATGGTAATTAAATACGTAATAAATATTTGGTACAATTTCATCTCTCCAATGAACACAACAACCACAGCAAGGCATTGTTACAATGCTACAAGAAGAACACCAAAGTATGTTTAGATTATTATTTCTTACAGTTCCTTTACTATTTTTAATATTGTAAAAGCACTTATTTTCACGAGGCTTTAATTTTCGCGATTTTTGCGAGACCATCGTAATCGCGAAAGTTTAAGCCTCGTGAAATATTTTTCTTCGCTTCAAATAATAATAAAAAATCAGAAATTTTTCACTTATCCACAATTTAATGATTACAGTTACTTAAATAAGAAATAAGTACAAAAATTTCTTGAATACTTACAACTATTTCTTGAATAAAAACAATAATATAACTTATAGAATACAGCTCATTCACTTACAATATTTATACCAGCTTCTTTGAAGCCATTCAAAATTATCTCATATTTGCCTTCAACACCGTTAAATGTTTGTACAAGCCAAGAAGCGTGAATCGATTTTAGTCGTGATATTCGCAGGTCCACAGATTCTTTTTACTCTAGAAATTTAAACAAAAGGGGTTCTATTAGGTAGTTTCGGGATTTATCAACTTTCGGTTCTGTTCATATAAAATTCGCGAAATTTTCAGCTCGCGAAATCACCGATATCTTCATTTTCGCGAAAATTATGACTCGCGAAAATAAGTGCTTTTACAGTAAGTTATTTTGTATTAATAATAGAGCCTGTTTACCAGACTTTTCAATGGTAAAATAAAACTAGATGGATATTAGATTATCTAGAATCAAACAGACATTTTTATTTATCAAAAATTAGAGCTATTCAAATGTAAAATATCTGAAATAATTTTTATTATATTATTTTATATTCATATTCATATTCAAGGCTGGGGTAGTACAGTTGAAGTTTATTCCAACATTGCGAAAAATGCCCAAACCAGGAATCGAACCTGGATACTTGGCGTGCCGTGCCAATGCTTTACCTGTTAAGCTATCCGCACGATACCTGGCTAACATAATTCACTCTTATTTGTTGGACATGGCTGCGAACTGCAGCGCTAGTTTCATTCATTCGAGCTATAACTATAGCATTTACATGATCAAAGTGTGTTTTAACACGGAAACTCCTGTATACCATGTAATTAGGTCATAATGAAGAGAACAAATATTATGTAAATCCAGTTGGAAAAAATATTCCTTCAGGAGTTTCCGTGTTAAAACACACTTTCATCATGTAAATGCTATAGTTATAGCTCGGATGAATGAAACTAGCGCTGCAGTTCGCAGCCATGTCCAACAAATAAGAGTGAATTATGTTAGCCAGGTAACGTCCGGATAGCTTAACACCAGTGGCTGAGAGGTTCTGCTCTCGAAGCTGGTAGACGGGAGGTGCTGGGTTCGATCCCAATCGCGCCCGTCGGCCTAATCGTTCGGAGTTTTTGTGGTTTTCTTCGAACCTTGGATTTCCAAGCGTTAATACGGGTTAGGTTCCCTTAGAAAGACCCCCACGAAGGGCACTCCCACCTGGGCCCATATCCATAGCGCAGATAATTGGCCGTCATAAATACAACCAACCAACCGGATAGCTTAACAGGTAAAACATTGGTACAGACCGCCAAGTATCCAGGTTCGATTCCTGGTTTGGGCATTTTTCGCTCTGTTGGAATAAACTTCGACTGTGCTACTCCGGCCTTGAATATGATTTAATACAGTTGGAAAAAAATATTCGTCTTTCTTCATTATAATAATTTTTATTAGATTATTCAAAATGTGGCAATTTTAAAGGACTTTTGAGTATCCTTTTAATTATTAAACCTTTTTTTAAAATGGTGGAATGTATCAGAAACTACCTATGTTAGTATTTTTAAAAACTATAAGAAATAAAAATCTGAACACAGTTTAATGTTCCTTCAACAGCTTTTTAAAAATAATTTGCATGTGACAGTAGAAGCGCAGAGAGCAAATCAGAGCTAAATGAGAGCTAAATTTTGGCACTGTTGAAATTTCGATATTTGAATGTGGGAGGAGAACTGGTGAGTGCTTGCCCTCCTATTTGAAACTGCTATATCACGATAACAATACCAGAGCAAATTCTAATATTAGAGAGCAAATTAGAGCTAACTGAGAGCTAAATTTTGGCATCTTTGAAATTTCAATACTCGAAAGAGGGGGGGGGGATAAGGTAACGCTTGCCCCCTTAATTAAAATAGAAATATCTCGATAAAAAAATGGAGCAAATTCTAATATTAGACAGCAAATTAGAGCTAATTGAGAGCTAAAATTTGGCCCCTTTGAAATTTCAATATTGGAATGTGGGGGTGGGGGTAGTGAGTGCTTTCCACCCTATTTGAATTTGCTATATCTCGATAACAAAAACAGATCAAATTCTAATATTAGAGAGCAAATTAGAGATAATTCAGAGCTAAATTTTGGCACCTTTGAAATTTCGATATTTGAAAGTGGGAGGGACTAGCGTTAACTTATCCCCCCCCCCCCCATCATTCTAATTGAAATATCTCGATACCATAACCGGAGCAAATTCTAATATTAGAAAGCAAATTAGAGATTATTGAGAGCTAATTCCTGATGTATTTGAATCTAAAATATTTGGAAGGGGGGGGGGGGGGCGAGCAAGTTAACACACCTTGAAAAAAACCTGTGACTGCTGCCAGTCGGAAAGAACAAAATATCGCAAAATTCGTCCATTGGTTGCAAATATTCTTTTTGAGAAAATCGTCATTCAGTCATTAAGGAAGAAATCTAGAAATCTTTGAGTCAGTCACTTTCAAAGTATTACAAAATTTATTAATTTGTCGTGGGCAAAAAAAATGTAAAATTCCTCAGTCAATTGCGAGAAAACATTGAGAAATTCACCATTTGATTGCAGAGAAAAATGTTCTTTCGTTGATAGTCACAGGGAAAAAATTAGGAAATTTGTCAGTCGTTTTGGTGGGAAATCACAAAATTTAATCATTCATTGGACAATAGCGCAAAATACTAGTATTCAAAGGGGACCCTAAGCAAATCAATTAAAAATATTTTCTTAACAAGGTGCACTTTTTGAGAATATTTTCCCTTTTCTAAAAAATCCCACTCGGCAGTGCTTTTTTTAGACAGTCAACACTATGAATGCTATTTTTAATAAGAAAAATTATTAAATAGTAAAGTATTGCCAAAAGTAGGTGCTTTTTCAGTATGGCCTTGGTTTTCATGCATTATTTTCTTGCAATCTAATGATAAGCATTTCCCCCAATACTTATAGAATTTATTTAATATAAACAAGCCTTTTATCAATGTTTATACAGAATGCAATGTGTTATCTATTGCCGACCTTTAATTTCCCAATCACTGGTCGTAGACATATAGTTCCAATTACAAAAACGTTTCAAATGAGGTAAATATTCATGTTGTGGCATTATTTAAAGTACCGTATTTTTCGGCCTATAATCCGCAGCCGCAATTTTTATTGCTTATAAAAAAATTTCATCAGATAATCCGCATCGGCATATAATCCGCGGATAATACACCGGGCTATAAGGATTACTCATTGTTTTCAACATTCCAAATTACTGCTAATAAACCACCTCCCTATTTATTTAGTTGCTCTATTTAAATGATAATTGAAATAAAGTAATTGAAAAAAATAATTATAAAATAATTACAAGTTAAAAATACAAAAACTTTTTTTTTCATTGAATCTTATATCTAAAACATAGACTGTCTTGTGAATACAGACAATTTTATAATAATTGCTGTTTTTACATCATTTTCCGCTTTTATAATAATGTTCAGTTTAAATTCTGTAGTGTTAAATAACACATTTTCTGTTAGACATTATTTATTATATTGCATTGCAATTTTTGAAAGAGGTGAGTTAAGAAACGCTTTGTTCTTCATAAAAACATGTTGCCAAAAAGCTAAAAATTACAACATAAAAATTGGAAGCCATTCCCACTAGCACGTACACGTCATATGTGAACGAATCACGAGCAACTCCGTGAACGGTCGATAGTAAACATTCGCATGATAGCTGTTTACATTTTTATTTTGACTGCCGTTAGAAACAGGATATCTGGCATGATCTTCTGTTTTAAAAAAATGTCAGTAGATAACCCGCACCGGTAGATAATCCGCACTTAAAATTTTTGAAGTTTTTAAACAGATAATCCGCGGATTATAGGCCGAAAAATACGGTAAAAAAATCAATTTTATAAAAATTACGAAATCTAACTTTTTATACGATCCCCCAGTCTCTATAGTTATGTTTAGTAAAAGTTTACGCATATCATAACACATTTAACACAAAAAATTTCACATCTGTATGACAAAAATTGACACAGTTATTAAATTTCAAAGTTTGAGATTTTTGCACATGATTTTGTCTTTCATTGAGGGATCAGCTAAAAGATGAATTAAAGTAATTCGAGATCCAAATCAGGGTGCTATGTCTTTTTTACGGCAAAACCACCTTTAACTGGTATCACCAAATCGAGGTATCACCAAAGAGGGTTATTTCACCTAAAAATTTGAGCTGAATTTTAGGGGTCGTATAAAAATCGAAGAAAGAAATATTGAAATTAAACAGAAAAATAAATATCAATTTATTACAATAACAGAAAACGGTCTTGTATAAAAATGAATACATAAAACGCGGGAATCTACTAGAGATACTTATCTATGTGCAAATATTGCCATAAATAAAGTAACGCTATGGTTGTCTTATTGGCAGCTTTGTAATAGACAATGCTGCCAATGTTATGAAGATGAGAAATGAACTTAAAAAGACTGAGAGGAATAATGTGAATATTTTAACTTATGGATGTTCAGCTCATGTCTTAAATCTACAAGCAAAATACATTAAAATCTTCAGTATAATTGCTCAATTTGTTGATACTGTTAAATATTTTTGAAATAATCATTTTGCTTCAGCAAAGCTCCGTGAAACAGGTGCTAAAAAGCTTGAGTTACCATCAAGAGGAATTCCATGTTGGACACAATGGGGTCTTATACAGTAGACTCCCTCAAACCTGCACAGCTTGGGACCAGAGGTTGTGCAGATTTTAGAATTTTGAGGATTTCTGCTCATTGCTTTGTTTACATTTTTTAAACAGTTACTTGAATGTAATAATGCAATCAAAATTATAATGAATTCTTGCAATATAGTAAAATATTAAAATAACTAAGTAAAGTAATAAACTAAAATGATAAAAAGTAAGAATTTAAAAAATTATTATATTAATAAAAGTAAAGGTTGAGTAAATTAATTAATAATGTATAATTAAATATGCTTAATAAATATGAGATACTTTTTCCTTGAATTATTTAATGAAACTTGCTTTATAAAGGTAACCCATTAATTCACATAAAAATCATAAAGTAAGGAAGTTTTATTTCTGGTTTAGTCAGTCTTAATAACCAAAAATGGTTGATTAATACATAAATATATTTAGTAAAAAGATTGTATTTCCAGTGATGCCAGCAATATCTTAATTTTTTCTTCACAAATTTATACTTGCTTCATGAAAACCCATGAGTTCTGTCATTTATCGAGAATTGCATATTAAAATACATACGGAATAATATAAAACTAAAAAAGCCTGTAATTTTACACCTACATTTGAACTGAAAGTTTCATTGCTTACATCTTGTGATGATGTGCAGTTGTGCGGATTGTAGGTGTTTGTGGATATTAAGGGTTGCAGATTTGAGAGAGTCTACTGTATAAGCAATTGGCCACAAATTTTGAAAGTTTGTGAAGATAATTGAGAAAAAATCAATTCTGATATTTCTAAGAAAGTCATAGATTTGCAGTTAAAAAGAAATGCTGAAGATTATATCCAAAGGCTCAAACCTATTGCAGTTGCATGTGACAAAGTTCAGAGAAATAATTGTACTATTAGTGATGTAGTTGAAGTTTGGAAAGATTTAAAAAGAGAAATGTCAGAAATATGTACTGCTAGTAACAGGGTTGGTAGGTTTTTGACACATGTCAGTTTTTGACGGTTTAAACTGTGGTTTAAACCGTCATGTCAAAAACCTCTTGTCAAAAACCTCAAATACTACAGTGATCTGTAAAATTTCACATTAAATGTCACACATTAGATGTAATATTTAAAATTCCCTATTACTGTAATTAGTATATAGTATTAGTAATAATTACAGGGTTGGCAGGTTTTTGACATGTGTCAGTTTATGTCTGGTTTAAACCATAGTTTAAACCTTCATGTCAAAAACCTCAAATACTAAATTGATCTGTAAAAATTCAAATTAAATGTCACACATGACAACATTACATGTAATATTTTAAATTCACTCTTACTGTACATTAGTAATTAGTACATAGTAAAGTATTATTGTTAAGTACAACTTTTTAACAGGGTAAAATTTTTTAATTTTTTTGTAAAATTGTGTTTTTCTAAAAAGTAGACATTAAGCTCACCTGAGCTGTACATTTTTTCTCTTACTTAAAATCATTTTAATTTCTCTTACTTTTGAGAGCTTAAAGCATTAGCTAGCTTTTTTTATGGGGAAAAAAAAAAAAAACTTAGAAAAGTGCAGATTTTTTTGTATATATAACAAGGTAATATGCATCGATGTTATTCTAGTCTAGGCAATAACCATTCCATTCAAAATTGAAATTGGATTATTAATTTTAAACATTTACAAAATACGAGAAGAAATTAAAAAAAAAAAAAGCTTAAAGTCAAAATCTTTTTAAAACATGCTTTCTTTCAATATATAAAAATGTTTTCGATTTTAAAACTGAACAAAATTGGCCAATCATCTAAAAGGAAATTCCTTTAAGCCCATATTGAAAAAGTGCATAATAGAAGGGATCAAATCATGAAACCATACCATTGTTTGGCTTATACTTTACATCCCAACCATCAGGAGCAAGGGTTGACTGCTGTATCAGTTGATTCAGTTCGCACTTGAGCTACAGAGGAAAATTTATGGATCCTTACCCATACTGATTGTGTATGAAGCTAAAGAATCCCCTTTCCCGTCTTCTTATTTCAGTGCTATAGAGAGGACTCCATTGCTTGGTGGAAAGGTATCATTAAATGCAACAGCTTTTTGAGTCTGCTTCAAAACTTGCTCATCTAGCAATGCTTTTGCTATCAAGTCCTACTAGCTCAGCATCAATTAAGAGACAAACTATTTTCTAACACTTCATACACTCTAAACTCAAAAATCTTTTGGGTGTAAATAGATGTGTGAAACACCAACGTGTGCTGTAGCATGCTGCAGGGTAAAACTGCTTCGGATTATTTAATTGTACAAAATTATTTTCTTCTGTTTGAAAAGTCCAAAAAAAAAATATTTTATTGCAAATAACATTTTTTAAATTATTAAATTTCAATAAAAGATCACATAAATCATTGACTTATTTAATGTTTACCTATTGTTAAAATGTTTTAGTGTGTTACATGTATTTGGCAGTTTTTGACAGTTTAAACCAGTTTATGACAGTTTAAACCAGTTTTTGACGCTTGTCATGTCAAAAACCACTTTTTGACATCAAAAACCCAACCCTGGCTAGTAATATTACCATGCATACTTGCCAACATTCAACTAAACTTAAAAACATTGAAAAAGCATAGAAGATAGATATGAAATGGCCATGACACCTGCACATTTCTTGGCAAACATTGCTGATCTATGCTTTAAAGGAGAATCACTCGCAATTGAGGAGACAGTAAAAGGCATAAACCTTGCAGCCGAATTATGTCCTGAACTAATTCCAATAATTATAAACTATAAAGCTAAGTCAGCTCCATTCTTCACTTATATGTTTGATGCTGTTAATAATATGATGCAAAAAGAAAAAATGATATGCTGTCAGTTACCAATCATAAATTCGCTAATCAAGAATCAAATAAAGTGGACAATTTTGTAGAAATAACACATTTATCAAGATGGATAAGCTTGAAAAACACGTCGATAAAAATGTCATGCAAATCATAAACCAATTACATACAGCTTTATGCGCTACTGCTGGTTTAGGAAGAATGTTTTCTACTTTTGGCTTTGTGCAGAGCAAAACTAAAAACCGGTTAGATGTTGATAAGGCTGCCAAACTTGTTACTATTTTTAAAGAACTTAATAAATAAAGGTTTTAGTTTAGAATAAAAAATTAATTGTTAATTAATGTATGGTATTTACAGTAGACTCCCTCAAATCCGCACAGATTGGGACCAGAGGTTGTGCGGATTTTAGAATTTTGCGGATTTCTGATCATTGATTTGTTTACATTTTTGAAACAATGATTCGATTGGTAGTTAAGCAAGGGAAATTATAATGAATGCTTACAATAAAGTGAAACATTAAAATAAGTAAAATATTAAAATAATTAATAGTTTAAACATAAGTAATTATTAAAATAATTATGTAAAATAAAAATTTAGCAAAATATTACCGATGAAATCGATTCATTCGATTCCAAAAGTCCTATGCTGCCATCTAGTGGGAAATCGATCGTACGATCGATACGGTATCATATAGTTATGCTAATTTATATCAAAATCAAAAGTAATGTAAATTTATTTAGTAATAAATCAACTTTAATAACCAAAAGAGAATAATTAACAAAAAAATTCGTAAAAAAAAACATTGCGGTAGTCGCTGATTTCGGCGCCATCTTGAATTTTGTTCCTGCAACTTAACTGTAAATTTCATTGTTTACATCTGAAAAAATACGCGGATTTTAGAGTCGCGGATTTAAGGGAGTCTACTGTATTACATAATTTTTTTCTTCCTTACTGTTTTTTGAAAATATTTTCATTCTTTATATTTAATTTATTAATTTTTGCTCACTTTAATCAAAATTGTGCTGTTGAATTAGAAAAAAAACATTTTTTTTAAAACATGTTTTTTTCCAACCCTGATCTTACTTATAACAGATCAACATCCAATTAAACAAAAACCTAATTTGCAGATCAAATTAAAAAAACAAAATTTATTTCCTAAATTGTTTAAGCCCGAGAAGAGAGAGATATTAAGATATTTCATTCAATTCGTTCTACATTTAATGTTAAATTTTTGTAACCAATAAGTTAAACCAATTGAACATTAAAAAATAAAAATGAAATGCATACAATATAATACTTAAAACACCTATATACTTAGATTCCGTTCAAATGAAATCGAAATAAATCTTAGACTTTTTTTTAAGTTTTGTATTTTGCATGTATCTTATCATATTATGTACAATCGTCATAAACATAATGCAAAATCTGCAGTACAAATATTTACAACTTAAAAATGGAAAAATTCTAAGATTTATTTCGATTTCATTTGAACGGAATCTAAGTATATAGGTGTTTTAAGTATTATATTGTATGCATTTCATTTTTATTTTTTAATGTTCAATTGGTTTAACTTATTGGTTACAAAAATTTAACATTAAATGTAGAACGAATTGAATGAAATATCTTAATATCTCCCACTTCTCGGGCTTAAACAATTTAAGAAATAAAATTTGTTTTTTTAATTTGATCTGCAAATTAGGTTTTTGTTTAATATGTCAAGTTTTTTAATAACTACTGCATTCAAACGAACACATTTCAAAATTAATGGAGGATATCATAATCAGGCTTTGATTTGTGCGATATCGCATCACAATTTGTGATGTAATTTACCTGTGTATGATTCAAAAATTTTCACCAGTGCAGTAATGAATATTGCTGTAGTTTGCACAAAAAATTCCAATCTGAACATAAAAAATATGCTTGAAAATGTCATTTTTATTTCCACTATGACGTCATATTTATATTCTTTTCAATTCTTAAAAAAACTCTTTCAGTTTCTTCAGTTTCATGTGAAATTCATTCAACGAAAAATAGGCAAATTATTATTACGGTTTTTGAATTATTTACAACAATGAAAAAAAAAAAATTTAATTTTATTACAAAATGTCCGTTGAATCTCAATGAAAAAAGCGAAATTTGGAATTATTAAGAAAAATATTTGAATAATGTATATAAAAATTAGCCCATGTTACTCTCTAGATTATAATCCATCTATATGCAAAGGCATTTTATGATCCGTTTTGACTCTGACGTCTGGCAAATGTTTTTACACTTTGAATTTATAATATTATAGCAAGGAATTAAAAATGAGTGGCATCAGGGACAAAAAGATGGGAAGAAAAAATGAAAAAGTTACCATCTCCATAGGCTTTTCTATGTTAAATTAACATTGAGAAGTGACACTGGAAATAAATAAGTATTGCGCTGCCGCGCAATACTTAAATATGTAACAGACGAGCAAATAAGTCTATAAAAAGAAGCTATGCTGATTATAATGGATTTTATTGATTTTGACTATTCAACCTTTAAAAAATACTGCAAATATAAAAAATATAGGTTTAATACTATCAGAAAATATGTGTATTACCTAGTTGATGTAAAAAATAAAATACTGAAAATGGTAACATTGGCTTGAAATTGTCCCTTTCTTTGCAAATATACAAAATTACAAGAAACTTTTGCTTAGGTATATAAAACTTTTTACAATGAATTGTTAAATATGATTCCGCAAAACAAAAATATTTTTCTATGTTTTCACATCAACCAAATAATATGTAAAAACAACAAAAGTCTTACCTCTTTTCCCCACTTGTTGGAAAAAACTGTGATTGCCAAAATGTACAATACCATTACAGCAAGTTATAACTAAAACTTGGCAATTCTTTTACTTTTTATATTTGGAAAAGTAGCTACGGTTGCTACAAATAACAGTTTATCATCACAATTTTGTCTTTTTTTCACAGATTAATTTTTACCTTTTTTTGCACGACACAAACATGTCTGTTCTCTGAAAATAATCAAAAGAGGGATATTAAATTTTAACATTAAAATTTTAGTTATTGAAAGTCTGAAAAACTGTGCAACGAACACAAATAATTAAAAACATAAGGTATTAATTAAAAAATAACAAAAACAAAACGTAATTTATGCATAGAAAATATCTTTATAATGTATATATCAATTACAAAAAGGAAATTGAAAAGCAACTTGATTGACATTTTTGAAAGTATTGCAGTAATGACATTGAAGTAGACAAATGTTGCATTAAAACAGAAATAATAATAAAAAAATGAATACAATAGATAGACAAAAACATTATGCCATTAAATAAATTACCTTCAAGCGAAATATTGCTTAAATGATGATGATTAGGCCTAACTCAACTACATCGTAACTGGTAACTTTCTTCAAATTATTATATTTCCCTGCTATGTTGGGAATCAAAAGAGAAACAACAAAACATAGAATATTTTTAACAGTAAAAATACGATGTGAAAGTTGGATTTAAGATGTGGATCGAAAATTATATAAAGAACAAGGGAACGCCCTTTTCGGATTATTAAACCGATTACCAAAAATTTTTCGATCCATGTTCGATTAACTTCCATGCTGCCATCTATCATCGTATGAAAATTTGAACAAGCTATGTTTTGTGTGTTGCACGTTGAACGAGTTAGAGAACAGGTCTCTTTTCTTTACTACAAAAGCCTGAGCAATTGTTAATAATAAATTTGTTAAGAGATTTGAAGAAATAGAAATCATGCTAGGACTTAGACACACAAGAGAAACAGAAAATCTGTAGAAAAAAGGTGTTCCTTAACTAAAAATTATCCTTTTGATATATATATATATAAAACCTACATTAGTTTTCTTTAAAAATTAAAATATAATACCCTTGGAGTGTCCAACTAAAATAATTTTTATATAATGCATTAATCGTGCCTTACTTATCAATTTATGATTTTAAAAGATCTTACATTATTTTTAGGACATTATAAAATGTTCCTTAATATCTCAATTGAAAAGTAACTCCTGTCTTAACTATAATCGTTCAGAGTTACTGGAATTAAAAATGCAGAATAATAACATTAAACCAGGAGGAATTTAAATCAGTCTGGATTAGTTAAATTTTCGCTTAGTATCTATTTTCAATGTAATCAATACATAATCAAAACAATTTTGTATAATTTAATGCTTAATTTAAAAGAAAATAAATTAAGGCAATTGTTTAGCCAGTCGATTTGTTTAATAGGAGAAAAGTTTGAACTGTTTAAATTACTCTTTTATTTGAATATTTTACACTAGCTTATTAACACATTATTGTGTTATTTCTTGAAAGAAAAATAATTAATTAAGTAAAAAGGCTTTAAAAAAATAATAATAAGTAAAAATTTAATTAAAAAGAAAAAATTAAGAATTTTTTAAAGCCCCACCTCTAAAATTTTGGACATTTTGGAATAACTTTTGTTGGGTACTTACTTTAGAAATGTAATCTATGTAAGGATTACCAAAAAGATCAGGTTTTCGAAAAGTTTGATATAAAATTAATAAAATATCATGACATGTGTAAAAAATGACTATTTACTTAACATTAACAAAATAATTTAAGGAAAAAAAAAATTAAAGATTACAATATTAAATCATTTTAAGAGAAATAGATGGAGTAAATAGCAATTTTTGCATATTTTTAATTATTGTACCTTTATGGCAATTCATAAGAATCTACTACAGATATTAAAAATCCTTTTATGCAAAAAGTAGGAAATTTGATATTTTTGTCATCTTTAATTTATTTTATTATTTTACAAAAATAAGAGGTACAGAGTGCCCTTAATAACAAATCGTACTTCAATCTTCAGATATGCATTTCTTTTTCAACATGTCAGTTTCTAGAAACTATTTCTCACCTACATTTTTTTTTACAAAGAAATCTTTTAAAGTTTTTTTTTTCGCTAATATTTGTTTATTGATATTTCCGTTAAAGTGAGAAAGAATAGAATTTTTATGCTCGTATAACCCATTTGCAGTGGATTTGAAACAAACAAAATAATTTTTGAGAGCCTACAACCTGTTCGAAGTCCAAATGCAGAAAAAAATATATATGTACTGTTAAGTAGAAATCATTATCATGTCAGGATTTACTGTCGCACAAAAGTGATTAACACTTTAACGTCTACTTCAATAATATTCTGTAAAAATCATTATATTGTGGATTAGCATTATGAATTCATCTTTTCCTATAAGAAATGTTACATATATATTTCTTGTATGTATAAATATATATATCAGTTCTCTCAGTTTTTGATAAATTTGCTACTGCAAACTTATAAATACATTTGTATTTAAAAGATCTATTTTGTAGTGTATTAAAATCTGCACATGATGCCAAATTTTAGAATATTTTGAATTGACAAAATAAAAGAAACTGAAGTACCTGCAATTGATATGCCTTTAGATTTGCTATATGTAACCAGTGGCCATTAGCTAGTATGCAAAATTAGAGTAACAGTGCTAAATTTTGGAAGAATGTGTTTAAGTTTTCTTAGTAATTAGTTATGAAATTGATTATGGGAAGTTGCTTATTGTGAATTTTCCCTCAAAGCCATTATCAAAACAAATAAGAATACATATTCTAAAATTGGGCAATCTATCACGTAATGACTTCAAATGCCATCATTCGGTTTTTCATCCACTCTTTCAGATTAAGCACATTATTTTTTATTTTTACTTGGATTTTCGTTTCTATAGTTATAACCACTCGAGCCATAATTTTGGTAAGTTAAATGGTGTAGTATCATTAGATATTCAATTTTTACATGTTACAATATATATGGTTTCTCTTATAATGGAACAATGACATAGACTGGAGGGGAAAATTGTCTTACTTTCATGCAAATTTATTTTGATGATTTCTACTTGATATAATCTTGCGAAAGCAGTGTTTTTTACTATTATTCTTTGTATCAGTGATATGTTCAATTTTTCTATAACTAAATTTCCTGCAATTCATGCTGATATACTGATTCTTTGATCTGCAGGCTTTAATAAATTGTATTTCATATACTCCTGAATAATTCTCCAAATTAATTTAGTCAATTTTAACACAAATAATATTCTTTAGTTTTTGATGGGGTTTGGTTATTAAGTAGATATTGTGAAGCATTTAAGGCTGTATTTTAATTTCTCTAAAAAGTTTAAAAATATCGACGAGTATAAAATTTATATATTTGTGGATCAAATTTGTTTTCAGAGTTCTTCTTCAGACTTATGATTGATAATATCTTCGATTAATTTATATTTTATGCCTTAAAACCATTATTACAAGTGCAAGTAATTCGAAAAATAGTATCTAGTTCATCTTCCAAGTTATTTTCAGAATGTAATATAAAGGCTGTTCTTATGAAAAATGTGTAGGCTGAAACATTTTATATCTCAAAGTTAATTAAATAAGAATAATAATGGAAGAAAATTAAAACTGCTGTTCTCTGACTTTTTTTTTTTCATTATTATTATTTAATTATTTTCCTTTCTTTTTTTTTTTTTTTTTTTTTTTTTTTTTTTCATTGAAGCCTTTTTTTTTTTTTTTTTTTTTTTCATTTTTCTCAAGACACATATGAAAGGAATTAAAACAAACAGCTAAGCCAACTTTATTTAATTTTCCAAACTCTGCCGAGACTGTAAGTCTGAAGTGAATAAATAAAAGGCTTTTGCTATTCTGAATCTCACACTTTTTCCATCATTTTTAAATGCTGTGCTCCAGTAAATATTTTTGGTGTTATTAAGTTACATATACTTGTAAACTGTATTGTACATTTTTTTTACTATATAATAGTAGTTTTACTATATAATAGTAGTTTTTACTAAATATGTAATACTCACTTTACCATGGATGTTTTCAAAATTTTATTTTTGTTAAAAATTTAAACATCAATGTGAGATTTTCTTCAAGAGATTGAAATTCATCTCTTTAAAAGAAATTTTGTAAATTTTCTTAGTTGCAAAGTTTGAAAAGAGTTATTTATCTGTTATGATATTACAAAATTAAAAGATTGTGTTATTAATTTATAGCCTGAAAAAAAAAAAAAAATCATACTTTTTTCTTTGGCCTTTCATATCTGATTAATGCAAATTGTTTGTTTGTTACTTGTTTTGTTTCCTGGTAACAATGTCAGATTCAAAATTGATTAATCAAAGTATCCATATTGCTTGATAAACATGTATGTGTATATTTTCTGTATCATCTAAATTATTATCAGGGAAAATTGCACTAAAGTTTTCTTTTTATACAATGGTAAGACAAGAAAAAGGTTTTCAGAATTGTGTTTAACTGCAAGCAGGGCTGGAGCTAGAAGTGAATAATAGAGGAGGTTCAAGAAAATGCAGGGGAGGCTCATATTTGTTCTCTCTCTCTGACACATGCACGCAGACATATAGATCAAAGTATTACTATAGAAAGATAAATTAGTACATATTCATATTGTAGGCACTGTGTTTCTTATTAAACTGTTTATAATAACTTCATTTTATGCTAAGAAAAGGAAAGACTGCAGAATGAAAATTTCCATTGTATTTCTAGTGTATAATTACACTGGTGAAATAAAAAGTGATGATGTCAACAAGTAAATAAAAAGCTTGTAGTTCATTTGTTTCAAAAGAGTTGCAACCTTTAATTTTTTTCCGAATATTCTCTGCCCTTAAGGATACTAAAGTTGTGTTTTTATATGATAAAAACATTAACAAAATCAAGGATGTCTCAAATACGAAACAAAATGTTTATCATAAGCATCATATTTACTATCAAACTCATTATAATAACTTGGTTTTATGCTAGTAATAGAAAATGCTACAGAATGAAAATTTTCAGAATATATAACTAATACTGATAAGTAATAAATGATATGTCAAAAAGTGCAGTTTTTATACTAATCCTACAATTTAGTATTTGTGCAAAATTGCAAAAGGGACCTAAAACTAAGTTAAATTTGTGAACAGAGTTTCATTTGGATTTTTGAAACAGAGTTTCATTTGGTGACCTTAGAATCTTCCCCAGGGGTGGCTCTTTTTTTTTGGGGGGGGGGGGGGCTGAGCCTCTCCCAGCACCCCTCTAGAAATGGCTCTGAGTGCAAGTTTAAACTAAATTTATGTGTACGCTTCTTATATAAGAGCAATGGATGGGTATAACACTTTTAAGAGCCCTTAAAATTATTCTGTCTAGTCTAGTTTATAAATGAGTTATGTTGTGAGTTTCATATTTTACCCGTATAAACAAAAGATACAGGTAATAAGGAAATTATTACCTGCATATTTTGTATGTATTATTTGTAATGAAAATTCCCTCCTTTTTTCTAACACTGATGCCATTATTTGACATTTAATACAACTAAAAATATATTGATTATGTTTTGTTTTTTTTATTTAACTAATTTTTTATTAGCACAATAAACTCGGAAAGCAACATTTGCAAGCTTAAGAAATAGACTAGTTTTTATTTTTGCTAAGACAGATTGATCAAGATAAAATAAACTAAAATTGGTCTGTGAAAAATGTGCCCAGATAATTAAAAAAATGCTTTACTAAAAATTACAACTATAAGTTAGAAAGTATTTCTCAACAAAATTCAACATTTAATATCATTCTATTTTGAAATACCAAAAAAAATAATATATATATTACTAAATATAATTTTAAATTTTGAATAGCTTCAATAACTGGGAAAGATTTAAATTTTTAAATTAGCAATCGGGAAATTATTCTTAAATAAAATAAAAATTTCTAAATATAATATAAAGCTTTTTTGTTTTTGATGGCGCTAAAATGTTTCTAATATTCTATAATTAAAAAAATACTAATTACTCTTGGAGATTTTCTTAATTTACTGTAGGGGGATTTTCAGAAAATCTTACCAGTCATTACCAGAATTTATTTTACTAGCCAGCTGGATACAGCGTACAGTTGAAGAAGTTCTGACACAAGTTAAGCGCCTGCAAAAATAATTCTTTACTACAATGCATTTTCGTACTTCCTTAAAAAAAAAAAAAAAAAAAAAAATCCGTGTCCCTTATTTTTTTTATAATAAACCTATTAAATGTATACAACAGGGGAAAGTTTAGTATAGAATAGAACTTTATGCCATGTTTACATTTTCACAATTCAGAATGTTGCAAAATACGGATAAGAAAATAATATATATATATAAAGTTTTTGGTATATTTTTAACCTGTAGTTTTTAAGGACTGCCTAAAAATTACTCGCCCCATCATAAAATCCACTCTCCAGTGACGAGAAGAATGATGTAATTCCCCCTCCCTACTACTTGGTAATGTATTTTGCGCAATTTAAGTACATAAAAAGCATATTAAAACTAAAAGAAATCTATAGATAGCAGGAGAGTGAGTGAATTTAATATAAAGTTTGTTAAGGTCAATGACAATTGGTATTTAATCGTAATTTTCGTTTCATTCCTGCAACTGTGTCTCTTTTTCGAAATGGTGCTGTATCTGGTGCCTGTGTCCTAAAGATTTCTCTCTAATTACGATATAGTTTTGCAGCTTTCGTTCAAAACATCATTCATCGTTTTTGTTATTAAAGGTATTGTATATAAATATTTCAGTATCTAATTTAATCATTTCAAGTGATGATGTAATCTTTAAGATAATCTGCACTTAGGCCTAACTATTCAAAATCAGGATACTGCCTGATTTAATTTTAATCTTATTTAAATTTTTCAAAAATTATTATTATTATTTGCATAAACCTCAAGATTTTAAGGTTATGAATTCGTATATATTGCTTTACATAATCATGTACTTAAAGTAAAAAGCATATTACATTTAATTCACAGTTTGAATCCAGGCATCCTTCTGCACTCCCGGATTTGAATTTGCACTTTTTCACCATTAATTTTCCAAAAATCTCAAATCTGATACTCCCGAGAGAAAAATGGCCCCAAGCTATGTACTGAATTCATTACTGATAATTCATATAAAATATATTGAATGAATTTCAGTGATTTTTTTTTAAATTACCAAATAAGGGGGTCAGTTTTTAAGTTTGCTTAACATTTTTGAATGTCATTTAGAAATTGCACTATTTAAGCAATCATTATGTTAAATATATCTATATATATATTTCCATATTCTACTACCTGTGTTTTACTTTTAAATATTTTTTAAAGTAACAAAAAGTATATTTTTTTTAAATGTGAAAATATCTAATTTTATCTGCATAAAAACTTCCATTCTACAGAGGTTATGGGATGAGTTCCATATACTGTGCTGCTTGGAGAAAAAAATCACTCACGCCAAAATGCCGTTTTGGCGCCATGAAAATTTTCCCAAGATGGCAGAAAAACATCATTTTTAAATCTTTATGTTATTTAAAAATCAATGATTTTGCACCATTTTTAAAAACAGAAAATGATTAAAAAACATGGATTTATAAATAACAAATATTTAAAAACAAAGTTTTTGCGCCATCTTGGAAAATTTCTTCCGATTCAATTACACAAATTTTAGTAGCATTCAGGGGCAGATTTAAGGGGTCGCGATGGTCGCAATCGCGAGGGGCCCGCATCCCAAGGGCCCCCAAATCTTCTTTTGAGTTCGAAGAGAAATGCGACGTTTTGATAAATGGATTTTCTTAGTGTTCTTTTTTCAATTTTTCAGTTAATATTACAATATCATTTTCATGTAATAAATAGAATTTTTTTTATAATTTGTTGCTAACAGAAATGTTTTAGTTTTCCTTTATCGTTTTTTCCTTTCTGAATTATCAGAAGCAGAACTATGATCGTTTGTGGACGGATAAAGTGAGATTCAAAGGAAACTTTGGTCTGAGCCGAAAGGAACACTGTTAGAGACATTCTATGGCGATATAATTATACAGATATAGGGACTAATTAAATCATGGGCCGTCAACCTGAGGCCCTGATTTTGGGGGCCCCACACTTGGTATGCAGTTTTCATAAAGCTGATATTTTTAGTGAATTTTTACTTTGTTACAGATTATCTATACTAATAAAATAAAGTTTCGCTCTATTTGTCTGTTTGTATGTGTGCGTCTGTGTACGATGGCTAGCAAAATCTACCGCACGTAGAAGTCTGAACATTTGGGTGAGGATAGTCTAAGCCAGTATCTGATGCACCTGAGGGTCAGATTTTTAATATTTTAATACCCGGGTTCCCTGAACCCTTGGAGTTTTTATGCCCTAAATTTTTAATAACTTGCCTCTTTTTTATCCGATTTTCTTCGATTTGGGGGGACTTTCGCCATTTAGTTATCCCCCTTTCTATGTTTCAGTTAAGATCCTGGCTCTTCGAGGACCGATACAGGATTCTGGAAGCTTTTGTGCCCTAAATTGTTAATAACTTGCCCTTTGTAATCCAATATTCGTTTTTGGTGCCCTTTTTCAATTTAGTTATTCCCCAGATTCTACATTCCAGTTAAGACCCTGACCCCCTAGGATCCGGTCCAGAGGCCCTTGAACTTTTTGTCTGCCATGCATTTTTCACTCCCTAATTGTGTCGACCTCTCAATGCATAACTTTAAAGTTGATTATTGGATTCCTGTCACAAGGATAACACTCTCATATGTTTATTGGGGTCCTAAGGCCCTTTGTAATGCATTTCCCCCAATTTTTGCATATTTCTTTAAAGTTTTATTCTAATAATTCATAACCTATGCTTAATTTCGTCTAATTGAAGATGTAAAGCGCAAAGTCCTGGTGTTAACATGTTTCCATTTAAGAGCCCTGCTCTGAACTATTAGTTGGCCTCTTTTGCATCTCCTATTATAGCTTCCTTAAAAATGGTCCTATTCACTAGCTTTTTTTCCTAACAACTTCTTAGGTCCTCCAACTACATGAACTAGAAAAACTTTCTCTGACTTCAGCTACCACCAATTTTGAATATTAATGGTTTTCTTGGGGCCCTTGCACCTGCTTTAAAAATAATCCAATTATCTTGTAATTTTTTTTACATAGTTCTTGGGTCCTCCGGGTGCTTTATAAACTACTAAAAAATTCCTTATGTCCAACTACATTCGAGTTAAGATTGTGGTCCCCTGGGGCGTGGTACAGGGCTCCTTGAAGATTTTGTGCCCTTTATTGTTAATAAATTGTCCCCTTTTAATCCGATCTTTTTTTTGAGGGAACTTTTCCAATTAGTTATTTCCCCATTTCTACATTCCAGTTAAGGCCCTGGCTCCCTGGTCCCAGTCTGGAGTCCGTTGAACTTTTTGTGCGCCATGCATTTTTCACCCCCTAATTCTGTCACTCCCTAAAATGCATAAATCTAAAATTGAGTCTTGGACTCCTGTCCCTGGGTCAACACCCTCATATTTTTATTGGAGCACAAGGGCCCTTTTTTAAGCATCCCCCATTTTTTTCGCATTTCTTTAAAATTTTATTCAAATGATTAATTTATAACCTATGCGTAATTTCGACTAATTAAAGATCTAATAAATGCTAGGTGCTAGAACCTTTTAACATGTTTTTATCTCAGGGCCCTGCTCTCGACTATCAGTTGGCACCTTTTGGACCCCCTATTATCGCGCCCTTAAAAATGATCTGATTCACTAGCTTTTTTTGTAACTTTTTAGGATTTCCAGCTACCCCTCATATTTTTATTGAGGCCTTAGAGCCCTTTTTAAGTATTCCACCTTATTTTTTGTGCATATATTTAAAATTTTATTCTAATGATTAATTTATGCATTATGTTTAATTTCGACTAACTGAAGATCTAAAGAGCTAAATAATAGGACCCTGCTGTTAACTATCACCTTGACACCTTTTGATCCCCCTATTATAACTACCTTAAAAAAAGTCCAATTCACTAGCTTTTTCTTTTCTAACGACTTGTTAGGTCCTTCAGCTACTACATGAACGACAAAATATTATCAGACTTCAGCTACCACCAATTTTGAATATTAATTGCCTTCTTGAGGCCAGTGGTGCAGCTTCTTTAAAAATGATCCTATTCTCTTGCAGTTTTCTTTAATATAGATCTAGGGTCCTCCTGCCACTTTATAAACTACTAAAAAATTTCCTTATACCCTTGCTACCAACTTTTTCGAACATTAATCTTCTTTTCAGCATCAACTTACGTTTACTCACTACAGTCGTAAATTAAAAATAATGCTTCCGTTAAAAGTAAGTGGTGAACTTTAGAGAGGTGGGGTATTTCATCCGTAAATTAAAAATTGGGTTAATGTTAAAGATAAATTTACAGATGAGGGGGCACCTTCCACCGTTTGATAGCGCATTCTTTCCTCGGGTTTATCGGCCCGATTTCAATGGCAATTGGCTCATTCAACTGAGATTATAGTTAAGCTACTTTCTGCATTATAGAAGTTTGTCTTGGACTTTTGTTACCACCATTTTTGAACGTTAATGGCGCATTCTTTTCTCGATTTCTATGGCTCGATTTCATCGAAAATTGGTTCATTCAATTTAGCGTAGGATTGTTATACAGATTTTAGTTCCATCTTCTACCGCTAAGTGGGAGCATTCTAATCTCGGGTTCTATGGGCCCAATAACTACCGGATTTGGGTCATTCAATTTGGTTTTCGATTGTCTTCGGCGCGTGCGGAGCACTTCGGGTATACGCTGCCTCGGACAGCGGAAACCCAGGTCACAGGTTTGTTCCGAAAGAGGCAGGGTCTTAGCCTGGGAGGGGGTCCAAATGCTCTGGATACTAGTAATATTTTAAAGTTTTCTTCGTCTTGATTAATATCAGAAAATTCTCCGATTAGATAAGGCAAACTGAACTTTACAAAATCACTGGTATCCAAAGCATTTGGACCTCTACCCTGACTACGCCATTGCAAAGAGGTTTGTTGGGAACACACTTGACGCTGCCGAAGGCATTGGGGTCCCGGGAAAACCAAGTTCATTTGAAACACTATATGATGCCGAAGGCATTGGGGCAGCGATTTTCCAAAGATATAAAATCATACAAACTTGAATTTTATTTAAGGTTATTATAACGGGTCCGGGCATCGCCGGGCGGATCAGCTACTAATCAATATTTTATTATTGCACAAGTTTTATTATTGCATCGTAAGTGTGCACACTTTTTCCCTCTCAAAAAATTTTCCACATCCAGATCTAAAATGACACACGACAATCAAATATATCATGACTGTAAAGACAATGTCCCCCATAGTTTTCCCCAATGTGAATTTTTTGCATTTTAGCAGATGTTTTGCTAATCGCAGTTTTGAAAGTGCCACTTTTACATTTTTGGGACCGTTTTTTATGGCATTCGCTGTTAAGATACACGCAATTACAAACTTATATTCAGATTAGTTAATTAAACTGGTGTTTAAAAAATATCTAGCATATAAAGATGAACTAGATATGAACAATAGGAAACCAGTATGTAAAATAAGAAACTATGAATAACCCACAGAATCGTCAGAGGAGCTTGTAGGTTGATTCATAAGGAAGATGCGTTATTTCATCCAATTTCGTCGGCATTAAGCCTAAAATGACAAAATTTAGCTCGTGATAATGCAACATAAAAGAAAATAGATAGTAAAAATCCAAGAGATCTAAAGAAAGATAGCTACACCTCACACAGGATATTAAAAATTATTAGAGCACAATACCTCAATTACATACTAGGAACTGAAACTTAAGCATGTGAAGATGCAAAACAGAACTAGGACTATTATAACATGTGGGTCGCAATTGAATAGCTGACTGAAATCCATAACTTTTCTGCCATCTGATGTGAGAAATGAAAACTATATTGAACTAGATTATTAACAAAAATGTTTAGTGCTGCCATCTATAACCCCCCCCCCCCCAAAAAAAAACAAGGAATGAAATTAATTGGAGAAATCAAGAAATGACTTAGATTAACATTTAGTTAAAGTAGAATAAAAAAAAAATAGGAATAAACTTAATAAGTACTGAGTAAATACAAAATAAAGAATTATATAAAAATAAATAAATAAAAGGGCATTGATTAAACTAACTATTTTAAAAACAAATATTATAAAATAAAAAATGAGAATATAAATAACATTCAAAAAACAATGAGGAATATTTTGAGATACTAAAATATAGCCTTGTATTATGTAACTATATACATATATATATATAATCCTAATGAAACGACTGATTGTATTTCACAGCTATCATCCCTAAAATATGGAACCTTTGGCGGTGAAATTAGCACAAATTGTCCGTACTAATCCGCGTATGTCAAAAATGGTATTAGAATTTTTAAATTTGATTTAATTTTCGAGGTATTTTTTTTTTCTAATTGTACCAATATTTTTGTAATGACGGCAATTGAATTACTCTATTTTTGTGGAAAAAAGGGAGGAAAGGGAAAAATATAAGGATTATTAGATTTATTTTCTTTTTCGTCATTTTCAAATTGAAATTGAAATTATCTTTTATTTCAATCGAAAGTGAAGACAATATTGTTATTAAATTACATTATGGAATAAAATTTGAAAAAATAATTCATTAAATAATAATAATACGATTAAATAAATAACATTTTTTTATTTATTTTAGTCAAATTTTCCTCATTTCAAGATATATTTTTTCATATTTTAGAAAAGGTTACTATTTTATATTGTTGCCAATTTTAAAAACAGCGCGAAGAATAATATTGCATTTCAATTAAAAATTTATTTACACGTGACTATAATACGTTTGCAGGGGGCAGAGCCCCATAGTATTTATATAAAAATGCAGTGCAGATGTTTATAAAACAACTCGTGGAGCTTCGAATTATTTTTATATCCATAAGTCTTTGCCATTCTTTGAGCCCAGCTGTGTAACGAAAAGGAGAAAAGTATAATTTAATTCAGTTATAATTAATTAATTTATTTGATTTCTGAAAGTGTTTTACTATTAAGACATGAAATTAAAACTGCAAGCAAGATAATGGCATGCAATGCAGGCCGCTACAGCCCCATGCATTAAAATCCCATACATTTATATCATATTTCATGAAATAAATGAGTTAAAAACGAAAAGCAGCAAAAAGAGGTATTGAGTTATAGCTCAGCAAATGCTAAAATATTATCTTCTTAGTTTCTGATTAACTTTGGTTTGAATTATCATTTTATATTCTTAAAAAATTGAAAGGAAAATAAGATACATAATTTTAGCACGTTTATCCGTCACAGTATCTAAGTTTGTGTAAAATAACTTGATATAATTTCAATATGAAATGAATTTCGTGTAATTAATCCTTAACGATTTTAATTCATTTGTTAGTAATTATTGTACTTAAGTTTTGAATAGCTATTATTTTTAAACTAGCTGATCCGCCAGGCATTGCCCGGGACCGTGAAGAATGACTCTTAAATGAACCTCAAATTTGTATGATTTTATATCTTTCTTTAACTCCATTTTGTCTGAATTTATATTTTTAAATGAAAAAATATTGAATTAAAAGTACATGCTATTTGGTATTTTATTTTCTGCGTAATTTGATTTTTTGGAGTCTATGCTTAACAAAAGCGAGCGAAACCGCGACGAAAGACTCGGGTTTTTACTGATTTCGTCGAACTTTTCACACATTTTATATTCAAAGATTACATTACCGATTAGAAGAAGGTTTCAGCTTTAACAGTATATTTTTGCTTCGTCAGAACCTCTAAAATTGTTCCCTGGAAGAGCGAAACCGCGACGAAACACTAAAGTTTCTACAGATTTCGCCGAAATTTTCACACCATTTTATTTTGTAAAAAATATTTCTACCCGCCCGAACGATCCATAATTTTTGTAGATGGTCTAAATCTAGTCTATTGAGATTCTCTAAAATGTCGGTGTTAAAATACATACGGATGTTTAGTTACTTTTAGCGTATAAAAAATATAGTCTTCGTGAGGCACGAGTAGCCGAGAGGTTCTGCTCTCGAAGCTGGTAGACGGGGAAAGTGCTGGGCTCGAACCCAATCGCGCCCGTCGGCCTAATCGTTCGGAGTTTTCGTGGCTTTCTTCGAATCTTGTATTTCCAAGCGTTAATACGGGTTAGGTTCCCTTAGAAAGACCCCCACGAAGGGCACTCCTCCCTCTTAGGGCCTATATACCTCGTGTTGATAATTGGCCGTCATAAACACAACCAACCGTGAGGCGCGAAGTGACCCGAGTTCGCCGGTTATTTGAAAGGGTTAAAAGTCATATTTTTAAAAACCCGATTGCACCATTGATTAGAAGAAGATTTTATTTTTAAGATCATGTTTTTGGTTTTACCTCTAAAATTGCACCCTGGAGGGACGTTGCCATAAAAGAGAAAAAATTTTTTTTGGAAAAACGACCCTCTTTGAATTTTCTTTTTCAAAGGGTTACCTGCTAATTGATTACGGGATTTGAGACGCAAGGGTACGTTCTTTTAGAATAGGTCTTCTGTTTATAACTTTAGTAAGAGGTTTGGCCGATGTAAGTTAATATGACAAAATCCCCCCCCCTCCCCGGAATGAGTGCGTTGCGATTGTTAATGAATAACTCAGCTTATAAGTAGATATTGAGTCTCAGATGTATCAGGAGAGGCCTTGGACTACTCTCACAAAAATTTTCCGTTTTGTACGTGCGGAAGGTTTCGCTAGCCATCGCGAATACACGCCCACAGAGTGAAATTTTCTTTTATTAGTATAGATGATAAATGTACCCAATTTTTCAAGATGGAAGGGCCCCAAAAATTACCAGTGAGAGGGGCCCCCCACTTCACAAATCCGCCCCTGGTAGCATTCCAAATAAATCTAAACAAATGTGTTTTTTAAGATAAATACTTGCTATTGTCAGGGGGGCTCTGCCTTCCTGAACTCCCATTCCTAAAACATGTTGGACAGTAAAAAAGAGAAAAAAAAATTACCAGAAACTTTTTATATACTTCAACAATATTTCAAAAACTATTATAATTTTAATGCAGGTAAAATCTCGCTCACAACTGCCAAAAAATTTCATTAAATATAAAATTAAAGTAAAAAGATAAATATAACAGAAAAAAAATTGAAATATTTACACAAGAAAACAAACAATCGGCAATAATTTAATGTTTACAAAAAGGTATCCCAGTCAGGGTCTGAAACAACGTGTGTAAATACACACAATAAAACAATAACAAGTATTCATCTCAAAAAGCACATTTGTTTAGATTTATTTAGAATGCTACTAAAATTTCTGTAATTGCAACGGAAGAAATCTTCCAAGATGGCACACAAATTTCGTTTTTAAATCTTTATTTTATTTATAAATCCATGTTTTTAAATCATTATCTATTTTTTTAAATGGTGCAAAATCATTGAATTATAAATAACATAAAGATTTAAAAATGTTTTTCCGCAATCTTGAAAAAATCAACGAGACTTACCATAGATCGAAAATACATTGGCAGACACAGAGACTCATCTGAATGTGTGCTGCTTATCTAACCTAATTCAAAATTTAGCTGAGTAACAGTACACGTGATACTAGTAAACCAATAAGCTTCAAGATCTCCCGTCATACAATTTGCCGGTTTTCAAAAAGCATTTCTAAAAAAAAAGCAACCCTAAAGCCGTTCAAACGATCCGAAATCTGACGAACAATCTTAAACCAGATCAAAACATTTATCTCCAAAAAAATTGCCAAATCTTCTGGCACAGGATATGGGACAAGTCCCGGTTATTGACAATTTTTTCCAGTGTTTAAATATTAAAAAAAAAAATTTGAATCTGAAATGTAAAGCTGATATTTCAGCCTTCCCAAATACCACATAACAAAATTTTATATATTTTTTTTTTCTTTGTCAAACTAATGCTTTTTTGTGTTAAACTAAATTTTTTTATTAAACTAAAGAAATTAATTTGAATTCCTTATCTTATGCAAACAAAGATGCAAAATTTGCAATATTCTTTTATTTTAATAAACAAAATAGAGGTGCTGCTGACACATTATTCGGCCAGGTAGATAGATCCCCAAAAAATGGTTCCAATTAACAATCATGTTCAAAATGATAATTTAATGTATATTTAATAAATACATAACACTGTTGAAAATTATTTATATAAAAGATATCTAAAATAATAAAATAAATCAGTAATTTAGGATACATTTATTAAATACAGAACATCAGATTGAGGGCTTAGCAATAATCATTATTAACAATGGTAATTTCATTTCCAGAAGTTTTTTATGGCCACCAGATTGAATGTAATACAGTAGACTCCCTCAAATCCGCACAGCTTGGGAACCGAGGTTGTTCGGTTCGGATTTTAAAATTTTGCAGATTTCTGGTCATTGATTTGTTTACATATTTGAAACATTAATTTGATTGGTAGTTAAGCAAGGTAAATTATAATGAAAGCTTACAATAAAGTAAAACATTAAAATAATTTATTAGTTTAAAAGTAAGTAATTATTAAAATAATTTTGTAAAACAAAAATTTAGAAAAATATTAAATTATTACCGATGAAATCGATTCAATTCGATTCCAAAAGTCATATGCTGCCATCTAGTGGTAGCGATCGTAAGATCAATATGTCATTATTTGCCGAGAACAAGGTAAGTAAGTTATATATTTAAATAAATAAAGAGGAATAAAAGTAAACTATTAATGTAACTGCAGTTGAATATAATATATATAAAGTAAACAAAAGACCGGTATTTCAAACTAGTGATGACACAAGAAATAGGGAAAGAAGCAAGGAGGACAGTGTTAATGCTATTATCAGTATATATAGCTTATTATGCTCTCTGTAACTTTTTTCATTGTTATTTAGAGTCTTGAATGCTTTTCTTATACTGCTTTGTATGTTTAGAAATAAATTTGTCTATAATTTAAAAAAAAAATTCCGCAAACAATAATTTTAAAATAGCGTTCCGGTTGTGAATTTTTCCATTTCGAAACCTGAAATTTTTGATATAGATATACCAATTTATATTAAAATCAAAAGTAATGTAAATTTATTTAGTAATAAATTAGCTGTAATAGCCAAAAGAGAATGATTAACAAAAAATTTAGTAAAAAAAACATTCGCTGATTTCGGTGGTCGCAGATTTTGGCGCCATCTTGAATTTTGTTCCGTTGTTTACATCTGAAAAATATGCGGATTTTATGCATTCGCGGATTTTAGGGTCACGGATTTAAGAGAGACTACTGTATAAATATTATGTAATGTAAATATAATATATCAATGAATATAATATAATTATATCTATATATAATCTATATCATACTATATGTATATAAATACTTCCACCACTACCTTTAATATCACAACTATGCAATATTAACTATGCAGTTAAAATGAAGAAAGCAAAAAAAACAAAGGAGGCAGAGTTACTGTAATTAATATTGTAGGCGCAGTGAATATGACCTGATAACATGTAAGTACCAAAATAAACAGAATTGTTAAGTAAATTAGGGGAATAAGCTGATTATTAATATTTGATGTGCTTACCATTTTGCAAAAAAAAAGCAGTTGTCTTTCTAGATTTTTCTTTTTTTCCATTTTGTTATCTCACTGCAATGAAAATAAGTGTAAAAATTAAGAATGAAATCATTGATTTTTTATTCTACACATCAGTAGGTGGGATAAAAGATTGTTAGGTCATAGTTCATTGGCCTTTGGGTATTCAGGAGGCTGGAGAGGAAAATGCTTGGCATGCTTGTGTGAAACACTAAGAATGGGAATCAAAAGCAAGGGTCTTTGAGTATTTCAGGTGAATTTTTGCAAAATTTTAATGGACTAGAAAAGTGTCGAAGATAATTTTGTAGTCACCCGGTGACTGGTGGTGCCTATAATTTTGCCCTTTAATAAAAATTTCTGTTTAGTGTGTAAAATATGACCAAGTCCTTCAAACTAACGTGGCAGAATTTGTGCTTATCGCAAGACCAACATTTGAACTTAGAAGTGTTTACAAAATTTGCCCCAATTGTTTAATTAAGGAACAGAGACTAGAAAAAAAAAGTGTAACTGAAGAATAACAGGGTCACTGTTTATTACTTTATAAACAACTAGGGGAGCTCAGGCCCCATGCTCGCTACACTCACCCCCCCCCCCCCCCCCCCACGTTCACTTCGTGACTTCGTTCGTTACCGCAAAGCAATCTCTGTTTTCTAGCCAACTGCAGACATAATTGTTTTGCATTTCCATTCTGGATTGCTTTGCGATTCTTTATTTTCCATGCATTAAATTTTTAGATTCCACTTGGTAAAAACGCACTCCTCCCCAACTCCTGACAGTTTTATTTCCTTATCTCCGAGCACATAATCATTAGAGATTACATCATTTCATAATTATAAGAATTATGAAATATAAAATCATTAAAAATGATAAAATTTATAATTTATTTGAATAATTACAAATTAAATAAATTTATAATTAAATATATTCTTATCATATAAATCTCTTCTCCTCTGAAATTTCACTTCTCCGCCAACATATAAGTGTAAAATTATATAATAGTGTTATGAATATTGTTAATAGATAGTGTTTGTGCTTAAAAATAATGTAAACAGTTCAATTAAGCTCTATTCATAAGCTAATATTAATTTTTGTTGCATTGAAATATCACAATTTGTTGATTTTCTGCAAGTAAAGCCTATTGGATTTCAATGGGAGTCTATGGAAATTCGCAGAAATACTGAAAATAGCACCAAGTTGGCGTTACTCTTGGTGACTAATTTTGGTCACCAAATTTGGCGATATATCGCCGAGCTGGCGACGGAGCCGGGTCCCCCCCCCCCTCCCCTTTAGTAACCTCCTTATAGTGTCAGAAAGCTCTGACAAACCATATGCGTTTTGTGGTATCCATGCAGATTTTTATTGGTCCATTTTCAAAGCGTTACTTTTTTTTATATATAGAAGGATTTTTGTCAATATTAAGTCGATTTTCTCATATCCTTTGTCATTTTTATCACTTTTTTTTTTTTTTTTCAGATACCCGAGCAGTTGCATTCCTCTTTATTACCGTGAGCAAGTCACTCATCAAAAGTAAGTTTTTCTCTTTTTCTGATTTGGTACCTGATGAGTGGCCCGGTAGCAGAAAGTTCGAGACGGGAGACAGGCATTGCAGGTTTTCTTTTCTCTTTTCCAGATTCTTTGTCTTTGAAACTTTATTTCGCTTTATATTATGTTTAGTTCTTTATTACTTAATACAAAAACTTAAGATTATTATTAATAAAAATTTATAAAATGCATAAAAACCAGGGTTGGCAAAGTGGACCGTTTCCAGAAAAACCCGCCCGGGTTTTTCTGGGTGTGTCCACCAACAAAAACCCACTGGGTTTTTGTTAAAAGTGGGTATCTGCTAAAAATCATTTCTGAGTCTGCAAATCCCTCCAATAATATTTAGAAATACAAAATACAAGTTTACCTTTTAAGCCCAAAGCCTAGATGGTTTCTTTTATCAAAATTACATAAAAATAAATAAATAAAAATCAGTCATATTTGTGGTAATCAGGTGGTAGTTTATTTCAGAATATTTATTTATTTATTTTTTTTTTGTAATATATTTCTTATAATTTACATAATGTAATATATTTAGAATAATTATAATTGATCTTTTTTATAGTTTACCAATCAAAATCACATTCGCTTTGATTTTTATGGTAATATTTATAAATCTTTACTAGTTTTTCACACTGCTCTGAGCCTAGTCTGTTGAGCAATTTAGATGATATGAATCCAAATGTAGAGAAAATCCTCTCGATGGAAGCAAAATTAGATGGAACAGAATGCAGAGATTGGAAAAAACTACAAAAATAAGAATCTAACTTGTTGTTTTTCTTTTTCTCTACGTTTCCTTTAAGAATTTCCCACCATTTTGAAGATGAAAATTGTGATACAATATTTTCTGAGAAAAATGATTTAGGAAAATAATCTATGTCTTTAATTTTAAATGCCTGTAATTTCAGGTAACCAATCTGAATGATACTGCATTATCCATGCTTCAGCTCCTTCCTTTTCCGTTGAATTAAGCCTTTCCCCTCAGCACGCCTGCAACACGGTGCCGTAGGCAGCAAGGACTTGGTTCGAGATTTACGTACATATTAGAAATTCGTTATAAAGGAGGGGCAGTGCATACACGCACACCTGCTATACAGTGCCGTAGACAGGGGGACCCGGTTCAAGGCTCGTTTGCTTCGAGATTTCATATTATTAGAGTGCCGAATAAAAGGAGGGGCTCGCTAGCGGGCAAAGCCAGCTAGTTTAATTATTATAGTTACTTCAAAAATAAAGATTAAATATTCATTATGGCGGCTAAAATGTATTTAAAAGTGTTAAGAACTCACTTTTATCACTTAATAGTATTAATAATAATTCATATTAATTATAAATAGTATAAATATTATTTTATAATATCAGTTATTAAATTTATTCTGATATTAGTATTAACTTAATACTAATATCAGGATGAAATAAATTCATTAACTGATATTATAAATAATATTAATTAGTAATAAATAGATCAAATATAATTAAAAAATGTAACTTAATAAATGATTTTTAAATTAGTACACACATGTATTATATAAATATACAGAAAAATAACTAAAATCCACAAAAACCTAGAAAAGCCCACAAAAACCCGGGTTTCTGCCAACCCTGATAAAAACACTACAGGTAAGTAATTGTTTGATTAATTAATGCGTCAATTGTAAAAATACTTTACCTGCAGATTATTTCTTGTCCCTGAAATATCTGTTGCAGACACTTGGAGAATTTTCTGCTACTGGGATGAGTGGTTCTAAAAATTCAATTATAGGTACCCTTTAATAGTTTCTTCCTCTATGAGATGCTGAGTGGCTAGTGCTTCTGCAGCACACATTATCCTGCTTAGAGTTGACCACAACCAACTAATCAAATGTTGTTGTCATGATTTTTTTTTCTTCTGAATCCTAATTGAAAATTTCATTGCTTACATTGCAAATGATGTGTGGGTTTTTAAGATTTAACTGCATTAATATTATTGTTTTTTCACTTTTATTTTCAGAAATTTTTTGAAATAAATAAACTTCATGAAAAAATATATTATAATGCAATATTTTAGTTCTAAGAAAAGTTTTGGTCCAAGTTCCATTTTTGGTAATTTTTGACTAAAAATAACCAAACATTTTTTTAAATGTAAATTTAAGCTTTTTAAAAATCAAAGTTTTTTTTTCCTTTAGAAAATGGTATATTTTTAGTGTTAAATATTGTAAAATTGACAGTTATTTTCCATTGCCAGGCAAAGGTGATAAATTGCTAAATACTTTATAAATGCCATCATTCACTAAGACTAGTTTTATTCATCTGATTACAGAACACAAATGTTATCTGTATTGATATATTCTTGATTGCATATTTCTTTTCGATTATTTCTTAGCTATTTTAATTTTTCAACAAATTCTGTCTTTTTAATTTGAACAATGAAATTTATTATGTTTATAAAATAGATGGTATCATGTTAAGTGTTTACTATAACTGTATAATGAATATTATACCTTTTTAAATTATTATTTATTTTACTATAGTAGGCAGTAATGTTGACCTTTTGGTGAGAAATCTGTATACATTTTTAGTAAAAATCTTTAAGTTATCCATTTTATAAACATTTAGAGTAAGAACAAAGTAAGCATTTTACTTGGTTGTTTTTTTGGAGGGGTGAGGGGTAGTCTGGCTGTTTTTATCTTTAGTGACACATATCTATAATCTGTCATTTTATTGTATTACTAGCAAACACCGCGGCTTTGCTCGCGTAATATTTGAAATATGCCAAGTGATATTTATATGTCTAATTTTTATTAAAAGGTACTAAATAAATTTTTATTTTATTAAAAGGTAATATTTTATTTTATTAAAAGTTTTTTCTATTAAAAGGTACTTATTACTTTTAGGAATACTTCAAAAATTACTATTTAAAACACAGTTTGATTAAACATCATTATTACACTGCATTAGGCAGAAATGAGACTTAAATTAATAAAATGAAATAAAACTAAATAAATGATAATTTAGAAATATTTTAAAAGTTTTATGCTCAATTAATACGCTCATTTCAGTATTCATTTGAAGTTTTGAATTTTTTAGAAACCATCTTCTTACATCTTAAAATTAACCATCATGTCAAATTCCAAGTCGTACCACCTCTCTCAACATAAAGGGCTATGTTGAAATAGGAACTGTCACCATTAATTTGCAAACATTAATTTTGAAATCGGTTTGTTATTTCCTAATATTCCACAGAAACGTAATTTAAAAAGCTTTTAAAGCCCTTTTTTAGAACGTTTCTTGTTCCTGTGAACCCCAGCTGGTAGAATCACCGGCATAAAATATAGCCTGTGTAGGATCAGAGACGGTTACCATTGATTCGCAACTATTACTTTTATAATCTGTTTATTTCCCTGAAATTGCATAGAATCGTAATTTAGAACTTTTTTAGAATGCTTTTCGCACCTCCCCTTCGCTTCACCCCTTTTTAATTCAAATTTATTTTCGACGTTCCTTCGAGGGCATTTATATTTTATAAGTAACTACCATGTCATATTTAAAGTTTCTAGCCTTTTCAGTATCACACAATCGCAATTTAGAAACTTTTTAGCTCCTGCAAACCTCTGGTGGTAGTGGAACAGACATAAAATATAGCTTATGTTTGAGCAGGTTCTATCACCAAAATTTGTCATCATTATTTTTTTAATCGGTTTGTTAATTTATAAGTTTGCTTAAAAATTGTAATGTATAATGCTTTTCACTCACTTCATTTTTTTAAATTTGGAATTTTCTTTCGACTGTTCTTAGACTCTCAGTTGCATCTTGTAAGTAAATACCATGCCATACTTAGAAGTGTTAGACTCCTCAGTTGTGCAAAAAATGCAAATTAGAACATGTTTTGCTTTTGTAACCCTCAGATAATAGTAACAGCAACATAAAATATAACCTATGTTATAGCAGGGACTGTCACCATTGATTTGCAACCATTACTTTTGAAATAGCTTTGGTATTTCCTTAGATTGAGTAGAAATCGCAATTTAGAATGTTTTTAGGACGCTTTTCGCGCATTTTCACCCCTTTTTAAATTTCCAATTTTTTCGAAACTGTTCTTAAAGATCACTTATATCTAATAAATATGCACCTTGCCTAATTTTAAGCAAGCCTACCGATCACAAAAATCGAAATTTAGAACGCTTTTTTGCTCCTGCAACGTCTTGGTGATAGTAATACCGGCACAAAATAGCGTCTATGTTAGAGCAGAGGCTGTCAACATCAATTTCCTACCATTACGTTTGAAATCAGATTCATGCTTCCTGAGATATTGCCGACAAATCAGCATTTAGAACGCTTTTTACGCATTTTGCTAAAGCATCTCCTCTGGGGTAGTGGAAACAGATATAAAATATAGCCTATCTTGGAGCAAGATCTCTCACCATCATTTTTACACCATTATATTTGAAATCGGTTCAGTACTTCCTGAGATTGCATAGAAATCGCAATTTAGAAAGTTTTTTACATCGCTTTTTGCGCATTTTGACCCCCCTTTTAAATTTCGATTTTTTTTAGGAAATGTCCTTAGAGATCATTGATATCTTATAACTAACTACCATTCCAAATTTCACGATTCTAGGCCCTTCCATAACGCAAAAGCCGCTATTTAGAACGTTTTTCTCCTGCACCCCCTTTGGGGTAGTGGCACCGACCTAAAACATCGCCTATGTTGGAGCAAGGGTTGTCACCATCATTTTGACGCCATTATTTTTTAAATCGGTTTTGTGTTTCCTGAGATTGTGTAGAAAATACCATTAGAACGATTTTTAGAACGCTTTTCGCGCATTTTCACCCCTTTTAAATTTCGAATTGTTTAAAAATTGTTCTTAGAAATCCTTTATATCTAATAAGGAGCTAATATTTCATATTTCTAGGCCCTTCGGTAACGCAAAAATCGCATTTTTAGAACGTTTTTTTCTCGTGCACCCCCTTTCGGGTAGTGGCACCGACATAAAACATAGCCTATATTGGAGCAAGGGTTGTCACCGTTATTTGGACATCAATATTTTTTAAATCGGTTTAGTATTTCTTGAGATTGTATAGAAACTACCATTTAGAACGTTTTTTAGAACGCTTTTTGTGCATTTTCATCCCTTTTAAATTTCGAATTGTTTAAGAACTGTTCTTAGACATCATTTATATCTTATAAGTAACTAATACACTAGACTCCCTCAAATCCGCATAGCTTGGGACCAGAGGTTGTGCGGATTTTAGAATTTTGCGGATTTCTGGTCATTGATTTGTTTACATTTTTGAAACATTAATTTGATTGGTAGTTAAGCAAGGGAAATTATAATGAATGCTTACAATAAAGTGAAACATTAAAATAAGTAAAATATTAAAATAATTTATTAGTTTAAAAGCAAGTAATTATTAAAATAATTATGTAAAATAAAAATTTAGAAAAATATTAAATTATTGCGAATGAAATCGATTCAGTTCGATTCCAAAAGTCCTATGCTGCCATCTGGTGGTGGCAAGGAGAACAGTGTTAATGTTATTATCAGTATATACAGTTTATTGCGCCCACTGTAACTTTTTTCATTGTTATTTAGAGTCTTGAATGGTTTTCTTGTACTGCTTTGTATGTTTAGAAATAAATTTGTCTATAATTAAAAAAAAAAAATTCCGCGAACAATAATTTTAAAATAGCGTTTCGGTTCGTGGATTTTTCCATTTCAAACCGTGGAATTTTTGATATAGATATGCTAATTTATATCAAAATCAAAAGTAATGTAAATTTATTTAGTAATAAATCAGCTGTAATAGTCAAAAGAGAATGATTAACCAAAAAATTAAGTAAAAAAAGCATTGCGGTAGTCGTTGATTTCGGCACCATCTTGAATTTTGTTCCTGCAACTTAACTGTAAATTCCATTGTTTACATCTGAAAAAATACGCGGATTTTAGGCGTTCGCAGATTTAAGGGAGTCTACTGTATTCAAAATTTCATATTTCTAGGCCCTTCAGTAACGCTAAAATCGCATTTTTAGAACTTTTTTTGCTCCTACACCCCCTTTGGGGTAGTGACACCGACATAAAACATAACCTATCTTGGAGCAAGCGTTGTCACCATCATTTTGACACCAATATTTTTTAAATCGGTTTGGTATTTCCTGAGATTGTGTAGAAACTACCATTTAGAACGTTTTTTAGAACGCTTTTTGTGCATTTTCATCCCTTTTAAATTTCGAATTGTTTAAGAACTGTTCTTAGACATCATTTATATCTTATAAGTAACTAATATTCAAAATTTCATATTTCTAGGTCCTTCAGTAACGCTAAAATCGCATTTTTAGAACGTTTTTTGCTCCTACACCCCCTTTGGGGTAGTGGCACCGACATAAGATATAGCCTATGTTCTAAATTGGACTAACACCATTATTTTGATACCATTACTTTTGGAATCGGTTTGGTAGTTCCAGAGCTTACCTCCTACAAATAAACAATTTTTTCCTCTTTATAATAGGAAGTATAGATATGTATTATTCTAGTTAGCAACCTTTAAATGTTTGTTATAGTGTACTGCTGAAAGAGAGAGAAACGATAATAATAATAATAATAATAATAAACAGAGAAACTACCTACAAGTGATTATTTCTTAATTCACTCTATGTTTATAGTTATGTAGAAATATTCAAGTATTTAATGTTGCCCTTTTTTTTCATGCCATATTTGAGAGCGAGTGATTTGGTGCAACAAAATGTTTTTTACAACAACCCTTTATTATAAACCACATTGTTGCCAGCATCTCCCTGTAAAAAAGTATACCTAAATGATTAAAGTAAGTTTTGTATAATTTTGTTTGTGTTTATAACTTTTTAAAAAACTATATTTAATTTTTTTTTTCTCAAAATCATTCAAAATGGAAAATACATTGAAACCATCAATGGTGCTATATTTATACAACAACTTTATTTATATAGTGTTGTTATACAGGCATGAAAGAGTTCCTCCTAAAGGACGAATTCCACCTTTCTATAAACAATTTTGTTTATTCTCTAGATTTATGCCAAAATGCAACAAAAATATTGGAAGCATATAAGGTTGGGGGGGGGGGGAGGGTTCCTAGAAAATTTAATAATCAGACATTTTGTCTATTCAAATCCTTGGCGTTTCTTTCTGAATTGCTGTGCAAAAGAGCTATCAAATCAAAGGTGGTCCTTTAAGTACATGAAAGAGTTATTAAAGTATCTTTCAGGAGTGAAACTTTTTTTCAGTCTTTAAAAAAGAAAGTAGGTTTCCATAAGGTTCTTTTTGGAATAGAATATTTCGTCCTATTTAGGCAACACTTTTAATTTGAAAGTTTAAATTTGTTTTTAATACTTTCTAAGTTTTGAAAAGAAAACAACTATTATACGTACAGTTATATTTCATTTTATTCTAGAAATATCATAAATGTGTCTAAATTTCGAATTTGGCATCATTCTATCGATGGAAAAGATTTTCCACCTTTTTTACTATTTCCTGCTTTCATACCTGTATGTAGTTTGAAAAGCACCAGTATTTTTTCATAACAATTAATTTAAGTTCATTACTTATCAAAACATTCTTTTATCCTTTTTGAACCCTTTTGTTGTATTGCTATATGAAGTAGAGAGACTTCATTCTGTTTCTTATCAGCAACAATTCTTATGCATGTTCCAAGTAGCTATGTGTTTCTAATTAATATTTGTATGCAAGCATTTTCTTTCCTTAGGGGCTGTACTCATATAACATTATCAACATTTTGGCAGTTTTGGACCCCTTATGTTATCATGAGTTATCACTCTGCGAACCCCCTACCTCACTTTTAATGATATCGTTATCAATGTATAAAAATTCTTTTCATTTTACAATTTTTTTTTTTTTATATGTTTGCAAAAATATACACAGGTATGGTTATTCACACAGCTTACTGATTTAAATGAAGAGAAGTTAATAAAATATCACTATATTATATCAAATAAAACTTTAAAGAAATAATATTTAAAAGTATTTAATAAGAGCTTTTTGTTACATAATGCATATAACACTAATGCAGTCTTCTTGCACTTGCCACCTGAATGAGGGTAAGCAGTATATGTCATATAAACAAAACAGGTTGACAACATATTACCCTATTTTTTACTAGTAAACATGGCAAGTATCATTTCGAAGCTGGTTTCTCTAAATACGAATTATATACACACATGGCAGAAAAATAAGGATAGCTAACATTGGGATATTAAATATTTTGGTATTAAATGATTTTAATGGTCTTAAGAATAATTTTGTATTTTCATAAAAATAGATAACAGAAAAAAAAAAGGTAAGAGAGTATATTGATGTAAAAAAATATATACCAAATATGAAAATTTTGGCGTGGTTGAAGATGATAACGATACCAAAAGACAATCCCTCATCCCCTCTGAGATATGTTACAATATCAAGAGCCCTCCCCCCTAAAGTGATAGTATTATATGTGCAGCTTTATAAACTACTTTAATTTTTTCTAATTTCTTTATGTATATATAGTCATTTAACATCCTGTGTTTTAATTTACCATAATTTTTGATCTATAATCCGTGGATCAAATAATCATGTTTCAACCCAGAAATTTTATTTAATAAGTCAAGTTAAATATTTACAGCGATTTAATAAGTTACATTTTATGAAATAAGATTTCTGGGTCTGAACGTAACTGTTTGATCTGCGGATTATAAGCCGGTAATAGGGTGTAGAAAGATTCTTTTTTTTTCAAAGATGCTATTTTGGAGCAGGAGAGAAAGAAAATGAAAATTCCTCAGTTTGCAAATTTCAATTAAGTGACTTTTAAAGCATTTTACTATAAATTTGTCAGAAAACTGTAAAATTACTTTTTACTGTAATGTGTCATTACTAAACAACTGTATTCCTTATGTTTCTAAGCATTTTTTTACTTTCATACTTCATATTTTAGTTTTTTGACCATTCTTTTCACAAATGCCTGTTTATTTTTCAAATGAAATATGCTTTTTGTTCCTTTAACAGCATGATTTCTTGCAAATTGATTTTCTAAAATATTTTTCTCTTCAGTTAACTGAAATTTCTTCTTTAATTTATAGACCTATTCAATGATTTGTGCTGGCCCTATTAAAAAAATATTGAGAAGAACAGCTGAAAAAGATTCGTCACTTGATTTGAATTTGACACTGGAATATTTGAGTGCCTAAAAACAGAAGGTAGATTTTATCCATTCTTTGGTCCTTTTCTGTGTTATCTCATTATTTTTTATCTCAAAAGGTGCTTTATGCATTTACTTCTGATTTTGGTTAATTACTCTAAGACTGTTTGATTTACTTGACTATTCATGACTGTTGAGCATATGATTTATGCACTCCTTATTAACTGTTGTAGTTTTCAGCTGTTTGTTCATGACAATTAGAAGTTAACATATATACAGTAGACTCTCGATTAACCGGGATGGTCGGGAAATGCCTCGTTCCGGATAAGTGAATACCCCGGATAATCGAATTTGTGCAAATTTCAATGAAAAATTTTAAGAAAAGGATAGAAAATGTCAAATTATTATAAAATAGGACATTAATACTTTAATTAATGTAAAAAAATGAGAATTAACATAAATTTAAATGTTATTTATTTATAATTAATGCAATATATATATTAAAAAATCGTTACCTCACTGTTTTGTGAAGAATAAAATTATAAAGGTCTTTTTTCGATTTCTATTTAGTCTTCAAATAAACTTAGTGCTCAAATTTTCAACATAATTTTTTCAGCAGGTGTGCTTCCATCTTCTTGCTCCAAGTAATTAAGTAACGCTTCAGTGTCTACTAATGTATCACCGTGACTTAATTTTGGAAGAGATTTTCATTTCTTCATCATTTTCAGGGCACTTTTCGAAATTTCTTGTTTCCTCTGAACCACAATCGACACATGACACAATATCATCGTCACCTAAAACTTAGTAACATTCCAGTTTAGAATCTTTGTTAATCCATTGTTGGGCACAGATGTCATATACATACTGGGTTTGTTGCAAAAAAATTTTACGCCAATTTGACGAATATCTCGTTTTTGAATTATATATGTAATTACATATATATTTTTAAAATATTTTCTAATATTTTAAAAAGGAAATAACAATAAATAAAAAAAAAATTAGTTAATATCTATAAAACAAAACAATTTATATAATTAAAAAAGGAAAATAATAGTAAGTGAACAATTTATTAATAAATAAACTACAATAGCTCGGTTACTATGTCAGGTAAAATAATGCCATTGTAGCAGCATTAGGCACCCCTAGCGATATGACATCTGTGCCCACTGCTTCTTCATCCGCATTGTCAGAAACGTTTAACTTTCTCAAATCTTCTGCGCTTTTTCTCTGAAAATCTCTAGTATCGTCATCTTTTTAGGAATTCCATTTTCTTCATCCGATAAAATTGCCTTCCATGATTTTTTAACCATGGTGCTTTTACTAGTTTCCATCATCATAATAAATTCCATGCAAAACTGAGATTTTTACCGTCCCGGTTAATCGAGAGTGTACTGTAATTTATAATCAAAATTCTCATTTGCAGTATACAGTGTTAAATAAATAATGATAAATAAATTAATAAACTTTCTGAGTTGTTTGGTTGAAATAATAAGAGGAAATTAAAAAATAATATGTGAATTATAATCTGTACAAAACTTCATAAGCATATTTAATTAAAAAACGATCTCTCGAATGATGCTTGAAGATGATATTAGAATGGTGATAGCAAGCTTACTAAGCTTTTTTTCTTAGTAAAATGAAAAAAAAAATCATAAACTTGAAATTGCTTAAATTTTTAATTTACTAATTACCTGTTTGACAACAATTTCAATTATAAAATAATTAGCAAAATATAAAATAGTGTATTTTATAATAAAAAAGAAAGCATTTTATTAGCTATTTTACACATAAGAAAAAATCCATTATTTTTCTAAAAGAAAAATATTTTTTTCCCATTCTTCTTATTTAAATAAAGTTTGCTTTGCTTTAATTTTATATAGGAGCAGTGAATTAGAAAAAAAATCAACCTATTTAATTACTATTTAATAATCTATTATATATTTTATAATCTGTTTAATTATTTAATTAATCAATCTATTTAATAACTTTTTTAATCATAGCCTATCTAGTAGTTAGGGCACTAGCTACTAGGCAAAAGGTGCCAGCTTTGATTACCGACTTAGGCTTATGTTTGTAGCGGCTTGTATTCCACTTTAGACAAAGGTCCCAGTCTGTTTAGCACTAATGTGCAAATGATTATAATAGTGTCCCTAACAAACTAACCTACTAATTATTAAAAAAATCTTGAAGAAATCTTCTGATTTCCCCTGAATTTGTTTTGTATATCTTTTTTGGTACATTTTGACATTCAAAAGCCCAAACACAACACACGTGTATATTTCTTGTTGAACTGTTTTTGAATTATTTATTAAAGATGTGATTAGTAAAATTTTGTAGAGAAAAATTATTTTTTTAGTCATGAGAATCTAGATTGTTGAAAAACTCTTGTGGACTTATTGAATGCATATCTCATGGCTAATGGTGCTCACATTAAACAGTTTGAAAAAGAAAACCGCAATGTTACTCTTTCATTTTATTTGTGAAAGCTCTAATATAGAGTTAAAAGGTATTCTAAAAAATCTGGTATTTTTTAAACTTCCTTATTTCTATACTTTAATTTATTTATACAAACATCTAGATGTCTAAGATTATGTATAGGCAGCATGAAAAGAATAAGATACAACCATATATTTTAATCGAAAAATTATCTCAGAGAAATACGACAATAGCCATTCAACTGGCAGTTTGGTCTTTTCAATTTATAAAGAATATAAGCTTAGGGGTTGCCTTTATACTGAAATTATACCAAAGTGTGAGGTTTTCAATAGAAATACTTAATTTTGACATCTTTTTCGGTAAATTTTACCTTAGTGGTGTACTAAGCAGAAAGTCATTTGCTCAAATAATTTAGGAATTGTGAAGGTTAGAGCTTGGATTTTGTGATGTTGAATTCCTTTTAAATTGTTGCAAAACAGATTGCAGTGCAGGTAAGCACTTAAAACTACTTGTTGGAATGAATAGTAATTTGGATTTGCATGTATGCAAATTGAAGCAATATTGAATCTTCTACAAAATAATTTCTATTAAGAAATTTATGCGTATTCAATTCACATTTTTTTAAAAATGTTAAAAAAAAATAATTTTCAACCTATTAATTTTCCACAGAAAAAGCTATTTCTAGAAGCTTCAAATATAGAATTGAAAATAACAGTTCATTCTACCAAGTACTTTTGAGTTATGTTAAAAAATAACCTGAAATTGCAATTAGTTTTTCAGCGATAAAAATAAAATAATAATGTTACTAAATCCGAACTTTAAATCTTCATAACTCCTAAAGTATCTGACCGAATGGGTTCCCATTAGGTATCCAAGATTATATTGGAAATTCAAAATATAGTATCAAAATTAGTTGTTCGTATTGAAAATTTTAAAGTTTCATACAATTTTAATATAAAGATGAACCCTTAAGCTTATTTTTCTAACATAAATTATAAAAAACTATCTTTAATCACATAGCTGTTTTATTTGATTTTAAAACCTCGGAAGGTTGGCAACTATATATTGTTTATACCATTTGCTCAGAGATAAATAACTGTTTTCTTTAGATTTCAGTGTTTCATGTTCGCTTTTTAAATAATATTTTACTTATTATTCTAGGTCACGTTCCTTTGGTGTGCCTTCCAATAATTCAGCAATATTTTAATCAAGCTTCTAAGCAGCCATCGAGGTTTCTGGTACTACAGCTAATTCTTCGAGAAGCACAATTGCAGTAATTGCTATCAATGATACCCAAGGAAGTATCATTACCTGCCTTAACATCATACTTCTGTAATTGACTTTCTAAAATATCTAATTCAACCCAAATTAGCTCCAAAGTTAATTTAACATCTTTTTAAAACATTTGTGTTTGTCAGTACTGATTTATCTTATTAGGACAACAACTTAATATGAGACAACCATCTGCTTGCTTATGACTCATCCAAATTCATTTGATTTTAAAGACTAGTATATGATTGCAGTAATATATAAATATTAGATTAGTGTCAATTCACTTGGAGATTAGTGTAAATAAAAGAATTTTTTTTTTTTATTTCTAGCAAAGAAATATTGAAAACAAATTTCCTTATAGCACTATAACTTATAATTTTTTGCTGTTCTCCTTCTTAAATCAATGAAGCTTTTGTGGCCCATTAAGTTCTCCTTTTAGATTAATCATGAAGTTTGTTCTGAAGCCCTCACTTGAGCATATTGCTCTTATTAAAGTTGTAATTTCATTGTGGAACCAGAATGATGTTAGATCCCTAATAGCAAAATACGATTTTAGTGAACTGTCAAATGAAATATGGATGACAATCGAAGGAAAAGTAATAGAGAAAGTACCAAAGCTTTTAGTACCACAAATCTTAGGAGAGAAGGTGATAGAGTTTGTTAAGCCTATTGGCTTACAAATTAGAGGTTGGATGGAATTCCATATCAGATATTACAGTCTTCTTCTAAATCTACCAGCTGAACTTTGTTGGACCCCACAAGGTACAGTAAATAGAAAGAGAACAGCAGAAGTGTTAGTTAGAGATGAGAGTTTAGATATATCCACACGCTATGTATTAGCATGTATTTACTGCATGGAGGATGATATTATCCAATTGTGGAACAGCATGCCTGAGGATCTTAAAGAGTCTGTTTCACACAGATTTCCAGAAATTAATTTTTGGTCACGTACTGAGAGAAGAAAAGCAAGTGATATTAATTACAGTTGGGAATTTGTTTATAGTGCATGGCAGGGTAATAAAGAAGCAGCTGAATACTTCCTACAAAAATTAACCCCACAGGAAAGAGAAGAGTCCTTTGTTGAAGCTGCAAAATACGTATCCAAAGCTGATTTTTTATGTTTTTTATTAACAAAAATGAATGAAGAGCAACAAATGAAAATGTTTAAAAATAATTCTTACAGAGTGTTGCAGTGCTTTCTTCAATGGCCTTGGCAGAGCTTTTTTATTGGAGTAGCAAATTGCATTTGGGATGTCCTATCAAAGGACAATTATGACAAAATATTGGGAGACATTATTGGTAAAGTAAAAGATGGCTATAAAGACTATAATTATCAAAAGCTTTTCAGACAATTTTGGCTGGAAAGCCCTAGTGCTTTAAAGGATTCTATTATAGAGGAAATTGATAACAGTTCATTACTACAGCGTTTGTTTGAAATGAAAGATAAAGCAATCATCAGATTAATTCTTAAGGATGTAACCCTTACGGCAAAAGAGAAACTTACTAATAGTTATAGAATTAATATTTTTTGCCAACATTACATTCGTAAAAATGAATGGGATTTTCTTGAATTCTTTATTCGAGAATGCTTTCCATCAAAAACTGAAATGTTAAAATTCAAAGATGAATTTAAAAAATGTATGTACTTTAAAGAGTGTTCTGCAACAGAAAAACACATCTGGGATCAGCTATTTTCTTTCTCTCATGACTCCATTTGTAAGTACGGTAAAAGAAGTGTAGAAGTAGGTGAAAGTAGCTCATCTAAGCGATTTCAGAATCTATAGTAACACATACTCAAAGCAGGGAAAGGCGTTATTCTAAAATTCTTAATGTATGTGTCCTAAAACATTCTTCTGTTTAAATCATTACCCTAAATTTCGAAAAAATTGAAGAAATTTATTTTCTTTTAAAAATAAATAACTAATTTGGATCAAGAATTTAAAAATAAAAAGTAAATGCTTTATAAACATCTATTTCATGTATTATTACCCAAATAGTCTGTAAATGTTTTTGCACATATCTAATTTTTAATCTTTCAATTTAAGTTTTTATAGACTTTTAAAATTATTGGGATAATAGAATATTATAATTGCAAAAGAAAAAAAATATATAATTTATTCTACTGCGAAAAATAGTTCATTCTTAGTAAATAATTTTAAATAAAATGTGATTTTTTGAGGAATGGTAATTTAAACTGTCTACTTTTTGTTTTATTTTTCATTAACTCCATTTCATAATTTTGTACATATTTATATACATAAAGAGAGAGAGATGTTATATTTGTATTCACTGGGTTTGGAATTTTCTTAAGTTTAAATAGTTATATGGGGTTTCTTTCATTGTTATTTTACTTCATTTGATCAATATTTCAATTCTGAAAAAAAAATAGAGTTTGTTCAGTAGTCAAAATTATTACACAAGAATAGAATGTTTGTGCTATGCCACTTGTACGTACTTTCTTATCAAAGGATGTAATTTATCTGAATATAAATTTTAATGCAAGCTGCCTTATTTTCTTGTAGTATCTGATTTAAAAACTGCCATATATTTACCAATACAATATACCAAACGGTAGATTGTCACATCACATATCTTTCCATTCTGAATGGTTAAGAAAGAATAAATGTAAGTTTTGTTCTAAAATTTTCAAAATTTCCCTCTATCTCTATTTTAAAGCTTGATAAAAGTTCAAAGTACACAAAAGACCAACAATACTGAACTAGCAAATCCATTGCTTAAACAGGGTTAGCACTGGTGACTAATTTTTATTTAGTCTACCACTATTTCCAAAGATTAAGTTTCATGGTATATATCTACTTGTCATCAAGGTAGATTGTGGTTGTTTCAAAATAATAGGACATAAAATAATGAAACAGTTAATGGCCATGTACACCCCTAACACAGTGGAACAATCGTTTCAAAGAATATAACATTAGCTCTGTCAAGTTAACTAATCCAAGAGAGCCAATAGAATTTAGTGAAAAGTTCTTCTTACTGTTGCAAAAGGATTCAGACATTGGATTAAATCTAATGTTAAGGAGGACTGAAATGAAATGGTTAATTTATTAATCGAGATATTTTTGTTTCAACATTGTCCTACGATTTGAAAAGCCCATGTACTTGTTACAAATATATTGAAATTACTAAAAGAGTTCAATGTGTATGGAGTTGTGAGAAATTTAAAAATGAAGTTAATGTTGTAAAACTCTACATTTTCTTTTCTAAAGATAGCAAGGAAGAAAAATATCCCAAGATTTTTTAAAAATGAACATATTACAGATGATGAAAATCTATTACGTAAATGTGCTTTTATTACAAATGAATTTAAGGAAACAACCGAAAAACTCATTTGTACATTTTATAAAAATGAAACTAAAAGCTTATTGTGCATTTCAGTTATTCAGTCATTTTCAATTTCATGCCAACATTTTGTCTCTGAAAAATGATACATTGATTGAATAAAATATTGTGTTTTGCATTTTATTTTTATATTATTTTTTATGTAACCTTTTTCTTATGTTCTACTGAAGAAAAATTTTATTTTACAACTAATACATGAAATTCTTGTTTATTATTTTTATATGTATATTTAATGAAACTGAAAGCTTGCTTTACATTTCAGTTATTTAGACATTTTCATGTTAACATTGTTCTTCTGAAAGATGATCAGTTGAATAAAATTTTGTATTTAGGATCTTTGTAATTTTGAATAACATTAATGTGTAGTATTGTTCAATATTCAATACTGTAGAGCTTTCTCTTATTTATATTAAGATGCAACGGTTCAATTTTTAAAATAATCTGTCTAAAATATTAGAAAGGAAAAAATAACTGGAGATTTTCTTATCTGGAGTTGATAAAGCCAAGTACTTTTTCAAAATATAGTATATATGTAAATATATTAAGTGGGACTTTGTTGTATTTTATGCGATTAAATACAAAGAGAATGTAAGATTGTTGTCTAAACATTTATACTCTCAAACAAGAAGAAATTTTCTGTTGTACAGAAAAGAACATTTGGGAGAGCATAATTGAAGCACGACTAGAAGAAGTTTGATATGACAAAAATTAAATTTCGAGAAAACTGGAGTAAATTGCTGTTGTTTTTTCTTCTTGTAGCATATCTATAATGTATTAATGTGAATGCTTCTAGACTCTTTTAAACATTTAACCTCAATTTGAAACATATTAAGTGCATTCCTTGAATGGAGTACATAACACCTTCACCTTTTTTGTTTTTAATTTAAACTGGTGATGTAAACTAGTGATCCAATTTTTGAGTACTTGTTAATTATAAAAATTCTTTTTCTGTTTGTCTACTGTAGCAAAATATTTCAATATTTAAGTTTTTAAGTAGAATTAAAAGTTTATATACATTAAAACAAGAAAAGTAATTGTAACACTATAAGTTAAAGAAAAATAAATACGGAATTATTTTTTTAATCGATGATAAACAGTTTTTTTATGTTAACAGTAAAAATAAAATTGTTGAGTTTGGAAAATTATACTTATGGTAAAACAACATAAGTTTTTTTTTTTTTTTGAAAGGTTTTACATTGAATACAAATTTGTATTTCTGATTAAAATTCTGTATGGTTTGGATTTAAATTTATTATTTTAAATCTTTGTAGTTTTGTGTATTATTTATGTGCAGAACAATTCAAAACCTATTCAGCATATAAAAAATCTTTCTCCTTTTATCAGAAAGCGTAGCAATTAAGTTTTATGAAGATATAGTTAGATGTAGGAATATAGAGAAGAAACTATCTTTTTTTTAAGTTAAATAATAAAAAGGGAAATTAAACTGAATTTAATAAGTTAGTCTTTGTATCAGATAATGATGAATTGAAAGAAAAAATGAGCCTAATTTTCCATCTTGTTTTTATATCCACTTTTAATTCAAATTGATTATTATTACTACTATGCTTAAAATTTTTTGATGTTACAAGAAATGAAATTCCTGTGTATTTTTTACAGCTTAAATGAAATGGAAACTTATTCTGCATTTGAATTATTCGAGTCATTTTCTTCCCAAAATTGTTTTTTCTGAAATTGTGTTTCTTCAATATATAGATTGAATAAAATGTATTTCGGATCTTTTTAGTTTTAAGTAACATTTAAGTGCAGTATAGATCAACATCCAATATTAAAAAGATTTTGCTTTTTAATCTAAAGATGCAATGATTAGTTGTATTTTGGGGGGAAGAAGTTTAGTTAATGTTAATATATGAATTAGTGCTAGCAAATCAAGTAATGCTGCTTTTGCGAAACTTAAAGAGAATAAGCTAAGTTTAACAATTAGTTTAATAATTACTATATGGCTAATTACAATTTACAGAAAAGTAAAGTAATTCTTTATTATGAATCACTTATTCTACTTGTGAAAGATTTGAGTGATTCTGTAAAACGAAATCAAATGATCAATATTTCATCAAAAGTAATTGATCATGATGTGTACCACCAGATGCAATTTCCTGAGAAGTGTTTTCGTTTGTAATAAAATTCAGACTAATTGTTGCTAGCAGATTTACCATCATTTGCAGTCTTACCACTGATAATTCAACTTTAATTAATTTCTGTATACTGATACGTATTGAATAAAATTTTGTGTTAAGTATTTTGTTTCTTTGTACTTTTAAGGTAATACTTTTTTGGAGTTTAATTCAATCATTTACTAACAAAAAATTATGTTTCCTTTTCTTCCATGTTTAAAGTAGAGTGTAGCATCCTTCCTTCCCTCACAGCACAAAATTGTAGATATAACATAAAACACATTGATACACCATGTCCATAATTCATCCAAGAAGCTCCATATTACATATTATCTACATAGATAATACCATCAAATGTCTCTCCATACACATTCATATAGTATTTGTTGTATATTGGAATTGACATAATATCTATGTGAAACAGATATCTATGTCCACATACTATATCATATGCTAGATATTATATCTATGTACTTCTGTCTATAAATACATCCTAACTATGTAATATGGATGTATATAGATACACATGCACAGGGAATTGCTCTTAAATAAAGTCCATTAGACTTATATGGATGTCTGTTAAATGTACATGGATGCTGAATATAATGCAGATATTATGTATGTGTGTGCACATTGAATCTTTCACAGTGAGCATTAGAATATGCAGTATCGTCCCTCTGCTACTTTTCTTTTTATTGAGATTGCTCAACTGTCACCATTTTTCTGAAATAGCATAATTTGCCTTACTTTTTTCTTTACTTAATCTGTTATTAAATAAGGCGAATATTGCTATTTCAAAAATGTTATAATCAAACAATCTAAATCAGCTATTATTAAAAGTTCATTTTTACCACATTATCGATTTTCTGCCTATGTAAACCTCCAGGATATGTTATTGAAAATCTTTAAAACAGTGAATATATGATACATACATTAATTTATATACCGGGTGAGCCAAAGTTTTTTAAAACTCATAAAAAAGGAAGAAATTAGGATAAAGGAGTGTGGTTTGCAAGAAAGGGCTTACTAGGTAGTCAGACTGTTTTAGCAACAACAAAAAAAAAGAAGTTAAAAAATCACATTTAGAGGGCGCTGATGACCCAAAACACAATGAACAGGACAACAATATGCTCCATTGATTTGTTCTTCTAATAACAAATGTTCAACATGACCTCCAGAACATTCTACAACACAACCTGGTTGTTTCATAGTACTTGTTCGTTGTGTTTTGGGTCGTCAGCGCCCTCTAAATGTGAAGTTTTAACAAATATATTTTTTTTGCTGCTACAAAAATCTGACTACTTTGTGAGCTCTTTCTTGCTAGCCGCACTCCTTTATCAAAATTTATAACTTTTTATGAGTTTTTAAAGTTTTAACGGAATTTTGTTTCACCCAGTATCTAGTAAAACCTATGAAAATGGAACTTGTCTATAATGGAATTCTGTCAAATAGAAAAAATGATTCCTATTAAGATGGTAACTTTGCTGAAATTAATTTTTTTAGGTACTTAACAATTCAATCTGAACATGTTTAAGTGTATAAAATTATGAAATCATATTAAAATATTAATTACTGTAAACTACTTTTTGCTTTGGTTTTAATCATAAGATTTTTCCTAGGTTCTAGGGAAAAGAAAGAAAACAATTAACATCTGTTCTAAATTTTAAAAAGTTAGCAGATTGGAAACGCTTACATATTGTATATTGTGCATATTGTTCTTATATTTGAGTATCACTATTCCCAAATAGTAGCCTTTGAATTATTTAATTGCAGAAATTCCAATAATTACAATTTAGAAATAATAATACCAAAAAATGAAGTCTCATGCATGATACTCAATCCAAAGAGTTACATGTTTATGAACACTGAAGACAGTAATAATGACATAAGTCAGGATAAAAAGGATGTTCTTTACAAATCCAAAACATAATTTTTTATTATTTTTTTGTGTATAAAATATTAAATAAGGAAGAATTTATTTTAAAATAAATATATGTCAAGCACTTGCTGTAACTGCTAAAATGTGCAGACTTTTTTCTAAAATCTTATTTATTGTTACACTTAATTAGTCTTTTAAAAAATACATATATATGCACATGCAATAACTGCTTTAGAATTTGAATATTTCAATTCCAATGACCACATGTGCTGCAAAATCTCCTTTTCTCAAAAACTGATTCTTATACAGTAGGCTCTATTAAATCCGCGTATTTTTTCAGATGTAAACAAAGAAATCTACAGTTAAGTTGCAGGAACAAAATTCAAGATGGGTCCGAAATCAGCGACTACTGCAATGTTTTTTTTTACTAAATTTTTTGTTAGTCATTCTCTTTCGGCTATTACAGCTGATGTATTACTAAATAAATTTACATTACTTTTGATTTTGATATAAATTAGCAGATTAATATCAAACATTCCAGGATTCGAAATAGAAAAATCCACGAACCAAAACGCTACTAAAAAATTATTGTTCACGGATTTTTTTTTTTTTTTTCAAATTATAGACAAGTTTATTTCTAAACATACAAAGCAGTATAAGAAAAGCATTCAAGATGAAAAAAAAGACAATGAAAAAAGTTCCTAAAGTTAAAAGTGCTAAGAATGAATAATGAAGAATCGGTCTTACGATCGCTTTACCACTAGATGGCAACATAGGACTTTTGGAATCGATTTCATCGGTAATAATTTAATATTTTTCTAAATTTTTATTTTACATAATCATTTTAATAATCACTTTTAAACTAATAAAATATTTTAATATTATACCTATTATAATGTTTCACTTAATTGTAAGCATTCATTATAATTTCCCTTGCTTAACTACCAATCAAATTAATGTTTCAAAAATGTAAACAAATCAATGACCAGAAATCCGCACAACCTCTGGTCCCAAGCTGTGCGGATTTGAGGGAGTCTACTGTATTAGATTAACAAAAAATTTGAGGGAGTTACTGTATTTACTGGTTACAAATATAAATTGTAACCAGTAACTATATTAATAAAATCTAAGTTAAATTTCAGCTTATTTCCTCCCAAATCGACTTTTAGTTATGCTTTACAGAATAATAAGTTTCAGGGATGACAGTCATTGAAAAGATTTATTTCATAAAATATTAAAAATGCTACAACAATGTACTACTAATAAAATACTTAAATGATCTCATTAATCTACGTTGAAACAATTTCTTGTTTGAAAGTAGTACACATTTTCAAATATCCATAAATTCTGTGACAATATTTAGATTATTATAAGATGCTTGTTAGTATTTGATCCAATTTCAATATAAGCCAAACCCCTAAACTTACTTATCTTCAAACAAAATAGAATTACCAATTGAATTTTTTTCCCTTTTCCTTGGCATTGTTACTTATAAAAAAGATCTCTTTAAAGCGCACATTCATAATTTTTCCCGATTCCCACCACTTTTTTTGAAATAGCGTAATTCGCTTTGCGTAATCTATTATAATAGGCGAATATTACTATTTCAGAAAATGTAGCAATGAACCACACTAAATCGGCTATTCTTGAACTTTTAATTACCACTTTATCAATTTTCTCTGTCTTCGTAGACCTCCGCCCCACCAGTGGCCGAGAGGTTCTACTCTCGAAGCTGGTAGACGGGAGGTGCTGGGTTCGATCCCAATCGCGCTTGTCGGCCTAATCGTTCGGAGTTTTTGTGGTTTTCTTCGAACCTTGGTTTTCCAAGCGTTAATACGGGTTAAGTTCCCTTAGAAAGACCCCCCACTTAGGGCCTATATCCCTCGTGTTGATAATTGGCCCTCATAAATACAACCAACCAACCAACCTTCGTAGACCTCCAGGATATAAGATTAAAATTCTTTAAAATAGTGAATAAATGAAACATAAAGCTGTATAGAACAGCTATGAACATGGAACTTGTTTTAATGGGATCCTATCAAACAGAAAAAAACCATAACTATTGAGATGGAAACTTGGCTCAAATGGATTTTTTTTTAGTGTCTAGCAATTCCAGTTGCATATATTTAACTGTATAAATTATGATATCGTATTAAAATGGCAATAACTTTTAACAGTATTCCTAGTTTTGCATGGATTTTAATCTTAAGATTTTTCTTAGGTTCTAGGAAAAAAAATTAAACAACTGATCTGAATTTTAAAAAGATCGCTGACTGGCAACATTTGCAAGCTGTATATGGTGCATATTGTCTTTGGGAACGTCCATGGCAGAAGACAATTTTTGCTGAAAAATTATTTTAAACGGAAATATAAGTGTGATACATTAATTTAAAGCTAAATATTTGCAGTATATGAATTTGTAAGTTTTAATTTCATAAGAATAAGTCTACACCGAAATTGGGATGGAAACTGACAGTATTAAAATTCATTTACAGTTGAACAGAAAAATCAACTTATTGAGTTGTATAGTTTTTTTTTTTTTTTTACTGCTGTTCATTTAATTAAATTATTATGGATTGAAAATTACAAGATAATATTATATCTGTTTGATCTATATAGTTAAAATGTTTCATCTAAAGTATTAAATGCAATTTTAACTTTATTTATTAGTTGATAATTAAATGTCACTAGAGTAACAGAAAACATCTTAAAGTTTTAATTTTATAAAAACTACTTAAAATTTTTACCCAAAACTCCTAACTCTCTGATTTCGAAGTATAAGAAAGATTTTACATTAAATATTTTGTTTATGCTGTGCATGGAATAGGCCCTGGGGGGTTGTCACAAGAGTAACAAACGTCTGTGTCACAAGAGAACACATAATACTTTTGTCCATAGTTTGACATAAAACTGTGTTACAACCAAAACAAACAGAATGCATGAAGTTTAGTTATTTTCTCTGTTATTAGAACAGTTCTTGAAATAGTTTTAGCCATAATTAAGGTTATTTTGTAAATTTTAAGGAAGATAAATTACCTCTATTAGTGTTTTTATTAATGGATGGATTTATTTTTTGTTATTACTTAAGATTATAAAATAATAATGACAAGTAATTAAAGATAGATTTAAACAACTCAACTCGTGTCATTTTTGTGTTCCTTCTTTTGGTTTGAAGCACATTGTCTTTGATCAGATATTTTATAGGCTTTGTAAAGCTTCGTTTACTAAATTCTACTATATGACCTACAGAGATTCTTATAGTAACTCTTATGTAAAGGATTCTGATAGTATATTTTAACCCTTCCCACTCCGTTGGCTCCGCTGCGGAGACAGTCTTAGTCTTTGCAAAATTTGTTTTTGGTACCAGTAATAAAAGAAAAGAAAATTCACCTTATTTAATCAGAGCATTTTTGAAATTGTGTACTTGAAGGAAACTGCTTTTTAAAAAGTGGTGCCGATCGAATAAAATTTGTGTAAGAGACGCCGGAGCTTTAAGGGTTAAAGGGAAGATCTTAATATTACTTCTTATATATGACATTTTTTTAAAGAGCAAGAAACATTCTGCTAAGCGCTAAAAATTGTAGAGAAAAAATGAGAATGAAATTGAATATGTTGATGTCAGAAAGAAACAAAACAAAATGTATTATGATAAAAGGAAGAAAAGTCTTAGAGTCAGTAAAAGCTTCAGCAAGAGAATGGAAATATTAAGAAAAGGAAAAGTAGAGAACTAGCTAACCTCAGATTCTGTAGCGAAAAAAATCCAACTCCACAGCTTTGGGGGATTTTATGTCGGTGAATTAAGAAGAGGTCATTTTTCAGCTAAATCTGCATTAGTAATGTGTGAAAAAGGTCACCTAATTTCATCAACACTAGGTGACGTTTACTAAGAGAATAAGTTTTTTGTTTAACCCCCTTGAGGGGATATGTTACATCCCACCTAATTTTTATGCAGATTTCGAATCAGAAACTTTTAATTAAATTTTACTTTTTAAACTTTGGTGGAAAATGTCAAAAAATTGCTTTTCTTCTTTTTGAACAAATTCTTTTTTTAAATTCCGGTGTTAATTCAACATTTCACAAACACAACTGCTTGCCCCTCAATGGGTTAAAGAAGCTTTCCTAAATTGAAAATTATTTTGCATCTTTAAAGCCTAGTTTGATAAAACAATGGAAAATTATGCATCAGAATATCTGTATTTGTGGTTGTCACGAAAATATTCAAGCACTTCATATAGCAGTGACTTGTGTATTTTCTGCATTAAACATTCTTGTGAAAAATGTAATGACTTTGTCTGCTGAGATACGTTTTGAAAGAGTAACAGTTGAAGAAACCATTTCTGATTGTTTACAAAATTTTCGAAAGCAACTAAATCCATTTCTGTGGCACACATTCCTTCAAACTTGTACAACAGGATTATTTTGATAATGCCAAAAGAATAAACATTTCTCAAAGGATCGTTATGCCAGTGAATTTTCTGAAAACAGTACATTTTTATGTCAAGACGAAATTTTGGTACGAAATGCTGCATACTGGTCAAATGCACAAGCGACTGTATTTCCAGCCATTATTTAGTATGATCCCAAAATAGTAAAATCTTATGCTATTATTTCAGACAATGTAACTCATAATCAATTTTCTGTAAATGCTCTCGTATATAAAATTTTAACACAGTATATTTAAGGGAATGCATTTTCGTAAAATGTACCTGTTTTCTTTTTTATATGATTGTTGTGCCTTCCAATTTAAACAAAAATGTAACTATGCAAATATGCCTGCAATGAATCAGAATTCTTTCACAATTAACTTAATTGGGCATATTTTTTTTCAAATACTCCTGGTATACATGCTGTAGATTTATTTTGTGCCGTTGTATAATGATATATGTGGAATGAAGTGCGTGCTAAAAAAGTAATTTTAAGGAATACTGCTTATTTTGTTAAAATTGTTCATGAAAAAACAAAAGTATGCATACTCCATATATCATACGAAGAAATAAAACAATAATGTTTCATTACTTTGCGAGAAAATATCAACAGCAAAGGGCATTCAACAAATACAATTTGTTAAAACCATGAAAAATTACACTATCTACTACAAACCATATACTAACATCATTCGTACAAAGAATTGGTGTTTCATTAAGTAAATAATGATACAGGATAAGTTGCATGTGATATTACTGATAATGAAGAAAATGATTTATTCTGTTCAGTAGCAGAAACTGAGAAGTTGCTATGTGGTTATGTGGGAGGAAATTCAGACAGAGATTGCAAAATGAACTACTGCCGTTTAACTCGTAAAAAATGTTTAATTAAAACTTTTAAACTTCTAGATTACATTATACTAAACTACTAACATTTATCTGGATTATAAGACATACAAAAAACAGCACGACATTTAACGTTTAATTGAATGATATTTCTAGCACGGGTCTACAGCGATCCCGTCTAATAAAGTAAAAGCGGGCAACGCCCAATTCAAGATCAGCTAGGAGAGAGAACCGCTCTCCTCCAACGCAGAAAACCATCTCCCCAAAATCCAGCGCTCGGCCTTCCGTTTTTGCTAGCTCATCAACTTCTCGTGAGAAATGGACTTTGACTTCTCCCGACATCTGGTCTGAGCTATTGTTTCGCCACTATAGTTATACTGAGTGATTTTAAAATATGATTATTTAAAGATTCGTGGTTTTACTATTGAAGTGGTAAACGAAAATATCAAATAAAGTGCTCAGAGCTATTTAAAGCATAAGGAATTCTGAAGTTTGAACCTGATAACCACAATATTTGACAAAAAAGAATCAAATTGTGGCTGACATTAATGCTGTCAGATTGATAAACACTCGAGGATTGTACAAATTCTAATTAATTTTAGAATTTTTTACATGTTTTATGTTATTTTAAAATGAAACCATCATTAAAAGTTTTTTTTCTGTGGAAAAGTAATTTTTTAAAACTTATTTTAATTATTTTGTTTAGTATTTAAACTGAATTTTTGGGGAGATTCCTTTATGGACAAAATGTCACAAGATCAGCACTTAGCATTTTTCAAAATCAAATGTAACTAATTCATGTGTTCATGAATTCAATGATTAATACTTTTTAAAGAGATATAATTACTCTGCTATATTCTGTAAATTTTATTTCTATAGTCTCGTATAATTCACAGAATTTTTGCTTCAAACACAATTTTTGAAAATTGCATTTTTGTGGTCACAAGAGTAACAAAATTTTCATTCATTATCTAGGCAAGTAAAATGCTTTTTGTTACAAACTGCATATAGTTCATAAGAGTAGAACACGTGTATTTTTAAGTGGTTGCATCAAATTTATCCTAAATATATTTTGTAATGAAAGAATTGGAAATATTTATGGAAATTTGCTCTGGCAGTCACAAGAGTAACAATGGACGTTCCCCTTTATATTTGAGTACCATTATTTTCAAAAAGTAATCTTTGCCTTATTTAATTGTAAAAATTCTAAATATGGCAGAGATTACTATTTAGAAATAATGATACTACAAAATGAAGTTTCCTACATGACACTCTATGCTTAAGGGTTATATGTTCATAAATATTGAAGACAATAATAATGACATAATAGTCAGAAAAAAATTATTTTTTATTACAAATCCCCAAAATAACTTTTTAGTTTGATTATTTTTGTGCATAAAATATGATATAAGGAAGTATTTATTTGAAAATAAATAAATATATCGGGCATTTGCCTAAGTGATATAATGCACAGACTAAAAAAAAAATCTTTTTTACTATTACACTCATATAGCATTTTTTTAGATATATATACACATACAGTAACTGCTTTAGAATTTGCATATTTCAATTTCAATGGCAACATTTGTAACAAAATTTTCTTTTCTCAAAAACTGGTGCTTATATTTTAAGCAGAATATGTTCAATATTTAAATTGCGACCAGTAAATATGTTAATAAAAATGTATTTCTAAGTAAAATTCTAGGCAAAATTTCAGCTTTTTTCCTCCCAAATAGAATTTTAGTTATGCCTTAAAAAATCACAAGTTTCAGGGATGACAGTCATTAACAAGATTTATTTCATAAAAGGTTAAAAGACTTCAGCGATCTACTTATTATTGTTTTAATGAACACATACATCTGACTTGTGTGCCTGACATCAGGGGCCCGCTTATAAGTCATCTTCAATATATGATCTACTTCACGTATGTTCAAACAACCTCTTGTTTGAAAATATATATTTGCAACTATCCATAAAAACTCCGTGAAAAAATAATATTTAGCTTTATATCAAACGCTATGTAAAATTGATGTTAGTATTTGATTCTATTTCAGTACAGGCACAAACTCCCTAAACTTATTTTGTTTCAAACAAGATAGAATTACCAACTGAGACTTTTTTTTTTTTCATTTCTTGGCTTTCTTTTGAAAATTGCATTTTTGTGGTCACAAGAGTAACAAAATTTTCATTCATTATCTAGGCAAGTCAAATGCTTTTTGTTACAAACTGCATATAGTTCATAAGAGTAGAGCACATGTATTTTTAAGTGGTTGCATCAAATTTATCCTAAATATATTTTGTAATGAAAGAATTGGAAATATTTATGGAAATTTGCTCTGGCAGTCACAAGAGTAACAATGGACGTTCCCCTTTATATTTGAGTACCATTATTTTCAAAAAGTAATCTTTGCCTTATTTAATTGTAAAAATTCTAAATATGGCAGAGATTACTATTTAGAAATAATGATACTACAAAATGAAGTTTCCTACATGACACTCTATGCTTAAGGGTTATATGTTCATAAATATTGAAGACAATAATAATGACATAATAGTCAGAAAAAAATTATTTTTTATTACAAATCCCCAAAATAACTTTTTAGTTTGATTATTTTTGTGCATAAAATATGATATAAGTATGTATTTATTTGAAAATAAATAAATATATCGGGCATTTGCCTAAGTTAATTATAATGCACAGACTAAAAAAAAAATCTTTTTTACTATTACACTCATATAGCATTTTTTTAGATATATATATACATACAGTAACTGCTTTAGAATTTGCAAATTTCAATTTCAATGGCGACATTTGTAACAAAATTTTCTTTTCTCAAAAACTGGTGCTTATATTTTAAGCAGAATATGTTCGATATTTAAATTGCGACCAGTAAATATGTTAATAAAAATGTATTTCTAAGTAAAATTCTAGGTAAAATTTCAGCTTTTTTCCTCCCAAATAGAATTTTAGTTATGCCTTAAAAAATCACAAGTTTCAGGGATGACAGTCATTAACAAGATTTATTTCATAAAAGGTTAAAAGACTTCAGCGATCTACTTATTATTGTTTTACTGAACACATACATCTGACTTGTGTGCCTGACATCAGGGGCCCGCTTATAAGTCATCTTCAATATATGATCTACTTCACGTATGTTCAAACAACCTCTTGTTTGAAAATATATATTTGCAACTATCCATAAAAACTCCGTGAAAAAATAGTATTTAGCTTTATATCAAACGCTATGTAAAATTGATGTTAGTATTTGATTCTATTTCAGTACAGGCACAAACTCCCTAAACTTATTTTGTTTCAAACAAGATAGAATTACCAACTGAGACTTTTTTTTCATTCCTTGGCTTTCTTACTTGGTACTGTGTTTATTGGGGAGGGGGGGTTCTGAACACATTGCATTCCATTCACAATTCTATTCCATTGCTACATGAATGAATGTCAAATCAAACATACTTAAATGATGAATGCTACACTGTAAAAAAAGACGAGTATTTCTTAATCTACAAAAATGTATAATAATCACGAATGCAAGTATATAATAACTTCTTCCGTGTCACCCAAGATTCAGAAAAGTATGCCTTTATCTTTAGAAACCTCAGAAAACTATTTATTTTCGAAGTTTAAAGAAGAATTTATAAAAATAAATTTTTTTATTAGCTGTCCGTAATTTTCGGAAACGTTTCCTAGTAGCTTTTACAACATATTCATCAGTCCTCTGCACCCGAAAAATCGGTTTGTCGGATTCTATCAATTCTCAAGTAAACCTTTTCAGCTGCATAACCGAATTTGTGCATGCAATTGTAACAAAATAATGTTCATTTTCATATTAATGCTGTTAATTTTGTATGTTTGTCTGTTAAACATGTTTTCTGTATATCAAAATATTTATTATTTTAACACCATTAAACTGATTGGTAAAGTTATCATACGAATTGAATATTCCCAACTGAGCTAAAACATGCCCAGGCTGGGAATCGAACCCAGATCCTTGGCTTGCAAGGCCAGCCAAGGATCTGGGTTCGATTCCCAGCCTGGGTATGTTTTCGCTCGGTTGGAAATATTCAATTCGTATCAAAATATTTATCTGAGAATTGATAGCATCCGAAAAAGTGATATTCCTATTTCAGAAAACTGATTATTGCACTGTAAAAGATATTCGGAAACGTTTTCGAAAATGACGGGCAGTTAATAAAAGTTTATTTTTATAAATTCTTCTTTAAATTTCGTAAATAAATAGTTTTCTGGGGTTAGGTAAAGGGACGCTTTTCGAAATCTTCGGTGACTTGGAAGAGGTTATTATATATTTTCGTTCTTGATTATAGTGCATTTTTGTAGATTAAGAAACATGTGTCTTATTCTACAGTGCACAGGTATTAGTTCTGTCCTGGTCAAATTCGCCAAACTTTGATATAAATATGTGTCCCAGTTTATTGGAAGCACACATTCGCAGTACAAAAACGAGCTTTCTGGCATTTACGTTTGAGCCTTAATTTTTCGTTATCACCATCATTGTCTATTAGATCCACTGTAACTATTGAGGTTTGTGACTGCAACATTTTAACAGCACAATTAGCATTAGCTTTGAAAGTTTTCAGCAAGTCCTGCAACGGTATATACTCTACACCATTACAATCAAAACTGTAAATCTTCATGATTTGCTGCATGGTAACGGCTGCCACTGTAAGGTTGCTCAGTAGCCGTGTTGCACAGGATAGACTTCTCATAAGTTTTAGCGAGTTCGTTTTCTTTGCGGTGTGTATCCCGAACTTTACTTAATGCACAATACAAACTTTTTATTACATTTTTTTTTTTTTGAAAATAATAAATTTTTCAAGGTACTTTTTGATAAAAAATCGAACTGAATTCACTTTTTTAATGCTAATTTTGTGTTTTTTTTTCGTTTGTATTCGTATACAAATTTATTAATAACCATGTTCTTCCAACATCGCAACTTTGTTTGCTTCCAAATGAAAGAGAAATCACCGATTTCTCTTTCATAAACCGTGGCGTTCTTTATCCTTTCTATGCTGTACATAATAAATAACTTTTCATTCTATCAATTTTTTTTTTCTTTTTAATTTTGTTTTACCTTCCTGCAAAAATAACATGAATCTATGACAAAATAAAAAAAAAGATTATAAAAAGTCAATACAAAGCAATTTTCTGCCACTCACTGCAATATGAAAAATGCGTTGGCAATAAGTCTTTGTGAAAAAAAAATATGAGACGTACGGCCGTATTCTCCCCTCACGCGGAATCGGAATATCGTACTGAATTTAGTGATTCCGGTTGTTATTCCGAAGATGAGCGATTCTCCCCTCAAAACTCGGAATTCAGGCATTTCAAATATCCGGAATATTTCTTACTTTTTCCGGCTGCTCAGAGGCAGGTGGAATATCGTTCGGAACTTGGAATCATGTAATGGCGGATGTAAACAGTTATTCTTTATGTATTTTGATCAAATATATCTTACATTTTAAGTAATAAAACACATTAGATATGAATAATTTTTTTATTCATACCTGTTTTGCGGTCAAAATGGGAATATTTTTCAGCAAATTGGTATGTAATAAATTTTATTTTCTAGGTAAAAGTTTGTTTAATTTTGTAATATGGTAAAAAGAAATTATATTTTAGATTCTGTCTCCTTTCCACCCCGTATACTTTTTTATTTACAGATTTGTTGATGAAGTAAATTTATATTTTTCATTCAATTTAGATATTGATGTGCCATCAGAATTGTTCAAATGTCTTGTTAATATATGGTAGTATTTGTTTAAAATATCCATCTTTCTTATATATTTTGAAGATTTTCAAGTTTTTTTTTAACTAAACTTAATATTTCTGAATGACCTTTGTAGCTATGTATAACTTAAAAAAATCTGCTCCAAGTATGTATAGATACTCGTGTAATATTGTGTGTTGTTTTTTATTATTATTATTCAAATGTACTCCAATAAATTACAAAATAGGCTCATGTTTTTACATTTCAGTGCTTAATAAGCCTTGTGTCCGACACTTTCGCATTCAAACTGTGATACTTTACAAATAAATTTAAATTCTATGGCCTACAATAGCAGTTGCATTGCACTATCTAAAGTATTTGTTTAAAATCTAAAATAGTGAAGTAAAATGCCCACATGCTGTAGAAGCTTTGTAAGTTTTAAACTAAAAAAAGCTATATAGCTGTACTATAAGGACTTTTTGCATTATCAGTAATAGCCGCGAAGATTTTGCTAGTATACATGATCCTATATGATTTTTTTTTTTTTTTTTTTTTTTTAATACATGACTTCTTTGTGTGAAAAAGTGTGATAACTAAAATTTGAGATTCTGCCTTTTCTCAAAACAAATTTTCTGATTTCTCGAATTGCATCAATATAATTGGTCTGTTGGTTGTTTTATACTTTTAAATGCTCATGTTGCATGTTGACGACTGCAGACAGAGGATTTTTATTATTTATAAAATCATTAATTGTCATATCGACATTAATTTCTTGTAAAATTCAGGCAAGAATTATTTATACAATTTGTTATTGGATTACTAAAATCTTTTCTTACTTCCACATGGTATGTTTCTCTATTTTTGATTTGGTTTTGTCTATAGTTTCTTGTTAGTAACTTATGCTTAACTTACTGTATACTCATTAAACAATAATTTTCTGTATTCTGTGATGAAAGAATGCCACCTGCTCTTATTTTGCAAGCTTTTTATACAGGGCCAGCCAAGTATAGGAACTGGTGGCGTTAGGGTCAACCGGGGTAATTCCTGGTCAAAAAGCATCAACATCTAATTATTATAAAAACTATTAAAGGTATTGTTCCCAATTTTTTTGTGGAATAAGCCCCCTCTCATGGCTATATTATAAAATGCTTACTTAAATATACATGCACTTATAATTAAAATAATTATTATTTTGAAATGACCAAGAATTACCCCAGAAATGGGGTAATTCTTGGTCACTTCTGGGGTAATTATCGGTCAGCATCCTTTTTCATGTAAATAAAGTAGTACAGCTAATTTTTTTATGACTGAGTAATAAAATAAGTAGAATCAATCTTCTAAAAGTTTTGATCATATCATAATTGTGGAATAATAAAGCATAGACTTTGTTTTGGGCATAAAAAATCAAAGTTATTTCATGTGTAAAAGACTTTTGTACCTTTTACAAAACATTAATTAGCCAAAGAATTTTTATGCATTTTTACAACATTTATAAGCAGTACTTATTGCTTCATTAGTATCCACTGTGAATGGATTTATTAATAACATGCAAATTTATTGGTCCATAAAAAATATAACATTGTTTGTTATCAATTTTATTTTATGTAGGTCAACTGAAGTTTTTGGCTCCCTTTTCAAGAAATTTTCAATACAGACTTTTAATATAATACACAGCATAATAATTAGGTTCCTCTATTGCATTATGTATATTTTTATGCACCATTTTGGCATTTTGCAATGAGATAGTATTTCTACTTAAATTGTTCAGCCATAGAGTGTGTCTTATTCTCTGAGCACTTACTGTTTTCTTCTTTTAAAAGTGTTTAATATAGTAGAGGAAAATTTTATAATCTTTTTTAAAGACTGTTATATGTCATTAGTTGAAATAAAATAATTAGAACTTCCAAGAATGACAATGATATGTTGTAAAATGTGTAAAAATCAAGATCGATGTTTTGCAGAAATTTGAATAGCAGTTTTGAATATATTTTTTTTTAATATTTAATTTCAACTAAATGAATAATTAAGGCATACATTTCAAAACAAAGGATTCAAAGTATCTTTGAGATTTTTTACAGTTTCATAAATTGTTATTTTTTATAACAAAAGCGAAAATGATCAAGAATTACCTCAGAAACTCAGTGACCAGGAATTACCATGGGTGACTCTATTTTATTAAGAACTACAATTAACTAAAATGTGGTGAACAGTGTGGTTGAAGTTAATTTTCAAAGGATTTGCGACAATTAAAATCACTAAATATAACAATAAAAAGGAATTAAATGATGATAAAAACATTGACCAGGAATTACCCCAGTGACCAAGATTTAACCCAGATATATGGGGCAGTATTTGACCAATTTTTGTAAATTATTTAAAATAGTATGAAAAATTTCAAGACTATTTTTTAATAGCTAAAGTAGTTAGTAATTGAACCATAAAGAAAGAAAAGAAAAATATTTAAAATTTGAGATGTGACAAAGATCTTTGTAAAAATGTATCATAACTAAGGCCAATGTTATTTTACAGAAATTTAACTAGCCATTTCAAAAATATTTATTTTTCAAAATAAATAAGCAATAAACTCATAATTAAGTAATAAATTCCAATGAGGATAGTTCAGAGTACTTCTATGATTTTATTTTCATTTTGGTGAAGCGTTCTTAAAACATAAAAAGGACTGTGACCAGGAATTGCCCCAGAAACTTGCTGACCAGGAATTACCCCGGGTGACCCTATATTGTTTTGAGGCTTTTTTTTTCTTTAAACTTGTCATTAGTAGTTCAGTTATTCTTTTTATGATTTTAAAATATTTAATGGAATCTTGTATTTTTTAAGAAACAGAAAAATATTTCTTAGATGATGAAACACTAGTATTGCAGTTGTCATATTTCTTACTTTCTATTTCAGTTGAAATATAACCTGTAAATTGAATCTTCAATTTTTTGTCTACTGTGAAGTATGTGGAAGAGTATAGGATCCAAATGACAAGAATTACGAGTTATAGTGTCCAGCTGGTACCATTTTTAAAAGCATTAAGAGGTGTTATTTGTTCTCTGCTTTTCAGTGTGTATCCAGCTAGATTGAAATTTGGAAAGTGCGGAGTTTTGATGCCAATGGACAACATTGATTTATGACTTTTGGCTGTTTGCAAGTTGTTTTTAAGCCAAGGATGTTTAAAGATGGTCACTAAACTCCTATTCAAGTAAGAAATAAGACTAAAAAAAGCATTTATTATTGGAATTTTAATCCTGCTATTGTATATAATTCAAAATTTATCTTCTTTGTTTACAGTTACAAAGATTAAATATTTGGTAAGTGTTTCTTGTTTTTTTAAATTGATATTTTTTGCATTGAATTTAAATAATAAATTTTAATATTTAACTGTATTTTACAGCTATATGGGTCATTCCAAAAATAAAGCACCATTTTGCGTCCCGACACTTTGTAAGGTTATATTTCCCATAATTTTGTTCCAAAATTAAATATGAATATTTGTAAAGATAGTTCAGAAATATTTTTCTTTAATGCAATTCTGAAATTTTGGATAAATTGCATTTATTGCTTTTTAAATGGCTTTATTCAAAATTGTGTCCTATAAAAAACCATGTCCCAACAACAATTTTTGATTTTTAGACTACATTTTTTTCACCATATATATTTTAAAAGTTATGTCTGATATTCTTTAAGCCTCTGTAGTCTTAATATTATAACTGCATACTTTAAATATATATTTTTAGATATTTTTTCGTTTTATAAGGAAAATTCTCATGTCCCCTAATATTTGTCCCCTGTGTTACTTCCACTTTGTTCTTAATATTATAACAAAAATTTGGAACCTAAATGTAGTTAACAACAGTCCAATCATGTACTTTAGAGCTATAATTTATCTTAGGTAGCCATTATTTCGTATGTTAAATTTTGGAAAATATTACCTGAGCTAAAGTGATTTTTGAAGGTAGGTGTGTTTTTTATGTGTCCCCTATGTTACCATCAACTTACATTAATAATATATATATATTTTAATGAATTAGGGTTTAAAGTGTACATCTCAGTTAAAAGAAAATATTCCATAAGACTTTGGATTGTTTGTATAAAAATATAAATATATGTGTAATTTTTTATTACATTTTGTCCCCCGTGTTACTAGCCCCGTGTGTTACCGTGATGATGGTAACACAAGAGACAATGAAGTAACAAAATGGGTTTAATTTATTTTTTTAGCTAATTATGTTGCTAAAACTTACATATAAAGTTTTGTATGTTATTTTAACTCAAGATATATGCACATTTTTATTATTGTTAATTAAAGTTAGATTTTTTAGGAAGGTGGAAAAATATCCTTATGCTTCTTCTACTACAAACAGACAATTTTATGTTGCAGCTACTCTCTTAGTTGATATTTGAAGTACATGTTAATGCAAATTATGCAGTAATATAAAATTCAAAATATCTGTCCTAAAAAATTTGGAAATTATGCAAACTGATTGTGTTAATTGTCTTATAGAAATGACATTGTGCAACTCTTGATTCAAAAGATCATGTATCAGGAAGTGTATCAACATTTACGCTTGTTTTAATGCAACCAAAACCATATTTTTACAAGGGAGAAACAAGCAAACAATATATATATATATATATATTTGTATACCATACTATTTAAAAGGTAGAATATCCAGAAATTTAAAAATAAACTTCTGTTAAAAACTCAACTAATGTTTTTCTTCAAATCAAGGTTACCGTACTTAAGATTTACTCGGGTATTTTTTGTCCCTTTATTAAAATATCAATAAAATTAAGCCTTCTATAATGCATACTTTTCTGTCACTGGAAAACTTTATTTTAAAATATTTATTGATACCAGATAGTAATATCATATTTGCTCAGAACATAATCTATTGAACTAAACATGCAATTATTTCATTTACTTTACTTGTTACATCCATATTCATAGATATTTATCAAAATATTTAATCTGCATGTTGTATTCAGCGACTTAGTGAAAACATAAGTGCCGGTTCATATGCAGGGTGCTTATTTTTGAGTGCTCCTATTTCTGAATTTTGCTATACTGTTATGGGATTGAAAACCCAAGTTTAAAAAATCAAAACAACAAATATTTTAGTATTTTGATCTACCTGCTGCTGCATATGAGAAATAAAAATCTAATTAATATATAAAAACACAAGATTTTTACATCCTTAGTGTTGAACATGTATGCACTTTGTTACTTTGGTGTCCCCTATGTTACTGACATGTTTTTTGTAATCATAACAAAAAGAAAAAACTTTCTTAAGAATCAAAGGGTTAAATATGCAATGACTAATATGTATAAGTAAGTATGACTGAGATTTTATTATATTACAATACTTGTTACGTAATTATATAAAGTTTTATATTGCGGGAATACAAAAAAAGTAGCACAGGGGACATATGTCCATTTTGTGAGAAAATATATAACATAAACAAAAAATTATGGGGTAGTGAGAAAGAAAGTTCATATCAAAATGTTAAAATCGTAAAAATAATTTTTTACTTTCATAAGACAATATGGGGAGATTATTTAAAATGTGGTAACACAGGAGACACTTTTCATTCAATGTGTCTATGTTTCTAAGTGTAGTAAATAATATATTTTAAAAAGTGTGCTGCTGATATTCAATTTCTATTCTTGAAGATGTATACAATCCTCCCAAAGGTTTTTTTACTTCCTTTTTAATGAAAAAAAAATTTGAAAAAAAAATTCTCAAAAGAGACCTTTATTTTTGGAATGACCCATATATGAGTATGTATCACTCAACTATTGCTCCCCCGCCCCTTTCCACTTTTTAAAAATTCTTTTGCAAATTTAAAATATGAATAATTAATTTATGTACTTACTTACTTTAACATCAGTTGCATTTAGTTCTTATATGTAAAACATAAGCATAGCAAGAGTCTATTTCAGTCCCATGAAAACACCCGTTCACTAATGTTAATCCAATGGGAGAATTTTTTTAAGTTATCTCTTTTGCATTTGAACATTTTAAAATTATTATTATTTTTTTTTTGGGGGGGGGGATAGCTGAGGTGGATCTCCACAAAAGCTGTTTTTTACTTTTGCTATTTTGATTGCAGGTTTTCCTTATGAAGATGCTTTCATTTCTGAAAGTGAAAGTGGCTTAATTAAAAATACTTGTAAACAAAATAGAAAAATGGTCTTTGTTGTATAGATCTACCTCAGCTATCCAATGCCAAAAAATTTTTTTGAAAAATATTTAAATGCAAACGAGATATCTTAAAAATATTTCTCCCACTGGATTAACATTAGCAAACAGTTGTTTTCGCGTAGCTGAAGTAGCCTCTTAAGAGCTCACACTATCACGGGAAGAAAGGAAAACACTAATGTTTATATGGGGTCTTTATTTTCAAATTTCTCATTTGAATTTTAATATTTTTGGGCATAGGATAGTTGAGGATGATCTATAACCAGGCTAGTTTTTACTTTTTCGATTTTGGTTATAATTTTTTTAAAATTATTATTAGGATAGTTTCAATTTCAGAACCGGTTCCGAAAGTGAAAGTAATTGTTTTTAAATCTGAAACCAAACTCGAAAAAATAAAAACTAGCCTGGTTATAGATCGTCCTCAGCTATTCTTGAAAATAATGCCCTCATAGATTTAACATTAACATTTTCCTTTTTCCTGTGACTAGTGTGGGCTCTTAAAAAGGTTACTTCAATCACGTGAAATCACCTGTTTGCTAATGTTAATCCAATGGGAGATTTTTTTTTAAAGATTTCATTTGCATTTGAATATTTTTGAATGATTTTTTTTTATATTATTGCATTGGATAGCTACTACATTGGATAGATTGTTGATCTACACAACAAAGACCATTTTTGATTTATTTTACAGGTATTTTTAATTGGGCCACTTTCACTTTTGGAACCGATTCTGAAATTGAAACTATCCTAATATCAAAAGAAAAAGAAAACTGTAACCAAAATTGAAAAAGTAAAAACTAGTGCAGTTAGAGATCGTCCTCAGCAATCCTATGCAAAACAATTATTCAAAAATATTAAAATCAAAAAGAGTAATTTGAAAATAATACCCCCATAGGATTAACATTAACGTTCTCATTTTTTCTCTTGACTGAAGTAGCCTCTTAAGAGCCTACACTAGTCACGGACAGAAACACTCAAGCTAATGTTATTCTTATCAGAGGATAGTTTACAGATTTCTCAACTTTTATTATACATTTGTAGTTTTTTGATTTACTTTTTTTATATATAAGGATAAATTCACTTGTGAACCAGTTCTGAAGATGAAACTACCCTTATAAAAAATAAAAAGAAATGTGCTCAGTTAAATTGATGGCGCTGAGCTCACAGGCTATTCACATTAATTGTATATTATATTCTTATTTTTTCAAAGAATAATGTTCCTTGTAAAATACTTCAATTTTGCTGTAAATGGGGAGAAAAAGGGAAATCGCCTTTATAATATTGATTTATAAAGTTTTCATATTAAGTGTAATATTTTTCAGTTTCCAATTTATATTGCTTTTAAAAATATTTATCAACAATAAGTCGATTATTTTGAAAACATTAGATATTACATAAAAAATATCGGATATTTTTGATAGATTCAAAAATACATTTTTTTCGTTAACATATACATATATGTGTATAATTTTAGATTTATGCAATGTCAATTATTTTACAAAGTACAAGTGCAAGAAGAGCAGATACTGCTTTTAACTAATATATTGACATTTGCAGTTTTTATTGTTTTATAATTACTAATTATAATTTTATTAATTATAAAAAAATTAAATTATCCTTCTTAATGTCATCAAATTAAAGGTTTAATTGTTTTGGAAACCTATTATTCTTGATAGACATTCAGTACCTTAAATCCAGATTGAAAATCAGATTTTTTTCTTCTATTTTACACTAGAGTGTATTTTGTTATACTGAAATAGTTGAGTTATTTTTCTTATAAACATTCATATAAGTTAAGTATTGATATTAATTAAAGACAGTAGAACCTCGCTAATCCGAACTAATTGGGACCAGTGGCTATTTGTATTACAGAAAATTCGGATTACCCAAAATTTCGATAAAAATAGAAGCAAAATAAAAATGCGTGCTAAAAAAGTTATAAGTAGTAGTACAGTAAACATCCTGTAATCCGGAATCCTAAGGTCCGGTATGACTTTCGAAAAAAAAATATTATTTGTTTAATCACTCCTGATGTCTAAAATAATCCAATGGAACTTCAGAATGAGGAATTATGTAACAACTCATTACAAATGGTTCAAAATCACGATTCTATAAATACCCGAGTCACCACGCCGAGTAAGAAGGAAGAAAAAACACTTCTGTTGATAATTTGCGAAACAAAACTGTTGAAAGGAAAAATATATTTTTATCATCTGAATTAAATACTTTTTGCATTTTAGAAATGAATTTTATAATGACTAGCAAACAAACTGATATTCAAGATTTCTTTTATGATGGCTTCTACGAGTACACACTACAGTGCACATTTTTATTTTATATTCGCTTACATATATTGTACTTTTACATTATTCAGTATTTTTTTAAATTCTATTCAAGCTATTTAAAGAATAAAAAACATGCTTTACTGCCCTTTTTTGTTTAATTCTAACTTCTACATGACATTCATCCTGTAATTCAGAGTATAAATATAGAAATTTCATAATGTGGTATACTTCAAATCCAATAATTTTCGAATGCAAAATCGGTTCGGATTAACTGGAATTTCGGATCATCAGGAGTTCTACTGTATTTATATTTACCAATATCTATGTACTCATAAATGACTACAAGTAAAAATAAAGTATGATTACGTATTTAACCCCTTGGGGACGAGCGAACGGTATTTGTGCCACGTAAGGTGCTCAAAATCGTGGATTATTCTCACCAGTAAATTTTGTCTTATTTAATACGAGCATTTTGCCCATTCAATTAGGCAAAAATTGGTTTTAAAAAACCGGTGATTAAAGATTAAAAATAAAAAAATATGCATCCTTATAACAATTATATAGCCTAGGATTTTTCTCCAGGAAAGGTTTTTCATCAATTATTTATTCAAAAAAAAAAACTTTAATTGTTGAAAAATATAATTTTTCTGTTTACTATTTGAGACGATAAAAATTAATGTAAAGAAAAGTATTAAAAGCCATAATTAATATACCACATAGTTATTCCAAGACTTTATATAAAAAAAAGCCCATTCTTCACCATAAGATTAAACAAAATGTGGAACAAAAAAACATATCAGCAGTAACATTGGAAATGACCATCGTTTGTCTACAAATTACAAACAACAATTGAACTAGGGCTTCCGTAATTTAGAATGCAACTGACAATACTTCTGATATCGTAGATTGAATTGTAATGCACATTCTATGATGTCATTCCATTTGCAGAAAGCAATCTGTTAATTGTTGAATATTTTGCTGAACTATATTTTTAAAACTATGAACAAAAATCCAAATTTGACTTTAACCTTCTCGTCACCCTGATCCTCATATGAGGCTCCTACTCCGAATTGCAATATTTGAAAGAAAAAAAAATTTTTTTTGTTAATTCCAGCACCTAATAGCGATAGCATATGTCGATACATTTACTATTATGACTTTACTTATGTTTCAGCATTTAATAATAATAATATTAATAAAAGTTTTATTAATTATTAGTAAACTGTTGGCGTTTCTTTTAATTCAAACATATGTTTCACTCTTTAAATTTAAATTAGGGACTCCTTTTCCGAATTAGTAATTTGTGATAAGAAATAAAAAATACTACTAATTTTTTATGTTTCTTTAATTTGGTTGTAATACGACATTTTCCAAATGTCTTAAAAATTCTTCCTTAGACTATTTTTATATGAAAAACGTGCAACATAACTACATTCGTTAAATTTCAGTAAACTGTAACTTCTGTGATTTCGATAGCTACTTTTAATTTTGTTACAGTAAAAGTAATTTTTTCCAAAATTGGAAAAAAAAAATCGATGCCAAGAGGGTTAAGAGAAACACCATGAGTTCTTGATTAAAAATATATTGTAACCCTAATTTCCTATTTAAAAATTGTTTAACATGACTTGTATTATCAACTCTAAATATTTGTTCTTCTAATTAGGAATACAGATGTATAAAAAAGAGTTTTTGTTGATTATAGACACGATGTATAGAAACTAATTTAAAGAAAAGAAATAACAGACATAATTAATATAGCATGCAACATTTCAAGACATGATAAAAGGATTATTCCCTTTTTCAGTAGAATTTATTTTATTTATTTTTTTGTAAGAAAGAGGGGGGGGGGGATATTCGTGTAACATGTACACAAAGAATGCATATTTCTGCTATTGCTATTTATTCACTTTAGCTCTGAAGAAAGGAAGTTTTATTTTGAAATCTATAAATAGCTATGTGTTAAATTAATAATACATGCTGTGCTTTCCTTTGCATTGTTTTTTACATGTCACATAATAATCATAATACAATAGTATTTTTATTTGTTTTACCAGTCATTAGAGCTTTGGGGGGGGCAGGGGGGAGTAATTTCTTAATCATTCTTTCCTCTGGCTGCACCGGTGCTTTTAAATGACTTAGATAATAATATATATTATTTTATTAATCGTTAAAAAAATTAAAATCATAACTAATTTGAATGACTGAATAACTAAGTTGTAAAATCCGTACTTCCAAGACTGATATAAAAAGCTCATTTTTTTATGTGCTGATAATTTGATGATATATATATATATATATATATATATATATATATATATATATAACCAAAATGTTTATTAAATACATCAATATCTAGATTTGTCAAATGAAAGTTAAATGAAAGAAAATTAATGTTCACGTAGATACTACTATACAATATTATAATAAATTTCCAGTGCATACATTGAATACAAAATGCTGTCTTGACTAGTTGGGCTTTTCATTACGTTAGTTTTTACATGTCCATGTACTTACTAAACCTGTTGTATGTAAATGTAAAAAAATGAAATTATTTATTTTGTGATGAGTATTTGACCGATATTTTAACTAACATCTTCGAGTTTCTCTGAAAAATTACTAAGATACAGTGGTTTGCTACGCTGTACGTTACAGAAAAATCTAAGGAATGTATACCATCATACAGCTATAAGGTAAGAGTTTATAAAAAGAAAAGCTGATGATACAAAAAGCAAAGTATGCGGGTACATCCATTCATTACTCTTGTGACCATTAGAGTACATTTTCAGAAATATTTCCAATTATTTTATTATTAGGATAAAACATTAAATAAAAAGTTAAATAAATACCATTATGTATCATTCACATAAAATATATCTAATTTGTAACAAAATTTTGATATATTATATAGACAAGTAAAATATTTTTTGTTACAAATTAGATACATTTTATGTGAGTAGAACACGATGGTATTTAACTGGTTATACTGTCTATTTTATCTTATTTATATTTTGTAATAAAATAATCGCAAGTATTTCTGAAAATTTGCTCTAATGGTCATAAGAGTAACAGTGCACATAATGTTCATATAATGTATGCTCTCATATAAAGTTGCTCAGATTTTTTTTAATGAAATATTTTTATTTTTTACAAAAATATTACTTACGATGAAATTTTAGAAATCATCTTTATTTTCCATCTTCAATGAATTTATTAGTTAATAAGGCAGTAATTGTAAATAAGCTCCCCCCTCCAAAAAAAGAAAGAAAAGTAAAAAAAAAAATAAAGTAGTTTTATTGCTTTAAAAACATGAAGAATTTTAAATTAATAGCAAGCAATTATAATGACGATAAAAAAAAAAAAAAAGATAAAAATTCAGCATTTATAAAATTATATTTTAATCTTAAAATAGTTTTCTTTTTCAACTTGAAATGATAAAAACTTTAAATTATAATAAAGCTTAATAGTCACTTCAGTAAATTCTAATGTGAAAAGTAACATGAGTTACATGTAAAATATTGATTATCATAATTTTTTACAATCAAATCATTGTTGTCCTTGAATTAATCAGAACTAATTATCTAATCTTAATATCTAATTTAATCCTTAAAATATTTTTTGTTTATGCAATGAAAATTCGCTGCAATGAAAAAAAAAGAAAGAAAAGGAGGGGGGGGGGAGCAATGACTGAGTTTCGACTATTAATGTCTTTCTTTTCAGTAATGAGAATTATTGGTACTTCTTAGTTATCCCGTCAACCAAATTACTGTTTTCAAATTGTAAGATTAAATGCCAATAATGGTTTGCCATTAATTAATTAATTGTAAGATTAAATGCCAATAATGGACAATAAAACCATTAATTTGACATTTTATTTGTATTTTTATTAATGTTTTACTAATTTATTTGGTCTTTTGTTATTTAAAATAAAAATTATGTCAATGTGTATAACTTGGTGAGTGGTGTGGCGAAATTGATCGACGGAATAACTAAGAAGTACTGAATTATTATATTAAATAAGGGTCAGGTTCTTTTATATTTAAGTCAAGAGTACTACCATACTATTATTTATTTACATAAACAATATCTGTATTTGAGTATCCATAAAGGAACAACTTTTTACTAATAAACTTTTATAGGATAAATATAAGTTTTTATTAAAGTTTTATCAGTTGTAATTGTATTTAGTTTTTGTTTTTATTATAAAGAAAGAAAAAAAAACTTGGATGATAAAAAAAAACATTTCTCATTTAATATAGCTAATTTTCAACCAAACAGTAAATAAATATATTTAAAAAAGTGCAATTTAAGTGTATCTAACAATTGCCAATGAGATGTTTTGTGCCCAATTAGAGAACAGGTTGACATATTTTGCCAAGACAGGATCTTCAGGGGTCGATCCAGGCAAAATTTGGGGCCTATTTAGGGCCCTTTCACAAAAATCTATTTAATAAAATAGGCCCCTTCACAAAAATAAATTTAATAAAATGGGCCCCTTCACAAAAATAACTCACTAAATCAGGCCCCTTCAGAAAATTCCTTTTAATAAAGTAGGCCCCTTTCGTAACCTTCTTTTTCATAAAAACTGTTTTAAAATGTGTAATTTGTAAATAAAACCTGGTCACGAAAAACAAAAACTTTAGCAAGGGGATTTAAAGAAGTTTTTGTTAATAAATTCTTGGTTCAAATTTGAGTAACTGCATTTAAACTTTCGTTACAAAATGTTACTTTTCACAAACATATAATAAAATTCACAAAAATAAGTTTTAATTTTTCACAAAATGGGCCCTAAGAATAAAAACCTGCATCGACCCCTGATCTTTAATGTAAACATTTGGTATATTACAAAGTCGATAGATATTGTTTGCAAATTTTTGGCTTTGCAAAAAATTGCCATCCCTGAAAAAAGCTATGACACAGACACACACGCACAATATATACGTACCAAATGTATATACACACACACGAACTTACACATATATATTATTTTTTTGTTCAATGTATCTAAATAATAATTCTAAGCAAAATTATGTATGGTGCTGTCTATATTGTATAGGCAGCCCTTCCTGGAGTACCTAAAACCTGATATGATGGAACAAAACATATTGCATTAAAGTGAATGCCAATGCATTATGTGTAAAAAATCAAAATAATAAAAGTCTGAAGAGATAAAAATATTTTAGAATGCAACTGTTTCTAGATTGCAAAATAGGAGTTCTTTTTTACAAAATTCATGAAAGAGGATGAGAAACATTAGCAGCAAGGCCTGTGTATATCTGTTACCACAGTTTCTCGCTTTTTATTCTGATGATTAAAATTGGTCTCCTATTATGAAGTCTTAAAACTGCTCAATGAAATTTATTTTGACTACTCGGGCTTTCCATTACATTAGTTTTTACACATTCCTGTACTTACTAAACCTATTTTATAAACATAAAATAAAGAAGAAATTATTCCTTTTATGATTCGTAACCGCCATCAAGCGAAGAACTTAGCTGCACCATTGTATTGCAGATGACTAAAATTGCATTAGCAAGAATAAAATGTGTATGTGTTATGGAATTTGAAAAACTACAAATACATAAAATAAAGGATATGTGTAATCTAGAATACAAAAATTTTTAATATTACACAGAACATATATGTAATCCTACAATATGTATACTTAATCATATATTTAATCCTATATTATCCGCATCTGTATGTTATTTCTATGAGAAATGTGCATCAAGATAACATACACTAATATTCTACAAAAGTGTGCTAATAGTAAAATGGATTTCAAATTTAAGTTGAAATTTTGTATATCCAATATCATGAATTATTTTTCAATCAAAGTACCAAAATTAATAAAAATTATAACAAATAAATCAGTGTAGGATTAATCATTGATACTTAATTCATCCGATTTAAATATTTCATCATTAACGTAAGAATAACTACAACAGGAAAAAAAACTACTGAAAGTTAAAAATAGAATTCAAAAACAATAGTAATAGTTTTTTTTTTTCAGCGAGCGATCGCCCAACCCCCTCAATCTTTTTTAGAAATATTTCATACAGCACTGAAAAGTATGTTATTTTTCTTTAGGTATTCACTCAGTTACGCAAATTTATTCGAAAATTATTATTCTGATTAAAAGCTCCTCGCTAGCCAAAGCCATCAGCTAAGCGAAAAAAATAAACAAACAAAAAAAAGTGACGTATATGTTTATTCTGATTGGTTCTTCACACTTCAAAGGAATTTGTGATGTCACTTCCTTTCAAAAGCCACGGAATAAATATCGATTATTCCGAGTCCGGAACGATCCAGAATAATCGCCATATTCCGGGTGAAATGAATTCCGATTCCGTTCTGCTCCGGAATAAGGGGAGAATACGGCAGATATTCTTCTAAAATTTTACTGAATGCCGGTAATAGGCTGATTGGTCTATAATTTTTGGGGTCTTTACCTTTCTTGTGGAACAGAACCACTGTACCTATTTTGAAAGATTTTGGAAAATAGTTAAAGTGGAGGCAAGTATTGTATAATGTTAAAAGAAGTTGTGGCGCTGCATTGTGAATTCGTTTTATTAGGATGTAATCAATATAGTCGAAACCAGTAGCTTTGTTTTGTTTAATGTTTTTAATTATCCTGTTCAGCTCTTGTCGCGTGATTGTAAGGGGGGTTTTCTTCTTCTTCTCTTGGTTTTTCCGATGTTAATTTATGTTCTATTATTGGGTTTGTTAAGTAAAGGCTATTTATGAAGTGGTTTAGTGTATTTTTAATTGTGACTTCTTTGTTGTCTGGCAGGATATTGACTAACCTTGATGGGCTTGTTTTCTTACCCGACGCTATCTTGTATTGTGGTCCGTATGTATTTTTAACTTCTTCACAGTATTTCTTCCATGAATCGCGTTTAGCTTTTTGTACTATTTTTTTAAGTTTTGCCTTTTCTTTTTTGTATTCTATGTGTAATTTCTGGTTTTTTTCCCGTCTTCTTGTTTTTGAAATTTTCTCCTAAACGCTCTGACCCTGTTTCTTGCTATCTTCACTTCTTGCGTCCATCGTTGCGGCGCTGTTACGACAGGTGCTTTCCTTTGTTTATAACATTTAAACGCTATCGTTTTAATTTCGTTTTGGAGTCTTAAGGTTATATTATCTAACTGGTCTGTGTTTGTAATTCTTTTAAGATCTTTAATATATTTATTTCTTATTTTATTGTTTTCTCAATTTTAGCGTGTTTTCCACATTTCGTTTCTAACCTATAACTTTGATAGTTAGTGTTATCGTACTGAAGTTTAAATTTAATATACTTGTGGTCGCTGCGCGATTCATCATCGCTCACTTCCCAATTTGTAATTTCAGTCCCTAGTTTTGTTGTAGCTATTGATAAATCTGGCCAGCCTTCTAGTTTCATTTGTCCCCTTGTTGTACTAAAAGACTCTGGTGCTCCTGGAGGGTTTTGGACGAAGAGCGAGTTTAGGAGTAAAAAATCTGTAAGTTTTCACCCCTGTCATTTATATCTGCATACCCACAGAAGTGCGTTGAAGTCCCCCGCCAGTAGAATCTCGCCCTTTGCTAATTTCAGTGTGTCTTCCGCTTCCTGAAGTACTATTACGAAATCTGCTGAGGGGGGAGCATATACGTTTATTATTGTTATAGTTTCTTTTTTATTTTCTACTTTTATTGCTGTTGTATATTCTTTTTCTGCGATTGTTATTGGGTTTGTGCCTGTGTTCGTTACTATGGCTGATCGATTATGTTTTGTTTTGGTTACTTTCTAGTTGCTGTTTTTATCGCTAAAGGCTGTTATTTTTTATGTTCTTTTATTTTGATAGTAGTCTTGAAGCAGTCCTATGGTAATCTTGTTTTCACTCATGTAACTCTTTAATGAATTAGTGGCGTAAAAGCTGTTGTGTAGATTAATTTGTATGAATTTATTATTGTCTTTATCTTGCGAGTTTTCTTTTGTGGTGGAGCTTGCTATATCTATTTTTTTTATTTTTCTGTTTTTGCATGTTTAACACTTGGGTGCCTTTTTGGCACGCGCTATCTTTAATGGCGGCGTGGTGCATAATTGAATCTATTTAGTTCACGTACTCTTTGATCACGTTCTCTGATTTCTGCTTGTGTACGCCTTGGTTAGTTTTGTTTTTCCTTTGTCAGCCTTAGTGATGATTAAGTTTGGATCAGAACGCAAATTTTTCAGACATTGTTTAACTGGATTTTTAAGATTGGGCTTATAAACATTAGAACTGAAATCAACAGTATTGGCAATGAGATACCTGATGGACTCTTTTTGAGAAGAAGATAGAGCACTATGCTTAAAGGCCCTTTCAATAGGAGCAATTAGATTAGGTAAAGAAGGAATAGCAGAGACTGAGAAATTATTATTCAATTTGAGAGCATCGAGCTGATTGTCACTTACAGAAACACTAGAAAGATTGACAACAACATTTTGGTTAACAACAGGCAAATTGCTGGAGTTATTAACGACAGAACTTTTACAAAGTGCATTAAATTTCTTCTTTAAAACCGAACAATGAACAGAAGAAGCTGTGAGAACTCTGCTCCATGACCTTCTGTCTATAGACTCAAAATCAGGTGTAGAATTAGCGAGGCTGATATGTAAGGAATATAACTCGCGCTCTATATGAGCAATTTTATGGCGAGTCCCTTGAATCAAAGCTCTTAAAAGAGCTAATTTAGAACGAAATAAGGCCTTGTCAATTCTATTAGCAGAAAATAAATTACAACGTATAGAAATGAAATAACCTTCTTACGCCTACAGTCAAATAGGAAATGTACGTGGTCCAAAAACCTGTACTTTTTTAATCGTAAATTACAAAACCTGTTGATTTGAGACATTGCGGAAAAAAATAGAGAAAAAGAAAAAAAGAAAGAAATCACAGAGGAATAAAGGCCCGTTAAAGCCGAATACATTAAAATAGCAATTAAAGCCTGTCAGTCTCCCACCTCACAGGCATTCTTCTCATCCCCCTAACCAGAAATTCGCTGCTTTCAATACTTTTTTTTTCGGGCTACCAATATTTGTTCCACTCCTCAGTTACTTAGTGCTGAACTTAATTACCTCAAAGCCATTGCTGTTGATCGTGGTTATTCCTCTAATATTATTGATTCTATTTATAAGAAATTGACGAAATCCGTCCATTTTGAAAAGCATTCTAATTCCAACTCTAATAATTCAATCGTATTACCATTTTTTCCTAAAATCAGTCAGCAAGTTGCTAAAATGTTAAGAAGGTTTGATTTTAATGTTATTTTTTCTCCTGTTAATAAAATCACTTTTTCAAATCTCAAACACCCCGTTGATCGCCTAGATAACTGGGGCATTTACCAAATCTCTTGCCAGTGTAGCCTTTCTTATATTGGCCAGACTAAGCGTGCTCTTAGATTTCGTTTAAAAGAGCATGAAGGTTATGTTAAAAATCAGGAGCTCAAACGTTCTTCTATTGCTCAACATTCTTGGTCTTCTCAACATAGTTTCGATTTTTGCTCAGCCACCATTATCCAAAAATGTTCTTCTAACCTTGATCTTGATTTTTGGGAAGCTTACCACATCATTAAAAATTCTCACTCTTTAATCAATGACTTATCTAGTACTCCAGATTTTCCAAGTATTTGGAAAGCATTAATTTAATTTCCTCTTTTTTGGTTTCTTTTTCTTTCCTTCACCGGTAGATGTCGCTACTTGTTCACCCAGTCGTTTCCACTGCTTCTCTCTCATTGGTTGTTTCTGGCGCTTTCGCTACCCGCATAGGGTATATAAGACAGCGCGTCTCTGTCTATCATTTTGCTCAGCCTTGCTTTTTCTAGCACGCTGTTCCTTTTTCTCTCCCTATCTTGCACTGAAGAAGAATCTCACTGTAGATTCGAAACAGCTGTTTGCTGCTTTTCATCCATTATTTGTGCATTTTAAACGTTGGTTTACTGCTTTTTAACAGATAGGGAATTGTTCAGGGTAGACGATTTTCCAGAATGTACATTTGGGAGGTCAGGATTGTTTAACTCAGGCATGGCGGTATCTTGATCTTCGTCTGGTGTAACCCTTACATTTTCTACAGGGCCTGAAGAATATTTAGTTGTCATTGCTCCTGAGTCTACATGGGTTGGGTGCATGGGTTGCACGTCAGGCCTGATTGTGGAGTCTCCTTTGGGTGCCAAATGTCTAATATAGACACTCGACTCACGCCCATCAGGAAGTTTGATATATGCATATTCTGGATTGGCTTCTACTAATTCGGCTTCTTGCACGACTGGATCATATTTGCTATGCCGCACATGATTTTTCATCCAAACAGGATCTGGTTGAGTTAACCATGTGAACAAGGAACGGCCATTAAATGATCTCCTAGGATGAGTGAACATGCGTTCATAAGGGATAGCATTTTTAGTGGTGCACATAAGTGATCTGATAGAGTGAAGTGCTGGCTGAGGCACCTCTTCCCAATGTTCTGTCCCAACGCCTTTTGGTTTCAAGGCTAAAAGTACTGTCTTCCATATAATCCCATTGTACCGCTCAACCTGTTCATTTCCTTGTGGATTATAGTGGTTCTACTAGTAGCAACACCTAAGGAGGTGAGGAATGATTTCAGTTCATGTGACATAAATGAAGCACCTCTATCTGAATGGACATATGCTGGTGTCCCAAAGAGGAAAAACACATTGGTCAATACTTTTACTACAGTGGAAGCAGAAATATCTGCACAAGGGAATGCAAAAGGGAATCTTAAGTACTGACCAACTATTGTCAGAAGAAAACGATTCTTCGATGGAGTAGGTAGAGGCCCTTTGAAGTCTAAGTTTAGTCTCTCAAAAAGTGAAGTTGCCTTTATAAGTTTACCTTCATTCTTATGGAAACGAGGTTTCAGCTCATTGCAGCAGGGACAAGAATTAGTCACTTTTTTAATGTCATCCAAAGCGAATGGCAAATTTTTAGCTCTAACCCAGTGATGCATTCGGGTTATGCTAGGGTGACATAAGGTAATGTGTAATTATTTGAGGTTTGTTTCTGTTTCCGGATAAACCGTTGCTGTAATCCTCGACATTGTGTCTGCAGTTGTGTTCCTGTTACCTGGACGGTAAATTATATCAAATTTGAAGTTCGCTAATTCAAGTCACCATCTCATTATCTTTTCATTTTTTATTTTGCTTGAATGATGCTGATCGAACATAAAAGACACAGATCTCTGGTCGGTGAGGACATCGAAATGTATTCCGATTAGGTAGTGCCTCCAATGTCTCAGCGCTTCAACAATCGCATAAGCTTCTTTCTCGACAGAGGAGTGTCTCTGCTCAGCTGCATTAAGTGTTCTTGAAAAGAAAGCAATGGGACGTTCTGCTTGACTGAGAGTTGCCCCAATGGCAAACTCTGAAGCATCAGTTTCCACTCTAAAGGGAATATCATTTTCGATTGCAGAGAATGAGGCTTGTGCAACATCTTCCTTAATTGAATTGAATGTTTTCACAGCATCTTGAGAGAGTGGGAATGCTCCTTTAGTCAGAAAAGGTTGAATTTTTTCTGAAAACTTGGGGATCCAGCGGCAGTAGTGAGCAAACATACCCAGAGTTCTTTGTAGGGCTGCCATGTCATTTGGGATAGGTAAGTTTATAAGTGGTGCAAGCCTGTCAGGATCAGGTTTAATAATTTTATTTTCAATAAGATATCCTGATATTTTCCCACATTTTGTATAGTATTGACATTTATCTGGGTTTAGTGTCAGGTTATACTTCATTACAGCGTTCAAGAATGTCTCTAGATTTAGGTCATGTTCGTGTTAGTTCCGACCACAAACTGTCACATCATCCAGATAAGGAAAAGTTCCTTCGAGTTTTTCTTCCTTGATTATATTGTCAATATTTCTTTGGAAAGCTGGAACACCGTTAGTAACACCGAAAGGAATTCGCTGGAACTGATAAAGTTTACCTGCGGCTTCAAAGGCAGTATATTGCTTGTCAGATTCTAAGATAGGTACCTGGTGGTAGGCACTCTTCAAGTCAATGGTGCTAAACACTTTGAATTGAGATATGTTATGTACCAACTCTTCTATCTTTGGGAGTGGGTAGGCATCAAGCATTGTAAATTTATTAATAGTTTGTGACTAATCGACTACCATTCCGTGCTTCTGATTTTCTCCCTTTACAACAAAAACCTGGGCACGCCATGGTGAATTACAAGGCTCAATCACCGCTTCCTTGAGCAATCTATCCACTTCCTCAGCAATGAATATTTTATCTGCTTCTGTCTGACGTCTAGATTTAGTGATGACTGGTTTGCAATCTGGTGTGAGAATAGCAAACAGAGATGCAGCTAGAACTAGGGCAGTGGCCAATGAACATATTTTAAGAGGCAATCTTTCACCACAGAATTCGATTTCTACTGAAGAGTGGCTCTTTAGAAGATCGTGTCCAATCAGGAAGTCAGCACATAGGTTTTTCATGATTAGTACCTCAATATCAGGATACGTATGAGTCTGCATTTTTAGGGTTAGTGAACCACACCCAGTAACATCTGAACTCAAAGAGGAGTTAGCCATGGTTATTTTACCGGAATATGGCTTTACAAGTATTTTACATTTTTCTACAAAATGCTCATTCAGAAAACTGAAAGAACTACCAGTATCAATTAAAGCATTTAGTTCCACTCCATTAACTAACACTTTGGATATGGATTTTTGGAGACATAGAGGAGTTGATGAGGCAGAAGCCAAAAGCAATGTAGAAGCTGTAGCATTTGGAGAGGGGCGTTTAGATCTAGATTTGCAAACTCGTTGGTAATGCCCTTTCTTGCCACACCCTCTACAAATAACTTCTTTGGCTACACAAGAGCTCCTTGGATGGCGTTCATTACCACAGAAAAAGCATTTTTCAGAGCATGCCAAAGCGACTGAAGTTGATGGAGTTTCTTCTAGGTTTCCTTCCCTATGCTCAACAGCAGCAACTGGAGTGGAATTTGTCGTGTTCAGATACGATGCGGAGTGCATCTCAGCTAGTTCAAGTGACCTGGCCTGGTCAAACGCCTTCTCCAGTGTAATGGTGACGTTCTCTAAGAGTCTTTCTCGTATCTGCGAGCTTTTAAGGCCTCGTATAAAGGCATCCTTAATGTACTCATCCTTATATTGGTCTGCTGTTACAGCTTTAAATTCACAATCTTTGCTCATTTGTTTCAATACCTGAAGGTATTCGTTGATAGATTCCCCAGTTTGCTGAGCTCTAGATGCTAGGCAGTGTTTTGCGAAGATTTCATTTCGCTTTGTCACGTATAATGAATCGAGTACTTTGATGGCGTCAGAGTAGTTTTCAGAATCGTTAATATATCGGAAAACATTAGCGGAGACAAAATTACACAGTAATTGAAGTTTACTGTCTTCTGTAATTGTAGTTACTTGTCCCAGGAAATTTACAAATGTTCTTTTTCAGTGCTTCCACTTCGATTCAGCACCCGTGCATGAAGGATCGGTGTCAAACCTTTCGGGTTTTAAAAGTTGTTCCATCTTACTAAATCGAGGAATATGGTAGAGCAGAAAAAACTAGCTGATTAAATTGTAATAGAATAATAACATTGCATAACACCTAAAGTAGGTTTTAATCAGCTAGAATACGAGGCATACATTAACTCTCGAATATCAACTATCAACAACAAGAGCGTTGCCAAACTCAGTTACAAAAACAATTGTTGCCACAGGAAAGATAATACATTATAATAAATACTACATACAATTTCAAAACTAAAGATTAAAATTTTATTATAACAACTTATTAATACATTGTTTCTAAAAGAAATTCTTTATTGACATTTTCATTGTAACGAGGCAAGTCAACACAATTAATGATGTCTGATTGTTTTTTTTTTCTTTTCAACATCGTACGTAGATAAGCAAAGGAAACATTTGTAAACAAATATTCCCGTCAACCCAATTTACATTTTTTTTACTATTTTCCTACTGTTTATTTCATTCAAAAATTTTTTAAGTGTGACCATCCTTTTTGTATACATATGCGAACACTTCCTCATACAAAATTTACATGTACAGTAGACTCCCTTAAATCCACGAACGCCTAAAATCCGCGTATTTTTTCAGATTTAAACAATGAAATTTACAGTTAAGTTGCAGGAACAAAATTCAAGATGGCGCCGAAATCAGCGACTACCGCAATGTTTTTTTCAAAAATTTTTTTGTTAATCATTCTCTTTTGGCTACTGCAGCTGATTTATTACTAAATAAATTTACATTACTTTTGATTTTGATATAAATTAGCATATCTATATCAAAAATTCCAGGGTTCGAAATGGAAAAATCCACGAACCGGAACGCTATTTTTAAATTTTTGTTTGCAGAATTTTTTTTAAGCTATAGACAAATTTATTTCTTAAGATACAAAGTAGTATAAGAAAAGCATTCAACACTCTAAATAACAATGAAAAAAGTTACAGTGAGCTCAATAAGCTATATATACTGATATCAGCATTAACACTGTTCTCCTTGCTACCACTAGATGCCAGCATAGGACTTTTGGAATCGAATTGCATCGATTTCTTTCATAATATTTAATATTTTTCTAAATTTCTATTTTAAATAATTATTTTAATGATTACTTACTTTTAAACTAATAAATTATTGTAATATTTTACTTATTTTAATGTTTCACTTTATTGTAAGCATTCATTTTAATTTCCCTTGCTTAACTAAAAATCAAATTAATGTTTCAAAAATGTAAACAAATCAATGGCCAGAAATCTGCAAAATTCTAAAATCTGCACAACCTCTGGTCTCAAGCTGTGCGGATTTGAGGGAGTCTACTGTACTACATAAAATAGGTACGAAGTTCAGTATGAGTTATTCCGCCTAATTCCCGAACAATTCCTATGGATAGGTAGAAGAATGCTTTAATAATTCTTGCCGTGAAGTCCTAGATATTCTAACTTGGATCCTGTTAACATCTAATATATTGAAAATCCAAGTCATGTGACTTTTCATCAACAAATATATTCCTACCAATTCACTTTACATATGCCAAGTGGCCATTTTTAATCGATTTTTTTTCTAATAAAAGAGCATAATGGTTACATTTTTAGAAAAAATTGTTTTTAAAAATGTTTAGAGATGAGTTACATTCTAATATGTATGTATGCTGAGATACTTCAGATGAAATTAGACTGACAGACCAGTATTTCTTTCCACCAAAGTCAACACAAAAGATTCCTTTTCCAATGAATTTAAAAAATGATTATTTGTGGTGATAATCATTCACAAAGGAAGTTCTCAAACAAAGATTTTTGTTAACTAAAATAACAATTACATCATTAAATGGTGACGTCGTCATATTAAAAGAGAATGCACATTTAAAAAATGTGATGATGCATTTATACAATAGATCTGTTTCAAATGACAGAATCATTTTTTTACTGGACGTTAAAGCTTGGCGATAGTTTTTTTTTCATGAAAAGGGTTCAACAGGATAATGGAGAAGTATTCTAAAAAGATACTAGCAACAATATTGGGTTAATGTAAGTGTGAATATCATTAAAAGCTTTTCACGAAAAAAATTCATTGACCAAATCATATTAGATAAAATAGTATGCAAAATTGGCAGTGGACCCAATTATGCAGGATCACTTAATGGGTTTTAAAATCTCCACATTAGTGAATGTATTGCAACTGATAAGCAAATGAACATGAAACATAAATGTCTAAATGAACTAAGTGGTTTTTCTCAATAAAGATAAATATGTAACAACTAAAAATATTGAAATGCTTTCAGGATTGCAAAGTTTTCTTGATTTTTCTGTTAGAATCTTCCAGTTTGGCAAAGGATTTAGCGAGTAAGTTAAATTATAAATAAAAGTAATGTGTTCCAATACTTAGCATACATTTAAGAAAGACCAAACTGGTCAGAAGAGGTGGCTATGTGTAAAATAAAAAAACTTCAACAAGAAATGTATAGAAATTTTTAAGAAATAATAGCACATATTATTTTTGTTTCATTCTATATAGTAATTAAATTCCCATCCATGCAATAAGTCTGCAATTTGAAAAAAAATTAGGACAATTTCTCATTTTGTACTAATCTTTGTAATTTAGGTTTTTATTGAATTGCATCTTTATAGGATTATTATAAATTATAATATCATGCCTTGATTAAAAAAAAAAAAAGAAAAAAAAAAAAAAAAAAAAAAAAAAACATTAACAATTTTGTCACTGAACGCTAAATACTTATGAGACGATGAGACTTATGAGATTAATACGTATATGATGTTAAATACTGAATTTGAGTTTACAATGCTATTTTCTGTTATATATGTTCTTTTATTTTTGTGGTTCTAGGGGAAATATTAACTTTTATTGGATTCCAATTATATGAAATATTTCAAATAGATTATTATTGCTGTCAATATTGATTTTTAAAAAAATGTTCTAATGTGTATGATTTCATAATTCAAATTTATTCCTGATCTCGCATTTGGCTAGGAGATGGAAATGTTTTATCATTAAGGGACTATCGAATTTAAGTGTTTAAAGTCATGCAAAAACGTGCACAAATTATTTCAAAAACTGAGTATTGTTATATTTTTTGCTGGTAATATAGATTTTTTAAAATGAAGGATGATTTGTCTATAATTTTTATAGTTAATTGATTATTTAATAACAGAATAAGTTTTATTTCTTTTTAATAGTTATGTGAATGCTTGGAAAGTTTTAAATGTTACAAAAGAAAAAAAACTTACAATATATTTAAAACATTAAATACCTTTACAAATACTTTTGTATTTATGCTTCCTTGATTTACCAGGAGATGGCGCTGCTATACGTGAAAGTGTTTTATTGTGAACTATTAAATTCAACTGTGTATACCATGTAATATGGTAATTATATGGTATTAATTAAAAAAGCACTTTTAGTTATATTTTTATGTCTGGTACATATATTTTTAAATGCAGGGAAAGTTTTTAATAATTTGTATAGCTAATTGGTTACTTAATTATGGAATAAGTTATATCTAGTGAATAAGTTATAGTTACCTTTAATTTTCTTCAAAATACATTTAAAGTTTGCAAATATTTAAATATAAAAGAAAAATCATTAAAATGTATTTAAAAAGTTAAATACATTTATGTAACAAATTTTGCATTTCATGCTTTCCTTGATTTAAATGAAATGAAAGAAATAGTTTAATAAACCTTTGACTTAAATAAAAAAAATTCTAAAGATTTGTCAAAAACTGCATTATCTATATGTCAGTTTTCTGCAACATTTCAAAAACCTGTAAACAAACTGGCAAAATTCTCATGATTTATTTCTTCAATTGTAATGAGGAGAATACATAAAACATGTATTAATTTTATGTAGTAGTTAATGACACTCCCCTTTTGTGAAATACAAATTTCAGTTTAATTGTTCTGTTTCAGGTAATTATAGAAAATTCTTTAAATAAAATTGAAAAACAGAGAGGCCTGCTTCTATTAAAAAATAATTATTATTATGTAAATTATATCTAAAAGTTAGAAGCGATAGATTATAGAAATTAAAGAATATTATAATCAATAAAATAGGCAAACTTTATTTTAGGATTTGTTATATATCACTAAAATATGCTAATAGAATAGATTTTTGTTCTTCTTTTTTTTTTTTTTGATACACAAAATGCTACAAATTTTAATTATTTTCCTTTCTTTTTACAGTTACAATATTAGTTTTTTTTTACTTTTTCTTTTTTCAACGATTTAAGTACTGGAGTATTAGTTAAATTTCTTTTCTTTTAAATTATACCTGTACATATGGATTGTTTTCTTTTAACTGGATTAAGTTAATTGTTTTTATCAGACACATTTAGTATGTCACAAGCATAATTAAAAATAAACCATGAATTTTCAAGCTCTGGCAATCTTATTGATAGTTTACTAAATATAAAATAATGCTCTTCAGCCACATTAAGACCCTTGTAAAACATCTTTGGCAAGCATCCGTTCAACATTGTGCTCAATCTCTCTAGACATGATTGTCATATAAATTCGTAACAGGTTTTTAATTAAAAATTTCTATTCTCCCCCCTTCCCCCTCAAAAAAGTAAGTTTATGTTATTATGAAAAAAAAATCAAAAAAGTATAAAATTCAAGCATTAAATATATAATATTTTTAATGAAAATAAAAATCCTTTCATTCCAATTATTAAGCAGTTTTAAATTTAATAATAATATAAGCATGTATGCAAAATCCAAAGTAATGTCTTAAAAACACCATAAAAATATAGAACTGAGTTAAGTCTTTCAAAAGAACATAACCTTTCTTCATCAGTTGCAAAGAACATGTAATGCAACAACACACACACACAAAAAAAGGAGAGGGCTGGGTGAGAAGAACTGCAGACAATAACGCAAATAAAGTTTTAATTAAAAGTAAAAAGTTGTTTTATTACTTTGTTCCACCTCAGTGTTTATATGACATAATTTACACATTCACCATGTAAATATATGGAATGTATGTAATTAATATTTATTATTAGAAAATTTCATAGGAAGTGTTGGTGTTAATACTTAGCATTCATTTAATTTGTCTATGAGTCACAAATGTAAACACAAGATTAGCAAAAGTATAATTGCAAAATTCTTCCTGCGTTTATTTTTTATTATTTATAGTCAATTCCTTAAAAAAACACATTGATTCCATATGTAGTTAAATAAACAGTTCTATGTAAAAATAAAAATTCATTGTAAATAAATAGAATATCCATCAAATTAGAAATCTGAGTTTTTATGATAATCTTTTTTTTTCTTAATTTTTCATTTATATAACCAGTATATAGTGGTGATCTTTAATTTTAGATTAGTTTTTGTTATACACGGGAAAAAAAGTTATATATATTAAGGGGGGAAATATACATAAACAAGATGGCAACAATTTTACTACAACTGAAAATATAACGATTGAAAATTCTTCACATAATTAATAGATTGTACGTAGTTCGTTTATCTGGACATTAGATTTTACTTTAATAATTTTAGTTTTTACCAAGCCCGTATCCAGGATTTCCCTTCGGAGGGGGCTGAAGCTTGGAATTTTTTCTGATCTGACAGCAATAATTTGCATAATTTAAAAAGTAAACAATGAGTAACCTAATGTATGTTCCTGTATAGGATACGTGATGTCCATGTCAAAAATTGTTAGTTCATATTTTTTTAAAGTTCTGTTACAATTTACGATTGCAAGAGCAGTTCTAGTTTCCAAACCAGTTCGGAAACTAGGCGTGTTTTTAGATGAAAAAATGCAACAAAAATAAAATAGCTCTAACTAGCAATGTTTGAGATGGGCCTAATGTATTCTATGAGAAAAACGTTAAAAAATATTGAAATACAAACAAGTAATTTGAATAGATGTAAAACACAGGATTAATAGTAGCGTGTGCGTTTCCCGAATTACGAGGGCAGGGTCTTAAAATGATTAGGCAATATATGAATTTAATTACACGTATTATTTTTCAAAAGAAAAAAATAATTGCTACAGATATATGTAACAATAAAAATTATACTTTTATTTCACATTCCCTGATTACATTAATTATAAATGCAGTACTTGTGGTACAATAAATTTACTAGTGCTGCTGAAGCAAATTCCGTGACTTCTTCTCAGCCATAAGGCTGATTACATTATTAGGATCTACTGGAATGTCCCAGTGAATACAAATGATTGTAATTTACCCATCTCTCATTGGCCATAACGCTCCAAGGCAAAAATTTAATTATTTTCAATGTCGAAAAAGACCTTTCACTTGTTGCTGTTACCGGGCTTGTAGCGAAGACTGTCAGCAAGTATTTGATCGTATTGTATGTGCTACGTTGAATTACAGTACACTAAAACTGTCAGGACCTCTGCGTTTGTTTTAATATTAGCAATTCTCTCTCACCATAATTCATATTCAGCTTTCATTTATGACATGAGCACTTCATCGACAAAATATTGAGATATTCTCTAATTTTTTTCTGTTTTCCAAAGAAGCAAATTCTTAGAAGAAGTACATGAAAATCTGTTTCAATGTCTTAATTCGAAATGAATCTATTATTCAAATTTTGAATAAGACTTTCTGCACAGGGAATAAAGACCACAACTCTGCAATACTCTTCAGCGGATGTAATTTGAGGGTTTGCACGTGTTGTCTGTCTAAATGTTAATCGGGAGCTTTATTTCAATTTAGAAGACATATTTTCTAAGTTTTGATGCAGAATCCATAGTTGCCAACCTCCCGATTTTTTAAATACCAGTAAATTCTTACAAAAATATTCGCTTTATTTAATTTCAGATCTCGTGCGATTTTATAAAACAGCTATATCTCCATAAATATATAGGTATTAAAAAATTCTGGAAGTTGACAACTATGAGAATTAAGGTTAGTTGGGGCAACTGGGACATGATTTTACAATGTGACTCTGGAGCTTCTGACAACTCAGCTTCAAAAAACTAATGTTCATTTGAATTAAAGTCTGAACTTCTGTAAATGTGTTCAGTTAGGTTCCCTCTATCAGACAGAAATGCTCAAAATTACATTTTAATATTTAAAACTATAAACAAATATGCATATTTCATCTTTCTTTCTTCATGGGTCCAGTTGTCCCAAAAAATAGGATAACTGGACCAGGGGGGTCTATGTTCCACACGCGTTCATATTTTTTCATATCGGATATCAGGTCCTGTTTGAAAAAGTGTAAACAACTTAAAAAAAATTAAACCAGGCAGATCATGTAAATTATATGTCAATAAACAGCGTTGTAAGGGAAACCTTTGCTGTCAATGTGTCTAAAAAAAGCACTAAAAGTGAAAATATTAGATTTATTTATACCTAAAACATAAAACTTAAGGAAGTACTTATGTACTTTAGTATAGATAATAAGTATAAATGTCACATGGGTATTTTAAGGAAAAAAATAGCAAGGTAAATCTATGAACAAACGGCTCCGTAAGTACTTAAGTACTTTATCCAGGGGTCGCATTATATAGGGAAAATTTTATTGTTCCTACCAGAACCCTTACAGAAAGGTGTGATGAAGATATTATTTTCAAAATAGTGGTAGGAACGATAAAAGTTTCCCTATAGAATACAACCCCTGTGTATAGTACAATTTCAAGGTCTGGCTATCTCGCTTTCAGGGACAAGGTACTTGCATTCGTAAAATGTTGAAATAATTTAACGACACTAATATTTACAAGAGAATCTATCTGAAAACAAGTAAAAGTATATTTTCGCGTACTTAATAAAGGTGAAATTTTCATTATAAAATTCAGGTGCCAATGGGGCAATTAGGAATTAAAATTAAGTGATGCCATAATGGCATCACCGCCTCTCAAGGGGCCAAGAAATTTGGTTTGATACCACTCAATATGCTTTTTTAAAATTTCATTACATAATTTTAATAAGGTATTCTATCATTTTCTTTATTGTGAGCAAAAAACAATGGAGAAATTTACTTCCCGTAGTAAGAGAAACACAAAAAAATTATTTATAACTATTGGGGTAACTGGATCCAGCATGGTCCAGTTACCCTGGATACATGTCCCAGTTACCTCATTCTTGAAAATTTTTATGGAGTAACTGGAACACCGGGCTTACATTTGAAACATGAAGTAAAAATTATAGATACCTAATAATATTAATGTAGTTATATGTCTAATCTTTAAAAAAAAATGATTGTTTAATAAAAGTACTTAGAGTACTTAAATAATCAGCCGAGGAAGTTCAACCATATAGACGTTGTTTTTAAAAAAAGAAACGTAAATTTTTGACAACCTTTCACAGCAAAGTGAGAGTTATGATTGAGTTGATTAGGAAGTAGAGATTAAGGGGCATTGTTCACAAAAGCTAAACTTAAAAAACACCAAAAACTTTTTATAAAATAGCCTATGGCCCAGTTACCTTATGGTTCCAGTTACCCCAACTAACCTTATTACTAGAGGTTATCAAGCAAAATAAACTATTTATTTTATTAAAGTAAATTGAAGAAAAATAGAAAGTGCTTTTTCTTTATTATTATCATGACATCACCATCAGTGTTCTAGTCATAAAAAAAGCTGTGAGTATACGGTATAGGCAGAGGGTATACGCTAATGTATTATTTGAGAAACAGAGGGTATACGGAGCTTCTTAAAAAAATCCAGAAGGTACACGGCGTATACCCTCCACTACATCCCTGATCACCATTTAATGACATATTTGCTATTTTAAGAAACAAAAGAACTAATAAATCATTAAAAATAGGTACAGATTAATGTCAAATACAAATCACTTGATGACATAACAAATGCATCGTCTCAAGAAATAGTTAAGTAGCTCAGCCTTTCTAACAATAAACAAGTCTATCTATAGTTAGGCAAGATTTCACTCCATTGTTGTATTAAAAAGAGTTTATTCAAAAATAATTTCCAAATTTTTTAAAGAATTTTTCTCGAAATCACTGCAGTCGAAGTTGGCTCACTGTGGTTCTCAACGGTTCATACATATTTTGTTATTATTTTTAAAATGCGTTTTAACGGCAACTTTAAATAAAAAATGCAACTGAATTATAAATCATTTAAAAAACAGTTGAATCAGAAACAGTTTAACAGCATATTACATATAGAGTTAAATTAAGCAATAAAATCTACTGCGGAAATTCCATGACTAAAAGCATTTATTTTATTTATTTATTTGTAACATATTCATCTAATATTCATGAATCAAAATATTTTACTTACTAAAAAAAATAGTGTATTTTTATTAGGAATACTAATGGAAACTATTATATATCTATAACTAACCCGCCGCTGTGTAGGAAGGTAATTCAAAATACCTTTCTTATCATCATAGATCTTATTCTTCCACAGTAATTTAAAATATGCGCTCTATAAAAAAATAAATTTAAATTTTTAAAAGGAAAGAACATGATAAGCCATTAGCAGCGTGGTGTCTTTACCACTCGGCCACGGAGGCCTCCACGGTCAACGAAAATCGAATCAAGGAGCTATTCTAATACCCTGATCGGAATCCTCCTAAAATAACAACAAATTCTCTACTGAGAATGCGAATCGATAAGGATCTATTGAATTCGATAAACAAAACGATTTTGTTGGCAGTTCAGTCAGGCAGCAGAAATCCAAAGGAATTTTTCGAAATTAAAAATTTTCTAAAATTTGTTGGTATTTTGTTTTATATAGTATTTCTAGTGCACTATTATTACATTAAAAATATCATGAAGTTTTATTTGTTCTACCTGATTCCCCACTGTGTCCGAGCTCCTTGGTTAGAAATAAAACATCGATTTGCTTCTGTAGTTTTAATCGTACGTCGTACGGCCGTACGTATTTTATGTGGCGTTGTTTCAGTTATTGGTTCTGCCTTTTTTCCTCGTGGAGGAAGGTTGTTCCAAGGAAATAACGCTATGTGGAGATCATTTGAGGTCATGCCGGCAAAAGCCGTAGCGAATACCTCATAGCTTAAATAATTAAAAATAATAATAATTCAGCTATTGAATTGTATTCACAAGTTGTAATATATTTTATATTTTTTTCATAAATATTGTAGCAATTAGTGCACAAACTTATCAGACGTATGTATTACCTCACTTCCTCCTATTATTATAAGTAGTAATTAATATGCTTTGATTTGTAGTTTAATTTGGACTGACATACCGTATAAAAACAAATGATAGAATCATTATTTTAAAAAAAAACCTCGCATTTTTAACAGTTTTTAGATTTCATAAGAAATACCAACTATTACATTTTCCCCTGAGTTGGAATTTCTGAATTTTTTTGCTGATCTACGCCGATCATGACCACTAGAATCCAAAACCACCCCCAGTTCAAACCTTTACCTATCTACCTACCTATATATACAGTCAACTCTGTGAAATCGCACACTTAGGGACCGAAGGTTTTGTGGATTAGGGGAGATGGGGGCACATGTGAACAGTTCGCATAAATATATCTTTTTCTTATAATTGGATTAATTCTTATAAATAAAAACTAGTCAGTATAGTAAACAGAACTTTCTTTTACACATGGAATTTTTTTTTTAATCACCTGTATAGTTTTTCTTACATTTTTTAATAGTTTTATAAATTCAAAAAATTGTTCACATGTGCCCCATCAGCGGGGTAGTTGTGAACACTCGTGGGGCACATGTGAACACAAGGAAAAAATATCCTTTGGCATGTTTTTTCTCCTGTTATTAATTTGTTATCATAACCATTATTTATATTATCAGTTAAATTCACCATAAGTAAAATAAAAAATATTTCTTTTCTAGTTTCTGAGTGACATGTTTAAACAAAAGATTTTAAAATGAAACTAAATATATATAAAGCTGTTCTGACACCATACCCAAGAATTATATTAGTTATCAATTTGAAAATTTTACGTTTTAAGAATGTTACTGATATCCATCCCAATTCAAATTATCCTATTCATAGCTGTTGTTTGAGAGATGGAAGTAAGCCATCACAGCAAGTTTGAGACAAATGAAAAGAAAAAAAATACAAAGTTGTTTGTCATTTGTATTAACAATGCATAAAAAATATTGTTTTAAACCGTTTACTAAAATAGTACATAACACTTATTGCATTTTAGGAAACATTGAATTTATTTAAATTATAATTGAACTCAAATGAGCTTCTTGCTCTTTGTGTACTTCCTGACAAATGTAGAAGTGGAAGTTTCAATACAATATCACTTTTTTGTATGACAGAAATGTCTACTATTTCAGGGAAATTATATGAATTGGATCTGAGATTCTTTCTCGGGAATTTAACATATATTTTATCATTATCAATTCTTTCTATTCGCACAACAGAGAAAGATTTTGATTTTTGTGAACTGTTCCTATCTGCCCCAACTAGTCTGTTCACAAGTGCCCGCATGGCTGCTAGAGTTAAATTGATAAATAATTAACATTTATCAGTTTTAGGGAACAAAACAACTTTATCCAAAATATTCAATAGTAGTCATAGTACATGTTAAAACATTAAAATTCGAATAACTAATTAAATAAGTAAACTTTATCACTTACCAAAGTTGAAACCGACATTTTACATTTGACATATACAAACAGTGTTTTGGCTACTGAAGACAAACAAAATGTCAAAAAGCTTCAAAAAATTTTTACCATATGTCTACAGGTGCTGCCATCTTTGGTAATTTTTTTCAAATAAAAAAACTTATAATAACTATTGAAAAACTGCGATGTTCACATGTGCCCCCATCTCCCCTATACATTTTTGTGGATTATAGATCATCCCATCGTTTACGTTTCATTTTTTAAGGTCTGACTATAAATATGACTAGATTAATAACAACTGCACAATATTTACAATGGATAAGAAAAATTAATGCAACGTTGGTTTAATGTATTTAATAACTAAGTTAATTTAAAGAAAAATTACATTATATACAATACAAATTTTACTGATTATTCATTATTTTAAACATTAACACAACGCAATGTTTAGTTTCATCTTTGGTTTGTTGTCAATAATTGTTTTCTGTAGTACATGAACACTCACTACTTCTTGCTCTGAGATAAAATTTTGTTACTCAAGGAAATTTAAATATTTATATCCAATTTATATTTAAGTATGTATTCATTGGAAAATTGGTTACTTAAAAAAATATATAGTACTATATAATATACAAAACTTAACGTTATTAGTTTAACTGTTAATGACAATTTTCACTGTTTACATTCCAACGAATAGTGCTAATAATGGACGTTTGAGGATTATATAGAACTATATATCACTTTTTTAAGTATAAATAATTTCCCACATATCTAGCCAAGTTCGTTAATTCGTTCGTTAGAGGTGAAAATGGGGAGGATTTTTGCAAAAAGAGAAAACAAATCCACAACTTCTTTACATATCGAACCAGTTTAAAGTTATTACTTCTAGGAAAAGGCCAAAAATTTATGTATGACAAATATTTGATATTATTAAAATGGCCTCAAGAGGCAAAAAAAAAAGAGTTTTAAGAAAAAAATTCATAGCTTTGTCAATTCACAACATTTCAAATCCACTTATATTTATTATAGATCTTCTTATTTTAATATTATCTACAACTTTTATGCTGACAAGTTTTTGGTAGGGCTAACGATTGCAGCAAAAAATAAAAAAAAATTAGAATGGGGGAGGGGATTGAAGAAAAAAAAAATCATAACTTTGCCAATTGGCAAAATATCAAATCTGCTTACATCTATTATAAATCTTCTTAATGTTATCTACAACTTTTGTATTGGCACCTTTTTGATACTAACTTTTACAGCAAAAAACTATATAAATAAGAAGGGGGGAGAGTTGTAGAAAAAAAAAATCACATCTCCATTAATCCGCCACTAAGGCAATAAAAAAGTATCGTTGACAAAATGAAAATTTTTACAGCACTCAGATATGCTGTATATAGGGTTGCATTATTAGACATGCATTTGTCTCAATAAAAAAAAGTCAGAACTTAAAATATAATGTGGTTTATTTAACACGTTGAGTGCCATGTCAGTCACTTGCTACCGACACTAAACTTTTCGTTTAGGCTGTGTCAGTCATCGGTGACTGACACTTACAGATTGTGTAATGGGAATCTTATTTCGTGACCCAAACAGAAAGACAAACAAAATAGACTTGGCATTCAACATGTTAATGGAACAATCACCGCACGGTTTAAATTTATTATATAAATCTTTTTAATATTATCTATAACTTTCATAGCAATAACTTTTTTGATAAGATGAACTCTACTGGATGATATTACTAAAAATATTCTTAAGAGATGGAAAAAATAAGGGTTGAAGGAAAAATTATCATATTAGCATGATTCTGATAAAACCAACTCTTACAGAAAAATAAAATTAAAAATTTGTCAAAAGCAGCCAGATAAAATTGTTAAACTGGGTTTATCTCTAATTTTGATTTAGTTTTTGTTGGTGAAAGTAGTACTTAACTTCAAAATCTATCTGTGCGTGCAAGCCGAGTTGGCAGAGATTTTTTTTTTTTTTTTGCACATGCCTTGATAAGAGAGAAACGTCTTTGTTGGCAAGCCATTATAAGCCAGATTATAGTATCAGATTCAGGGGTCTTAAGCACAGTACTATGAGGAAAAGAGACTAAAAGGCATTCCTTTTTGTAGAAAGTCATAATTTTTAAATGAATATAAAAAACTCTTTCAAGTTAATATCTCCTATCTGCTTAGAAATATTAGAGAAATTACAAGAATTTATGGTTAATTATTTATTATCCTTGCCAAAATACACTGCGTTAACAATGGCTCTGTTAATACAGTAGACTCCCTCAAATCTGCACAGCTTGGGACCAGATGTTGTGCAGATTTTAGAATGTTGCGGATTTCTGGTCATTCATTTGTTTACATTTTTGAAACATTAGTTTGATTGGTAGTTAAGCAAGGGAAATTATAATGAATGCTTACAATAAAGTGAAACATTAAAATAAATAAAATATTAAATTAATTTATTAGTTTAAACATAAGTAATTATTAAAATAATTATGTAAAATAAAAATTTAGAAAAATATTAAATTATTATCGACGAAATCGATTCAATTCGATTCCAAAAGTCCTATGCTGCCATCTAGTGGTAAAGCGATCGTAAGATCGGTACGTCACCATATAGATATGCTAATTTATATCAAAATCAAAAGTAATGTAAATTTATCTAGTAATAAATCAGCTGTAATAACCAAAAGAGAATGATTAACAAAAAATTTAGTAAAAAAAACATTGCGGTAGTCGCTGATTTCGGCGCCATCTTGAATTTTGTTCCTGCAACTTAACTGTAAATTTCATTGTTTACATCTGAAAAAATACGCGGATTTTAGGGTCGCGGATTTAATGGGGGTCTACTGTATAAGCAAACACTAAAAATCATATTTAAAGAAATTACGACAGTACATACTTTTTGACTATTGCTGTCAGATGATATAGTCTTTTTAAAAGCAGAAAATATAACCCTGTATTGTAGTTGGTGCCCCCTAGTTGTGTCTTACCAAAACATCTGAAACCAATTAATTCATATAACTGTGCAGATTTGGTTTTAAATCTCACAAAAACAGGAAATAGTCTTTTCCTTTTATTTTAGTATCACCCACACCACAATTGTGTGGGTCAGGGCTTAAAGAGTTAAAAGTAGTTAATAAAAAAAAATTCTATTTAAGCGAACGTATAAAGTAAAACTCCTGACATAAAAAAATTCTTCTTTGGCGAGGAACAAATCTTCAAGGCAAAATATCTGGCTTGCTTTTAAAGCTTCCATTCCCTGCCGATTCCAGTGCTCTGTTGCTCCTGGCATTCTTATTGTTCTAATGAATCTACTTATAATAAAATCTGAGTGCACGTGACCATCAGAACGATGCCGGTGCGAACCACTCTGGTCTGCGAAACGACCGTAGCTAAACGCCATGTTAGGCTTAATGAAAAACATATGACAGCTAAATGATAATTTTTTCTACTTGAAATCATGTCTGTTCAGCATATTTTCACATAAAACGTGTGTATCATATCCATTTATAATGTATTAAGTTCTAAATTAAAATTAAGCTATTAGAAATCAAATCTAAACAAACGATACTGTTGCCATTCAGATTCAAATTCCAGCAAATTAAGAAACAAATGAATGACTCTTTGACGATTCATAAAAAAAAAAAATACGGCTAACATCTGATTCTGCTTTAAATATATTTTTTAAAGCATATTAAAGCCTTTAAGTTTTTTTAAATAAGTTTTTCATTATTGTTTACATTTATAAGCAGCAATTTTATTTACGACTGTTTACATTTACAAGCAGTCAGTTTACGACATACATATGAAATACATGGAAGTAAGAAGAGTTCTTCTTACTTCTATGATGGAATATAGACCCCTTGCATTGACGTCACGTTGCTATTAGCAACGACTGATACTATCGTATCTGGTGCATACACGTGGTGCACAGAACTGCCCGTTTGTCGTTAAAAGCACATGTTATCTTTCTGTTTAATTTAGATCTTCTTTATTTTTATTATTATAGTGCAAACAAGTCTAATAAATCAAATGGAGAGCACCATATTCGCCTTATATTTGGGCGCCATACGAAGCGATTTCAAGCGTGTGACGTCATGTGCAACCAGTCTATAGACTAATGCTGCGTTTACACTATGGCTTATCAGGTCTACAAGGTCTGCGAGGTCTGCCAGGCGTGGGTTTAGCCTGGTTTAGGAGGGTCTGCGTGGTCTGCGAGGCTTGGTCTCTGTGGTCTAGGCCTTGGCTTTAAAATACTAGACCCAACCAATCAGCGTGCTTCATTTTTCTGTATTCCGCCATTTTAAAAGATTGAAGAAGCAGACGACAGCTTATGATTTTAAAGATTATTTGAAATTAATAAGGGATTTACAAATTAAAGGTACGTAATGGTTTTTCAGATGTTTTTTAACATTTCTTTACATTGTTTCATAACTGTAGAAGTTTCTTTTATAAAGCTATACAATCGTAAGTTACTATTTTCATGTATTTACATACTACGCTACTAAAATTAATTTGTTAACTATGTTACTTTTTAATATTACCAAACTCTATAAAACGATGTATTCGTAAATTCTTTAATTTGCATCTTCCTGTATTTACATACAACGCTGCCTATGCATTTGTTGATAGATAATTATGTTCCTCATTTCCAAATTCTTTAAAATTAACCTGGTTTCATATGCATGAATTTAAAACAAATTTGATAGTATATGAATACAAATTAATATAATACGGTCGTCATTCTATTATAATGTACGGTAATCCCTTTTTTGTGAATAAATAGTTTCATTTCCTTCAGGAATTTATTTGATATTCTATTTCAATGCATTTTTAGTACTGACAATTTTTTAATTTATCCTAAAACTAGCAACAAATTTTTAACCATAGAATTAATTTTGAATTAACTCCAAAGTTTTCTCTATTATTTTTATATAATTGACTGATCATAGCAAACTCTGCATACATGATTTACATTATTATTAATCAGTTTTAAATGTGTTAATTTTTACAATGATACGGTACTATCTAAAAAGTAATATGAAGACTTTGAATTGTATTTAGCTTCTTATCCTCCCCCTAAAAAAATTCTAATGACATATAAAATTTAACTTTTTTTAAATTGAAAAAACTTGTTTTTAAATAAAGTTTTTACTTGTAATTATTATTAATAATTTATAAACCATCCTTTATTCTTTTTAAAATTTTATCTTATATGTTTATCTTTCTGTAGTTTTCTTTAATAATTAATCAGTAGTAGTATATTAAAACTGTAAAATCTAGAACATGAATTTTTTCTCTCCACTTCTCCACAAGAGATGATTTACGATTGAAAAGTTCGTAAATTATTATTTTTTTTTTTAGAAAGAGTTTGAAAAACTTTCAAACCTATAAAAGTTATACTAGAAGTAGAGATTAGAATCTGCTGGTGTCAAGATAAATACATATTTTACCAAGTTTGCTCTCAGGATATCGCAGGTGTGTAGTCTTCTATAATAAGTGACTACCATTTGGGATCTTCTGCAAGAAAGTGGATTGTCTGATGCTCTTGGACCATGTGCTGTTTTGTTGTTTTCTACTTAAAATTCATCAATCAGGAACTCTCGTATAAATAAAGTATTACTAACTTGTATGACTGACTGTAAGTATGTAGTTTTTTTATATATTTATTTTCTGTTGCTTAGAACGAGAGATTTTGAAATGCATTCTACATTGTTTTTGTTGTTTTTATTAGTTTATTATACTCTTTTTTTTCTATTCATTTACATTGCAGGATGTTTTCAATGGGACATTTTCAACAGTTATGTGAATGTTTGTCGATTGCCTGTTGACCCGACTTTTACATGAGATTTGCATGCTTTTTTTGAAGATATGAATCTTCAATAATATTCGTGTATGATGATTGTAAGTAAGTCATTTTTCTCAAAAGTACATGTTCTGTATTTTATTTATCAATGTTTTATCTTTTATATATAACGTCATTTTTCTCACAAAATCAATCTGTATCTAAGAAAACTTTATTCTCAATACAATATTTATTATTTAATTCCTTTTATTCTTTAATCAATGTTTTCTTCGCATTAGTTTTTTTAATTTATAAAATGGCATTAAATGATCAATTAAAAAAATGTAGTTTATGTAAATATGTAAACTATGTTTTATATAAACATCGAGTATATGAGTATTCTGTTAGTGGGAAGCAGTTAACCTCTACCTCCCTCCCTATACACACTTTTCAAGGATTTGATATTGCAAAAAATGTGTCGCTTAGACTTAAAAAAATTCTGAAATTACACGAAAGCTAGAATAACTTATCAGATTTGTCTAAAATAAGATCACAGTGTTAAATAAGCAATTTAAGCACAGTAATTAATTAGTAATAATGTATATAGTATTTGAGAATATGGTTATGTATATTGCTTCGTAGCTGTGAACTATGATCAAATGATATCTCTTCCATTTCTAATTCCTTTTTCTTCCATTTGGTACACCTGGATAATTTTAATTTAATATCAGCTTAATAATTATTAATTATTAATATATTTTATTTAATATTGAAATAATATAAAATGTATTATCTGTGATAGTATCATGGTTTTTATTTGTTTAATAATTATTAAGCTGCATATGTAATAATCTAATGTATTTGATGTAATATTTGTTAATGTTGAACTAATCTAAAATGTATTATTATTAATGTTTTTTTTTTTTTTTTTTTTTTTTTTTTTTTTTTTTTTTTTTTGTGATTTGGGTTGTTTATTTACAATTCTTTGAAGTGATATGAATTATTTATTTCATTAGTATAAGTTATTGAAATTATCAGGAGCATATGGTGTATTTTAGAATTTAATTAAAATGTGTCAACATTGTAATTAATTTTTATAAAGCTCTGAGCTTCAAAATAAAATAAGTGATATTGTTTGTTTCGCCCAATCAGTGTTTATAATTCACTGGGTCATTCGATGGTAACTTACGTTACATTTAGAACAGTTTACTTCAGTAATTTTAGTAATAAAAGACAAAAGAAAAAAAAATATTAACAATGCAAAGTTGACATGATTTGTTAATTAAACCTATTCAAAGATAAATTTAGATGATAATGGCCTAATTTTAGTGTTTTTTCTTGAACTCTGCCAGTTATATTTATTATGGTAACTGACATTACTGAAAAAGTAACGTAAGTTGCCATAAAAAATGTAATTTTCATTTTCTAGGTAATTTTTATCCAAATTGGCCTTTGGATAGGTTTAATTAACAAATCATGTCAACTTAACATTTGAAAATTTTTTGGTGTTATATTACTGAAAATTACTGCTGTAAATTGTTTTAAATTATAAAGTAAGTTACCATGGAATGACCTTAGTATTCAACGACAATCAAAATTGGAATTAATACGTATCCAATGTCATAAAATGCTATAATTTGAAATAAGTCTTCTAAATTTTTGGGTCAAAATTCATTAAAAAAAAAAAATATATGAAGCCATGCTTTTATGATTTTTACGCTTTTAGATTTCGCTCACAAAATTTACATTTTTCCTATAATATATTTTGTAAGTAAGCTGCAGCTTCATACTTTATTTTAAATATGAATTAACTAAGAAATTGTGAGCATAGCAAGTAAAAGTTTTTTAAATGTTTTTTTTTTTAGCTCAAAAGATTAGTTTTGAGATGTTAATGATAATATTCATAGCTGATGAATCAGAATTTAGTTCAAAAGCGTTTTGAGAAATTTAAATGACCATAGGTATAAAATTTATCACTTGTATGGTTTGGTTATTTTATTTAGTTGTAATTAATGCAGTTTATAAATATAACATATTGCGCATTAGCTGCGTTTGGTTGTCCCCCCCCTGCTTTTTTTGGAAAAATAACCTTTATGTATAGTGCGTAATATAAATAAGTGTGTTTTATTGAATTCTTCTACGTGTGGAAAGCATATTCTCTTATTTTTTCTATTTAAATTATTCTACACTGACTATTACTCATGCTGGTTAAGCTATTTAATACTTATATTTAACTTCTGAGTATTTTTGGTACTTTTATGTCACTCGTGTACAAATCTTTCCAATAACACTTTTTTTTTTTACACACATGAAAATTAGAAACAATATTTTGATGATATATTTTTTTTCTGCAATTGAATCAAAATGAGTGAAAGGCATGTATTTAAATGCGACATATGTATTAGAATGAAATGAGTGAATGGTTTATATTTAAAATTAAGTGAATGCAATGCAAATGATGACAAAGGAAAAATATTTGTTGATTTATCGCCTGTGCCGACTAACAGAAAAGTACCATATTTTTAAATTATTTTTTATATTACATATGCAAATCGTGAAATGAAGAGTTTTAATGTTATTAATAATTAATGTTATTTTGATTCTGGGTTCGAAATTTTAAGTTTATTTATTAATTATACTATGTTAACTCTCATGGAAAGATGCTTGCTAACTAATATTAAACCAATGGTAACTTTACAAATTTATCATTTGCTTTTGAATATTTTTAAATAATTTTTTCTGTTTTGCGTGGGACATGTCTAATTGGGTATCTTTTTGTCCTTGATTTCAGGTGCAGTTTTTCAGAGGAAAATTTCAGTTTCAGAACTTGTTTCAAAATTAAAAGTGCCCTCAGAAGAAAAAAAAACTGCAACCAAAGAAATAAAAAGTAAACATATTTGGTTAGACATCAGGTTCAGGTTGCCCAGGCCAAAAAAAAAAAAAAAAACAAAGTATTGAAATGCAAATAAGAATTTTGAAAAGAACATTGCCGTTGGTTTAAAATTTAGTTTCAGTGTTCTTGTGTTACTACTAGAGATGAGAGATATGGCCTTGGGCTCGATTTTTGTACCATTCTTCGAGCTCGGGTGGGCCCGAACTCATTCATTCTGAAATTAACAATTTTATTTATTCTCATACAGAAAAAAATAAAACAACTTTTTTCCCTTAAAAATTACTTATTCCATTTCAAGTCATTTTAATGTTATTTTTATCAGAATGAAAGGGAAACAGAAATAGTGTTTTTTAAGCTCTTTTTAGATGTGTTTGTAACTATATAAATACGAAGCACCTATAGTCTTCATCTGGTTTGTCCATCTGTCCGCATATAACAGCGCAAAAAATACCCAACCAAATGGTTTGAAATTTAATATATGTATAATTGTTGCAGAATTTTGTCAAGTCATTTCAAATTTTAAGAAAATCAAATCAAAACTTAAAAAGATATTAATAAAAGTTTTCTTCATTCTATTAAATCCTATCGTACATAATTCAGTGATATCCCATGACATGTAATGATTCTAGGTTGCCATGTTGATTACGTCATATTTAAGATGGAATCCTATTATTTCTATATTACCTCCTTTATTTAGGTATGTCAAGAACATGCTTTTTGGTTTTGATGCACTATTTATTACTTCTTAATTATTATACCAACTGAAAGTTATTAAATGATTATCTCGCTTCTTTCCAAAAAACTGTCTTAATAGTTCACAATTTAGCTAGTTACACAGTTTATTTTTACTCAATTTTTACTAATGCCTTTCAGATTGAAATATAAATACCTTTTTCTTCAGATCAATAAAGTTTTCTGCAAAACATTGTCATCATCATAGACCATTATGATACATATTAATATTGTTTCATTTATTATACGTAGTAATCATTATATTCAATAATATTTATAATATAAAGAAATTTTATTTTGTTCCTGTAACTTGTACTTTCAAATAAAAGAAATTTATTAAAGATTTGTTGTCTTTTATTTGACTATATATTTTTATTATAAATGGTATTTCAGGTATTTGCTTGTTTTGTCTATCATGTAAACCTTGATTTAAGAATTGTTTTTAATTATCTATTTATTTTTTATAAAAAAAAATGGCTAAGATATAAAATGAGAAAAACACTTTCAACATGGTTGAAAAGTATTTATGAATTCAGCTTGTCACACTTGTAAATATACTCATACTGTGATTGCATTGTAATTATTAAATGCTAATGATGTTCGCTATAGAGGGTGCTATTTAAATGCGAAATTCAATAAATATAATGCATCAAAAAGTGTTATGGGGACAACAAGTGCTGAAAATGCATTTTTACTGAGTTACGTGTTTTTAAATGGCACATTTAGATATTTCATTTCATTGTATGAAAATATTAAATTTCTTAATAGCTACTGTTGGAGAGTATTTCATAATCTATGCCTAATTTTTCATAATTTGTGTATATTCCTTATACCAGTGGTGCAGCCAGTATCCTTATTTGTAAGGGGTTTTGGAGAATTATTACTCCTTGTGGGATACAATATGTGACAAATAAAAACCAATGTAATGAAAAGTAAACATAATAAGTTTAGCATTTATGTATTTAAAGGTTTCATAGAAAAGCTTCTTTATAATATAAGGTATTTTCAATACAACTTATTAGTTTTTTAAGTACTGTGGGAGGAATTTTGAAATGTCACCTTCTTTTGCTGCTGCAGTGTTTATACAAATTAAGGGCTGTGCATATATAAAATTATCATTTTAATGTGTGTGGGAGGGGGGGGGGGCTTGACGTTTGATTGTCATAAGATATTTTTGGGGGAAGTTTTTTTTTTTTTTTTTTTTTAAATCCAAACGATATTTTTTGTTTTAGTGCTTTAATTTTTTCTTTACATCAAAATAGTCTTATACCTTTTTAAATAGTAAGTGTAGTTAGATGTTAATTGATATACAGTTGTTTAAATGTAAAATCGTATCTTTATGCAAACACAAACATATAAAAATAAAAAGGATTTTTAAACATTGATGATGATTTCATTAAGGTGTGTGTGTGTGTATGGGGGGGTGTCGAGGAATGATAACATATGATATTGTAAGTGATGGGGTGGGGACTAAAATTACCTAAATGTTGATAACATTATATATGTACAACACCATACAATAGTTTTAGAACGGGAGTAAAATTATTGCAAATTTAAAACAATTATCAGATTTCTCAGCCCTATTTTCAACCATCTGCTATAGTTTATAATTTTTAAAAAATGTTATTTAATTTTCTAATGCAACTTTTTCTTTTATATTGCCACAAAAAGAAAATGGGTATGAGCATTATTTTTATAAATCAATTAAAAATCAGACTCGCTGTATTTTCACATGCAAAAATGGCATAATTTTGAACAGATAATGCATATTTTTCATATATAAATTTTTAAGCCTTTACTATAAGTGTTACCATAGTACCTTTATTTAAATGTAACATCACGACTAAAAGTATATAGAAAATGGCGTCATTTTCATGTAATCATTGTAGATTTAATTTTCACAAGCGATAATGTAAGTTTCCATTTAAAAATATTGTTTTATCATCAGGTGAGGACAATAATTTCTCTTCTGAAATTAATGTCCATTATCTATAAAGTAAAAGCTTTATTTTCAAACTGTCCAAAAGTACAATTTCATGAAATGTTACATTTAGTTCCTTTTTTCCAGTTACATGTGCCAAAGAAATTCTGTATTCTCCCTTATAAAACAGCGGGAATTTACTATTATTGTGTCAAAGTAATTAATTTTTTCCTCATTGTCGTTTTAAAGATTTATTGCTCAGAAGGTAGTGTCACAGATGATAATAATATAAATAATGAGACAGGCAGTTAACTGTTGCACCAGAGAGTGGTGTTGCCGTAGCAACATCACACGCTCTGCTGCAATGTGAAATGAGTGGTAACCTGATTACTGGTGATGTCTTCGATTAGGTTTTCCATCAGTGTTGGTATTCATTTCACATTGTAGCAACATAATGTCAACATTAAAGCCAAACCATACATATAACAATTAAGAAAACAAAAGTAAGCTACTACTGTCATTTTTTAAATGAAGAATTGAAGCAGTTATCTCTTTTGTCAGGGGGTCGTCCCTGCCCTCCTGGACCCCTGTTTAAGGTAATTTCTGAACACTTAAGGGACAGTTTCCCTTTTCAACAATTTTCTTTATTTTAAATATGATTCAAATGGTGAACTCGCTGAATTTCAATGTTCAACTAAAAGTACATTTTGAAAAAATTTTATAAAAATTTGAATTTTTTTAAATCTCTACTACTTTTTAAAAAAATTGATATTTTTGCCCTTTTTTTTTTTTTTTTTTTTTTAGATTTTCAAATGTGTACTACACAAACTTGCACATGGATTTTTAGACATATCTAATATTACATTTATTATGATTTTTTTTACTGATATATATATAGTGCAAAACGATGAAATCTTCATATACATTTTTTTTAAATAACAAAAAACCTAAATGCTAATTCCATGCGCAGATTTATCACATATGTAATAAAGAACATGCACCAAAAAAAAAGCTTAAAAATCTCTATCTCAAATACAGAAAAAGCCTTAAAACATGAAAGTGAAGAAAATATGAAAATGGAGAAAAAGCATTTAAAGTTTTAATTTGTGTGGTAATTGCGCTGAGTGTTTTAACAAAATTTACAATACCTCGCGATATATTTACGGTATGGATAAAAATGAGGTATCAAAATATTCACAATTAAACAGGCTTTCATTTAATATTAAAAAAGAAAAATCAATTTTTTGACCAATTTTAAGGTAAACTGCCCCCTTAAATCAAAGAGAAAAATAAATGTAAATTTTATTTTGTGGAAAGGAGGGATCGTACCCCTTTCCCAGACAACAACAACAAAAAAAGATTCATTTTCTCTCTGTGTTTCATTATTTTAAACTGTTTGAAAAGAATAAATTTTATTTTTTTCAGAGTCAGAGAAAAAGAAAATTAGGGGGCAATTGCATTTTCTTGCTTCCCTTGTGGGCAATGAGCTTAGAAAAACGCGTAATTTTTATTATTTTACACGTAATTAATGTCTGTGCAAAAGAAATTACGGCGCAAACAATTCTGACACGTTCATTTCGATACGAATACGAACGTAAACAAACAAACACGACTGTCCCTCCCTTCCCCCAACCTGCAAATATACGCATGCGCAAGCCAAGTTCTTATGCCGTAGTGTGGACGCAATTTTTTCGATTCTTGGACCTGAAAGACCCAACAGACCTGACAGGCCACATAGTGTAAACGCAGCATAAGGCTCCTATAATTATAGGAGCCCTACTATAGACGTTTTCAGTGTGACGTCACTCGTGACGTTTTGGTTGCTAGGTGTAAGAGCTGACTCCAAACAAAGCGTTGCTATGCTCCATTTGTATGTCTTTTCCATACTGATTTTACACGTGCTTCTTAAAAGTTAATTTAAAAATTCTAGCTAAGTGTTTTAATGCTTTAAACGCATATAGAACATCTTCCATACTGTATAATTTAATAATAATACGTTCGTTCACGATTTAATGTTTTTAAAATTGTATTAAGTGCTAAAAATCTTAGCTGAACAGTTAGTGCATCTAATGTTTTGCCCGGTAACAATCCCAAAACGAAGTCTCTTGTGTAAATAGGCTTGCTCTATAGATTTATTATTGTCATGTATTGACTCTACGAACTTATTGACTTCTACTGTTCTGTATTGCCTCCATGGTCTAAATGTAAAAACTCTCCTGGGTTTGAGAGTTCGTCTGTAAAAAGTTTCAGTTCTGCTTCTGTATCTTAGCTTGTATGTTGATGTCTTTGTCCGTGCAACGTAGTTAAATTAAATTAATGTTGCAAATGATTCATTTCTTATTCCAGTGTCATTCCATTATGAAAGTATTTAACACTGGCGACGAGCGAGAACAAACGGATTCATTTTTATTGAAGTAATGTTTTATTCTTTAGTTTTTCTGAACTGAACTATTTTAGTTTCGATTCGTTCTTTGTTGCCAAGTGCATAATGTCTCTCGGTAAACTAGAAGAATTTCTAATAGGAAAAACTAATTGGACGGAATACAAGGAACGCTTGGGTTTCTATTTTGCAGCAAATGGAATTGATGATGCCGTTAAAAAGCGTGCTATTTTTCTCAGTGTGGCCGGGCCAGCACTATATTCTTTAATACGTTCTTTGTGTACCCCGAATTCCCCGGATGCTGTGCATTTTCCTGATCTGCTACTGACGCTGGATGGACATTTTTCGCCAAAACCATCTGAAATATTGTGTCGATTCAAGTTTAACAAAAGGGACCAACGACAAAATGAAAGTATCGCTGACTTTGTTGCAGAACTCCGGAAACTGTCCGAAAATTGTAATTTCGGTGCTCAGTTAGATTCCATGCTCCGCGACAGGCTGGTCTGCGGAATCCGAAATGAAGAAATTCAGCGTAAGTTATTGGCTGATCCGGCATTAACCCTCACTACAGCCATGGATATCGCTCTGGCAGGAGAAGCGGCGTTACGACAAGCATCTGAAATTCGAGGAAATAATAATGATTCTTACAAGCCGGTGAATCTGATTAAAGCTAAAGCGCACAACAGGGGTTCAAAGGAAAAGCCAATTACACAAAACAAAAAACCTTGTCATAGGTATGGGGTGAATCACCCTTTCGGGGAGTGTCGATTTATAAAAGCTACGTGCAACTACTGCAAAAAGGTAGGTCACATAGCCAAGATGTGTAATTCAAAAAATTTCAAAAAGGCAATTATAAATAATTCTAAAGTTCACGAAATAGATTCAGGTAAGTCAGTTATTGACGATTGTTATGATTGTGTATATAATATTAATGCTTTAAATTCCGTTAGTGACTGTCCGCCTAACGATATAAGTGTAAAATTAAATGGTATCAGCCATAAAATGGAGATAGACTCCGGTTCTTTACATTCCATAATTAGTTCTAGCACTTATGCTAGGTTATGGCCAGTAAATCCTCCTTCTTTACTGCCAGTTTCAGATCAATGTCTGAGAACTTGGAATTCTGAAATATTAAATGTAAATGGCTATTTTGACGTAAATGTGCAATATAATTCACAAGATGTTACCTTGCCTTTATTAGTTCTTGAGGGTAGGGGTAAATCCTTAATTGGTCGTAGTTGGTTTGATGCTTTGAAAATAAATATTAATGTTGGTGATTCTAATGTTCATAAAATGTATGTTCCAACTTTAAATTCAATTTTATTAGAATTCAGTGATATTTTCAGTGAAACTTTAGGTAGTTTTAAGGGACCCCCCATTTCAATTAAGGTTGATGAAAATTGTGCTCCTAAATATCTTAAAGCACGTAATGTACCTTTCGCTTTAAGAAATAAAATAATCGATGAAATTCAAAATATGGTAAATAAGGGGATTCTTCAGCCGATTTCTTATTCCGACTGGGCTACACCTGTGGTTCCAGTTGTCAAAAAAGATGGTAGCATTCGTTTATGTGGAGATTATCGCAGTACTGTGAACCAGGCTGTGAAACAATTCAGCTACCCGCTGCCTACCGTTAAGGAGGTTTTAGCGACTAAGACAGGTGGTACTATTTTTTCCAAATTGGACCTGTCCGAAGCTTATTTACAACTTCCGGTGGATGAGCCTACTTCTAAAATTTTAACTTTAAATACAATTAAGAGTCTTTTTAGGGTAACTAGACTGCCATTTGGTATCTCAGTTGCTGTTTCAATTTTCCAGAAAAAAATTGAGGAAGTTCTGGCGGGAATTAACGGGGTATTACCTTACTTAGATGATATTTTTATTCAGGGTAAAACTATAGATGATCATAATATGAAATTAAAACAGGTATTGGAACGTTTAAAATCATCAGGCATTCACCTTAAACGCGAAAAATGCGTATTTGCAGTTCCCACAATAGAGTTATTGGGATTTCAAGTTACTAAAGAGGGTATTAAACCAAGTTTAAATAAAGTTAAGGCCATCCACGAAGCTCCTAGTCCGAAAGACAAGACTGAACTTCAAGCTTTTTTAGGGTTATTAAATTTTTATTGTAATTTCCTAAAGAATAGATCTTCTGTTTTAGAACCTTTGCATAGATTGCTAAGAAAAGACACAGTTTGGCGTTGGACGCCTACACACCAGAAAGCTTACGCCGCGGCTAAGAATTTATTGGCGGAAGATACCGTTTTAGCACATTTTGATGAAAGACTTCCCTTGATTCTCACTTGTGATGCTTCATCTTACAGGGTTGGTAGTGTGTTAAGCCATATTTTACCCGACGGTAAGGAAACTCCCATAGCTTATCATTCCCGAACTCTAACAACAGCTGAAAGAAACTATAGCCAAACAGATCGCGAGGCACTTTCAATAATTTCATCGGTAAAGAAATTCAATCAATATTTGCAGGGTCGTAAATTCAAAATTATTACTGACCATAAACCTCTTTTAGGCCTTTTTAATCCAAATAAGCCTTTAGCCCAAATGATTTCTCCGCGAGTTCTTAGATGGGGTTTAATACTGGTAGCTTATAGTTATGATCTAGAATATAGGAAGGGTAAGGACATAGTGAATTCAGATGCGCTTAGCCGCTTACCTTTGAACACCCCTGATTGTGAAATTCCGGCTCAAGCTGATGTGCTACTATTGGAATTTTCCCCTGTCACTCAGCTCGATTCTAAATTAATTTCAGCGGCAACTAAAAAAGATCCAGTACTTTCTAGAGTAGCTCTGATGATCATGAATGGTTGGCCTGCCAAAATTACTGACAGTAATTTCAAACTGTACTTTAAAATCGCCGCAATGAATTAAGTGTCCATCAAGATTGTGTCTTATGGGGTAGTAGAGTGGTTATACCTACTCCACTCCAAAATGAAGTCCTCGTCCTCCTTCATAATGGACACCCCGGAATAGTTAGGATGAAGGGTCTCGCACGCAGCTATGTGTGGTGGCCTAATATGGATAGTGCCATTGAGAATTCAGTAAAAACCTGTAGTTTGTGCCAAGAAAATCAAAAAGCACCTGACAAAGCCCCAATACATCCTTGGGAATGGACAGAAATATCATGGTCTCGCCTTCACATAGATTTCACTGGTCCTTTCCAAGGGAAAACATTTTTCATTTTAGTAGATTCTCACTACAAGTGGCTGGAGGTTATACCAGTTTCCTCCATGTCGTCTTCGGCTGCCATTGACAACCTCATATCTATATTTGCCACTCATGGGCTCCCAGATTCAATCGCATCGGATAATGGTAAAACCTTTAGGTCCTCTGAATTTCAAGAATTTCTAGCACTGAACCAGAATCGACCTATTTTCGTAGCTCCCTATCATCCCTCCTCTAATGGCCAAGCTGAGAGAATGGTGGCTACGACAAAACAAGCTTTGAAACGTATAATTCATGGTAACTGGAGAACTCGTCTAGCTAGATTTTTATTTGCACAGCATACCTTGCCGAATACAACTACCGGTAAATCGCCGGCAGAAATTTTAATGAACAGGCGGTTGACATCTCTCTTGGATAGATTACACCCTGATCTTAATAAGGAGATGCAATCCAAGAAAAAGAAACTGGCTGAGGTAGACAAAAGTAAATGTCTACGTCAATTGAAAATAGACGATCCCGTGTACATCCGGAATTACTGTTCAGGTCCTCCTTCGATTCCAGCAAAGGTTGTAGAAACAACAGGTCCAGTCTCCTACAAAACTCAAGATTTAGTAGATGGTATTATCCACAGACGTCATGTTGATCAGGTTCGCAGCCGGGTACCAGCAGAAACGTCAACAGAGCCCTCTGTGATTACACCTTCTGCGATTTCGCCATCTCCAAAGGAGGTTCCAGTGCCACCTCATTCTCCAACAGTTCCCGATCCCGTGTGTGGAGATGATTCTGAGCCTGTGGATGAGGAACCTACACTACGACGTTCTGAACGTCCCCGATCCACTCCAAAACATTTGAGTGACTATCTACTCTATTCCTAGAGGAGAGGAGTGTCATGTATTGACTCTACGAACTTATTGACTTCTACTGTTCTGTATTGCCTCCATGGTCTAAATGTAAAAACTCTCCTGGGTTTGAGAGTTCGTCTGTAAAAAGTTTTAGTTCTGCTTCTGTATCTTAGCTTGTATGTTGATGTCTTTGTCCGTGCAACGTAGTTAAATTAAATTAATGTTGCAAATGATTTATTTCTTATTCCCAGCGTCATTCCATTATGAAAGTATTTAACATGCAACAAATATGTTTGTGACAAATGTTCATCTAAGATAACATATACTTGTAAAATATGTACCTCATAGTTACTTCATACATATAAAATGTGCTCTACTGTAAATGCAAATAGAAACTGTTTTTCTTTCTTTTTTTATTAATAATTAATGAATTATTATATTAAATGTTGTGTTTGTTAAATTATATTATTTTATTTACATTAACTAAGTGCAAGTGTTAATCTAATATACCATGTACTTGTAAAATATGTGCCGCACACTTATTTCATACATATCAAATGTGATATACTATTCATGCAAATAGAAACTGTTTTTGTTTGTTTTTTATTAATAATTAATGAATTATTATATTAAATGTTGTTTTTTTAAATTATATTCTTTTATTTACATTAACTAAGTGTCAAGTGTTAATCTAAGATAACATGTACTTGTAAAATATGTGCCTCATAGTTATTTCATACATATCAAATGTGGTATACTATAAATGTAAATAGAAACTGGTTTTTTTATTAATAATTAATGAATTATTATATAAAATGTTGTTTTTGTTAAATTATATTATTTTATTTCCATCAACTAAGTGGCAAGTGTTAATCTAAGATAACATGTACTTGTAAAATATGGGCCTTATAATTATGTCATATATATCAAATTTGCTATACTATAAATGCAAATAGAAACTGTTTTTTTAATTAATAATTAATGAATTATTATATTAAATGTTATTTTTGTTAAATTACATTCTTTTATTTACATTAACTGAGTCAAAAGTTACAATGAGAGCCATGATCAAAAATCCGTCAATTTGACCGGTGCGGTAAAACTAGGTATATATTTAACACCGGTAGTTCTAGTGTTAAATATGAAAACTGAAGGGTGGGTTAAGAGGGTGGTCACAAGCAATATGGGGAAAAATTTTTTTAACGTTTTCTTCGGGGGGACCCTCCTAAAAGTTGCCAGTTAGTTAGAAAATGAGATTGGCAAAGTTTCAGCTCAAACGAATAACATTAACCCGTGCCTCATCGAGGTTGAATTCTTGAAAAATTGCAAGTTTTCGCAAAAAATTGTCATTTTTCTTTCTTTACGTGAAAACTATTTATCTTAGAAACATGATTCTTGTTTTATTTCATAGAAACTGCTGTTGCCTTCAACTTTTACTCTCATAAAAACTATATTTAATAAACATTTAGTATTTTTCAGATCAGCTCATGAACCATACCCTCAAACTCTGCATTTTTGAAACATAAGTGAAAAATGACAAATTAATAATTTTATTACTTTTGATAATTTTTTTGTATTATTTTCATTAATAGGCAAAAATAAGTGAACCATTTTTGTAACTTTCAAAATATTTCACGAATTTTAATTGATTATTAGTTATCTAGTTCTGTGTCTAGTAAGAAAGAGCTTCTCGACTTGTATTGCAGTTGAAACTCTGAATTTCTCTTTTTATAAGAAGGCTGTTTTTGTTACCTGTGATCGTTATCTATTTTTAGAATTGACGAAACATTCCGTAACCCCCCCCCCCCCTTTGATATGATGGCAGAAATGTAAGATTTTTTAAATTGGCCACATATCTCATCAAATCATCGACAGTAAGCTACCAAGTAATTGTCAAGTTTTATGCATTTTATTTTATAATATTAGCAAAATGAAACTGAGCGCCAGAGAAGCTGCTAGATTTAGAGTACATCCACCAGTTAACCACAGACTTTAATTTTTAAGTAGAAGTGCAATAACTATTTCGTAAGCAAAGAACTGATCTCATCAAAAACAGATTTAAAAATTCCGATTTCAAGAGAACTGTTGTCACAGGGGTGGAAAAATGTTTCACCATTTTTTGAATAAAGAAAATGTAGAGTGGATAAAAGTTTTAATTAGTTGTGGGGAGGAAGAACAGCTACTACGAGTTCCACAGCTTGAAAATAGTATCGTAATAATTCAGACGAAAGCTGTATTTTCAGCAGTTGAAGAGTGGGAGGAAGTTGATGAAATCTAGGCAATATGTTTTGATACAACTGCAGCAAACACCAATCGCCTCAAAGGAACCTGCATTTTTCTATAGCAATTGTTAAAGGAAAAGTCTTCTGTATTTACCATGTCGGCATCATAATTTAGAAATTATCCTAAAAGCAGTTTTTTATTGTAAAGTGGGCATAATCACTGCCCCTCAGCCAGATATTTAAAAAAACAATTCTGATTGGGTGGTCTAAATTAAACCAGAGTAAGTATAAAAATGCTATTGAAAATGAAATACTAGATATATATAGTTAATTCAGAAGAAATTTCAAGTTATCTTAGAGGGCCTTTTAAAAATTAAAGCGTAAGGATGATTATAAGGAGTTTATCCAACTTTGTTTAATTTTTTTATAGGACTCCTTCCTGCAAAAGACTTTTTCTCAGAGCACTTGTTGCTTTTAATCATGTCAGATGCATCGCACAGGCCATTTATTCTCTCAAAATATATTGTCATAGATAATCCCTCAATAACAAATTTAGAAAAGAAGGTATTAGAGACCTTTGCTTATTTCTAATTAATATTTATGTAAAAGCATGCTTCAATACTCCCACTTTGAACCCCAATCGAAGTCCTGCAAATAATAAAATCACTTGATCACTACAGAAAAATTGATAAATAGGTTGCAGACAAAACACTCGCTAAAATTATAAACCGCCTTTGGTATCTTAACTCGGATCAAGTTGCATTTTCATTTTTAGATGATACTTTGAAAAAAAAGTCAATATAAGCATGGCTGTAAAATTAATGTCACTTGAAGAAGAAATAACGGTGATAGGAATTTAAGAGCAACAAAAGTGACCACAATTTGTCAATGTGGATCATTTATTGAACAAAGAAGTCAATGTTTTTGTTTAATCTCAAACTGTAAAATTTCTTAAGAGATTTTATATTAATAAGCATTTTTTAAATACTGATCCCTATGTATGGTGTGAAAATAAACCTTATTTGAAAGCCAGAAAACAGTGAATGGTTTTAAAGTTGTCAATGACACAGCTGAAAGGAGAAGAAATTAACCCGAGATTTCAATTCCTGTTTAATAAAAGACGAAAAATAAGAAAAGTATATGCTAAAAGTTGTATCTGAATGTAGAAAAACTTTTCAAGATTCTTCAAAAGTTACCTTATCTAAGCCATTACCACCTTTTTCCTTTCCGTCGCAGTGGTCCCATATCGGGACTACTTAATTTTAATTCCAAACTTACAAACGGCACCAAGAATATTTTAATAAAATTTTCCTTTTACAATGAAAGGTTAAAGTAATGTGTTTTTAATTTCTAAAAAAGTCGTTTGTAAATTTCGGTGTAGTCAATCATTTCATTATTTTACGAACAGGATTTTTCTGCACTGGAAAGGGTTAACGTGACAATTGTAAGGGATAATAATTTATTTTCTTTATTATGCTTCCTTTCTTGTAACACCACTTTAATAATAAAATGCATTTGAGCATTATTTGTTCTCATTTTTATACTTTCTTTGCCCCCCCCCCCTCCTCTTTTTTTAAATTCTTTCAGTTTAAAATACGATTTTTTTCATTTTCTTTGGATTTTTTTTTAAAATTAAACCCTTTATTATGTACAAAATTAAAAAAAAAAGAAATACAAAAGGTAGAAAGCAGATGAAATGGAATGATAGAACTTTTTTTCGCATTTTCATAAAAAGTAAATTTTTAGGATTCGGGTGAAGTCTGGTCCTGAAAAATGCGCATATTCTTAAATCTATAAATTTTCAGAAAAAAATGGTGTGTGGTTTTTCAAAGCAAAACTTTTTTTTTTTAAATGAGACCTGAATTATGCTTCTAGGTTCAATTGTATTTATTTCCTGAAGGAAAAACAGCATTTTTTTGCGAAAAATCACGTTTTTTTTCATACTTAAACCTCAATGAGGCACGGGTTAATATTATCCAAAAAAGCTGAAACTTTGCCAATCTCACTTTCTAGTCTATTGGTAACATTTTGGGGGGTCCCCCCGAAAAAATCCGAAAATTGATTTCTTGTGACCACCTTAGTGCAGCATGTTATGTTTTGATTTATTCCTTGTTACTAGAAAATAAATAAAATCGTGAAGCAATAATGATTTTTAATATTGTATGCTAAAGGTAACGGCAGACTAATGAAAGGAACAGATGTTTCATGCAAGGGAAACATGAAGAAATTTTTAAAATATGATATATTTTCTTCAATTAATTCTGGCAATATCTACAATATCTCTTCACAAGATGTTGAAATTAGAAAAGAAGCTCATGTGCTAAGGTAAATTTCAAAATGAATTGCTATATTATTCAAACTGTCTATGGTTATAAATCCATCAAGAAAGAATTATGAAAGTTAGTTATGCAAACACTGCAACTTTCAAGATTTAATTTCATTATATGAACAGCATTATATAAGATGCAATGTGTTAATTTGACCAGCAACAGAGCTAGAGTTAAAAAACTGTGACAGTATCAATGATGAAAATAGTAAAAGAGTTGCCCTGAACACTTAATTGGATTTTTCTCAATCCACATTTTCCTGAAGTCATACAACGATGAGATTTTGTGCATTGTATGAAGAGTTTCATGAAGAGTTTATAACTACACAACTATACTAATAAAACAAAGTTTCGCTGTGTGTGTCCGAATTGATAGCGAAATATACCGCACATACAAAGCTGAAAAGTTTTGAAAGGGTAGTCCAAGGCCTCAACTAATGCACCTGAGATTCAAATTTGTTAAATTTCTGATTTTAAGCGGAGTTTTTAATGAACAATTGCAACGTATTCTCATTAAAAACTTATATCGGTCCTTGAGAGAGGGAAAAAGTGCTTGCGTATGCGCAGAATCCTTATTTACATTTCGAGAGTATTTTGTGATTATTTATTAACTTACATCGGCCAAACCGCTTGATAAAATTAAAAACGAACGACATATTCTGAAAAATCATAACCTTACGTCTCAAATGCCGCAATCAATTAACAAAAAATATCGCACTTCCCTTTGACAAAAAATTATAAAATGTCGTCGTTTATCCGATAAACGTTTTTCTCTTTTTGCAACGCCCCTCCCCCCCCCCACAGGGCGCATTATTAGAAGTACTGGCAATCCAAAATATGTTCTTGAAGCTGAAATCTTCTAATCGATTGTGCATTCAGGTTTTAAAAAAATATGAATTTTAACACATTTAAATACACCGGCAATCTCAGGCCACTTCGCGCCTTACGGAGAAGATATTTTTTCTACTCTGAAAGCTTCTAAACATCCGTATTTAAACACAATCTATTTAGATCATCTCAATGGACCAGATATACATAACCTACAAAAATTATGAAACGTTAGGACGGGTAGAAATAAATGTTAAAAAATAAAATGTGTGAAAATTTCGACGAAACAGTAAAAACCTGAGTGTTTCTCGCGGCTTCGCTCGCTTTTGGTACGCATAGACTCCAAAAATCAAATTTCGCTGAAAGAAAAATACCAAATAGCATATACTTTCAATTCAATATTTTATCTCGATTTTTTTATTTAAAAATATAAATTAAAGCAAAATGAAGTTAAAGATTTAAAATCATACAAATTTGAGTTTTATTTAAGGATTGTTCATCACTGGCCCGGACAACTTCAGGCGTTTCAGCTAGTAAATGAATAATTCTGCTCTTTTTTCTTCTCTCTTCTTTCTTCTCTTCTCTTTTTTTTCTTTTTTCTCCGGTAACACGAGAATAGAATGAAAATATTTTAACCCTTTATGGCTAAAATTATAAATCAATGAAAAAAATCATCTTCGAAAGTATGTCTCCCATTTCTTTAAAACTATTTAAAAAGATTTACACAATAAATAAATATATTTTAGGAAGATAATGACAATTAAATACAAAAAACTAAATTTTTATTTATATGATTATTGTGTTGTATATACTACTAAATTTTTCCTTTAAAATATTTTTTTTATTGAAATCAATAATTGGATTATTAATTGGATAATTATTAGAAAATGTAGTTATATAATGCCTTTACAATAAAAATATTTTTAAACTAAAACTTTTCATTTCAACATCAAGAAAGTTGAACAGACGTAATTAAAAAAACCCACAATCTATTTAAAAGTAGTTTTGTTTTGTAGAGTTAATAACTCTTTTGGAAGAGGATAAAGTAATGTATTATGAGTAATTGTAAATTGCATTACTGTTAACGGATTTGTAAATGATTTTATAATGGTACCATGATGTACCATCAGAGCAAAAACAGCTCAAGTATGCCGAATTGGGGAATGCATAAAAATTGTGACATTTGGTATACACACATATATATATATATATATATATATATATATGCAATGGATCACCTGGATATGCAAAAAGATAATACAAAATTCTCTCTCAACTCTCGGGATCTTGATACTCCCCGTTAAGCTTAGATATTGTTACGAGGGTTACTCTGAAATTATTGAGATACGCGCAGACGAGAATTTTCAAAATAAAAATAATGGTTTAATTTTAAAATACAAAGTATTTTAACACAGTAGACGATTTTTTACTGACTTACTTCAATTTGTTTAGCGTAGAATAAATTTTAAACAGAAGAGAAAATGGAGTTGACGCGAGAACATTTTAGCGCTATGATTTTGTACGATTTTAAATCAGGATTAAATCAAGAAGAATGCGTTCAACGGTTAAATTAGCATTTGGTGATGAATCTTCAGGTTGTGCTGCTGTATTCAGATGGTTTAAAGAATTTAGCAGAGGGCGCAATTTTCTTCAGGATGAAGAACACACAGGAAGGTCGCCGTCGGCAGTAATCCCGGATAATGTGTCTGCCATACGAAAAATGTTAATGGATGATAATCGCAGTACCTATCAAATGATACAGAAGGAACTTAACATTGGATCCGCAGTCATACACAAAATTATTCATGAAGAAATGCATATGAAAAAAGTAGTTTGCCGTTGGGTTCCACATAATCTAACTGAGCACCAAAAAGAGGAGCGTGTCAGAATCAGTAAAGAAACTCTTAAATTGCTAAATTATGGTGGCCACCGCATCATTTCTAAAATTGTAATGGGTGATGAAACGTACATACTGTTTTTGGACGTTCCAACACGTCAAGAAAGAAAATTATGGGTCTTTGAACATGATCCCACGCCGACAATGGTGAAAAGACAACGCGCACTGAAAAAAGTGATGTATGCCGTTTTCTTCAGAAGTACGGGATTGGTCAAAGCCATCAAGTTGGAAGGACAGAAGACAGTAACAGCAAACTGGTATACCACTAAATGTCTTCCAGAAATTCTACAAGAAGTGAATGTTAGGGGACTAATGCTTCACCATGACAATGCATCTTCACATACAGCCGGATTAACAGTTGAGTTTCTTAAACAAAAACGAATTAAAGTGATAGAACATCCGCCGTATTCACCTGATCTAGCTATGTGTGACTTTTGGTTGTTCTTTAATCTGAAAAAGAACTTACGTGGACGACGTTTTCATTCAGAAGAAGAGATTGATGTGGCTATAAATGCATTTTTTTCATCTATTCCAAGAAATGAATGGCTTGAGGCATTTAATCTGGGGAAAATTCGTCTACAAAAGTGCATTGATGCTGGAGGAGACTACTTTGAACACACCTAAAATTTTCTAAGTATAACTTTAAAAACTTAGTTGTATCTCAAAAATTTCAGAGTGACCCTCGTATAATGATACTTTTGTTTCGCTTTAGTGGTGAACACAAGTTTCATATTTAACCAGCTTAATATGTCCCAGATTTAAGATATGCATGAAATATACATGATACTTCTTATTGCAATTTTATAATATGTTAGCCGTTGAAATCAAAAACCAAAACAAAATAGAAACATTTAACAAATTACGCATTACAATGTTCTATGAACAAAAGATTTTGTTTTGCTAAATTTAAATTTAATAACAGCATAAATGCTTTATGACAAATCAATCTTTAAGGATCATAAAGGAATATTCATAGTTTCAAAAGTAAAAGAAAATATGTAATTATATTCTTGAAGAAAATCTTTTATTTCATATATAAGATATTTATTTTGATACGACTACAGGAGTACACATTATAAATTCAAATTTGACATACAGAAATCTTTACTGCGAAGAAATTAGAGAAAAGGCTTTCTTTAGATATTAATATGATGGATAAAATATATCAGAAAGAATTATGAGTCTTGCACCTGGGATTGGATAGGATAACGATCAAATAAATTAGACTTAACAAATGAAAGGGTACTTTTTAATGTACATACACAGATGTCAAGTAAAATGAGATTTTACAAAATTCCTTTTGTTATCGAATTTCACAAGTACAAACGTTCTATTTAGTATGTACATGCAGGTCACATTTAAATAAGATTCTTGTAAAAAATCTTTGTTGCACAACTGTCAAGAAAAAGGTTTCTTTTCAGTTTGAATTGGTAAGTGCACAATCAAATTAGATTTATCAGAAAATGCTTTGTTGCACACCTCACAAGAGAAAGGTTTTTCATTAGTATGAATTCTCAGGTGTCTAATTAAATTAGAATTTTGAGAAAACCTTTGTTGCACACCTCACAAGAAAAAAGATTTATCTTTAGTATGAATTCGTAGGTGCTCATGCAAATAAGATTTGTATGAAAATCCTTTGTTGCACACATCACAAGAGAAAGGTTTCTCATTAGAATGAACAGGCAGGAGGACATTTAAATTAGATTTGGAAGAAAATCCTTTGTTACACTCCTCACAAGAGACACGTTTTTCTTTAGTATGGATAGGCAGGTTTATCAGAAAATCCTTTGCTACACACCTCACACGAAAAAGGCTTCTCACCAGTGTAAATTTGAAGGTGATCATCCAAAGAAGATTTCTGAGAAAATTTTTTGTTGCACACCTCACAAGAAAAAGGTTTCCCTTTAGTATGAACACGCAGGTCGACATTTAAAATTAGATTTGGAAGAAAAACCTTTGTTACACACCTCACAACAGAATGGTTTGTCTTTAGTATGGATACGCAGGTGCTTATTTAAAGCAGATTTACCAAAAAATCCTTTGCTCCACACTTCACAAGAAAAAGATTTCTCACCAGTATGAATTCGGTCAACTAAATTAGACTTAACAAGTGAAAGGGTTTCCTTTAATGTGCACACACAGATGTCAATAAAATGACATTTTACAAAATTCCTTTTGCAAGAGTCTGTCTAGACTTTACTTCTAGAGTCCTGTTTTTGTGAAATTGTGAACAGCTTTTTGCATTTGTAAAAAATCTAGTCATAATTTTGTGAATTTGAAATTATCGTTATATTCTGGTTCTTGTTGATATAATTTTTAAAAAGATATATATATGTAAAATAGATACATTTTCATTATATGTGTAAAAGTGACAGGTCAGATTTTACTATTAAATGATCAAGATTGGGAAATGTTCAGTTTAGAGATAGAAATTTTTTGTGAAAGCCCTATTTTTAAGACAAAGAATTTTGTGAAGGGTCCTGTTTTTAGGTGAAAAGTTTTGTGAAGGGTCTTGGTTTGAGATGAATAATTTTGTGAAGTGTCCCGTTTTGATATGAATAATTTTGTGAAGGATCCTTTAAAGGACTCGATTTCTTCATAAACATATCCCTGTTTTGCTATCGAATTTCACAAGTACAAAGTTTCTATTTAGTATGTACTTGCTGGTGGCATTTAAATAAGATTCTTGTGAAAAATCTTTATTGCACAACTTTCAAGAAAAAGGTTTCTTTTCAGTATGAATTCGTAAGTGCACAATCAAATTAGATTTAACAGAAAATGCTTTGTTGCACACATCACAACACAAAGGTTTTTCATTAGTATGAATTCGGAGGTGTCTATTTAAATTAGAATTTTGAGAAAAACCTTTGTTGCACACCTCACAACAGAAAGGTTTCTCTTTAGTATGAACACGCAGGTGGACATTTAAAGCAAATTTATGAGAAAAACCTTTGTTGCACACTTCACAACAGAAAGGTTTCTCTTTAGTATGAACACGCCGGTGAACGTTTAAATGAGATTTTTGAGAAAATGCTTTGTTACACAACTCGCAAAAGAAAGGTTTGTCTTTAGTATGGATACGCAGGTGGTCATTTAAAGCAGATTTATGAGAAAATACTTTACTACACACCTCACAAGAGAAAGGTTTCTCTTTAGTGTGAACACGCAGGTGGGTATTCAAATGAGATTTTTCAGTAAATGCTTTGTTGCACACCTCACAAATGAAAGGTTTCTCTCCAGTATGTAACCGACAATGCTGGTATAAATGGGACTTATTGGAAAATCCTTTGTTGCACACTTCACATGTGAATAACGTCTCATTAGCACGAATGTGTGAATCATTCTTATGTGAATAAGACATCACAAAAAATCTTTTGTTGCATACTTCACATTAGAAAGGTTTCCACCGAGTGTCAATAGAAATGTGCTTATTTTCTAATTAGATTTATCTCAAAGTCTTCTAATGTAGATATCATAATTTTTCATTATTACCAGTACAGTGGTGCATTTTTAAATTACATTTCTAAACAAATGTTTTACCAGCTATCCCGTTGATTATGTTTGTGAAATCCATACAGCGAAAAGTTAAATTATATTTGGGAAAAGTTTTATATCAACAACATGAATGAGATTTTAACTATTATAAAGGATTTGCTTTATTATATTGTAAAATTAAAATAATTTGTTATTGTGGGATGTAGATTTATTTTTATAGATACATTTAAAAATAAACTGTAATGAGTTCATTTTTTAAAATTAAAATCTATATATTTATATTTAATTTTGTTTTCACTAGAAATTTAGACAATTTTATTGAACTGGGAATATTTTGAAAGCGGGATTCCGTGTACATGGAAAGTTGACACTGCAAACATAAGTTGAAATAATGACATATTTCTATAACATTATTTAATTGCTGACTTAACTGAGATTTTGAAAATTGATCTTTCATAAATACCCCACTGTACGAAAATTTTCAAGTTTTCCCAGTGATAAATTTCAAACACTTGATAGCTTTATAAATAATTGTTGTTCAGTAATCATAATTTAATTCTATCTAGCAATTTGCAGATAATTTGCATAATATATACAAATGTATGCAACTGCACACTAGTTGATAAATTTTGGAAAATCCTCTTTGATTAGTTCGTTTATGCCAGTATACATGAACTAGAAAAAGATAGTTTATTATCTTTACGCAGAATAAGGAAAGGACAAGTTTACAAACTAACGCTTACTTCAACCAATCTAGCAACTACATTTCTGCTTTAGCGATTATTGCAGGAATCATCATGGTGATGTTGACCAATCGTATCACACAGCTGTTAATCGTAGACTAATCAGATCACTCTAATTCTTGTGTACAGTAGGAGTCGTAAATACAGGCAGGAAATTACTGTGGATCCACAGTAAGGTCAGCTACCTTTTACTTATTTGTGTTCAAAAGTATTTCCAAACTATGTTCAGAACAAATGTCAAAAACATCTATATCTAGAATATATAAAAAAAAACATATGCGCTAAATTACACATAATCATCAAATATATAATAAATGTTTAGTACACTTTATTTTCATTAATATAAGTGTTTAAATATTTTATATTTAACTAATTCATACAAAAATATTCTTACAAAACTGTTATCAGAATGGTAAAACTAAAGTTTCCCGATCCGGAGCCGAGAGGCTCCATGCGGCCCTGCAAAGGCGATAGCAAAATTATCTCCAGTCCACAAAGACACCAAATGACTTCCAGTCGCCACAACAGAACCCCGTCAGCCAAGAGAAATCAACAGGTCGGACATCGGCCACAACCAGGTACGTTGCACCCAGCAAGAAGAGGCACCACGAAAGCACCAGCCAAGCAACCGAATCCAGCTTCGAAGCAGAAAAAACAACCTGAGCCACACCGTAAAGTCTCGAGACTCCGCCTTAAGGGAAGACTTACAGGAAAGCGATCCGAATTATCGTTACACGCAAGGAAAACCCTGAAAACCTTACCCGGCCGCCCGGCCGTTTCGCGCCAACACTACGGTAACGGACACCTCTCATTCAGTACTGCGTTCAAATGATTCGAAATCAGAGTTCAAGGACTTCGGAACTCGACGTGCCAGAACTTAAGGGCCCCTGCGACCACCAACGCAATCCAAAGTTCTAGTCAAGAGATCCGTGGCAATAGCCACAATCCTCCTCCTGCTACAATGATATAGGCAAAGATCGCTAAGCGTTCGAGTGTGGAAACTTCTAGGGAAATAATTCTCTCTAATTGGTTTCCACAGGGAGCACTCATAGACACAATGTCTAATCGTGTTGTGCCCTATCCCACAAAAGCACCCAGGATGATTGCTTTTAAAGAATCGGGCTTGGTGGTCACCAAAGACACCATGTCCCGTTAGGACTTGGTTTACGTAGAAATCACCCTGGAGTCTTCGAGTGGAGACTTGATCACTCTACCAGGGAGCCAACCAAATAATGGCAAAGGCCCTGAATCCCTGGCAGAAAAACGTCCTCCACCATCTAACTCAACCCCAGCCGCCGAAACAGACCCGGAAACAGCGACAAATAATAAAACTAAAAAGTCACAAAAATATGTCACACTCTGCCTAAAAAATAAAATACAAAAATTAAAGTCATGTACAAGTTTTAACATATGACTGTAACCCTAGTTACTATAAAATAAAAATAAAGCTAAAACTAAAACTAAGACTGAGTGAAACTGAAAAACAAAATTTTAAGTTATTTTCAGTTACAAATGACTGTATAAAAGTACGATTTACACTAATAATCAAGACAAGATAAAACATTAAGCCAATAACACATTTTAGGTCAATTCAAGTTACAAAAGACCATCAGACCCTGAAAGTCCAGAAACAACTCAAAAATGCGTGAAGGCAGAAAGATTAGCAAAGCACTATGTGGCTAACAGTCCGGCAAAAGTCCACCAAAAATTCTTTAATTACACCAAAATAATCAAAATTTGTACTTTATGAATGAATACAATTTATTCAGTTCATTATAAATAACAGTCAGTTTATAATAATTCGATCTCAGCAAGAGAACATTTTGCAAATTCCAAGACAGAGTTCTATTTCGCACAAAGTTAAAGAACAGAGGCATCAGAGGACACTTGCCGAAAATAAAATGCTTAACGTCACCGACGTTACCGCAATCACACTTATCTGTTGGTCGCTTGCCAATCTTAAATAAATACACTGGAAAAGCACCATGCGAAGAAATGAAATAGGCTACTACCCTTGAATAACACAAATAAGAAACGTCCGGTGAACGCAAGATGAGGAAGGTATCCCTACCCTTTTCACTAATTTTCCAATCATTAGTCCACCTCGTGATAATGTTACTTTTATAAAAACGTTTGACGAAGGAAACAGGCATTGGAATATCCAACCTCTCATCAAACTCATCATCCAGAATAACAGACTTTGCCAGATAGTCAGCCCTTTCGTTACCAGCAAGGCCAGTATGAGATTTAATCCAACCCATAAAAATAATTTTACCACTCAACAGTCTCAAGTTAGAATATATGTTATACAAAATCTTATCAGTTGGAAATAAGTTCTGCAAGGCTTGTATTGAAGAAAAACTATCAGTGTAGATGTGGAATTCTCTGAAATCAGCCCTGCAACACCAGTCGATTGCCTTGTCAATGGCTGATAATTCAGCCTGATAAACAGTATTATAAGCGTAAAGTTTAAAACGGTTTTCTAAAATGATCTTTCCATCATTATAAACAACAAAAGCGGAACCAACTGTGTTGTTCATCTTGGAGCCGTCTGTGTAAATTACAGGGTGGTTAAAAATAGGTACTACAGAAGTGACTGACTTTACAAACTGTATATGATGAGTTGACACAAAATAAGGATAATCAAATGTATGTAAATGTGGCATATTTTCCTTAGTTACACAAATATCCTTTATCCATACTAGATCTTCATGATGCACCGTGTTATAGTGACCAGACATCTGTTCCAACTCCAGCTCCAGGGGAGGTATACCCGAAATTACGCAAAGAGCTTCCGTAGATACAGATCTGTAAACTCTGATTATTGATAATAAACAAAGACGCTGGCATGAAGACAAGCGTCTAATTCCATGGTATCTCAAGTCCCGGTACCAAATTTCATATCCATATGATATCTGTTTCTTAATTACCGAATGATACCAAGTTTTCATGTAGTCCAAGGGAAGACCCTTATCTCTAATACGGGTTTTGCGCATGGAGCACGAAAAGTCTATAACTTTGTCACGAACAAGATCCAAATGATCAAGCCAACGGAAACGGCTATCCAGAAAAAATCCCAGGTATAGTACATTGTCCTTGACCGAAATGCTGGTATTCCCAAGCTTAAAAATCGGACGGCGTTTGTTCAAAGTATATTTACCGAAAAGCATTGCTGATGATTTCTGAGCGCTGATTGTCAAGCCAAACTCTTCACATGCGTTCATAAAATATTCGATACATCTGTTAACTCTATCTTCCAGCGCTGCACGAGTATCGGCCCCTTCCACAATAGCTGAATTATCAGCGTATGAAATGATTTTTCTAAAACGACGCTTATAATATTTTAATATTTTATCAGCAACCAGAGTCCACAACAAGGGACCCAAACAGGACCCCTGTGGACAACCTCGAAAAGCATGAAACCAGCGAATCCCTCTCATAAACTTGAATCCTATCAATCTATGACTTATGTAGTTCTTCAAGATCTCTTTTAAATAATCCTGTATAGGAAGGTCATCTATAATACCAGCAAGTATTCGCCAATCGATTACGTCGAAAGCACTAACGATATCGAAACTAATTAATGCACAATATTTAAAATCATTCAAAGTCTCCCTAACAAAATTCTTTACAGCAGCCATTGCCGTTATAGTGCTCTTAGACTCTCTAAATCCATGTTGACCTTCGTCCAGATATGCAGAAGGTTCCAGAACTGTAATTATTCGCATTTTCACTATTCTCTCCAAAATCTTGGAAATAATCGGCAGCAATGTAATTGGTCGGTAAGACTTAGGCAACTCAGGTGGTCGGTTGCGCTTACGAAAAAACAAAACAAGACCCTTTTTCCAACACATTGGGAAATGAGCAAAACGAAGACAAGTATTAAAAAGCTTAAGAACAAAAGGCGTGAAACTTTTACAAAGATTTTTTACTACCAAGGCATCTATCTCATCAAATCCTGGAGCCTTATTGTTACCCTGCTGGCGCATAACATAAAACAATTCTCTTTTTGTAATGGGAGGGAAATCCTCCTGATTAGTATAATAATTTGTACTGGTAAATTCATGCGGATCTGTAAAATTAGCATTAGCATCAAAGTGATGATTCATTAGGTCTTCGGCCACGTCGTCATAGCTCGCAAACACATGAGAATTTTCTAAAGTAGTAAATATTAAATCTTCATGTGACAATTTCTTCTTAGAAATAAATTTATATAAGGATCCGTATGCATTATTTGTTGAATCGCAGAACTTAAGCCAAGCATTTCGCTTCGCCTTGCGAAGGTTCTTCTTATACTCACGTCGAGCTATGTTATAGCTTTCTTTATACCTAATAACATCTAAGTTTTTTAAATATCTCTTATGCAAGGCACTGACTCTGTTTCGTTCCCTTCGAAGATCTTCATCGTACCAAGTAATAGTTGGACAATGACGTAGGCGACCTCTACGAAAACACTGATTCATGATATCCTGTAGTAAAGCGGAAAACTCCTCAGTCCAAGTATCTAATGCACTTTGATTAGGAATTCCGTCCGGAGTAGCATTTAGACGAAGCAAGTGTTGTGAGAACAAAGCATTGAATTTACACATCTTTTTATTCTTAGTCTTAAATCTTGTATAGAAATGTTGGACTGGAGACAGACTCAGGGTAAAACAGATATATCGATGATCACTATGCGAGTAATGATCTATATCAACTTTCCAATCTTGTAAAAAAGGTAAAAGATCTTGTCCGATCAAAGTGAGGTCAGGACGACCACGTCTCCCGTCTTGAACAAAGGTGTGATGCGAGTCCGGTGAGTTAACTATGGATAGGTTAGTGATCATCAAATATTCTTGGAAAATTTCCGTCCTTTCGCTTTCTCTAGTATACCCGAGAGAAATAATAAGTACATTGAAGTCTCCTCCAACGATGATTTTAGAAAAGTCTGGGAAGTAGTAACACCAGTCTCTGAGGTCATTCTCTATTGGTTTAGAAGGTGCAGCATACACCGATCCGATGATTAAAGAACCTTGATCTATAGTTATATTAATAAAGACACTATTGTTTAAACTCAGAGTGTTTACACATGCATAGTCGTCCGATGTACAGATAATAGCAGCAGAACCAGTTAAAGAGAGGAAGCAGATCCAGCCTGTGGGGAGACCAACCAGGGAACCGTCATAGATGTAAGGATCTTGGCAAAGAGCAAAGGTTATATTGAAATCGTCCATATAATGGAAAAGAGCATTAGAGGCATCAGAACAATGGTGTAAGTTAATTTGAACAAAACGTAAACCAGAGCTATTGACAAAAGACTCAGTAACAACTATCACAACCGTTTGCTAAGAGTCTCCGCTCGATAAGATTTAAAAGTGGGACAATCCGTGCTATCGGCTCTATGACCAGCATCAGTGTCAGTATCCTCCGCAAAAAGACAGTTAGCACAAGCTATCTCCGAAACCGTACAGTCCTTAATAGAATGATGCCCTGCACACTTAACACATTTCATATTATTCTCACATTTGGCTGCGGTGTGTCCGAAAGATTGACAATTGAAGCAACGAACTATAGGAATAAAACTTACGACCCTGTATCTCTCCATATCTATACAGATACGACGCTTCTTGACCAAAATTTCGCACTCACCCCTTTTGACGCCAACTAACCAATTAACCTTCCCCGAACGGGTCTGTATTTTCTTGACAATTTCAATTCCATCATCATTTCCGCCTCCGCCGGCACGTCCCTCAACGAACAACGATCTGTGAAGAGAAGCACGAACAGCATCTTCATCAACGTCAGGCTCCACACTAAGAACTAGGACCCGGCCAAGTCTTCGCCTGGGCACGGTGACCTTTATTTCTTCCTTTAAAGTGTCCATTTTATCTAAGGTCTCCTTGAATCTTTGCGTGTCGGCCTTAGTTTTAACTTTGAATATGAGCCGCCCTTCCTTCGTCGTAACCACATCCTCCGGAAGAGGCATCTGTACTCCAGAACGACATGCATTTTTAATTTCTCTCTTTATTTCTTCAATTTGTTTCTCTCCAGAAGACGAGATCACAACGGAGAAGCTCGGCTCAGCTGGTGGTTCCGCTATCTGAACAGGAACACGCTGGGGAAACGCAGAATGGCCTGACGAGCGAGAAAATCTCTCTGCAAGAGCTTCATATGCCTTAGAATTCGAAACCAGAGTCTTTAATTTGGCCTCGCTAGCCACATAATCACGATGAGCACGAACAAGACTTAAACCTATATGCTCAAAACATTTTCTTGTTGTTGACATAATCTCCGCAGTGAATTTTCCACCCATGTTTCGCTGACCCTCGAAAACACCATATAAAAAAGCATGCACCTTATTCACAACTTCCGGAAATTCCAAATCCTCTGCTTCCTGAAATACAGACTGCATAGAAGCCTCCATCACATTAGCTTTCCTCGACATTAAATGCAACACACGGCACTAAGTTATAAATAATCAAAAATAACCAAAAACTCAAAAAACCCGAAAAACTACAGTACACCACAAGACCGATCCACCAAAATAAATCTCCAAATCAAACATAAATCGCAGAAATATAGTACACCACAGAACCGCTCCAACAAAATAAATCTCCAAATCAAAAATAATTCACAAAATACAGTACACCAGAAGACCGCTCCACCAAAATAAATCTCCAAATCAAAAATAAGTCACAAAATACAGCACACTACAAGACCGCTCCACCAAACCAAATCTTTAAATCAAATATAAGTCATAAAATACAACACACCATAAGGCAACTCCACCAAAATAAATCTCCAAATCAAAAATAATTCCCAAACAGATCAGAAGCACAAAACAACTCAACACAACAAGGCGTCAAGATGGCGACGTAAATAGAAGACAGTCACGGAAACACCGACATCAAGAAAATGGATAAACTAACTAAAACTGCATTAAATTAAGCCACAGAAGTCTCAAATGAAAGCGAAAAGCAAGGGCAGATACCAGTTAATTAATTAGTATAAATAAATGTAAGAAAAATGCATAAATTAAAGTAAAAATAACATAAATGCAGAACGGCAAGGCCTAATAACTAAAGCACATGTTCTCGGAACTTCAAAAATTTCAAAGTTCCAGAAAACATAGAAAAAAGCAGCTAAAATACAAAATTAGTATATAATTATAATAAGAGGAAGCACAGGAAAACTATGCATGTAATACTGAGTCAAAATAATGAATATTTACCAACTTAAAACTTGTAATATCAGGAGCTCACAAAAACACGTCAAACACACGCAATGGCGGAAGGACATTTTTCTCGAGTGGAGACTTTCCGGAAGATCGCTTATGTGACCCGCCCATCTACTGATTCATTCCGCCTATTCTGCCAATCATTAAGCGCCTGGCCAAAAAGCGCCTCTTCACCTAACGACAGGAGAGAGAAATCTGCATGTCCACCACAGGGCGGACCGCAACCCCCTTGGCCATTGAATCGACAAACTCTCATTGTAGGATTAACCAACATGAGCCTTGATCCAGTGCATATGGATCTTGATTCCATTACTTTTTACCAAGTTTCTTGATCTCCGCTACTGCTTTGTGATGAGGCACCAGAGAGTAAAGCGCCTGTAGCACAGACCTCGGATCTGAAAAGATATCGAGCTCACCGGGATCCTTCCGAAGGGCGTCCGTAATCGCCTCCTTGATCGCGTGGACCTCCACGGTGAACACCGTCGACCCGTAAGTCAGGTGGAACTGACCCTCCCCGACGAAGCCCTCCTGAGTAGCTAGAAGATAGGCGCAACCAACCTTTTTATCCTCTAGCTTGGACCCATCCGTGTAGTATGTGAATGAATGTCCTCTGACTGAGGTGTAAAGTCCACCAAATTCTACACTGGCAGTCTCGTCGTATCTTTCCAGAATCGTCGTCCCAAATCTGACACCTGAGATCAAGTCTTTCAATGCTCTCGCCCCATCAAGTGAGGGCTTCGGGGTCGCATTCATTTGTAGTACGGAGGTCAAGAGGAATAGCTCCTGACAACACATTCAACGCATCTGTTGATATCGTGCTATAACGCTTGATGACACAAAGAAGGACCTTACTGAATATTCAGCAATCTCTTACGAAGAGCCACCTTGTCAGAGTATCAAACTGGAGCCGTGTGAAAAACCTCTCGGGCACTACCGAGTATATGGTTTTGCCAACTTCGGTTTGAGGCCCCATGATGCACGAGCCAGCCTACTAAGTTTGTACTGAACCTTGGTTGCCTTTTCTTGGACTTGGTCGAAATGCGGCATCCAACTGTAGTCCCGATCGAATACCACCCCGAGGTACTTTATCTGACGGAGAACTTCACCCTATGCCCATTCAATAGAATGGCTCTTGAGGGATTGTACCCCATCTTTCCCTTTGACGGTATGACCGTGTACATGTACTGGCCATAGCGGAATTCTAGACTGCATTCATCCGCCCAGGTATGGATCTCCGCGAAAACCCCACCGGACGATGTCCGCAAATCTGTAAACAGATGTGCGACGTGATAGGATAAAGACGTCGTCGGCAAAGACCAGAATGGTCCTTGCCTCGTCCATTACTAGACGTTTCAGCAGGCTATTGCTACAGACCAGCCAAAGAATCAGTCCTAGGCACGACCCTTGCAGCACTCCGACATTAAAGTAGTTATGAGAATAGTATAATATAAATCCACATTTCTTGCTTTTCTATAAAAAATTAAAAAAGAATTGTAAAAGAATAAATATTTATATGTTCTTACTTTTTACAATTCTCAGAGAATGGTAAAAACAAAGAACATATGAATATTTTTTTGTTTTACAATTCTTTTTCCGTTTTTTTTATAGAAAAACAAGAAATGTGGATTTATATTATACAATCATTAATAAATAAAATTTCTTATTGGGTTTTGCAAAGACTCTGAGTAAAATTATGTTGATTCAGATTCAACTCTCCATTCCGTGTTCATCAGTAACATCAACTAGACGTACCAACCCTGCAATAATATGACAGAAAGGATATCAAGAGATATAGTGTGAAAAAACATGAAATGAGGGTAATTTCAAAAGAATCTGAGTTGTATTTTAAATATGAAAGTTTGGTTTCAAAGTGAAGTATTTAAGGATCAAATTTTCGGCTTAGTATTTCATAATACGCTTTTGTAAACAGAATAAAATCTATTTATTCTGGAAAGATAAAAAAAAGTAACTGACCGCCTAAATTTCAGTTTATTGAAAAAATCTTTGTAATATTAAAACTAAAGTTAAATTTATTTTAATAATTCTTTTTATGAAAGAAAAATAATTCAGCCAGCTATTAGAAACATATATTTTGATATTGAAAGAAATTTATTTTTTTAATCCCAATCTATTTTTCAATTTAAATTTTAGAAGACCAAATTTAAACAGAACTTTTTTATCAGCATTAGTATGCTTTTGTCCTCAAAAGTTGTTAATACTTGATTATTAAATTGGTTAATTTCATTTTTTCCCCTACTATTCATATGATATTATTTCAATTGCAGTGGTCTGTTTTACAAAAATTTTGAAAAGACGAAACATTTTCCTTTACATTTTATTATTAGGAACATCAAGAAATATCAGAACATTTTTGTATCATAATATTTAAAGTATAACATCCTCCTACAGGCCTTTTCTTTCAAGTTAGTGAAACATATGTGCCAACTAATGTAAAAGCCATATTGTAATGAGCATTGAGATACTGTATCACATTTTTGTCTAACTTTTACTCTTTTAACTCTTGTCTAAGAATTTTCTAGGTACATAGAACAGCAGCAATGTTGCAGGTGTTGATAATAAGTTATACTGAAACATTATGTTGGAATATCTGTTTAATAAAATTTACTTTGTCTATATTCAACAATTAATGTCATTTACAAAAAATTCTAATATACAAATTTTTCTTTATAGGGAGCTTGAACGAAATGAAAACACAGTATTTACAAACAAAAAGAAATAAAATTATTAATATGAAAAGAAAACACATTCGGGAAAAACTCAACTGTAAAGAGGAAAACTCAGATACAGGAAGGAAAACTTTTGAAAAGTCACAAAAATTTTACCAGTTTCTGCTTTTTTCCTAAGCAAAATGTGTTAATTCACACATGATCTATTCTTTTAAGGCAACAGAGTGAAACATCTCAAAGGCTCTTATTCATTCAGTCACTTAAGGCAACAGAGTGAAACATCTTTATTTATTCAGTCACTTTTAAATTGTTTATTTTTATTATTATCATATTTATTAAAATGCTAAGGTAAATTTTCAGTTCAGTGCAAAATGAACATAAATGCACATAAGTAAATGTAAATCTAAAGCCTGTTATATTTTAGAGGAAATAAGAGCAAGATCCGGTTAAACCAAAAGTCAAAGGCGTCAGTTTAAAGCTGTAAATCTCTGTAGCAAACCCGTGTTCTATCCCAGCACCCAGAAAAATTATTTCTGTAATATGTTTTGGCGATAATTTATTTCAATTATATCATATTTTATTTCAGGAGAAGTTATGTCAATTGTATCTCTCTTATTATTGTTATTTGAATGCTTTATAATTAAATAAAATTGAACACTCAAGAATATTGTTTTAAATATTTATTTTATATTAAAAATGTTTAAGCTAAAATATTTTGCAAGCAATTATCAAATAGATAAATTGAACTGATCTAGATTTTTTTTCTCTATTTTCTGATTATTATCAAGAATATATGTGTGTGTGTGTGTACAATAAAATGTTTACCATTCTTTTCCATTAAAAAAAAACAGAAAGAAAGAAAAATATACATATGAGACCTATAAATGAAATTACCTTGATATTTATGGTTTAGTAATTAAATAATGTATGAAAATGTAAAATAAAATTCAAATAATTAAAAAAACATTTATTTAAAAACGTTAGCTTCTAGCATCAAGTTTTAAGTTTAATGTTTTAGAATGAGACAGATAGAAATAAAATTGTTGAAAACTCTTAATAGTCATTAGTTAAAACAAAGTAGAAAAAACTAAATATTGTTGTTTTTTTAAGCCCTTAACGGTCGCATTAAATTAAAGTTTAAAAATTCAAATTGCTTATTAGCACGACTTTTTTGAAAAAGGAATATTCACCTTATTTAATGACAGGTCCCAGATAGCATTTTTTGCTTTTTAAAGCCTTTTTACAACCATGCTACGTAAATGTTTGAATGCTTTTTAAAGGCTTCGCATGAAAAGTTTGTAAATGTTTTGTAAAGCATTGAAAAAGGTTGCTAGTTGACGCTATCTGAGAGAGTTTGTAAGTGTTTCATGATAAGCATGTGAAAAGGAAGAAACGAAAGGGTAGTTAGAGGAGTTACAATCAAAGATTGATGAAAGGCTTTTATTACAAGCGTGTATAAAAAAAATGAAAATGAGGTTTTTATAAATCATAAAATCTTATTTGATAGAAAAATGAGATAAATAACTCAACTTAGAATTTTTCTGAGCTGAGCATATTTTTTTATTGTTGTTTGTTTGTTCCTGTGGAAAATTAAATTTTAGTCAAATATTATCTATACATTGAAAAAAACTGGTTTTTATTAATCCACATGTTTATCAAATTGCTTATTTTAATTAATATGTTCATTTTTTACCTTGAAAGAAATTCTTACATCCCTGTCCTTTACTATGTATGTATAAAATATATGTTTAATTTTTATCAATTCGCTACATTATTAGATCCTATTTTAATAATAAAAAAAGCTTAATAATGTTAAGAGGATATTTCACTCGCACAGAAACACCTGATTGCTAATGTTAATCCGCTGAAAGATTTTTTTTTAATATCTCGCTTGCTTTTTTTTTTTTTTTTTTTGCATTGCATTGCATACCTGCAGTTTTGATACAAAGGCCATTTTTCGACTTTGTTTTACAAGGTTTTTTTGCTTATTAGGATATATTCAGAACTGCTTTCAAAAGCGAAAATACTCTAGTGAAAAAAAAAAAAACACATTGCAAACAAAACTGAAAACTTAAAAAAAAAAAAAGGGTGTTTGTACAGATTGACAAGTAACAAATAATAAAATTTACAATATTGAAATGCAAACGAGATATTTAGAAAAATTCTCCCATAGGATTAACATTAGCATGCAAGTGTCTACGCATGAGGGATGTGTAATCCCATTAAAAAAAATTTCTTAAGGAAAAACACTTTCATTTGAATAAAAACCATTCCAAGTAAAATTTTAATTAATTATCAGCAGTGAAATTATTGAAGATTAAATACGTGAAATTTTTTACATTGCTAACTCGGCGCAAATCAACAGTGCATTGGAGCACTATTTCAAAGATCAGAGTTCAACATTTTTCACTCTGTTTATTTACGCTTAGTTAGCAACTTGAAAAATTTCACGTATTTAATATTAAAAAATCATTCTTATACACATAGGCATAGAGTCTTGAAAATTATTGATAACTTAAAATTAAAAAAAGCAAAGGGATTTTTTTTTGTCATTTATCCTTTAACAAAAGAAAAAGGAGAAATTCAATAAAATAAAAAAACTAAAAGCTTTTTTATATTAGAGGGTAAGAAAAAGTATTTAAAATGTTACAGGGACTTGAGAACATACAACTCTATGTCTATGCTTATACATAGTAAATTTAATTATACTTTCAGTTACTTACCTTTTGAATCCAGTTCACTATTCAGGATCAGATAATTTTTTATTGTATACATATATAATGAAATCTTGTGCTTACCTACAATAAATAGCACATCAAATATGTGGAATTCCAATATAGTGTACATTTAATGACTTTAGAAGATTGTATATTTTTTATATTACTACTTCATTAATTTTTTAATTCTTTCATTTATTAAACTTATTTCTTAGAATTTTCAATTATTATTTAGAGAATATTCTCAGATTTATAAAATAAATCCTCCATAGGATTCTGATTGATGACCACAGGAATATATTTAGTCTTTTCTCTGAAAATAGTTTAATGATGCAACATACAAAAGAATTTTTTTACAAATTCATTGATCTTTCCAGCATTTTTACATAAAAATAGTAATTTCTTGCTTGTTTAACAATGTAAATTACATATTACAATAAGACAAATTTTTAAAATCATCTGCCTTCCTCCCTTCTCCAATGTCTTTCTTTTACCAGAGAAATATTATCCTATGTACAACAGAGCAAATACTAAACTAACATTATTTTTTTTTAGTTTTTTAAAGTATAATTTAACTCACTTAAATTGTTCTTTTTCTGATTGTAATTATTTTTAATAACTTAAGACTGAAGCAATGAAAAATATTTCTCAGTATCAAGGAAATAGTCTTGAAAACAAATGAAACATCATTCAGTTTATAAAATTCTATTTATTTACATATAAAGAATTAATATAGTAATTTATTTACATATAAAGAATTGATATAATTAACAGTTACTTCATTAAAATTTTTTTCTTGATTCATTCTTTTCTCTCTAGAAAAAAATAAAAAATAAAATTATAAACACAAAAATCACATACGTATAGTAAAAGTAAATAAAGTACAGTGTGACCTCGAAAATCCAGCATCAAAGTCATCTCGCCGCTTTTTTTTTTTTACACTTCCACCTTATAGGAGAAAGAATAATAATAAATCGTTAAACAATTAAAAATTTTGAGATTGAAAGCAATGGATTGGCTGACTGTGAGATCGCAGATGCTATGCTAAATTGAATCCCTTCTGAGTACAGAAGAAAAGGTATCAGTGGAAAAATGCTTAAATTTGACTGGAAAACTAACATCTGCTTTAGATAAATAAGACTATATTTTCAATATTCTACATTTGTGTAAAATTAAAACTTGTTAAAAAGCTGTTCAAATAATTGAAGCAAATAAAATTGACATCGATGTTTAGGAAATTACACGAGAAGAAATGATATATACTAGATTTTTTTTTTGTAACACAGAAAATATGAATAGAAACTTTTAATTTTAATATTTTTTAAAATATTTAATTTTCTATTTTTCTCACATAACTATTACTTGGGTATGAATTAAATTACGAATAACGGCACCATTAAGACTATTAAAAGTATTTTTGAAGTCAGAAATTCGGCATCGTCATGGTCCTGACAATGCCGGATTTTCGAGGTTATACTGTACACAATAGAGAGTAGAGAGTGACACAGACAGAATCTTCATCTGGGATTGTTACGCATAAAATGAACGTTTTGATTTTGTGATACAAAAAAAAAATCCCTACATAATGAAAAGCACAAATAACCATAATAAATCTAGCCTTTATGTGTTTAAAGGTTTCATAAAAGAGCATTTTCTTATATCTTCAGATGATGGGGGAAAAAAAAAGATTATATTCTATCAGCAGCGGGAGTACTGAAGAGTGTATAGTGTACACTAAAGAGTAAACACTATAGCTACAAACAGGATGGTTCAGTGATATATATAAATGGATACATATCCGATATTTATTTTCAAAATATCATGAAGTTTGATATTTATTTTCAAAATATTGTGTATATTTTCAGTCGAGCAAGAGTAAATGGATTTTTCGACTTTGTCGTTCTGTAGATAAAGAACTTTTGCTCTGGCAATATGACAATTTCAGCCCCCCCCCCCCCAAAAAAAAAAACCCAGTAAAGTACCAATTATATGTCTTTCAGGAAACCTTTCTAAAACGATGCATAACTGAGAAAGGTGTATAATCGAAATTTTAGTCGGCTAAGGTGCAAAATCTTTGACTGTAGAAATACAATGCTGCAATCGCACATATTGAATTTTGATACCATTTTTGATTGTTTTAAATACATTATATATTGAAAAAAAGTTAGCCCTTTGCACTCGAGGACTCCGTAGCGGAGCCATTTAAAATTTGTCTTCAAACTTGAGGGCTCCACTACGGAGGCAATAAAAATAATTTTGTGATATCTGTCTAGAAAAGCCAAGATTACATATTGGCAATTGCTTCAAGAGGTATCACACTTTACGATTACAAAATGTAATAATTTTATAATTTTTAGTTTTTTTTTTATATATCATAAATTTGTATTCGTATTTATAAAGAATTTAAAAAATAATAAGATATAACTAAAATCACTTTGAGTTGCTGGTAATACAAATGAAAAAAACCTTTGAGTGCAAAGGGTTAAAATATTAAAAAAAATAATTAAATAATTTCTAAAATTGAAAAATAAAAGTTAGAATTATCAAACCTTTCATATCAGTTGCATACCTTGTTAATTAAACTAATTTTTAATCATCGTTTGACAAGCTGATTTACTTTAAAGACTTAAGCAAAGCATTATTTCAAGAATCAGAAGTAAATTTGCTTCATATACTTTTTATGCTTTCTGTATATTAGTAAAATATAGTAGTATAGGCTTGTTTACGCTTAGATGTAATAGTTTTTCTATTTATTGAACATCATACTGTAAACTAGACTAAAAGTAGAACTTTTGTTTATACAAGAAGTTTAACATAAAAGAAGGTAGAGGGAGGAATGGGACATGTTTAATTCTTTCTTTTTAATAAGATGAATGTAAACTGCTAACATACAAATATTTTTAGAAGGTAATATATTAATTATAACATTATAAATATATTCATTTACTTCAAAACATAAATAAATTGAACTGATGATTTTTTTAATGCTATCTCTGATTGACAATCCTGAATTTTCCTTCCAGTGATGAAGTTACTGAAATTTGATATTGTAGCACAGACATCAACCTACAATCTTTGTTAGACTGTATATATAGCCAACAATAGACTATTTGTCCCTTATCATACATTGTTTTATAGCTGTCCCATACCTCCCTGTTAGTGGGAAGGTATGGGACACATTTTGAAATTTATAATTTCTTTATAAAATTGTTTCTGCAAATTATGTTTCTATATTGTTCAAGGACATTAGAGAGTGTTTCATTTTGTATTCTATATATCAAAATTTTGTTTATGTGTCAAATAAAGTTGATTTTCTTATTTTTGTAAAAAGCATCACATTCCTCCCCACTCTCCCCTCAAGGTCAAGTAAATAATAATTAATGTATAATTAAATATGCATAATAAAGATGAGATACATTTTCCAGGAATTATTCAATGGAACTTTCCTCATAAAGGTATCATATTAATTCACATCAAAGTCATAAAGTAAGGAAGTTTTATTTCAGGTTTAGCCAGTCTTAATAATAATAAAAGCTTGATTAATACATAAATATATTTGATAAAAAGATTGTGATTACCAATTATCAGCAATATCTTGATTTTTTTCAGAAATAAATTTATACTTTCTTCACGAAAAAACAATGAGTTGTCATATATCGAGAATTATATACAGTAGACTCCCTCAAATCCGCACAGCTTGGCACCAGTGGTTGTGCGGAATTTAGAATTTTGCACATTTCTGATCATTACTTTGTTTACATTTTTTAAACAGTAATTTGAATGTAATAATGCATTCAAAATTATACATAATGCTTGCAATATGGTAAAATATTAAAATAATTAAGTAAAGTAATAAACTACAATGATAAAAAGTAAGATAATTTTGAAAATGATTAAAATATTGAAAGTAAAGGTCAAGTAAATGATCAATAATGTATAATTAAATATGCATAATAAAGGTAAGATACATTTTCCTTGAATTATTCAATGAAATTTTACTCATAAAGATAACCTATTGATTCAAATCAAAATCATAAAGTAAAAAATTTTTAATTAAAATCTTAAAGTAAAAAGTTTTCAAAAAAATGGGTTGCTCATGGAGGGAGTTCAAATGGGATGGTCTCTGAATGGAGGTAAAATTAGTATTGAGCCTATGGGAATAAATTTCGTTCCATGAAAAAATGATCGGTCAAGGAGGTGGTCGCACAGGGAGGTTTCACTATATATATGTGTGTGTGTGTGTGTGTAAATATATGTATATATTTAACACTGGCGTACAGTTACAGAAAAATACAAACTTTCATAGGAAAAAGAAAACATTATTCGTACCATTGAGCATGAACTCACAAAAACAAATTTTGTTAAAATATATAATAACCAACCTGTTAAATTAGAACAACTGTCTGTTCCTCTTCTTGCTGGGCAATTTTAGATTTTGTACCCTCTGTTAGGACTTTGTTCCGACATCATCTGTAATTTTCTCAACATGCTAGCAACCATGACTTCAGCATCTTTACCAGATGATGTCATTAGTTCTTGAAACTAAAAAATAAAACATAAAATAATAACAATGAAGAAAAAACTTTTAAACCCTTCATGACAAGCCTCCCTTGTACCACTATTTTCAAATAGTGACTTTTTCCTTATTTAATAAATTTATATTAAATAAGGTAAAAATGGTACTTTTTAGTTAGCCGGTCGCCAGTGTTATGTATACAAGTATATATACATATATATGTATGTATGTATATCTAACACTGGCGCCCGGCTAACCGAAAAGTACCGTAAAAATTACCATTCCGATATAGTAATAGTTACAAGGACTGTGTACACACTTTATATCACACATATGTTGTCACGAAGGGCTTAACATTACAATACATTTTGTAATGTATTTTTGTACCAATTTATATTTATTATTTATTATCAACTACACCGGTAGCAGAAAGTTAGAGATGGGAGTCGCAGATTTTCTTTTTTCGTTTGCAGGTTATTTTTCTATTGAACCCTTATTTCGCTTTATATTATGTTTGGCTCTTTCTTACTTAATACAAAAACTTAAGATTATTATTAGTAAAATTAATAAAATGCATAATAACATTTTTAAAAAAAGGTGATCGTTTGATTAACACTTCGATTGTAAAACTTGCAACCTGTCAAACCTGTTTTACCTGCAGATTATTTTCTGCCTCTGAAGTATCTGTTGCAAACACTTGGAGGATTTTCTGCTATTGGGTCAACTACTAAAAGTACACTTATTAAAAGTATGTACTAACTTTATTTGGTGAAATTGGTTGTCGGGATAATCAGGTAGTACCAAAAGAAGTAGTAGTATGAATTTCCTGCCCTGTCAGTTTTCACACTGATCACACTGCCAGTACAGATAAAATTATGGGGGGAAGGGACAAGAAGGGTAAGGTAATTTCATATTTATTAATTAAACAACAATAATAATAAACCAAGTTTTAGTTTGTATGAATTTACAAAACATTTAATTTTTAAATAATTCTTATTTTGATTTCATTTTTTCCAATTTACTATTAATAACTAAAAGTATTGATGGGCAATTTTAAAATTAACAAGCTAACTGATAAGCATTTAAGGCTCATGATTTTATAGGCTGTGCTTAATATAACGGTATCACTTCAGGGAGGTGGAGTTTGGCACTTGATATCTTAAGATATCTCTAGGGTGAGGGAGAAAATTCATTTTCGACATTGTTACCATTTTTGATCCAACCAAAATATTCATTTTTCTATTTGTAACTGTTTCTTTACATCAAAATATTCAGTTATCTATTTTTATGAAAATACTAAGTTATTATTAAAATCATTAAATGATTATATATACAATTATTTCATTCTGAAATGTGAATACCTCAACGTTTGGCTTTCCTATTTTTTTTATATAGGGTAGATGTGCCAGTAATGGGCACCCTTCCAGTAATGGACACCCCTTGATGTTTTTGGTTCATAAAAAAATAACTAATAAATATTTAGCTTTAATTATTTTTTTTATAATTCCCCCTTGTATGTTTTATAAAACTGGGTTATTGTTGACACTTTTAATCAAACCAATCAGGAAGCAGAAAATAATGTTTCAAAGTTTCGCTGTTTTTCTGTGAAAATCTTAATGAAGAGGCTAAGAGTTGGCTTCGTTCAATCAATTTATATATTATTTATTTTCTTGCAAAATTTAAATGTTTTTGTTTGAGTAGCAATAGAAAACTTTGAATTTTATATACCAATGGCCATTTACAAAATTTCATTTATTTTTAAGATTTTAAGAGGGGTGTCCATTACTGGGATGGTTAATTAGTCATTTTCCAGTAATGGACACCCCATGTAGACATTGCTAAAAATGCAATTTTAGTAATGTTTATAGTGCATAAAACACTTTGGTTTAACTGCAAACCTAAATAATCAAATTTAATTTTTAAATTATACTTACCAAAATGTAATAACACCAAAACTTTTATAAATAGCTGCTTTTCAGTTATTTTATGAGATTTTATGAAATTTCAATATTTTATTTTATTTATTATTATTTTTTTTTATGTAGTACATATACCTTGCATATTTTGTAATCCGGCAATCAAACCAGCCAGGAAGCAAAAAATATTGTTTAAGAGCACAGTCAAAGAGGGGCTCATACGGCTTAATCCCTCTCCATTTAAATAAAAACAATTAAGTTACAGAAGCTATTAAAAATCTATTTTCTGTCTTAAATGTTTCCTTATTTAAAAAAAAATGTAATACTATTAATGAAAGTTGCAGGTAATATTCATGAAACTATAGTAAATCTGCAGATCATTGGCCTCAAACATCAGTACTACAGTTTTATTTTGAAATTATTTTATTTAGTATTTAAAATATTCAACTCACAATATCATTTCTTTCATATTTGTAATATTAATTATTATAAATGATATATCAAGTAGAGTCTGGAAGATTGTTAAAAATAGTGACACAAAACTAAACATTTAAAAATAGTGGCACAAAACTAAACATTAATATTCCAAAACTTTTTTTTAATTACCCTTTAAATCCATCACTGTTGCAATAATTTGATAGCTGTAATTGCCTGATATTTAGTATTTTAATCTATGCATCTAAAATAATTAAAACATCGATCATCTGATAATTTCAATTATTGATACAAACAATAAATGATTATCACAAATACTTTATTAATTACTGGTATCCTAAATGTTAAATTTATTTGAAAATAACTATTTTGTTTCATTAGTATGTATTCATTAAATTCTGGTTCTAAATAGTCATAAAAACAATTATATTTATTACTTTTTATGGGGTGTCCATTACTGGAACAGAGGGTGTCCACTACTGGGCCAGAGGGTGTCCATTACTGGGCTTTTGGGTGTTTTGATATATTTCTGTTATTTAAAATTAAATTTCTATTCATATTGGGAAATGAGGCTATAAGAATGGTTAAATATTGTCGATAGATTAATATAATATTTAAAAAACTGGAATATAATAATTTTAACTATTAATAAAAAAATAAATTTTAAAGAAATTCCTTAAGGGTGTCCATTACTGGCACATCTACCTTATATTTGCATATAATCTGCTGTTGGAGAAACCAGATAGTACGTTTGAAGTGATACTTGTGCTTATTAGTAAAATAAAGAGGAAGAATGTTGTCTATCTGTTTTGTTGATAAGAGCGGCAAGAAACAATATATCTGTTGAATACATTATGTAACAAAGAGCTATTTTTAAATACTTTTAAAAAAATTTATTGATATAAACTTATTTTATATTTAATATAGTGATATTTTACATACTCTTTCTTCTTTATTAGAAAATTTTATAAATAACAGATATATAACAATATGTTTACATATAACTGAAAATATGTAAAAATAAAATGAAAGGAAAAAAAAAAGAACTTTGAGACACTGATAACAATATGATTAGTGATGGAAGGGTGGGACATAATCCAGGAATGATAATGTAAGATATTGTAAAGGCCGGAAAGATTACAAAATTACTATAAAGTTGGTAACGTTATACAGTAGAAGATCTTTATAACGCAAACCTAAAAACGCAAGGTTGTGCGTTATATAGAATTTTGTGTTATATGGATCACATCATTAAATTCACCTTGTAAACATGGTCAAATATGTCTGAAACACATCAAAATACATTAGAATATCTTTATACTGCATTCCTTGTTACCAAGAATTATCCAAATTATAAATTTTTGCATAATATAGGTTAGACATTGTTAAATTTACTTTATAAATAATATAAATACACCAAATATACCAAAATACACCAAATATAACTGACACAACCATCCCTTATATTAGACATTTTCAAAAATGTTTACTGTAATAATAGCATTTTTTCCAGTAAAAAGGTCTTAAATTAGAAGATAAAGTTGAACTAATGTATCAAATTTAGTCCTCTAGAGAGTAGCAATATTTTACAATGTGAAAATGCAGGTGCTTTTTAACTGCAAAAATCATTGTTTACATCTGAGGAGTTGTGCGTTATATGGAGAATTGCGTTATATAGAATTGCGTTATAAAGATCTTTTACTGTATATGTACAGCCTCTTAATATTAAAAGCTTTGCCGATTCTCAATCAGCTGGCAAAATGACATACGAAAATTAATTTCTACTGTAAATATATGTTTATTTTTAATAAATAATTGTTTTATTCTTCACTACACATAGCAAATTTATTTTTTGAGATGTATACATGCACATGATTTAGTGGGGGTTTTTTGCAGAAAAACTTTTAAATAATTACTTGTGTTTGAAGACAGTTTTTAAATTTTACATATAGCAGCTACTATAAATATAGGAATAGCGAAAAGGGTGTTTGTGCAATAAGGATAAGATATTCTCAAATAAATTTAATGAAGGACATTAAAATTATACAATTATTGGCACAGATGTCATATTCGCATATAATTGAAAAAAAAAAAAAAAGATTTCTGTTTGGATGTTATTTTAAAATTACAACAGAAAATCATCTGTAAATATATATATAGACGCTAAAAGGGATAACAAACAATATACCTAGATTTTGATAAATACATTTAAATGAAATGATCTACGTGTTTTATACGCTATGCATGCATATATATTTTCAAATGAATGTAATTTGTTGAAGGTCAAAGTCTGTTTTGATTTGTAAATCAGTCCACAGCAAGGGGGTGGTGGTGATTTTAAAACTTTAAGTATACATTCCTTATTTTTTGAAGACTTTAAGAAAAAAAGATAAAATTTATTTTTACAAGTTTAAAATAATTAAACAAAAAAACAAAATTGTGTTTAAGACTTAAGTGTTTTTAATTATAAAAACACTAGTTAGCCTCGATCATAATTAAAAATGTTTTATTATAATAAAATATGTTCCTAAACACTTACTCCTACAAAAAACTCCTTACACTTTCTCGATTTCGTATTTTATGGTTCATTTACATTACCATTACGTCAATCCTATGTGTTAAAAGTATATATAACGGAACTGCAGTTATGTTATCAAAATACATTTGAAAATTCGCGATGGTTACGAAACGTGAAACGATACGTTATAACATGTTTTAAGTAAATCATGTTTATAGAAGTTAGTTTAATTTAAAGATGTAGCATGCTGTATAACATAATTAAACAAAATAGCGTTGAATCAAATATCATCTTTTCCTCATGGGTAACTTACACAGAAATCTTAAATATAAGACAGTACAGAAGAAAAAAAGACTACAGTAAGAACGATTTAAACAATAATGATATATACTAATAAGTAAAAGTAATGGCAAACTTACCGCATTTTCTGTAAATGTTAGAAACTTGACACAACGAAAGCTTTCAAAACAGACGCCATTGGGAGGCCGCCATCTACGCTGGCCGTGAAAAGAAATAAGTTGCGCATGCGCAAAAATCGTACGGATCATAATGATTTCCGAACATGGGTTGGCTACACGATTATCACGAAAAACTTTGCAGGATAGTTAGAAAGTAAAGCAAAAACGACCCTTTTCGGAAACCTTACATGCTATCTGGGGTAAAATGATACTATAATAAAGCCAATTTTACACTATTTTATAAAACTGGTGGGAATCAAACAATCTGAATAAAAGACACAGGCTGTAAATATCACGGGAGTGAGAATTAAGAGGTTAAAAAAAAAAATGAGAGTGTAGTAAGTAAAAATAAATGTTCTACACAATATTTTAAGTTAAACTTCTGATAAAAAGCAAGCATAATCTATACTAATATTATAAAGAAATAATAATTGTTTGTATGTTAGAGGTAATCTCTGGAGCTACCGAAGCGATTTAAAATATTAAGGTATCAAAATGATGGTGTTAGCCCAACTTAGAACATAGGCTATTATTTTATGTCGGTGCCACTACCACAAACGGGGTGCAGGAGCAAAAAACGTTCTAAAAATGCAATTTTTGTGTTATGGAAGGGCCGAGAATCTTGAAATTTGGAATGGTAATTATTTATAAGATATAGGGGAGAGTGATAATGAGTGGGCCAATTTTTGGTTTTTAATTTTTGTAATTTTTTCTAATACTTTTTTTTTGGCTCAGAATTGGCTCTTTAGTTACTTTACTTATTTGATTATATAAAAAAAGTCATAAAAATTGGATTAGAAAATGTGTATAATGAATGATAATAGAAAATAAAAATATAGAAATTTGGCCCATTCATCCCCACCCATGGGGCTGAATGGGCCACTAAAGGAACTCAATGAAAAAATGCGGAATTAGTCTTTCATTCACCAAATATGACAAAATGAATGGCACTTGACATGATATGATCAAAAGCATACTGAAATAGTAAGTAATACACAATGCTTATCAAAATTTATAAACATCAAAAGTGATATTATTAAATAACATAATTGTAGCAGAAAAATGACAAATTAATGATATTATAAGAAAGAAAGAACATAAAATAAGCATAAAAATGATAGATAATACACATTATGATTTAATGAAATTTATATTTTTCAAAATTAATTTAGACGACATGGTTGTAACAGGGTTGGAACTGCCTATTAATTGACAATTTAGTGTAAATTTCTGGTATTATTTGTTCTACTCATCAGATTCAGAATACAAACAATTATTCTAGTTTTATATCAAATGGGAAAATACTGGAAGGTGTGGTCAAACACTGAACAGTTCACCTTAATCTTTATACAATTTAACTTATGTTTCTAATAAATAACTCATACTTTTTAGGGTGAAAATGTGCAAATTATAAACCTCATTATAAACCTATTCTAACTAGGCAGTAATTTCATGTAAATCCATGACAGCCAGTTACGTTTCATATAAAAGAGAAAATCAGAAAAAAAAGAAAAACCATATTTTCATGATCAGGAAAGATGGCCCATTCATGACCATGATATAGTGGCCCATTCAGCCCCACCTATACTTCTGGAATATATTCAGGTCTTTTTAGTATATTAAATTCAAATAACATCTAAATACATCCTAAAATTAGTTTACAGATAAGCAAAGACTTGCTAATACACGTATCTGCAATGAAATAATATATACATTTTAGATTATTTATTTTACTGAAAAGGGAAAAAATTTACTTTTCAATCAGATTCTTGACCATCCCACTCTAGTGGGAAAATGGCTTCTCCCAACCAATGGAAAATTTGATGAGTTTGATAGAACAAATACCTCTATCTATTGGTGGCATCTAAAATACTTTTATGCAAATACTTTTTGATATTTTGTTAATGGCCCATTCATCCCCATGGCCCATTTATTACCACTCTCCCCTAAATGATATCTAAGAACATTTTCTAAACAATTCGAAATTTAAAAGACGTGAAATTGCACAAAAAGCGTTCTAAAAAATTTTCTAAATGGGGGTTTCTACACAATCTCAGGAAATACCAAACCGATTAAAAAAATAATGGTGTCAAAATGATGGTGACAACCCTTACTCCGAAATAGGCTATTTCGAAATTTAAAAGGGTTGAAAATGCACAAAAAGCGTCCTAAAAAACGTTCTAAATGGTGGTTTCTACACAATCTCAGGAAATACCAAACCGATTAAAAAAAATAATGGTCAAAATGATGGTGACGACCCTTGCTCCATATAGGCTATATTTTATGTCGGTGCCACTACCCCAAAAGGTGTGCAGGAGCAAGAAACGTTCTAAAAATGCAATTTTTGCGTTACGGAAGGGCCTAGAAATATGAGATTTGAAATAATAGTTACTTATTAGATATAAATGATTTCTAAGAACAGTTCTTAAAAAATTCAAAATTTAAAAGGGGTGATAATGCGCGAGGAAGCCCAGCGGTGTAGCGGTCAGCACGCCTGTCCGCCGCACCGCAGGTCGAGAGTTCGACTCCCGACTGGGCAAGGTTCACTCAGCCTTTCATCCCTTTGGGGTCAATAAAATGAGTACCAAGCTTGCTTGGGAACTAAACACCGAGGGTCTCGCGTTAGGTTGACCACCTGGCCGGGACGCATGCTGCACAGCACCTCGGAGCCCAGGGTCAAGAAAACAGAGATGGGCACTGTCGGCCCAGATCCTTCTTGGATTGTATAGCCACAGAGTTTAGTTTAGTTTTAGATAATGCGCGAAGAGGGTTCTAAAAAACATTCTAAGTAGTCATTTCTACTCAATTTTGGGAAGTATCAAATCGATTTCAAAAGTAATGGTTGTAAATTGATGGTGACAGACCTTGCTCTAACATGGCTCTGTTTTATTTTTGTATCACTACCACCTTGGGGTTGCAGGAGAAAAAAACGTTCTAAATTGCGGTTTTGTGTTATGGAAGGGCCTAGAATCATGAAATTTTGAATGGTAGTTACAGGGGTGTAAACATACCGGGCACCAGGTCTCCCGGGCGACTAAATTTTCGACACTGGCGCCTAGATATGTCTTAGGAAATGAAAAATAATTCATATTTATAACCTTAATTATTTATGGATTTTTTTATTTATTTTTTTTTTATTTTATTTTTTTTTTTTTTTTGTTCCATGCACAAAGAAAAAAAAATAAATGAAGTTCTCTTTCGCTGAACTGGACTTATTAAAATTATTATTAAATCATTTCCAGAAATATTTTGTCACATTGAATGTTGATTTGGAAACAACTGAAAGTATTGCTCTTGACGAATGGTACGAGTTTAAAGTACTATGCAAAGACATGAAATTTAGTGAGCTTTTGATCAAATCGATGAAAAATGATTCTAAATTTCCAATTTTATCAAAGTTACTGCAAATTGATTGTATCTGTAATACCTGTGGTAACTGCATCCTGTGAGCGAGGATTCAGCACAATGAATTTTATCAAGAACAAGTTTCGCTCTAATTAGACATCACAAAATTTAAATGATTTATTATTAATAAATTTAAATGGACCTTCTGTAGATGCATTTGATCCTACAAAAGCAGTTGAACGCTAGTACTTTACATCATAAACAACAAGACACATGAGCGGTCATAAACATCATAAAAATTTAAAAGCAAATGAGGACAAACAATAAGTTAACAGTATTGATTTATGGCATACATTATAGTCCTCGAAGTGAATTACATATTTGTACTTTTGATGTGTTTAAAGAAGTTTTTAATGATTATTATTTGTATTTTACATCAGCACTTCCAATTTTTTATATCAATATTTATAATTTTATGTAGCATTACTTGTTTATACAAGAAAAATTTATGTCATGTGTCAGATATATTTAATTAAAAAGAGTAACTTGTATGTTCTATTATTAACTTATACTGTAATTTCATTTTACAAATTTGTTATCGACAGTAACTGGCTCCTAGATTTTCAAAACATTTTTACACCCCTGGGTAGTTACTTATAAGATATCAATGATCTCCAAGAACATTTCCTAAAAAACATCGAAATTTAAAAAGGGTGAAAATGCGCGAAAAGTGTTGTAAAAAACATTCTAAATTGCGATTTCTATGCAATGTCAGGAAGTACTGAACCGATTTCAAATAGAATGGTGTAAAAATGAGGGTGACAGCTCTTGCTCCAAGATAGGCTATATTTTATGTCTGTTTCCACTACCCCAGAGGAGATGCAGGAACTAAAAACGTTCTAAAAATGCGATTTTTGAATTATGGAAGGACATAGATTCATGAAATTTTCCATGGAATATATTTATTAGATATAAATGATCTCTAAGAACATTTCTTTAAAAATTAAAAATTTAAAGGGGATGAAAATGCGCGAAAAGCGTTCTAAAGACGTTCAAAATTCCGATTTGTGAGCAATCTCAGGAAGAATCAAACTGATTTCAAAAGTAATGGTAGGCAAATTGATGCTGACAGCTTCTGCTCTAACACAGACGCTATTTCATGTAAGGTTGCAGGAGCAAAAAACGTTCAAAATTTCGATTTTTGTGATCGGTAGGGTATAGCAACTTGAAATTAGGCAAGGTACATATTTATTAAATATGTATGATCTTTAAGAACAGTTTCGAAAAAATTGGTAATTTAAAAGGGGTGAAAATGCGCGAAAAGCGTTCTAAAAACGTTGTAAAAACGTTCTAAATTGCGATTTCTACGCAATCTCAGGAAATATCAAACCTATTTCAAAAGTACTAGTTGCCAATTGATGGTGACAGTCAATGCTCCAACATATTCTATATTTTATGTTGCTGTCACTACCATGTGCGGATGCAAGAGCAAAACATGTTCTAATTTGCATTTTTTCATAACTGAGGGGTCAAACATTTTGAAATATGGCATGGTATTTATTTACAAGATACAACTGCTTTCTAAGAACAGTCGAAAGAAAATTCCAAATTTAAATGGATGAAGTGAGCGAAAAGCGTTTCTAAATTACAATTTTTATGCAATCTTATCAAATACCAAACCGATTAAAAAAATAATCGTGACAAATTGTTGGTGATAGAACCTGCTCAAAGATAAGCTATATTTTATGTCTGTGCCACTACCACCAGAGGGTTGCAGGAGCAAAAAACATTCTAAATTGCGAATTCTGTGATACTGAAGAGGCTAGAAACTTTAAATATGCATGATAGTTACTTATAAAATATAAATGCCCTCGAAGGACTGTCAAAAATAAATTCGAATTAAAAAGGGGTTAAGCGCTGGGGAGGTGAGAAAAGCGTTCTTAAAAAAGTCTTAAATTACGATTTCTATGCAATTTCAGGGAATATAAACCGATTATAAAAGTAATAATAGCGAATCAATGGTAACAATATCTGATCCTACACAGGCTATATTTTATGTGGATGATTCTACCACCTGGGGTTCACAGGAACAACAAACGTTCTAAAAAGACCTTTAAAGTCTTCTAAATTACGTTTCTGTGGAATATTAGGAAATAACAAACCGATTTCAAAACTAATATTGGTAAATTAATGGTGACAGTTCCTATTTCAACATAGCCCTTTATGTTGAGAGAGGTGTTAGGACTTGGAATTTGACATGATGCTTAGTTTTAAGATGCAAGAAGGTAGTTTCTAAAAAATTGAAAACTTCAAATGAATACTGAAATAAGCGTATTAATTGAGCATAAAAGTTTCCAAATATTTTCTAGTAATTATTTATTTAGTTTTATTTCTTTTTATTATTTAAATCTAATTTTAGCCTAATGCAGTGTAACAATGACCTTTAGTCAAACTATGTTTTAATTAGTAATTTTTGAATTATTCCTAAAAGTATAATTTCTTTTAATAAAAATTAGACATATAAATATCACTTGGTATACTTCAAATATTACGTGAGCAAAGCCGCGGGGTTTGCTAGTTGGTTATAAATTACAAATTTAACATTCTTTCACTTCATTGAGTAAGTTAAGACTGACAACGCTATCTATCACCTTAAATCTATAGGAATCACTTATACAATTTATCAAATTCATCAAAATTTCAATGCTTAATTAAAAGGAACCAATTAAAAATGCATGCATTTTTCTAATGAAACATTCAATTTGTTTGCCTTTAAATCTTAACAGGTGCTATCTAGTTTACTTTAAGCTATTAAGCTGTTAGAAACGTCAGATATACAAAAAGTAGCAACAGACCAATATTTATGAAAATTATGTAATGTTTTTGTATTATTAGCAGTTATAAGTTTTGCTCATGTATACATATTTTATGGATATCAATTTTATTAAGAAATTGAAAAAAAAAAGCAAATTTTATTTGAATGCTGCCAATTACCTATTTTTGACTTCTTCTTTTTCTGGTGTCCTTCTGGGTCATTTTTCCGGGTGTTTTTTCAACTAGGATTTGCAACAGACAAATTTCAATAATTGAAGAAAAATCAATCCATACTCAACACATTCCCAAACGAATTATTTTAGGAAAATGAAAACGAATACATGAATAAAAAAACACAACGTTAAATCACTGTAAAAAAAAAAAAAAAAGTTTAAAAATATTTCTTTCTAATTTATTAAATCACGTTACTAATATTTGTATAACCGAGACAGAAATTAAGCATAACACTGTTTTCAAGTGAATTGGAGCTACTTTCTGATACATTTTTAAATTCACTTTTTTTCAGAAATGCATTTAACTGGCAGGTGTTGTTATTCAAAAACTTTGTAATCAAAAGAAGTTCCCTATTTTTTGGTAAAAGCAAAAGACCTGCCAGAAATTGCTGTCAAAGTTGGCGTTTTGAACCGAATTTCCAAGCGTGACAATGTGAAGAAGGTGTAAAACCAGTTGTCACATACCACAATTGCTTATAACTCAATAATAAATTTTCTATCAAAAAATGGAAAATTCATTTCAATTCGAAATCGCTTCAATAAGCAGGCCTGCCAATTCTATGCCTTTACATTTAATGATGTGTCAGAAAATTTTACATTTTTGACCAGGGAAGTTGAGACTGCCTTAAATCATAAAATGGATTAATGAACAAAGAATCATAAAAATGACATTTCTTACAAGATCATTCAACACCTTTTTTTCGCCATCTGTCACAGTGTCCAATAGTTATACAGTAGATTCCCTCAAATCCGCAACGCAACCCTAAAATCTGAAAAAGCCTAAAATCCGCACATTATCACAGATGTAAACTATGAAATTTTCCGTTCAGGTGCACGGAAAAAAATTACAGATATTTTTAGTTTTATATCACTCCATATGTATTTTGAGATGTACTAATTCTCGAAAATCTAACTAAACTCACAGTTTTTTATGAAGAAAGTATAAATTTTATTTATGAAAATAATCAAGATATTATTGATATCCCTGCTAATCACAATCTTTTTACAAAATATATTTATGTCTTAATCAAGTTTTTTTTTATTATTAAGACTTAACTAATATTAAAATTAAACTTCTGTACTTTATGATTTTTATGTGAATTAATGGGATACCTTTAAGAGGAATGTTTCATTGAATAATTCAAGAAAATTGTATTTAATCTATATTATGCATCTTTAATTATACCTTATTAATTATTTACTTGACCTTAATTGACTTAATCATTTTTTTAATTATCTTACTTTTTATTACTTTAGTTTATTACTTTACTTAAATTATTTTAATATTTTACTATATTACAAGCATTTATTATAATTTCAATTGCATTATTACATGCAAATTACTGTTTAAAAATGTAAACAAAGAAATGACCGAAAATCCAAAAAATTCTAAAATCCGCACAACCTCTGGTTCCAAGCTGTGTGAGGGAGTCTACTGTATTTAATTGAAAAGTATGATTCGGACAATTAGAACACAGAATATAAAAAGACAGAAAAGAAATAAGAAAACTGCCCTATTAAATGATTTTATTTACGTGCTAGAGTAGCAAAAATTAATAAATACTACTTATATTTTTAAGTTTAAATTATATTTATTAGGATATATTTTGCCTGTTAGTATTCTTTTGAATATGTAGATGCGAGTGACTTTTAATATTTCCAATTACATGAATGTATGTATAATTTCATTGCGGGGAGGGGAGGAGGTAGTGGAAACTGCCTACTACAGTAGAAGATCTTTATACGCAATTCTATAGAACACAATTCTCCATATAACGCACAACGTCTCAGATGTAAACAATGATTTTTGCAATTAAAAAGCACCTGCATTTTCACATTGTAAAAATATTGCTACTCTCTAGATGACTAAATTTGATACATTAGTTCAACTTTATCTTCTAATTTAAGACATTTTTGCTGAAAAAAAAATGCTACTGCAATAAACATTTTTGAAAATGTCTAATATAAGAAATGGTTGTGTCAGTTATATTTGGATAATGTTTATAAAGTAAATTTAACAATGTCTGACCAATATTATGCAAAAATTTATAATTTGGATAACTCTTGATAACAAGGAATTCAGTATAAAGATATTCTAATGCATTTTGATGTATTTCAAATATATTTGGCCATGTTTACAAAGTCACTTTAATTATGTGATCCATATAATGCAAAATTCTAACGCACAACTTTGAGTTTTTAGGTTTGCATTATAAAGATCTTCTACTGTATATAAGAATAATGAAAAAACAGTTTTGGTGAAAACATCAGAAATAATTTCAAAAGTATTGCACAGTCCTTGTCGCAATGAGTCTGGAGAGAAAAAGGCGGGGGGTGGGGTTACTTTCCACAAAATAAGTTAGAATGGTTTTATTTATACATTTTTATATAAGGCTGTTCTCAAATGCAAAGAGGCTAATTTCTAACACAGTTTTTAGTTAATTCTTGTTCAAAAATGCATAAAATTGGCGGTTTTCTATTCAGAAACTATGTTACTGAAAAAAGTTTTCCAATTTGAATACTAAACTTTTTTATATTAAAAAAATGATGCTTTCATTTAATTTCAGTTCAGTAAAAAAAAAAAAAAAAAAAAAAAAAAAGATAAATTAGAAAATGATTTATGTAAACAGTAATGGTTTAAAGTTTAAATGCTCAGTAAGTAAAAGCTACTAATACCCCCTCCCCCCCAATTAAGTATTATTTAAAACACACATAATTCTAAAACATATCTAGAGACATATTTAATAATCAGTTTCAAAAATTAAGTTGCAATTTATGAAAAAACATTTTCAGACCTAACATGAATATTCCATACATCATAAGTGTTATAAACGAAAATGATTTGAAATTGTTATTTATCACATTTTTAAGAGGGTTCGTGATTTTTTTAATAAAAATCAAAATAATTGATTTTTAAAAATTTAAATTGGATTTTTTTTAAAAATCTTGCACAGTATTAGTATTTTATGACTTTCCTTTCAATTAATAAAATAAAAATTATATACACATACACACATTATAAGTACTACCAATATATATTAATAATACAGTAGACTCCCTTAAATCTGCGACCCTAAAATCCACGAACGCCTAAAATCTGCGTATTTTTTCAGATGTAAGCAATGAAATTTACAGTTAAGTTGCAGGAACAAAATTTAAGATGGCACCAAAATCAGCGACTACTGCAATGTTTTTTTTTACTAAATTTTTTGTTAATCATTCTCTTTTGGGTATTACAGCTGATTTATTACTAAATAAATTTACATTACTTATGATTTTGATATAAATTAGCATATCTGTATGATGATTTACGATGTCTTTACCACTAGATGGCAGCATAGGACTTTTGGAATCGAATTGAATCGATTTCGTCGATAATAATTTAATATTTTTCTAAATTTTTATTTTACAAAATTATTTTAATAATTACTTACGTTTAAACTAATAAATTATTTTAATATTTTACTTATTTTAATGTTTCACTTTATTGTAAGCATTCATTATAATTTCCCTTGCTTAACTACTAATCATACTAATGGTTCAAAAATATAAACGAATCAATGACCAGAAATCCACGAAATTCTAAAATCCGCACAACCTCTGGTCCCAAGCTGTGCGGATTTGAGGAAGTCTACTGTATTACACAATTTACATAAATGATTAAAAGGTAACATTTTCAGACCTAACATCAATATTCCATACATCATTATTGTTATAAACAAAAATGATTTAAAATTGTTATTTATCACATTTTTTAAGAGGGTTCGTGATTGTTTTAATAAAAATCAAAATAATCGATTTTTAAAAATTTAAATTGGATTTTTTTTTTTTAAATCTTGCACAGTATTAGTATTTTATGGCTTTCCTTTTAATTAATAAAATAAAAATTATATACACGTACACACATTATAAGTATTACAATATTTATTAATAATATTACACAATTTACATAAATGATTAAAAGGTAACATTTTAGGCTATGGAAAAATCTTTATTACATAAAATGCATTGAAAACTACAAATCAGATGTTAAAAATGCATTCAACCTTAAGTTTTTTAATTAAATTAAAACTAACTGCAGGACATAAGAATTTTAAACAAATTTGGAAGCAAATTAAGATGTTAACTTTTGGTTTGTTAAAGTACGTGTACAAAAAAACGAGTTTAGCAGCTTTATCAGTTGACCCCTAATATTCGAATGCACCAAACCAAAGGCAGAAAACATTCGTTCTACTGAAGCAGATGAAGCTATTACAGTAAAATGCTAGTTGATCATGAATTCTATATGTTTTTTAGTACAGTAGACTCTCTCAAATCCGCACAGCTTGAGACCAGAGGTTGTGCGAATTTTAGGGATCTGGTCATTGCTTTGTTTACATTTTTTAAACAGTAATTTGAATGTAATAATGCAATCAAAATTACAATGAATGCTTGCTATTTAGTAAAATATTAATATAATCAAGTAAAGTAATAAACTAAAATGATACGAAGTAAGATAATTTAAAAAATAATTAAATTATTAAGAGTAAAAGTCAAGTAAATAATTAACAATGTGTAATTAAATATGCATAATAAAGATGAAGGTACACTGTCACACACCTGAAAAAAGACGTACTTCCTAACTTATTTTAGGCAGAAAGTACCAATTCTCGCAGAGTCAGTAATTTATAATATATTATTTCCTGCATATAATACAATATATTATTTCCTGCATATAATACAATATATTATTTGCTGCATATAATACAATATATTATAACTTGTGATTACCAGTGATATCAGCAATATCTTGATTTTTTTCAGAAATAACTTTATACTTCCTTCATGAAAAACCATGAGTTCAGTCTTATTATCGAAAATTACATATTGAAATACATACAGAATGATATAAAACAAAAAAATTCTGCGATTTTGCCTCTACATCCGAACTGAAAGTCTTATTGTTATATCTGCGATGATGTGCAGATTTTAGGCATTTGCGGATTTGTAGGAATCTACTGTATTTCAGAGTTTTCAAATACTACCACATAACAAAATTTTCTGGGGTTTTTTAATAAAGCTAATGCTTTTTTAAATTTTTTTTATTAAATTAAGAAAATCAATTGGAATTGCCTATCTTATGCAAACAAAGTGGCAAAATTTACGATATTGTTTTATCTCGGCAAAAAAACAAAGGTACAGACATATTATCTGTGCCAGGCAGAATGGTTGTTGATCCCCAATTCTGTTTATTGTTGTGAATTACCAATTGTGTTTAAAATGGTAATTTAATGTATATTTAATAAATACATAACACAGTTAAAAATGGTGAATGATGTAAAAGGAAGCTAAAATAATACAAAACAGTTATTTAGTACACATGGATTAAATAATACGAAATTGATAGCTTTTAGCAATAAATGAGACGACTAACAATAAAGATTTTATTTCCAGAAGTTTTTTATGACCATCAGAATGAATATAATGTAAATACTAAGTAATATAAATATACTATATCAATGAATATAATATACTACAGTAAAATTTCCTTAATGGACATCGCTATTTTGTTGACAATTTTTCAATCTGCAACATCTATCCCAGATAGCATTTTTTGCTTTTTAAAGCCTTTTTACAACCATGCTACGTAAATGTTTGAATGTTTTAAAAGGCTTCGCATGAAAAGTTTGTAAATGTTTTGTAAAGGATTGAAAAAGGTTGCTAGTTGACGCTATCTGAGGGAGTTTGTAAGTGTTTCATGATAAGCATGTGAAAAGGAAGAAACGAAAGGGTAGTTAGAGGAGTTACAATCAAAGATTGATTAAAGGCTTTTATTACAAGCGTGTATAAAAAAATGAAAATGAGGTTTTTATAAATCATAAAATCTTATTTGATAGAAAAATGAGATAAATAACTCAACTTAGAATTTTTCTGAGCTGAGCATATTTTTTTGGTTGTTTGTTTGTTCCTGTGGAAAATTAAATTTTAGTCAAATATTATCTATACATTGAAAAAAACTGGTTTTTATTAATCCACATGTTTATCAAATTGCTTATTTTAATTAATATGTTCATTTTTTACCTTGAAAGAAATTCTTAGATCCCTGTCCTTTACTATGTATGTATAAAACATATGTTTAATTTTTATCAATTCGCTACATTATTAGATCCTATTTTAATAATAAAAAAAGCTTAATAATGTTAAGAGGATACTTCACTCGCACAGAAACACCTGATTGCTAATGTTAATCCGCTGAAAGATTTTTTTTTTAATATCTCGCTTGCTTTTTTTTTTTTTTTTTGCATTGCATACCTGCAGTTTTGATACAAAGGCCATTTTTCGACTTTGTTTTACAAGGTTTTTTTGCTTATTAGGATATATTCAGAACTGCTTTCAAAAGCGAAAATACTCTAGTGAAAAAAAAAAAACACATTGCAAACAAAACTGAAAACTTAAAAAAAAAAAGGTGTTTGTACAGATTGACAAGTAACAAATAATAAAATTTACAATATTGAAATGCAAACGAGATATTTAGAAAAATTCTCCCATAGGATTAACATTAGCATGCAAGTGTCTACGCATGAGGGATGTGTAATCCCATTAAAAAAAATTTCTTAAGGAAAAACACTTTCATTTGAATAAAAACCATTCCAAGTAAAATTTTAATTAATTATCAGCAGTGAAATTACTGAAGATTAAATACGTGAAATTTTTTACATTGCTAACTCGGCGCAAATCAACAGTGCATTGGAGCACTATTTCAAAGATCCGGGTTCAACATTTTTCACTCTGTTTATTTACGCTTAGTTAGCAACTTGAAAAATTTCACGTATTTAATATTAAAAAATCATTCTTATACACATAGGCATAGAGTCTTGAAAATTATTGGTAACTTAAAATTAAAAAAAGCAAAGGGATTTTTTTTTGTCATTTATCCTTTAACAAAAGAAAAAGGAGAAATTCAATAAAATAAAAAAACTAAAAGCTTTTTTATATTAGAGGGTAAGAAAAAGTATTTAAAATGTTACAGGGACTTGAGAACATACAACTCTATGTCTATGCTTATACATAGTAAATTTAATTATACTTTCAGTTACTTACCTTTTGAATCCAGTTCACTATTCAGGATCAGATAATTTTTTATTGTATACATATATAATGAAATCTTGTGTTTACCTACAATAAATAGCACATCAAATATGTGGAATTCCAATATAGTGTACATTTAATGACTGTAGAAGATTGTATATGTTTTATATTACTACTTCATTAATTTTTTAATTCTTTCATCTATTAAACTTATTTCTTAGAATTTTCAATTATTATTTAGAGAATATTGTCAGATTTATAAAATAAATCCTCCATAGGATTCTGATTGATGACCACAGGAATATATTTAGTCTTTTCTCTGAAAATAGTTTAATGATGCAACATACAAAAGAATTTTTTTACAAATTCATTGATCTTTCCAGCATTTTTACATAAAAATAGTAATTTCTTGCTTGTTTAACAATGTAAATTACATATTACAGTAAGACAAATTTTAAAAATCATCTGCCTTCCTCCCTTCTCCAATGTTTTTCTTTTACCAGAGAAATATTATCCTATGTACAACAGAGCAAATACTAAACTAACATTATTTTTTTTTAGTTTTTTAAAGTATAATTTAACTCACTTAAATTGTTCTTTTTCTGATTGTAATTATTTTTAATAACTGAAGACTGAAGCAATGAAAAATATTTCTCAGTATCAAGGAAATAGTCTCGAAAACAAATGAAACATCATTCAGTTTATAAAATTCTATTTATTTACATATAAAGAATTGATATAGTAATTTATTTACATATAAAGAATTGATATAATTAACAGGTACTTCATTAAATTTTTCTTCTTGATTCATTCTTTTCTCTCTAGAAAAAAATAAAAAATAAAATTATAAACACACAAATTACATACGTATAGTAAAAGTAAATAAAGTACAGTGTGACCTCGAAAATCCAGCATCAAAGTCATCTCGCCGCTTTTTTTTTTTTACACTTCCACCTTATAGGAGAAAGAATAATAATAAATCGTTAAACAATTAAAAATTTCGAGATTGAAAGCAGTGGATTGGATGACTGTGAGATCGCAGATGCTATGCTAAATTGAATCCCTTCTGAGTACAGAAGAAAAGGTATCAGTGGAAAAATGCTTAAATTTGACTGGAAAACTAACATCTGCTTTAGATAAATAAGACTATATTTTCAATATTCTACATTTGTGTAAAATTAAAACTTGTTAAAAAGCTGTTCAAATAATTGAAGCAAATAAAATTGACATCGATGTTTAGGAAATTACACGAGAAGAAATGATATATACTAGATTTTTTTTTTGTAACATAGAAAATATGAATAGAAACTTTTAATTTTAATATTTTTTAAAATATTTAATTTTCTATTTTTCTCACATAACTATTACTTGGGTATGAATTAAATTACGAATAACGGCACCATTAAGACTATTAAAAGTATTTTTGAAGTCAGAAATTCGGCATCGTCATGGTCCTGACAATGCCGGATTTTCGAGGTTATACTGTACACAATAGAGAGTAGAGAGTGACACAGACAGAATCTTCATCTGGGATTGTTACTCATAAAATGAACGTTTTGATTTTGTGATACAAAAAAAAAAAAAAAAAAATCCCTACATAATGAAAAGCACAAATAACCATAATAAATCTAGCCTTTATGTGTTTAAAGGTTTCATAAAAGAGCATTTTCTTATATCTTCAGATGATGGGGGAAAAAAAAAAAGATTATATTCTATCAGCAGAGGGAGTACTGAAGAGTGTATAGTGTACACTAAAGAGTAAACACTATAGCTACAAACAGGATGGTTCAGTGATATATATAAATGGATTGGATACATATCCGATATTTATTTTCAAAATATCATGAAGTTTGATATTTATTTTCAAAATATTGTGTATATTTTCAGTCGAGCAAGAGTAAATGGATTTTTCGACTTTGTCGTTCTGTAGATAAAGAACTTTTGCTCTGGCAATATGACAATTTCAGCCCCCCCCCCCCCAAAAAAAAACCCAGTAAAGTACCAATTATATGTCTTTCAGGAAACCTTTCTAAAACGATGCATAACTGAGAAAGGTGTATAATCGAAATTTTAGTCGGCTAAGGTGCAAAATCTTTGACTGTAGAAATACAATGCTGCAATCGCACAAATTGAATTTTCATACCATTTTTGATTGTTTTAAATACATTATATATTGAAAAAAAGTTAGCCCTTTGCACTCGAGGACTCCGGAGCGGAGCCATTTAAAATTTGTCTTCAAACTTGAGGGCTCCACTACGGAGGCAATAAAAATAATTTTGTGATATCTGTCTAGAAAAGCCAAGATTACATATTGGCAATTGCTTCAAGAGGTATCACACTTTACGATTACAAAATGTAATAATTTTATAATTTTTAGTTTTTTTTTATATATCATAAATTTGTATTCGTATTCATAAAGAATTAAAAAAATAATAAGATATAACTAAAATCACTTTGAGTTGCTGGTAATACAAATGAAAAAAACCTTTGAGTGCAAAGGTTTAAAATATTAAAAAAAATAATTAAATAATTTCTAAAATTGAAAAATAAAAGTTAGAATTATCAAACCTTTCATATCAGTTGCATACCTTGTTAATTACACTAATTTTTAATCATCGTTTGACAAGCCGATTTACTTTAAAGACTTAAGCAAAGCATTATTTCAAGAATCAGAAGTAAATCTGCTTCATATACTTTTTATGCTTTCTGTATATTAGTAAAATATAGTAGTATAGGCTTGTTTACGCGTAGATGTAATAGTTTTTCTATTTATTGAACATCATACTGTATATTATTCATAATTTAAACTAGACTAAAAGTAGAACTTTTGTTTATACAAGAAGTTTAACATAAAAGAAGGTAGAGGGAGGAATGGGACATGTTTAATTCTTTCTTTTTAATAAGATGAATGTAAACTGCTAACATACAAATATTTTTAGAAGGTAATATATTAATTATAACATTATAAATATATTCATTTACTTCAAAACATAAATAAATTGAACTGATGATTTTTTTAATGCTATCTCTGATTGACAATCCTGAATTTTCCTTCCAGTGATGAAGTTACTGAAATTTGATATTGTAGCACAGACATCAACCTACAATCTTTGTTAGACTGTATATATAGCCAACAATAGACTATTTGCCCCTTATCATACATTGTTTTATTTATGAGTCCCATACCTCCCTGTTAGTGGGAAGGTATGGGACACATTTTGAAATTTATAATTTCTTTATAAAATTGTTTCTGCAAATTATGTTTCTATATTGTTCAAGGACATTAGAGAGTGTTTCATTTTGTATTCTATATATCAAAATTTTGTTTATGTGTCAAATAAAGTTGATTTTCTTATTTTTGTAAAAAGCATCACATTCCTCCCCACTCTCCCCTCAAGGTCAAGTAAATGATAATTAATGTATAATTAAACATGCATAATAAAGATGAGATACATTTTCCAGGAATTATTCAATGGAACTTTCCTCATAAAGGTATCATATTAATTCACATCAAAGTCGTAAAGTAAGGAAGTTTTATTTCAGGTTTAGCCAGTCTTAATAATAATAAAAGCTTGATTAATACATAAATATATTTGATAAAAAGATTGTGATTACCAATTATCAGCAATATCTTGATTTTTTTCAGAAATAAATTTAGACGACAATTTGGTTGGATTTAGACAAAAATTACTTTCTTCACGAAAAAACAATGAGTTCAGTCATATATCGAGAATTATATACAGTAGACTCGCTCAAATCCGCACAGCTTGGCACCAGTGGTTGTGCGGAATTTAGAATTTTGCACATTTCTGATCATTACTTTGTTTACATTTTTTAAACAGTAATTTGAATGTAATAATGCATTCAAAATTATACATAATTCTTGCAATATGGTAAAATATTAAAATAATTAAGTAAAGTAATAAACTACAATGATAAAAAGTAAGATAATTTTGAAAATGATTAAAATATTGAAAGTAAAGGTCAAGTAAATGATCAATAATGTATAATTAAATATGCATAATAAAGGTAAGATACATTTTCCTTGAATTATTCAATGAAATTTTACTCATAAAGGTAACCTATTGATTCAAATCAAAATCATAAAGTAAAAAAGTTTTAATTAAAATCTTAAAGTAAAAAGTTTTCAAAAAAATGGGTTGCTCATGGAGGGAGTTCAAATGGGATGGTCTCTGAATGGAGGTAAAATTAGTATTGAGCCTATGGGAATAAATTTCGTTCCATGAAAAAATGATCGGTCAAGGAGGTGGTCGCACAGGGAGGTTTCACTATATATATGTGTGTGTGTGTAAATATATGTATATATTTAACACTGGCGTACAGTTACAGAAAAATACAAACTTTCATAGGAAAAAGAAAACATTATTCGTACCATTGAGCATGAACTCACAAAAACAAATTTTGTTAAAATATATAATAACCAACCTGTTAAATTAGAACAACTGTCTGTTCCTCTTCTTGCTGGGCAATTTTAGATTTTGTACCCTCTGTTAGGACTTTGTTCCAACATCATCTGTAATTTTCTCAACATGCTAGCAACCATGACTTCAGCATCTTTACCAGATGATGTCATTAGTTCTTGAAACTAAAAAATAAAACATAAAATAATAACAATGAAGAAAAAACTTTTAAACCCTTCATGACAAGCCTCCCTTGTACCACTATTTTCAAATAGTGACTTTTTCCTTTTTTAATAAATTTATATTAAATAAGGTAAAAATGGTACTTTTTAGTTAGCCGGTCGCCAGTGTTATGTATACAAGTATATATACATATATATGTATGTATATCTAACACTGGCGCCCGGCTAACCGAAAAGTACCGTAAAAATTACCATTCCGATATAGTAATAGTTACAAGGACTGTGTACACACTTTATATCACACATATGTTGTCACGAAGGGCTTAACATTACAATACATTTTGTAATGTATTTTTGTACCAATTTATATTTATTATTTATTATCAACTACACCGGTAGCAGAAAGTTAGAGATGGGAGTCGCAGATTTTCTTTTTTCGTTTGCAGGTTATTTTTCTATTGAACCCTTATTTCGCTTTATATTATGTTTGGCTCTTTCTTACTTAATACAAAAACTTAAGATTATTATTAGTAAAATTAATAAAATGCATAATAACATTTTTAAAAAAAGGTGATCGTTTGATTAACACTTCGATTGTAAAACTTGCAACCTGTCAAACCTGTTTTACCTGCAGATTATTTTCTGCTATTGGGTCAACTACTAAAAGTACACTTATTAAAAGTATGTACTAACTTTATTTGGTGAAATTGGTTGTCGGGATAATCAGGTAGTACCAAAAGAAGTAGTAGTATGAATTTCCTGTCCTGTCAGTTTTCACACTGATCACACTGCCAGTACAGATAAAATTATGGGGGGAAGGGACAAGAAGGGTAAGGTAATTTCATATTTATTAATTAAACAACAATAATAATAAACCAAGTTTTAATTTGTATGAATTTACAAAACATTTAATTTTTAAATAATTCTTATTTTGATTTCATTTTTTCCAATTTACTATTAATAACTAAAAGTATTGATGGGCAATTTTAAAATTAACAAGCTAACTGATAAGCATTTAAGGCTCATGATTTTATAGGCTGTGCTTAATATAACGGTATCACTTCAGGGAGGCGGAGTTTGGCACTTGATATCTTAAGATATCTCTAGGGTGAGGGAGAAGATTCATTTTCGATATTGTTACCATTTTTGATCCAACCAAAATATTCATTTTTCTATTTGTAACTGTTTCTTTACATCAAAATATTCAGTTATCTATTTTTATGAAAATACTAAGTTATTATTAAAATCATTAAATGATTATATATACAATTATTTCATTCTGAAATGTGGAATACCTCAACGTTTGGCTTTCCTATTTTTTTTAATATATATTTGCATATAATCCACTGTTGGAGAAACCAGATAGTACGTTTGAAGTGATACTTGTGCTTATTAGTAAAATAAAGAGGAAGAATGTTGTCTATCTGTTTTGTTGATAAGAGCGGCAAGAAACAATATATCTGTTGAATACATTATGTAACAAAGAGCTATTTTTAAATACTTTTAAAAAATTTTATTGATATAAAATTATTTTATATTTAATATAGTGATATTTTACATACTCTTTCTTCTTTATTAGAAAATTTTTTAAATAACAGATATATAACAATATGTTTACATATAACTGAAAATATGTAAAAATAAAATGAAAGGAAAAAAAAAGAACTTTGAGACACTGATAACAATATGATTAGTGATGGAAGGGTGGGACATAATCCAGGAATGATAATGTAAGATATTGTAAAGGCCGGAAAGATTACAAAATTACTATAAAGTTGGTAACGTTATATATGTACAGCCTCTTAATATTAAAAGCTTTGCCGATTCTCAATCAGCTGGCAAAATGACATACGAAAATTAATTTCTACTGTAAATATATGTTTATTTTTAATAAATAATTTTTTTATTCTTCACTACACATAGCAAATTTATTTTTTGAGATGTATACATGCACATGATTTAGTGGGGGTTTTTTGCAGAAAAACTTTTAAATAATTACTTGTGTTTGAAGACAGTTTTTAAATTTTACATATAGCAGCTACTATAAATATAGGAATAGCGAAAAGGGTGTTTGTGCAATAAGGATAAGATATTCTCAAATAAATTTAATGAAGGACATTAAAATTATACAATTATTGGCACAGATGTCATATTCGCATATAATTGAAAAAAAAAAAAAAAAAAGATTTCTGTTTGGATGTTATTTTAAAATTACAACAGAAAATCATCTGTAAATATATATATAGACGCTAAAAGGGATAACAAACAATATACCTACAATTTGATAAATACATTTAAATGAAATGATCTACGTGTTTTATACGCTATGCACAGCATATAGGGTAGATGTGCCAGTAATGGACACCCTTCCAGTAATGGACACCCCTTGATGTTTTTGGTTCATAAAAAAATAACTAATAAATATTTAGCTTTAATTATTTTTTTTATAATTCCCCCTTGTATGTTTTATAAAACTGGGTTATTGTTGACACTTTTAATCAAACCAATCAGGAAGCAGAAAATAATGTTTCAAAGTTTCGCTGTTTTTCTGTGAAAATCTTAATGAAGAGGCTAAGAGTTGGCTTCGTTTAATCAATTTATATATTATTTATTTTCTTACAAAATTTGAATGTTTTTGTTTGAGTAGCAATCGAAAACTTTGAATTTTATATACCAATGGCCATTTACAAAATTTCATTTATTTTTAAGATTTTAAGAGGGGTGTCCATTACTGGGATGGTTAATTAGTCATTTTCCAGTAATGGACACCCCATGTAGACATTGCTAAAAATGCAATTTTAGTGATGTTTATAGTGCATAAAATACTTTGGCTTAACTGAAACCTAAATAATCAAATTTAATTTTTAAATTATACTTACCAAAATGTAATAACACCAAAACTTTTATAAATAGCTGCTTTTAAGTTATTTTATGAGATTTCAATATTTTATTTTATTTATTATTATTTTTTTTTTATGTAGTACATATACCTTGCATATTTTATAATCCGGCAATCAAACCAGCCAGGAAGCAAAAAATATTGTTTACGAGCACAGTCAAAGAGGGGTTCATAGGGCTTAATCCCTCTCCGTTTAAATAAAAGCAATTAAGTTACAGAAGCTATTAAAAATCTATTTTCTGTCTTAAATGTTTCCTTATTTTTAAAAAAAATGTAATACTATTAATGAAAGTTACAGGTAATATTCATGAAACTATAGTAAATCTGCAGATCATTGGCCTCAAACATCAGTACTACAGTTTTATTTTGAAATTAATTTAAATACTAAATAAATTTTTATTTAGTATTTAAAATATTCAACTCACAATATCACTTCTTTCATATTTGTAATATTAATTATTATAAATGATATATCAAGTAGAGTCTGGAAGATTGTTAAAAATAGGGACACAAAACTAAACATTTAAAAATAGTGGCACGAAGCTAAACATTAATATTCCAAAACTTTTTTTTAATTACCCTTTAAATCCACCACTGTTACAATAATTTGATAGCTGTAATTGCCTGATATTTAGTATTTTAATCTATCCATCTAAAATAATTAAAACTATCGATCTTCTGATAATTTCAATAATTGATACAAACAATAAATGATTATCACAAATACTTTATTAATTACTGGTATCCTAAATGTTAAATTTATTTGAAAATAACTATTTTGTTTCATTAGTATGTATTCATTAAATTCTGGCTCTAAATAGTCATAAAAACAATTATATTTATTACTTTTTAGGGGGTGTCCATTACTGGAACAGAGGGTGTCCATTACTGGGCTTTTGGGTGTTTTGATATATTTCTGTTATTTAAAATTAAATTTCTATTCATACTGGGAAATGAGGCTATAAGAATGGTTAAATATTATCGATAGATTAATATAATATTGAAAAAACTGGAATATAATAATTTTAACTATTAATAAAAAAATAATTTTTAAAGAAATTCCTAAAGGGTGTCCATTACTGGCACATCTACCCTATATTTTCAAATGAATGTAATTTGTTGAAGGTCAAAGTCTGTTTTGATTTGTAAATCAGTCCACAGCAAGGGGGTGGTGGTGATTTTAAAACTTTAAGTATACATTCCTTATTTTTTGAAGACTTTAAGAAAAAAAGATAAAATTTATTTTTACAAGTTTAAAATAATTAAACATAAAAACAAAATTGTGTTTAAGACTTAAGTGTTTTTAATTATAAAAACACTAGTTAGCCTCGATCATAATTAAAAATGTTTTATTATAATAAAATATGTTCCTAAACACTTACTCCTACAAAAAACTCCTTACACTTTCTCGATTTCGTATTTTATGGTTCATTTACATTACCATTACGTCAATCCTATGTGTTAAAAGTATATCCCAGATAGCATGTAAGGTTTCCGAAAAGGGTCGTTTTTGCTTTACTTTCTAACTATCCTGCAAAGGTTTTCGTGATAATCGTGTAGCCAACCCATGTTCGGAAATCATTATGATCCGTACGATTTTTGCGCATGCGCAACTTATTTCTTTTCCCGACCAGCGTAGGCGTATGAAGCAAAGCTGACTTTACAATGGCTTGGAAGCGAAAAAGTCACGTGATCCAGATAGACGGTTGAACGCGCGCAATCCGACTGTAGTTGCTAGTATCTCGCTATGCTGCTGTGTGCTATAGCCGGCTGTCTCTGTTTATACATCTGTGTGTAGATGTGATAAAATTTTGAATTTTTTTATTTTAAATGCTATTGAGACGTGCTCTTAAACCGCTGATCACGGATTACATCGTGTACGGTGAAATTTTTAGCGCAGTAATTATTTTACTGCCAAAAAGAGCTCAACAGTTTAGGCCTAACTGTTGTTGCATTATCCGAGGAAGTAATGTGAGTTCATATATAATTATATTTCTCTTTTTATTTTATATGTATGTTTAAAATGTGATTTTATAAGCACTTATAATTGAAGTGTGATGTATATATATTTTTCATTAATACAGTACTGCGATATCTAGAAATAGGTGCTCAAAAAAAAGTTTAGTATTGTTCTCAGTGTATAATCAGTAAGTGTAACTCTTCTTTATGTATTATGGAGAATAGTACTCATTTTGTAAGATATAATAACAGTGAATCAAAGATCAATATCTTCCCCCCCCCCCTCTTTAAAAATTTAAGTACTCTTTTTCAAGTATCTCATTTTTTGAAAATACTCTCTCTTTCCAGCTCTAGGTTATGAAGTGGTCTTTCTGTGAGAGTAGCTCTCAATTTTTATATAAACAAAAGTATTTATTTTTAAACAGCAAAATTATTCAGTTTAATGTATGTACATTTGTTTTAAACAATGAAAATGATAATACTAAGTACTGGTTATTTAATTGTAGTACACATTTGATTAACTTCATTTTAATTTAGCAATTATAGATTGCTCTGATTAATTTTATAATTTCTTGTATAAACACTTTCAGATACTGGTATAAATGAAAATATTTATTGAAAAACAGAACATTTTAATATTGTTATTATCCAAAAATGTACAATTAAAATAACTTTCCAAATCCCAAATGAATTTCAAATATTAACTTAATATGTAATGCAGTTATTGAAGATGTCATCTTTCTGCGGTCAAGGGATTGAGTCAAGAAGGATATTTTTGGATTTTTATGACAGCTGGGTGCACTTGCGAGGCAGGATCTTTATTTAATTTTCTGTCTGTGAGTGTACCTTGCTAGTTCCTTTATACTGGATGTTCCCACAAGAATATATTTCAAACTTGTCAAAGTACTTGTTTACCAACACAATGTCCACACCACGCTGGCTGATGATCTGGTTTCAATTACAGTTTGTTAATATTATGTTCATTTGGGGTTTGGAAGTTACTTTACCTGTGCACTTTTGGATAACAGTTCTATTAAAAAGTTCTTTATTTTTATTTAGTGTATTTTTATTACAAATGCAATAAGAATTCTAAAATTTGTAGCAACTAAATTAAAATGAAGTGATTCATATGAGTTAAATATTTTCAATGTTTAATAAAGAAACAAAGCACATGTTGTGAATACCATAAGAAAGTTTTTTTTTTTAAATCTTTTCTAACTATTGCTAAATAGCAAATTTTCTGTATGAAGTTAGTCTCCCTACATTAAAAGTTTTATTGATTCGCCTCCCCCCCCTTTTTTTAAATCCTAATTCATGTTTTATTATAGCAAGTGAAAACATCAATTTTAGTATTGTTGCTGTTTTTAACCCCTTGAAGGGCGGTAAAGCAGTGATGGCATCAACCCAATGAAAATTTCACTTTAATGAAGTATGCGAAAATATACTTGTTTACAAATAAATTTTCTTGTGAATACTGATGTCATTCAACTATTTCAACATTTTATGAATACAAATACCTTGCCCCTGAAAGGGTTAAGTTATGTATTTTTATTATTAGGTATCCTACTTTTTTAAATCTAGGTATGCTTTAGAAAAAGAATTGCTTCTTTGGCAAGTTTTACTCAATAACACAATATCTAGATTGAATTATTTTAAATATTTTCCACTTTAACAATACCGGTTAATAATTAAATACTTCAATATTTATTGATAATACAATTCTAATCCATTTTTTTTATGTGCATATAACAATATATTGAAATAGGTTCAATATTTTTCCATATGATATTTCATGTTTGTTATTTTTAATTGGAAGATGATTTATTGAATTTTATAAATATTTTTAAAATCAAAGTAAACGTATAAAGCATGGAAAATTCATTTAAATATTGACAAAGTTTTAATTTTTTACTTCTAAATATATACTTAAAAAGATATTAGCTGAAAGACCAACTTTCAGTTAATATTTTCATGTAAAAGAAATTAATTTTTTCCTATAAACTGTTTCAATTCATAGATTAATAGCTCCCAGTTTAGCACATATTTAGTTTATTTTTACAATCATTATCAAGAGTCCACGTTTTATTAACCCTTTTCTTCAAACAACTATTGCTGAAAATAGTCTGAATTCTTTTGAATAATTTTAAATTAAAGAAAAAAAATGCCTTGTTTGTTTTTATCTGCTAATTTTCATGTTAAAAAATATTTAAGTAATTCTTTATTGCTTTTCATGTTTTGAAATGAAATGTATTTTCATAATGAATTACTTTTCACAACTTAATTGATAGTTACAAGTTGTTTATATATTTATAAGAAAAAAAAAATATTTATGGATTTTCATTGAATTTTGACTGCAAGAAAATATTCTTATTTTTATTTTTCTTCCTTGCCACCGCCCCCCCTCCCTTCATTTCCCAAGTTTGTAGGGACAAGAGTGGATGCTGCAAATGAGATGAAATGTCCAATCCTATCTAAGGCTGTTTAAACATTTTTTTTATATTATATCATATAAAATTGAAATTAAGAGGATTTTAAATAATTATTTAAATAATTCAGATCATTTAAATGTTTTATGAATACTCAAAATTTGCTATTGTTCAAATATTCAAAACATATTGTAATTTCAAAATGTATAAGGTGTATTACTATTTTCTGAAAGATATATTTCAAAATAATATTTATTATACATGTCATAGGCTGATTGAGAAATTCGACTTTTGCAAAGAGCCTAGTTTGTTTGCGAAGAAACAGGTTAATTGTGAATGGGAAATCATACTTGATTACACTGGTTGGCAACAAAATCCTCTCTGTAAAAATAATAGTTGATTCTTACTAGATTTCACTCTGGTAAATAAAAATATAGTAACGAAACTACTGTATCACAAACAATTTTTTTGGTAGGAGGGTTTGCTTTTAAAATTAAGGTATTTTATATCTTGCAAAAATGTAAGTGGAAATTTTAAACCTTAAAATGTAGATAATAATATGTAAATTACCTGTAAATAAATGTATAAATATGATTACCCAAGTTACAGCGGCATAAGGAATGAAAATATATTAGTGGATAGCAAATAGTAAATTCAGACACAAAAGGGTGGGGGGACATAAAAAGAAAAATACACTATACAAATATCAACAAATTAAATTTCCATGATATATTTTATCAATTTCATATCTAAGACAGTGAAAACACTTCTTCCATGATTTCAATGATATCTGCTTCATAATAAATACGTATATAAAAACTATATTTCAAGTTGAACGACAGATTCACCTTAATAAAATAAATGAGAAACATGAACATCAAATTCACAATATATATTTTTACTTAATAGGTGCTAAAATACAAATGTTAAAAAAATTCTAAAAACAATCAAGATGTTAAAACATTGGAGTCATGACTCCAATGTTCCTCATTTATCTTCTTCATGTTAGAAGAAACTGCAATTCTATGTTAGGTAAATAGTCTAAATATTTATTTTGTTAAAAATACTCCAAATATTGATCATATTATTGAATCAATACCTCTGTCAATAAACATATGGGAACTATAATTTGCAGGTCTAAGCAACAAAACATAAAACAAACTTCTGAATTCTTTAGGAGAAATAACTCTCCACTGAAAAATCTATTTGATTTAATACAATTGATTTAAATAAAACAACCCTGGATAGACATTTTAGCTTTTGTGCAACCAAGTTCTGAAAAGTTTTTTTTTTCCCCTTTGTGGCTGATTTGTGATGAGATGTATTTTGAAATACCAGATTCCTTAGAGGAGAACTCCCCCCCCCCCCCCCCAACTGTAACTTCTCCCAAATGGAACCTTTGGGGGGGAAAAAGTAAATTGCCTCTCCCTAAATTAAAAAAAATAATAATAAACTTTTTTTTTTCTCTGGGGATTTAAAAAGAAAAATTAAATCTTATTATTTCTGAGTGATTTAAAATTATTAAACACTAACAGAAAATATAATTAAGAAGTTTTCGTCGAAAAGGAGTGACTGCCCCCCGGCGGAAGTTACTTTAATTATGTTTATGAAAGTATTTATATTGTAATAAATATCGCATGCGGCGCCGAGCTAATTTTCAACGCAAGCAATGCTTCGACCATCGACTTTTTCGTCTATCTGGATCACGTGACCTTCTAGTTTCGATTTCGCTTCCGGGCCATAGTAACGTCGGCTATGGATCCCGCAGGATCACAGGATAATGAAAAAGTGTGATCGCTAGACGCTTGTCGTAGGCGTAGCGTCTCCCAATGGCGTCTGTTTTGAAAGCTTTCGTTGTGTCAAGTTTCTAACATTTACAGAAAATGCGGTAAGTTTGCCATTACTTTTACTTATTAGTATATATCATTATTGTTTAAATCGTTCTTACTGTAGTCTTTTTTTCTTCTGTACTGTCTTATATTTAAGATTTCTGTGTAAGTTACCCATGAGGAAAAGATGATATTTGATTCAACGTTATTTTGTTTAATTATGTTATACAGCATGCTACATCTTTAAATTAAACTAACTTCTATAAACATGATTTACTTAAAACATGTTATAACGTATCGTTTCACGTTTCGTAACCATCGCGAATTTTCAAATGTATTTTGATAACATAACTGCAGTTCCGTTATATATACTTTTAACACATAGGATTGACGTAATGGTAATGTAAATGAACCATAAAATACGAAATCGAGAAAGTGTAAGGAGTTTTTTGTAGGAGTAAGTGTTTAGGAACATATTTTATTATAATAAAACATTTTTAATTATGATCGAGGCTAACTAGTGTTTTTATAATTAAAAACACTTAAGTCTTAAACACAATTTTGTTTTTATGTTTAATTATTTTAAACTTGTAAAAATAAATTTTATCTTTTTTTCTTAAAGTCTTCAAAAAATAAGGAATGTATACTTAAAGTTTTAAAATCACCACCACCCCCTTGCTGTGGACTGATTTACAAATCAAAACAGACTTTGACCTTCAACAAATTACATTCTATATGCTGTGCATAGCGTATAAAACACGTAGATCATTTCATTTAAATGTATTTATCAAAATGTAGGTATATTGTTTGTTATCCCTTTTAGCGTCTATATATATATTTACAGATGATTTTCTGTTGTAATTTTAAAATAACATCCAAACAGAAATCTTTTTTTTTTTTTTCAATTATATGCGAATATGACATCTGTGCCAATAATTGTATAATTTTAATGTCCTTCATTAAATTTATTTGAGAATATCTTATCCTTATTGCACAAACACCCTTTTCGCTATTCCTATATTTATAGTAGCTGCTATATGTAAAATTTAAAAACTGTCTTCAAACACAAGTAATTATTTAAAAGTTTTTCTGCAAAAAACCCCCACTAAATCGTGCATGTATACATCTCAAAAAATAAATTTGCTATGTGTAGTGAAGAATAAAAAAATTATTTATTAAAAATAAACATATATTTACAGTAGAAATTAATTTTCGTATGTCATTTTGCCAGCTGATTGAGAATCGGCAAAGCTTTTAATATTAAGAGGCTGTACATATATAACGTTACCAACTTTATAGTAATTTTGTAATCTTTCCGGCCTTTACAATATCTTACATTATCATTCCTGGATTATGTCCCACCCTTCCATCACTAATCATATTGTTATCAGTGTCTCAAAGTTCTTTTTTTTTCCTTTCATTTTATTTTTACATATTTTCAGTTATATGTAAACATATTGTTATATATCTGTTATTTATAAAATTTTCTAATAAAGAAGAAAGAGTATGTAAAATATCACTATATTAAATATAAAATAAGTTTATATCAATAAAATTTTTTAAAAGTATTTAAAAATAGCTCTTTGTTACATAATGTATTCAACAGATATATTGTTTTTTGCCGCTCTTATCAACAAAACAGATAGACAACATTCTTCCTCTTTATTTTACTAATAAGCACAAGTATCACTTCAAACGTACTATCTGGTTTCTCCAACAGCGGATTATATGCAAATATATATTAAAAAAAATAGGAAAGCCAAACGTTGAGGTATTCCACATTTCAGAATGAAATAATTGTAGTATATATAATCATTTAATGATTTTAATAATAACTTAGTATTTTCATAAAAATAGATAACTGAATATTTTGATGTAAAGAAACAGTTACAAATAGAAAAATGAATATTTTGGTTGGATCAAAAATGGTAACAATATCGAAAATGAATCTTCTCCCTCACCCTAGAGATATCTTAAGATATCAAGTGCCAAACTCCACCTCCCTGAAGTGATACCGTTATATTAAGCACAGCCTATAAAATCATGAGCCTTAAATGCTTATCAGTTAGCTTGTTAATTTTAAAATTGCCCATCAATACTTTTAGTTATTAATAGTAAATTGGAAAAAATGAAATCAAAATAAGAATTATTTAAAAATTAAATGTTTTGTAAATTCATACAAATTAAAACTTGGTTTATTATTATTGTTGTTTAATTAATAAATATGAAATTACCTTACCCTTCTTGTCCCTTCCCCCCATAATTTTATCTGTACTGGCAGTGTGATCAGTGTGAAAACTGACAGGGCAGGAAATTCATACTACTACTTCTTTTGGTACTACCTGATTATCCCGACAACCAATTTCACCAAGTAAAGCAGGGATATGTTTAGGAAAATTTTAGGTCCTTTAAAGGACCCTTCACAAAATAATTTATCTTAAAACAGGACTCTTCACAAAAATTTTTATCCCCAAACAGGACCCTTCACAAAACATTTTAGCCCAAAACAGGACCCTTCACAAAATTACATGTCTCTTAAATAGACCTTTCATAGAATTTTTTCACCTTCAAATTGAACTTTTCACAAATTTAGTCATTTAAAAATAAAATCTGGCCTGTAAGTAAGCAGTTGAACTCACAAAAGTGCATATTACTTAGCTTTTTATATATGAAGTATAGAACATGAAGACATTGATAATTTAAAATTCACAAAATTATGACTAAAATTTTCACAAACGTAAGAAAAGCTTCACAATTTCACAAAAACAGGACCCTGTGAGAAAAGTCTGGACAGACCCCTGTAAAGTTAGTACATACTTTTAATAAGTGTACTTTTAGTAGTTGACCCAATAGCAGAAAATCCTCCAAGTGTTTGCAACAGATACTTCAGAGGCAGAAAATAATCTGCAGGTAAAACAGGTTTGACAGGTTGCAAGTTTTACAATCGAAGTGTTAATCAAACGATCACCTTTTTTTAAAAATGTTATTATGCATTTTATTAATTTTACTAATAATAATCTTAAGTTTTTGTATTAAGTAAGAAAGAGCCAAACATAATATAAAGCGAAATAAGGGTTCAATAGAAAAATAACCTGCAAACGAAAAAAGAAAATCTGCGACTCCCATCTCTAACTTTCTGCTACCGGTGTAGTTGATAATAAATAATAAATATAAATTGGTACAAAAATACATTACAAAATGTATTGTAATGTTAAGCCCTTCGTGACAACATATGTGTGATATAAAGTGTGTACACAGTCCTTGTAACTATTACTATATCGGAATGGTAATTTTTACGGTACTTTTCGGTTAGCCGGGCGCCAGTGTTAGATATACATACATATATATGTATATATACTTGTATACATAACACTGGCGACCGGCTAACTAAAAAGTACCATTTTTACCTTATTTAATATAAATTTATTAAATAAGGAAAAAGTCACTATTTGAAAATAGTGGTACAAGGGAGGCTTGTCATGAAGGGTTTAAAAGTTTTTTCTTCATTGTTATTATTTTATGTTTTATTTTTTAGTTTCAAGAACTAATGACATCATCTGGTAAAGATGCTGAAGTCATGGTTGCTAGCATGTTGAGAAAATTACAGATGATGTTGGAACAAAGTCCTAACAGAGGGTACAAAATCTAAAATTGCCCAGCAAGAAGAGGAACAGACAGTTGTTCTAATTTAACAGGTTGGTTATTATATATTTTAACAAAATTTGTTTTTGTGAGTTCATGCTCAATGGTACGAATAATGTTTTCTTTTTCCTATGAAAGTTTGTATTTTTCTGTAACTGTACGCCAGTGTTAAATATATACATATATTTACACACACACACATATATATAGTGAAACCTCCCTGTGCGACCACCTCCTTGACCGATCATTTTTTCATGGAACGAAATTTATTCCCATAGGCTCAATACTAATTTTACCTCCATTCAGAGACCATCCCATTTGAACTCCCTCCATGAGCAACCCATTTTTTTGAAAACTTTTTACTTTAAGATTTTAATTAAAACTTTTTTACTTTATGATTTTGATTTGAATCAATAGGTTACCTTTATGAGTAAAATTTCATTGAATAATTCAAGGAAAATGTATCTTACCTTTATTATGCATATTTAATTATACATTATTGATCATTTACTTGACCTTTACTTTCAATATTTTAATCATTTTCAAAATTATCTTACTTTTTATCATTGTAGTTTATTACTTTACTTAATTATTTTAATATTTTACCATATTGCAAGCATTATGTATAATTTTGAATGCATTATTACATTCAAATTACTGTTTAAAAAATGTAAACAAAGTAATGATCAGAAATGTGCAAAATTCTAAATTCCGCACAACCACTGGTCCCAAGCTGTGCGGATTTGAGGGAGTCTACTGTATATAATTCTCGATATATGACTGAACTCATTGTTTTTTCGTGAAGAAAGTAATTTTTGTCTAAATCCAACCAAATTGTTGTCTAAATTTATTTCTGAAAAAAATCAAGATATTGCTGATAATTGGTGATCACAATCTTTTTATCAAATATATTTATGTATTAATCAAGCTTTTATTATTATTAAGACTGGCTAAACCTGAAATAAAACTTCCTTACTTTACGACTTTGATGTGAATTAATATGATACCTTTATGAGGAAAGTTCCATTGAATAATTCCTGGAAAATGTATCTCATCTTTATTATGCATATTTAATTATACATTAATTATTATTTACTTGACCTTGAGGGGAGAGTGGGGAGGAATGTGATGCTTTTTACAAAAATAAGAAAATCAACTTTATTTGACCCATAAACAAAATTTTGATATATAGAATACAAAATGAAACACTCTCTAATGTCCTTGAACAATATAGAAACATAATTTGCAGAAACAATTTTATAAAGAAATTATAAATTTCAAAATGTGTCCCATACCTTCCCACTAACAGGGAGGTATGGGACAGCTATAAAACAATGTATGATAAGGGGCAAATAGTCTATTGTTGGCTATATATACAGTCTAACAAAGATTGTAGGTTGATGTCTGTGCTACAATATCAAATTTCAGTAACTTCATCACTGGAAGGAAAATTCAGGATTTTCAATCAGAGATAGCATTAAAAAATCATCAGTTCAATTTATTTATGTTTTGAAGTAAATGAATATATTTATAATGTTATAATTAATATATTACCTTCTAAAAATATTTGCATACATTCATCTTATTAAATAAATATTAAGCATTAGCAGTTTACATTCATCTTATTAAAAAGAAAGAATTAAACATGTCCCATTCCTCCCTCTACCTTCTTTTATGTTAAACTTCTTGTATAAACAAAAGTTCTACTTTTAGTCTAGTTTAAATTATGAATAATATACAGTATGGGGCTGTGCATATATAACGTTATCAATTTTTCGGCAATTTTGAACCCCCTCCCCCCGTACGATATCATACGTTATCATCCCTTACCCCCCCCCCCCCCCCAATGATATCGTTATCAGTGTCTAAAAAATTTTTCATTTTTAAATTTTTTTTTCTTTTGCTCGGAGTGATATACAAATACGGTTACATTTATTTTTCGATACTTCATTGATTCAAATGAAGAGAACTCAATAAAATATCACTTTATATATGAAATAACTTTTTATCAAATAGCACTTAAAAGAAATAGTTACTATTTAAAAGTATTAGGTCGTCTTCAAACTCGCCAACAACTTTGAGATGGTTGATATCTCGGCGGGGATTGAAAATGGGCAAAATCGGCCCAAGGGTATGGAAATGGGGAGGGCTCAAAATTTTGAATACCGTCTTAACATGATTCTGATAAAACCAGCTCTTACACAACAATGACAGGAAAAAATAAATATTTTTCGATAAGCAGTTGCCAACAATTAAAAAAAAACACAATAAAATTCTCACCACAACAATTATTTTTCTATTGTAAGATTTCACGTGAAAAATTAACTTAAATAAATAGTTTGACGAATTGAAAACAAATTGAATATTACGTCATTAGTTTTCTAGTGCAAGATTTCCGCATGAAAACTCAAAATGAAATAAATAGTTTGACGAATATATATATATATATATATATATATATATAACCATTAATTAAACATAACCTTCCACCGTCAAATATTATGAATTAAAGCTGTATATATATATATATATATATTGCGTCATATTGGAAATATAATGGACCTCAGCAGGTGAATATGTAACGTCATGTGAGTTTGAAGAAACGTATTAAAACATGATAAAAACCAGACTATGGAAATATTAACATATTTTAACACTTTGATGTTCTCTGAATTTGCTTTATCCATTTTTAAACCTATTCCATATACATGCGTGTGTGTATTCATGTATATTAGAATTTTCACAAAATGTTTAGCTCCCTAGAGCTCATTCTTAGTGGAGGAACTGGGTTTATCTCTAATCTTGATTTAAGTTTTGTTGGTGAATTTAGTACTTAACTTCGAAATCTACCTCCGCCTGTAGGCCCGAGCCGGCAGGGATTTTTTTAGAATAGGTTTTTGTTACATAATGTTTTCTTGCACTTGACCCCGCACGGGAAAGGGGGGGGGGAGACAGAGCTTCTTATCACCAAAACAGGTAGACAACATTCTTTCTCTTTTATTTACTAGTAAACACAGTTATCATTTGAAACATACTTCGCAAATGGTTTCTCGAAAAGCGAATTATATATGCATACACATATGACAGAAGAAATAGGAAATTTGGAATTAAATAATTTTATATTCATTTAATGATTTTAATAACTTTGTACTTTCATAAAAAATAGATAGACTAAAAAAAGATAACATTCTATTTTGATGTAAAGGCCAAGTTATAAATAAAAAGAGAAAATTTTGGTTGTATCAAAAATGATAACGATATCAAAAGACGAACCCCCCCTCCCCCTAAAGATATCTAACAATATGATTTGCCAGACTCCCCCTCCCCCCTAAAATGATAACGTTATATATGCACAGCCCCTATGATGTTCAATAAATAGAAAAACTATTACATCTACGCGTAAACAAGCCTATACTACTATATTTTACTAATATACAGAAAGCATAAAAAGTATATGAAGCAAATTTACTTCTGATTCTTGAAATAATGCTTTGCTTAAGTCTTTAAAGTAAATCGGCTTGTCAAACGATGATTAAAAATTAGTTTAATTAACAAGGTATGCAACTGATATGAAAGGTTTGATAATTCTAACTTTTATTTTTCAATTTTAGAAATTATTTAATTATTTTTTTTAATATTTTAACCCTTTGCACTCAAAGGTTTTTTTCATTTGTATTACCAGCAACTCAAAGTGATTTTAGTTATATCTTATTAATGAATACGAATACAAATTTATGATATATAAAAAAAAAAAACTAAAAATTATAAAATTATTACATTTTGTAATCGTAAAGTGTGATACCTCTTGAAGCAATTGCCAATATGTAATCTTGGCTTTTCTAGACAGATATCACAAAATTATTTTTATTGCCTCTGTAGTGGAGCCCTCAAGTTTGAAGACAAATTTTAAATGGCTCCGCTCCGGAGTCCTCGAGTGCAAAGGGCTAACTTTTTTTCAATATATAATGTATTTAAAACAATCAAAAATGGTATCAAAATTCAATTTGTGCGATTGCAGCATTGTATTTCTACAGTCAAAGATTTTGCACCTTAGCCGACTAAAATTTCGATTATACGCCTTTCTCAGTTATGCATCGTTTTAGAAAGGTTTCCTGAAAGACATATAATTGGTACTTTACTGTTTTTTTTTTGGGGGGGGGGGGCTGAAATTGTCATATTGCCAGAGCAAAAGTTCTTTATCTACAGAACGACAAAGTCGAAAAATCCATTTACTCTTGCTCGACTGAAAATTAACACAATATTTTGAAAATAAATATCAAACTTCATGATATTTTGAAAATAAATATCGGATATGTATCCATTTATATATATCACTGAACCATCCTGTTTGTAGCTATAGTGTTTACTCTTTAGTGTACACTATACACTCTTCAGTACTCCCTCTGCTGATAGAATATAATCTTTTTTTTTTTTTTTCCCCATCATCTGAAGATATAAGAAAATGCTCTTTTATGAAACCTTTAAACACATAAAGGCTAGATTTATTATGGTTATTTGTGCTTTTCATTATGTAGGGATTTTTTTTTTTTTTTTTTTTTTTTTTTTTGTATCACAAAATCAAAACGTTCATTTTATGAGTAACAATCCCAGATGAAGATTCTGTCTGTGTCACTCTCTACTCTCTATTGTGTACAGTATAACCTCGAAAATCCGGCATTGTCAGGACCATGACGATGCCGAATTTCTGACTTCAAAAATACTTTTAATAGTCTTAATGGTGCCGTTATTTGTAATTTAATTCATACCCAAGTAATAGTTATGTGAGGAAAATAGAAAATTAAATATTTTAAAAAATATTAAAATTAAAAGTTTCTATTCATATTTTCTATGTTACAAAAAAAAAAATCTAGTATATATCATTTCTTCTCGTGTAATTTCCTAAACATCGATGTCAATTTTATTTGCTTCAATTATTTGAACAGCTTTTTAACAAGTTTTAATTTTACACAAATGTAGAATATTGAAAATATAGTCTTATTTATCGAAAGCAGATGTTAGTTTTCCAGTCAAATTTAAGCATTTTTCCACTGATACCTTTTCTTCTGTACTCAGAAGGGATTCAATTTAGCATAGCATCTGCGATCTCACAGTCAGCCAATCCATTGCTTTCAATCTCGAAATTTTTAATTGTTTAACGATTTATTATTATTCTTTCTCCTATAAGGTGGAAGTGTAAAAAAAAAAAAAGCGGCAAGATGACTTTGATGCTGGATTTTCGAGGTCACACTGTACTTTATTTACTTTTACTATACGTATGTAATTTGTGTGTTTATAATTTTATTTTTTATTTTTTTCTAGAGAGAAAAGAATGAATCAAGAAGAAAAATTTAATGAAGTACCTGTTAATTATATCAATTCTTTATATGTAAATAAATTACTATATTAATTCTTTATATGTAAATAAATAGAATTTTATAAACTGAATGATGTTTCATTTGTTTTCGAGACTATTTCCTTGATACTGAGAAATATTTTTCATTGCTTCAGTCTTAAGTTATTAAAAATAATTACAATCAGAAAAAGGACAATTTAAGTGAGTTAAATTATACTTTAAAAAACTAAAAAAAATAATGTTAGTTTAGTATTTGCTCTGTTGTACATAGGATAATATTTCTCTGGTAAAAGAAAAACATTGGAGAAGGGAGGAAGGCAGATGATTTTTAAAATTTGTCTTATTGTAATATGTAATTTACATTGTTAAACAAGCAAGAAATTACTATTTTTACGTAAAAATGCTGGAAAGATCAATGAATTTGTAAAAAAATTCTTTTGTATGTTGCATCATTAAACTATTTTCAGAGAAAAGACTAAATATATTCCTGTGGTCATCAATCAGAATCCTATGGAGGATTTATTTTATAAATCTGACAATATTCTCTAAATAATAATTGAAAATTCTAAGAAATAAGTTTAATAAATGAAAGAATTAAAAAATTAATGAAGTAGTAATATAAAAAATATACAATCTTCTACAGTCATTAAATGTACACTATATTGGAATTCCACATATTTGATGTGCTATTTATTGTAGGTAAACACAAGATTTCATTATATATGTATACAATAAAAAATTATCTGATCCTGAATAGCGAACTGGATTCAAAAGGTAAGTAACTGAAAGTATAATTAAATTTACTATGTATAAGCATAGACATAGAGTTGTATGTTCTCAAGTCCCTGTAACATTTTAAATACTTTTTCTTACCCTCTAATATAAAAAAACTTTTAGTTTTTTTATTTTATTGAATTTCTCCTTTTTCTTTTGTTAAAGGATAAATGACAAAAAAAAATCCCTTTGCTTTTTTTAATTTTAAGTTACCAATAATTTTCAAGACTCTATGCCTATGTGTATAAGAATGATTTTTTAATATTAAATACGTGAAATTTTTCAAGTTGCTAACTAAGCGTAAATAAACAGAGTGAAAAATGTTGAACCCGGATCTTTGAAATAGTGCTCCAATGCACTGTTGATTTGCGCCGAGTTAGCAATGTAAAAAATTTCACGTATTTAATCTTCAGTAATTTCACTGCTGATAATTAATTAAAATTTTACTTGGAATGGTTTTTATTCAAATGAAAGTGTTTTTCCTTAAGAAATTTTTTTTAATGGGATTACACATCCCTCATGCGTAGACACTTGCATGCTAATGTTAATCCTATGGGAGAATTTTTCTAAATATCTCGTTTGCATTTCAATATTGTAAATTTTATTATTTGTTACTTGTCAATCTGTACAAACACCTTTTTTTTTTTAAGTTTTCAGTTTTGTTTGCAATGTGTTTTTTTTTTTTTTTTTTTTTTCACTAGAGTATTTTCGCTTTTGAAAGCAGTTCTGAATATATCCTAATAAGCAAAAAAACCTTGTAAAACAAAGTCGAAAAATGGCCTTTGTATCAAAACTGCAGGTATGCAATGCAAAAAAAAAAAAAGCAAGCGAGATATTAAAAAAAAAATCTTTCAGCGGATTAACATTAGCAATCAGGTGTTTCTGTGCGAGTGAAGTATCCTCTTAACATTATTAAGCTTTTTTTATTATTAAAATAGGATCTAATAATGTAGCGAATTGATAAAAATTAAACATATATTTTATACATACATAGTAAAGGACAGGGATGTAAGAATTTCTTTCAAGGTAAAAAATGAACATATTAATTAAAATAAGCAATTTGATAAACATGTGGATTAATAAAAACCAGTTTTTTTCAATGTATAGATAATATTTGACTAAAATTTAATTTTCCACAGGAACAAACAAACAACAACCAAAAAAATATGCTCAGCTCAGAAAAATTCTAAGTTGAGTTATTTATCTCATTTTTCTATCAAATAAGATTTTATGATTTATAAAAATCTCATTTTCATTTTTTTATACACGCTTGTAATAAAAGCCTTTCATCAATCTTTAATTGTAACTCCTCTAACTACCCTTTCGTTTCTTCCTTTTCACATGCTTATCATGAAACACTTACAAACTCCCTCAGATAGCGTCAACTAGCAACCTTTTTCAATCCTTTACAAAACATTTACAAACTTTTCATGCGAAGCCTTTAAAAAGCATTCAAACATTTACGTAGCATGGTTGTAAAAAGGCTTTAAAAAGCAAAAAATGCTATCTGGGTATATAACGGAACTGCAGTTATGTTATCAAAATACATTTGAAAATTCGCGATGGTTACGAAACGTGAAACGATACGTTATAACATGTTTTAAGTAAATCATGTTTATAGAAGTTAGTTTAATTTAAAGATGTAGCATGCTGTATAACATAATTAAACAAAATAGCGTTGAATCAAATATCATCTTTTCCTCATGGGTAACTTACACAGAAATCTTAAATATAAGACAGTACAGAAGAAAAAAAGACTACAGTAAGAACGATTTAAACAATAATGATATATACTAATAAGTAAAAGTAATGGCAAACTTACCGCATTTTCTGTAAATGTTAGAAACTTGACACAACGAAAGCTTTCAAAACAGACGCCATTGGGAGACGCTACGCCTACGCCGAGGCCTACGCTGGCCGTGAAAAGAAATAAGTTGCGCATGCGCAAAAATCGTACGGATCATAATGATTTCCGAACATGGGTTGGCTACACGATTATCACGAAAACCTTTGCAGGATAGTTAGAAAGTAAAGCAAAAACGACCCTTTTCGGAAACCTTACATGCTATCTGGGATATATCTGTACATTTTAACCTTTCAATGGCAGACAAATTCTGCCCTCTCGATGTGTCTGTTATTCAGAAATTTCACTGTATATCTCTTATATCATATTATATAGTTATACAAATACTTCCGTCAGTGTCTGGAATATGACAACTATATATTATTGATTACACAGTTAAAATGAAGAAAGCAAAATAAACAAGTTGGAAATTGCTCGTCAAACGTGGCAAATGAGGTGCGTTCGTACTATAACTAGTTTTATAATTATTTTTTGCACCCCATATTGTACTGAATGTATATTTTTTTGCGCTTCATAAGTGCATAGTCTGTAACATCATTAAAATGCACTTACAATAATATTTTCCCCATTCCCCGTAATGTAACGGAAAACTTTTGACTGTCCCTGTAATTAAACTATACATTCGATTTTCATAAAATTTGAAATGGCTCGACAAATGTTTGCAGCAATTATATATTTAAAATTTCATATCATTCGGAAGGCTGTAAAATCATTAAAATGCATTTGCAATAATTTTTTCCCATTGGCCATAATGTAACGGAAAACTTTTCGGTGTCCCTGTAATTAAACTATACATCCGATTTTCATAAAATTGGAAATGGCTCAACAAAATTTTGCAGCAATTATATATTAAAAATTTCAGACCATTCGGCAGGCTGTAAAATCATTAAAATGCGTTTGCTATAATTTTTTCCCTTTGGCCGTAATGTAACGGAAAACTTTTGGGTGTCCCTGTAATTAAACTATACATCCGATTTTCATTAAATTGGAAATGGCTCGACAAAATTTTGCAGCAATTATATATTAAAAATTTCAGACCATTCGGAAGTCTGTAACATCATTAAAATTAACTTGCAATAATTTTTCCCATTGGCCGTAATGTAAAGAAAAACTTTTGACTGTCCCTGTAATTAAACTATACATCCGATTTTCATAAAATTGGAAATGGCTCGACAAAATTTTGCAGCAATTATATATTAAAAATTTCAGATCATTCGGTCGGGTAGTTTTTGCTCTGTTATATGCGGACGGACAGACAGACGGACTGAACGACGACTATAGGTGCTACGTATTTATATAATTACGAACGCACCTAAAAAGGGAGGGCAGTCCTGTAATTAATATTTTTTACTCTATTGTTGGCTCAGTGAATATGACCTGGCCTGGATAATATGTAAATTAATATAAATATTATCAGCTTTTTCAATAACTATAACAGGTTCCTTCCACCATTCTAAAGGAATAAGATACACTTTAGATTCAAACAAATAGTCACTAAATGGTTAATTTTTTGCTCAAACTTTAATACAATAGGTATCACCAAAGTAGAGCACATAAAGTCACATAATTTTATTTTATCTCAACTTGCAGAAGTTTTTCTAAGTACGTTTATTTATTAAGGAATATTTTTCCTTCAATATTCATTTTGAATTTATTTATTTGTGATACAGTGAAACTTGCATAATTCGAATTTTTTGCTTGGTCCCTAGAATTTTGTATTAAAATAATGTAAAAAAGTCATGGATATTTCGAATTTTATTTTGGATAATTCGAATTTTTTGCATGACTGCCCTTAAAATTTTGCGATAAAAATTTTCCTGAGATTTTTTTCAGCTAAGGTGCAAAATATTTTTAAAGTTTATTTTAACGGTCTTTCTAAGGAAAACAAAACGATGGTTTGAAATGTTACTATTTGGCGATTACCAAGGAATTTTGTGACCCAAGCAAAATCCCAAGACATGGCCACACCCATTTGGTATTAGAATCTATTGTAAAAGATCTAAGTAGTCTAATGTAGAATTTTCTATTTCTGTATCATGTGATAGGTTGGAATCACTGTTGAATTCAGGAGGTGGCCTGGGGGTATTTCCCCCCCCCGTAACTCTGCAATGTCTCCCCCCCCCCTCTCAGAGCCACAGAAATCCCTCCTGTAGAAAAGTGTCTGAATTCAACACTGGTTGGAATCACATGCTATGACTCAAGAATTGCTTTCAAAGAAGCAATCAAAAATATCTGAATTTTTCTTAAAACTAATGAATAATTAAGCTAGTAAAAAAGGTTTGATTTAATGAAAAACATGTAGCAGTATTCTTAGATAAAGTTTATGTGTTAAATCTTTCATCGTGGAGTTAATCTTTTTTATTTATCTCTTCTATCTGAGAAAATATATAAAATTTGAATTTTTGGATATTTCGAACTTTTCTCTGTTCTTTTCAACTTCGAATTATCCAAGTTTAACTGTACAACATATTCACCTGATGAGCAAATAATTTTTTTGCTCATTGTGCATGTTTTGTTGCACATACTTTTAATGTTATGTGTTTTAAAGTATATCATAAAAATATGTCATACAAATTCCAAAGTTTTCCAAACATGATATGCTGCCGTCATAAATAAACTTACCTTAAAAACATATTTTGATAAAAGCATCAAACACTGCAATAATCTACTTTTAAGAGAAGCCAAGTGATTGAATCAATTTGAAAGAATCATTCATGAGGATTTAGCTGGGAAAACACAGCTAAAAGTATTCGATTATTTAAATAAACTCACTTATCGATTTATTTTTCATATTGGCATTTTTATTCAAAAGTATTTTTTTTTATTTTTTGCGTCTAAATTGTCTTTTGAGCCCTACCCCATATTCCAGTCTCCTTTGCGCTTTCCAAAAACAAAATCTGTTTGTTATTGATTTTTGAAACGACGCATGCGCTTTTTACAAGTAAATCCAATGCACATTGTATCGAATATGATTCATTCCCATTCAATCAATAATTTGGCGTCTTTTAAAAGCAGTTTAATAGATTGTTAAACAGTATCGTATCTTATACTTTTTATCAAAATAAGTTGTTTAAGGTAAGTTTATTTATTACATACCTGCCAACAAGACAAATTTGAAATCTGTAAGCTTTTTGCGATGTACATTTACGACGTGCTTAAAAACACGTAACACTGAAATTATATGCAACGAAAAATGTATAGTTTCAAGTTAGGGTGAACTTCCAGTAATTGACCACATGCCAGTAATTGACCAAAAACACATTTATGTGTTTAAAACAAGAATCAATGTGTTGATAAAGTATTTTTGAATGCTGAATAAAAATATTTAACATCCAATGAATTGCATAGGAAAAGATTACTTTTGCTATCTATATTCTGATTGAATGTAAAAAATCGAAGAAAATGCACCTTCTAACAATATCAAAAGTGAATACATTCTGTAATAGTAGTATTGTTTTGTGAGTTGTTTTATTAATCTTACAGCATCAAGTTTAATTTAGTTCCATTGGTTCATCAAATGAGGTGTGTAGTTCATTTTTGTTTTTTTTTAAGTTAATCATTATGCATTTAATATTAAATTCATAAGTTAAATGACGTTAAGGGGAGTGGTCAACTACTAGATGTGTGAATGTTGAAAGCATTCAGTAATTGACCAAAGTGCTCAACTACTGACTTTTTGCTTGTTTGCATCCATTCCTTTTGATACTTAAAAAAAAATACATAGATTTCTATTATGAAAGCAATATTCACAATTTTTTTATTTAAAAAATGAGTTCTTTCAGTAGTTGACCAGGGTGGTTAATAACTAAATATGCTTGGTCAATTACTGATCAAGCAAACACACATTTGTTATGTCAAGAGGGTCATAACGCATTTATATAATAATAATGCAAGAAAAGTGTAATTAAAATGTAAAGATAACAAAATTAGTATAGTGAGGCTCTAAATATCATTAGGGTTTGTCACAGAAATCTTATAAAAAAATGTTTTACCACCATCAGCTCCAAACATAGTTTGTGGTAGATTTCTATTACAATTGTTGTGGAAGTATGCTGTTAAAATTGCTATATAAAATGTTTTTTATGCTGATTTTACCCATGACAAAGTTCAACCCTAATTAACTGCAGCTGTATAATAATAAAACATAACAATACAGAATTTACATTAACATTACACTAAGTTTTGACTGACAAAAATAAAAATGTTACTTTTAATAATCAGTGATTTGTTCAATATATTTTTTTAAACTGTAGAAATATATATAGTTTAAATTTAATTTTGAATAATAATTAGTGTTAACTATTTTGCACAATAAGCATCCCATTTATATAAAGCATAAAGTGCTCAGAATAAATTATTCCTAACAGTAATTTTTTTATTGTACAGTTTGTTTTATTTAATGAATGCATTTCTGGCATTAAATAAATTAGACAAAAGTTTATATTATAATTAAAAAATCTGGTGACAAAAGATTAAAAATTATGTAGAGTGTTGATTGCCAAGTGCTTCAGAAATGTATGCATAACTGTAGCACAAATAGGACTACAACTAAAAAAAAAACTTTTCACTAAACGAAAATGGCATTTACAATATTTAAACATAATTTAAAATTAATTATGAATAACATGACAGATTTTGTCACCCCACAAAAATATAAAGCAATAGGGAAAATCTTAAATATATTTTATGTATATATCAATTTTATAAATAGAGATTAATGATTATGTATCTCGGGCCATAGGTAAAAGATTACTGGGCCATATGTGGCCTGCAGGTTGAACATGGCTGCTTTAAATCATATTTTGCTACTACTGCAATTTAAAAATCCGTGGCTTTATGATTTAAATTCTTTTTCTAAAAAAATTCTCAGAAATTTCAAATTCGTCAGAGTTTTTTTTTTTTTTTTCAGAAATTTGAAATTTTCCCGATTTTTTCTGGCTGTCCAGGAGGCTAGAAATCCAGTTTCTGTAGAAAAAAACTTGGCAAACTTCCTCATTTTTTCATACAATTAATTTTAAGAAGGTTTATCAGTTCAACTTCAGAGTGGTCAATTACTGACACGGTGATGGTTATTTTCTAACATTAAGTGGTCAATTACTGGCAAAATCTCTCTTGACAACTATTACATTAAATAAAATAAAATTGCAAAAAAGTAGGCAAAAAATGTTTATTTATTATTGATCCTTATAAGTGATTGTTGCTTTTAAAAAAAAGTTTCAAGAAATATCTCCTTAAATTTAGCACAGAAAAAAAAAATGCGAAGAAACTTTCACTAAAAGGTCAATTACTGGGTAGTTCACCCTATCTGAATGTTTTATTATAGCAAAAATGTTATTTTATATTACTCCTACTTCCATGAGAAAGTGATCGGTATTCTCATACAAGAGATTCCATTATACACGAAAATTCTTTGACGTATGATTCTATGAAAACTTTTTTATACTTCTTCGGTTTCGCTTTTCCAATCTCCATTCATTTCTTTTCATTCAATCAAGCAATAGTACATTTAAAAGAAAATTAACAAGAATACAAGGTTTAAGAGACAGAGTTTCTTAACAATGTACTTTTTATGTTAAAAAAAAAAAAAAAAAAAAAAAAAAAGGATTTCAAGAACATCATTGCATGAATTAGTATTTAATGTTTAACACAATTTAGCAGTTTTTAAAAGTTATGTTCTCTGAGTCTTGGCGAAACTTTAGTGTTCATAAATATATGCAACTTAAAATAATTAGATGGCAGATTGTAGGATATAAGATATTATGTAAAGTTGTATAAAAATTAGCTGACGATGAGTCATTGGTCGGCAGATTTTCTAGTATGTTATACATCATAATTAATCTTGATACAGACGTATCAGATGCACTGGGATATGTATTTGCTGCAATTTGTAATTGAAATTTTATGCTTGGGCAACCCTGCGATTTTGGTGATATTTGCTTCATGTGGTAAGTGGGCAAAACATATTGTGTGTGTTATATTTTAAATTAAGCATTATGTGTTTTATAGTAAAATAATTTGTATGTTTGATCATAAACTTGTGTTTTCTATAAAATAAACTGTTTCATAATAAAATAAATCTAACATGCTGCTTCCACAAGCTAATTCTAACAGTGTATTACCGTAATTTAAGGTAGATAAGCCGCCCTGGCGTATACGCCACTACGTCCGAAAATGGTAAAAAAAACTGAAATTCCATCATATACGCCGCACCGGTGTATAAGCTGCACTTATTGAAAGTGATGTACATATTACTATAGATGCCATCTTGAAGATTTTCATGCATTTTTTGAAACCATTTTAATTCAAATAATGAAAATAAATAAATAACTTTTGGTTTGTGAATTTATCCAATTGCATCGCACATTTCAGCCTTGGATCGGCAAGTAGAAATATATTTGATGGAATTCTTAATATAAAACATAACGCTAGAATTACAAATAACACTAGTTTTTATTCGAATCCATCAGTTAAATAACACAACATAAAATTCCGAAAATAAGTAATGATGAATAATCATTTTGACAACATGAACTATTGGCAAAAGTTGGGTGAGACCTATAAAGAGAATTTTTTTGAAAATCTCTTCCGTATTAACTGTAAACATTAATGTCTATTAACAGAAATTGATTGGTGCTCGATTTGATATATTCTGTAAATATTGAAAATAAAAAATACAGCATTCGCAAATGCACACACTTAAAGAAAACAAGAGAATCTACTTTCTTTTCTATTAAAACACCGCGATTATGCAAAACTCAGCATAAAAGGGATTCCTTAAATGTGCCAGCAACTTCACTTTGCGTAAGTGCAGTAAAAAGAAATTATTGAGCTGCTTGCAAACAGAAAAAATAATTTAAAAGAAAAAAACAAAAAACAAAACTTGTTTTTTCTTAGCTATAAAAAAAAAATCTCCATTATTAATTGGCCGATTTTGTTCAAATTTTCAGCAAGTTGCAATAACAGTACATTAAGCTGTGTAACAAAAGTTTATTAAAATATAATAAGTTATTAGAAAATTACAGCACTCCCCAAAACCCCTAGTTTATAAAAAGGAGGAGAACTATCTGCAGTTTTTTTATTCAACTCTGCGGTGTGGAGTGGGAAGTTGAACGTTATCCGAATGAGATCATTATCTTTGAGTAATACGTTTCGTTATGCAGAAAGAAACCATGCATAGATTTTTTTTCCTTTTTAATGAATTAAACAGAACGTCCCGATATTTCTTTAATGATTGTTATTTCTAATCCGTGAAGCATTTTTAATATTGTTTTTCAGATTATCACTCTATAATATTACATGATTTGATTTTTTTTTTCTGGAAAACATTGTTATTACTTCGTATATGCCGCACTGGCAGATAAGCCGCAAAAGGTAAAATTTAACTTTTAAACACGTATAAGCCGTGGCTTATCTACCCGAAATTACGGTACATGAAAACAGTATTTTCTCCCCAGAGTAGCTCAAAAAAACATTATCAATCCTGGAGCATCTGAGATATCAGTCATCTGTGCCCTAATCATTGCACAAAAACATGCAGAGCTACTGTTCACTCCTTAGAACTTTACATATAGAACACTGTACAACCAATCTGTACAAGTTGGCAACCAATGTAATCATTGTTGCCCCAGTCTTGGTAATGATTCATTGATGTTAAGTTAAGCCAGCCTTTTTTAGTCATTAGTTCTGTTAAAATGAAATCGGTAAAGTGTTTTTCCTTCACTGTCTTGTGCTTAGTTAAACTTTGCATATTAACAAAGTATACATTAAGAATGGTATAAGATTTTATGGATGTGGGATCTTGCATTTTAAATATATTCATATAAGTTTTTCAATAATGATTATTAAAGGTATGTCACATTTTCGAATAGATAGATCATCTCATAAAATACAAAGTTTGAAATGGTACTATAGTGATTTTTTAAATACAGTTGTACCTTGTTATCCCGACACCCGGTTTTCACGTCACTCCGCTTATCACGTCAGTTTTTCAAAGTTCCGATTTTCTGTATGTGATTTTAATGTAAATATACTCCGGACTTTAGGTCGTTGAATAATTTTCAACTCTGGATATCCCGGCGGTTTAGGAAAATTGTCCATTTTTCATAATCCATCTTATAAGCAATGAAATTAAGCTGTCAGAAATGTCTTAACCAAACTTTTCACAAAAGTGTTTAAAATAGCCATTGAGATAAATGAGAAATTTTACTTCAATCCTTTACCTGAATAAATAAACCCACACACTATGAATAACCCACTTAAACTCCAGATAGACCTATCAGTCTATTCACGTTGCGGTCTTTTTGTTCGGGTCAGGCGGTGGTTTATTGTCGTTACACAGCATTTTTCATCCGGCTAAAACCAAAGCATTGCATTGCATTGAAACGATCAGAAATTGTCAAACATCCATTTCCGAAACAATGAATATTGATTACAATTCATTGTATAATAGAAAAAAGAATCATAGGAAGCACATCTAGGTATAAGCAAGGCTTAATTCATCAATATTTCATGTAACATAAAAAACAAGTCTTCATAAATCTGATTTTTATTTTTTCAATTTTGTTTTTGTGTGTATTTTGTGTAATAATAATATTTTATTGCTTAAAACTGCAAGAACAGTTATTAATTTAAAACTGCCTTAAATTAATTAAAAATACAGCTTTTTATAAATATATTTTTCTCCATTTCCGGTTATCGCGACACTCCGCTTATGATGAAACTTTTTTCTGGTCATTAGAGTGTTGTGATAACGAGGTTCGACTGTACGTACATTGGTATAAAATGACCCAATTGGTATAGTTTATAAATTTTTGGGAATCCCGTGCCCTTCGAGAAGTATTAAAGTAATATTTTTAGAAAATTGCTGTTAATTTTGTACTTGCATATTCTCTGGGCCAGATATATAGGTCGCCAAAAGTGATTGTCAATCACCGGTTTTGTTGATTCTTGCCAATCACCAATCATGGTCGAATTGGTAATTTAATATGCAATTAATAAAGACATAGCATCACTAAAAAGGATAAATAATATAAAAGGAAGCTATAATAACATAAAACAGTAATTTAGTGTACATTGTAATACAGGGTTGGTGAATTTTCAGAAAATTTTACAACCCAAGGATTTATTATACCAGCCAGCAAGATACAACATACAGCTGAAAATTGTTAAGACACAATGTACTCGACTGCAAAAATACTTAATTACTATTAATATAATGCAGGATTTTTATAATTTTCTCTAAAAAATTACAAATACCGTAATTTTGCACGTATTCGCCGCATCTCGGATAACTCGATTTCCTACAAGAATTTATTTTAAATAAAATGTGACTTGCTTCTGCTTAGCACTTATTTGACTTCTTTTTTTTCTATAAAATTTCCGCTCTTAAAAAGACTTAAATAAGCCGCAGCGAATACATGGGAAATTACGGTATATAGTACAAAGGACAGTTTAATATATAGGATAAAACTTATTACAGTTGAACCTCAAAAATTCGGGCATCCAATTTCTGGAAATCTACAAATATTTTTCACAAATCTGTGGATATTTTTTCACTTTCAGTTTTATTATTTTTAAAACTAAGGTTGTTGTAACTCTCATATTTCTCATCGAATGCAGTTAAATTCTTTTAACTGAATACTTAATAAATATTGATATATTCTGGTATATTTTTATAAAGATTGACCGTTAATTAAAGACTTTGATTGTTACGAAAACTGGAAAATTAAAAAACGGCATAAAAAAGGAAAACTTGACCTAATACATTGATGACTGGAAGCTTCATATATTTTAATTTTAATAAAATCACTCAAGTACATATTTATAACTAAAGAAACAAGCATGCAATTTCATTTTCTTTTGATTGGAGTAAAAGATGAACACACTTGATATTCACTCTATTAGCACTTGCTCCTTCTCCAACAGAATGATCAACCTAGTGACACTTTGCCCTATGACCTTGTAGAGCACACACATTGGCCAATGCCGATATGTTGTTTGTTTCAGTTTTGTTTTGTTGAAAAGAACTTTGAATGCAGTAAGAAAACAAGATGAGATTTTTTTTACATCTGTTTGGCAAAATTCTTTTTCTTTTTCCACAATCCTTTGAAAAATTTGCTTTTTTTCGTGATCATTTGACAAAATTGGCAATATTTTCTGCGATCGATAAACAAAATAAATTTTTTTTTTTTTGGGGGGGGGGGACTCTTTGTCAAAATTCGGGTTTTTTTTCCCTGACATACTGACAAAATAGACTATTTATTTTCTCATCTTTTGACGAAATTTATGATATTTTCCCTTGATTGTTTATAAAAACTCTGATTTTTTTTCACAACTGATTGACAAAATTTCTCACTTATCCAAGCGACCAATTAACTAATTTGGTTTTTTTTTTCTGCAATTGATTATTGAACTTTTTACAGTGAGCAATTGAAGAAAATCTTTAGTTGTTTCTTAGATATGTGACGAAATTCCTATTTTTCCACAGTCGTTTGAAGAAATTCTCTTTTTTTCCTTCAGCCGACTCAAGAAGTGATTTTATTAAATTCCAAAAAAATAAAAATAACATTACAGATGTACGCCAAAAAAATCTTGGAAGAATAGAGCAATTTTACACCTTATCTCAAAGAATCCGCACCCCCCCCCTCCCCCCCCTCCCTTCAAGAAATTCTAGAAATAGCACTAAACCTTCTGAGATAAGAATTTATGATGTAACTATTCACAGAAACATGAATCACTCCTATATAGCATCCATTAAGAAGGTTTTATAGTTAAAAAGTTTGTTTTCTTTTCCAGATTTTTTTCTGGGGCTTTTTTTTTTATGTCTGCTTTAAAGCTTCAGAATCAAATGACTTAAATTTTTGGAAAATTTGGAATGGAATCACTTTTATGTTATCTATGGTGTACTATTTTTTATTTTATTGTGTTTTAATTTGTATGTTTAATTTCAGCATAAGAGTTATGTTTTAGATTATCATTCCTATTTTATTATTAAATTCGGCAATTTGATTTTCGTTTATTTGCACTGGGGGAAAATTCATTTTGTATGCTATTATATTGTTTTAAAAAGTATTTTTTAACAGACCTCCAAAATTCGGAATTGGCACAGATTCCCGATTTTTGAGGTTCAACTGTACCATGTTCATATCATGTAAATTTGGAATGTTGCAAAATACAGCTAATTAGTATAAAAAAATAATAATAAGGCTTTTTCATATCTGGATATTGAACCATAAACTGGAGATATTGTACGATAGGGCGTCGTTACAAACTTGATTGCTTTTATACAGAATTTCTATGGATTCTCTTATAGTGGATGCATAATAATTGGCTGTTGGGAATATAATTTTTGACTGATCAAAATCTATTGCAATATTCTGATTTAAACTAAACGAGAGAGAGCTGTGGATTGACGACAAAATTTCATGTCAGCTTTATGTTCTTTTAATCTTTCTTTGAGAAACATAAAGCATAACATAAACATAAAGAACATAAAGCTGCCTTGATGCCTGGTGCTGAGTCATCAGCATCACCATCACATACTTTCATCAATTCTGAAGGCACAAAGTAGAGCATAAACGAAACACTGATACAAATAGCAAATCAGGAAAACACCTAAAAATTTCTAAGAAAAAAAACTCATGCTTGACATGTATTGTACTCATGAATCGTACCTATATTTGTCATTTAGCATTTCCATAAAAAAAAAAAAAAAGTTAAGTTTGACTTATAAAATCCAGCAAAGTTTTGTCTAATTTTTGATCTGTGCAATTTTTTAAACTAAAAATATAATTTCACGCATTTTTTTTTTCGCTTGCTTCTAATTTTCAGCGAGTAACTTTAAAAATCTATATCTGAATTACATTGTCAAACATATATCTCAGTTACACATTAGCAGTTAGGAATAGGAATTACAATACATTTCTCTAAATTTGAAGTTGCAGGAATCCAAGATTTTTTAAAAGATAGCACAACAGCACCCCTGTTCGATATTTCAAACTAAAATTGAACAATTATACATAATTTAAATTAATAAATATACAATAATCTGTATTTTTACAATAAAAGCGGAAATACAGCTACACTTTTAATTCTCATTGGAAATAGCATATATAGGATAACAGCTTCCTCACCCATTGTTGAGGGATCAAAAACAAAATCAAATTGTCTCGGTTTTTATCAATAAGCATTACACATATTAAGTTTGTGCAATTACATACCAAGAGCATGAAGAATGCATAAGAGCAGTGCCACTTGCGAGGCGATTTTTACAGAATATAATTCTTGCAACAGTTTATATTAATTTACATCTTTCTAAAAAGGAAATTTATGGTATTCTGTGCATTAATTTGGAATTATAACACCCACAAACTTTGAGTAACTCATAGATGTATAATGATCCAAAAATAATCAAATTGTGCTTAGAACATCCTAAAATATGCAAATCCATTAAAAATCTGAAATCTGAAATTTTCATAAACCATTGTTTTTCAGTAAAAATATGAACGAAAAATATGTAAAAAATTCTACATTGAACATAGCTTAAAAAAATTGTCTTTAAATGCAATACATTAATGTTAAAAAAATAATTAAGTGTGCAACCTACATTATTAATTCTAAATATTTTTAATTTGTACACTTATATTCCAAATGCATTTTAAATTAATAGAGTCTTATCTATTTTTTTTTTATTTTTTTTTTTACTTTTCAAAACGAGTTCAGATTCATTAAATTTATAAAAAGTACCTTTTTGCAATATTTAAATAAAATGCATTTATTTATAATTTTATCACTTAAAAATTTAATTCTTGACTTTGGGTTGGAAATCTGTTTCAGAAATACCAAAACATTGTTTTTCTACATTTAAGTAAAATGCATGAATTTATATATTTTTAATTGGTTATTGTATTTAAATGGGTACATTTAGAACTTCAGATTGATTTCAACTGAAGACAGCTGCAGCAATTGGAAACCAACCACACAAAATTTCTTAATTTATTCTGAATTACACGTAACTGTAGTTCTTAATAATGTAGTATAATGTTCTTAATTCTTAGTAATGTAGTTCAGTAAATATAGTTCTTAACATACATAATGATCTTTTTATCGCTTGGTAAGCTTTAAATAAATACAGATAATAGAACATCTTTGCAATTCTGTGAAACTTTGAAATCTGTTAAACTTTTCTCTGGTCAATATGATAGTTGCTTATTTTGAAATATTTGGTACAGCATTGTTTTAAATTTAAATACACTAAGGATAAATATAACTGCAAGGATAATTTTGTCTGAGTGAATGATATTTGATTAAAACTGTTTATTTAGTCTTCATGTTTTTGGGAAGGAATGGAGCGTTTTGCGTTCGAAGTAATATTGGATTGAATATTTATTATGGGGAAGAAATAGGAAATGATTTCATGTGTTTTGATATTGGAAGGGTTGAACTAAAGATACTTATGGGCGGTTTATTTGAATATTTAAAAGGATTATTACTACTACTCATGGAGTTTTTTAGGGGGGAGGGGAATTCGGGCACTATAAATTTTGTTTTTTGGCCAGTGCTTTTATTAATTTTGTTTTGTCATTGCGTTTAATCGGGGCTGTAAAACATTTAAGTTCTATGATTTTAATTTGCTAAAAAAAAGAAAGAAAAATAGCCTCCTATAGTTTGTGAGAAAACTTAATTTCAGTACAATTGTAATTAATTTGAAAAACACATTTGTACGAACGAAAATTGTTTGGATGACTTGCATTTGATTAAAAGTATATAATTAATTAATATTCTTGTGAAATTAGTTTTGAATATGAGCTGATAAATATGGCTGGTATGAAATCGGGGATCATATTTCTTTTTTTTTAATACTTTCCAATGTAGTTGAAAAGTGTTTATGAATTTGGTCCGTCTGTCTGTCCTTGCTTTAATTCGCGTAAATATTGTTCGATCGCCATGAAATGGATATATGTTATTGGGGTTTACTGCGGCATGTTCAGTATTGAAAAGGAAGTGTGTATAGAATTTTTGGTTCATTTACAAAACCACTCAAAAGAATTCCGTCACATTACGGTATATGGGGGAAAATCGCTTCACGTATATTTTAATGAAATTACAGTATTTAAAAAATATTGAAATTGATATACATCACTGAGGTGTACTACAAGGTTCGTATTGTAGAATATGGTGCGCATAGAACTTATCGTTTATTTACAGGAACACGTAAAGTATTTGGTTATAGAAGAAAATGAGAAATAATTGAACTCCGAACAATAATTGATGGAAGTGCGTTTTGAATTATGGTATGCCTTTTTAAATATAACTATTTTTAAATATTACTAGGTTATCTAAATTCTAGATCACATACAAGTTCAACATTCGTTTATTCGCCGAAATTGCTGAGCGGAAATTTTAAAATGTGCTATGCGTTTAACTGAACTAACATTTTGCATACTATGTAATGTAGTATGCATACATATCTGAAAAGTAAGATCATCCTTCTTACCTTCTTTAGATCATATATCTCATCATGAAAAAATCATCTTCAAAAAATCGTATATTTTAACGACTATTCATGGTAATAGCAGAAATCGTGTTTCGAAATGTGTTATGCGTTTTCCAATTTGTTCATCATCTTCCACCTTTGTAAATTGTGAATTTTTTTATAGTATTCTGAATGTGTTGCAAAGTGCTTCATAATCCATGCTGTATGCATGTTTTTTTTGTTTGAAATCGTGTTGTTAAAACTGTTTTAATTATTATACAAGGTGTCTCTTATCATTTACCAATAACTAATTTTTAAACCGTTAGTTTTAGAGGTATAGTTCCATTGCAAAAATATTTTAAATTTTGTTCTGCATCACATAAAAATCGATTTACATTATAATAATTACTTTGCAAATAGATAAAAAATTACAAATTTTATAAAATGCACCGGTCCTATAAGTTTTATTTAGAAAAGGTTTTTCCATGTTCTAAAAAGTGAAACAGCAAAAAATTATTCTTGTGTGATCAAAACTTACTGAGTTATAATACTTAGAATTTTATTAATTTTCAATGTTTTAATTACCATAACTGGAAAAACACGTTTTTTAGAGACAGAAAACGCCAAAAATGCATGAAATTTAAAGTATCATAACTAGGTAAGTGTTTGTCTTGCAAAAATGAAGTTTTTAACCACAAACTAATTTTGATTCATCTCAATAGAAAGCAGCATTTATAATTATGTCAAAAAATTATTCCAAACATTTTGTCTAAAAGGCCTACTAATTAAAACATCCGTTTACCTCATACACAACGATTATTAGTTATATGTTATAAAAATAACTGATTGGTGGAACCTGTTAGTAGTACAAGTGTGAAACGATGTAACCTGTTAACCAAAAGTAACTGTATTTCCCATTTCTAATAGAATGATATAAGAATGAAAAAATTCTTGAATTTTCCTCTTCCTTTATCTTTACTGTAAATTTCACTGTTTACATCTACTACCTGTGGATTTTAGGTTTACGGATTTGAGAGAGTCTGCTGTATTTTTACAAAGCTGTTAGAATGCAAAACTATGCTCAGATCTATATTTCTTACTTTTTCTCAAACATAGTTTCTGATATATTGTACCTTTAAAAAAATAACAATTAAAAAAGTGGATAAGTGTGATCGAATTTCGCAGAAAGGGTTTCATTTAATATTTATTTCAAAACACATTGCCTTTTATTAATTAAATATTAAATCATCAATTAAATATTAATTTTATAATGATTACATACGTAAGCTTTTTTTTAAATAAAATTTAAAATATTCAAGGACTGCTTTTCAGACAACTGTATCAGCACATGTTTGTATATCTGAAAAACATATTTAATCACATGATTTTATTTTAGCTAAAAAAAAGTAATTGTTAAAATGGCAAAAAAAATATGAAAGTTCTTTTGATTAAAACCATCGTACAATGAAATATCATCCAAAGGGAAAAATCGAAAGTGACGTATCAGCACTAATCATTAATGACAACTAGTTAATTTAAAAAGGAAACAATATTTAAAAATAAAAACTAATAAAATTATTTAAAGAAAATCAAAATTCCGAGATTACAAATATTTAGTGGAATGTAAAAAAATGAAAAATTCTTTAAGCAAAAAATTGTTTTAACGAAATTTAAATTCTTTTCACAAAAATTTCTCAAATAATTAGTGGATTCTCAAGCAAAATTTAAAATTTCGAAGTTTTCTCAATACAGAACAAATTGTCTAAACTAAATTTAAAATTCGGAAATTTTAAAAGTTTAGTAAAAGTTTCAACACAATTTAAAATTTTTAAATTTAAAAAAAAAAAGTGATAAAACTTTTTTTAAAACTTTTGGCATTAAAATGGCAAAAATATGTACAAAAATTCTGTAAAACTCGATCTATTAGATAATGAAATCTATTCTGCAAAAAATTTTTCGAACTCTGACACCCAACTTCGAGCTAGGAAACTTTTGAATATCAGGCAAATGTGCTATCATTGAGCTATCTATAATGCACAAAAAAACAGAAATTAGGATTATTTTTTAATCTAAATGTCAGAAATGGTCAGATGCCATTAAAATAATTAATTAAAATAATGCGAGTGTTGTTCAATAAGTTTGCCTCCACGTCTGTAACAACTTTATTAACAGAACAAAACGAAATATTACTTTCTTGAAGCCAAGTCCGTCCTTCACAATGAGCTTCATTGTTGCATGCGATGCGATATTCCAACAATGCTGTCAATCATCCTCTACTTAATGCGCCGGTTATCACAAATCAGTTCATTGACACATTCTCCATGCTTTGCACTGTCTGTATTTTTCGGCCGTCCACAGCGGGTCTTATCGTACACGCTTGATTTGCTTGGGTTCTTCGTCTGGCTTCCACGTACCCATCTCCTGATGGTGCTTCTGACCATACATGCTTCGTCATACACAACAATTATTTGCTTATGGATATTTATAGGTGCAACACTTTCCGCTTCTGGAATTCGATCACCGCACGCTGTTTTAATCGCACTTCAATATAGGGGAGGTAGGGATAATTAGAATCAGGGGCACTTCAGGGTCAATCTGTAGCAGATATAAAAATGACCATGCTAGATATGAAGTATGACTAATATTCTACATGTTAAATTTTTTGGGGTGAAAATGTATGTTCCTGTAAAAGTTGTAATCACTATTTTCCCAGAACACAAAGAAAATATTGTCCGTCAAAGTGAGAATGTTTCAGGTAAAAAGGTTCTGTGTCAAAAGAAATCTGGGAATATTGAATTACAGCTATGGATGTAAATTTAGAAAAAGAGGTTACATTTTGCAACAAACAAAGCGTAATATTAATAATTTGCATGATTATAATTATTTCAGAAATAGCATTTTCTGGGTAAATAGTATCACACAGTTTTGGAGTTAAGTGTAAATGGGATTGCATATTTTATTTTTCACTACATCAAATTGTGGTTTAGAATGCGTTTTTTCATGTTTCAAATCGTGTGAAATAACCCTAGTTTGTTTACTTTATTGCACATTTTGTGTTAGCAAAAGTTTTATTTTGCATTTATTCCAAATTTTAGCCTTGATTGCATGTTTTAGGCCTCAACACTTTCAATGTAAATTAAATTGTCCTCCTTCACAACGTATAAGCTTTGACCGATCTTTTTTTCCCGTTGCATGCCTTTCATGTTACTTGAAAAAACAATTTTTTTTAAACTTTAAAAATTCGTTCTTTAATAATACAACAAGGCTATTAATTTCCAGTAGAAAATTTTGCATTTCATTTTGTTTTGTATGCAGAGTGTAAAATATATAAATATTGAAAATCCCTTAAAAAACTTTTTTCCCGCCGTACTCAACTTTCCAATTCTGTATCCTCTGAGAATAGTTGTAGTTGTAAAACCAAAAATATGTTGCTGGTAAGCCCATACTGAGATCTTTTAATCCCAGTTACCCATGACTGTGTATCTTGTAAGGCATGAGAGAAAATACCACTGATCTCAGTTACCCCGTTTCATGAGGTTAAGTGGGATGAAAGAGGTAGTTTTTGAAAAAGACACTTGTACCAGGTAATATATTACATTGATAGTAATTCTTCACACATCTCAAGGGACAATTACATACTGAGTAAAATTATACGTAATATTAGTACGTCCACTTCATTCTCTGGCAATTAATTGTCAAAATTCAAACTGTCAAAATGATATTAATTACACCTCCCCTAGTTCAACATTCTTCGTTTCTCATTTTACACTTCCGTGGTCCCACCTGCAAAATAAAAACATCATGAGATGAAGAACATTTCAAAGTTACTTGTCAGTTTAAAATACTTCATTTTTTTCTGCTAATAAAGTAGTAACAGACGTGGAGATAAAACTTATTCAACAATCTTCATATAAAACTTTTTCAAAATTTTATGATATGTCGTATAATCAGAGGTATTCAGCTATAAGTATATAAAATTTCAATTTTCTAACTTACAGTTTTCGAAAATGAAATGTATGACAGACAGAGGAGTGGGAACTATAGAGTTACGTAGATGGATAAAACCTTAAAAATAAAACTGGTAATGTCTTTTAAAACTATCACATTTTCAAAATTTTGAAACATTATTTAAGAGACTGGTGAATCTTGAATAGAGATTTAAATCTGAACCAACCTCTTTCCATAAATCAGCAAAAAATTTTACTGTGCATTTCTAAAATGGTCTCTTTCTGTAATAAAAACCAATTGAAACATTTTACATTTTAGTAGCTCAAATTTTTAATAAATAAAAATGACAGTGTCATTGCAGATAATCTACTATCCATCTAAGAATATTTTATTATTGAAAATCCAGTTTATTATTGAAAGATCCAATAATTAGGCATGAGTAATAATACTCGAAAAGTAACTCATGCACATTATACCTCTTGAATTTATTTTTGTCAAAAAATGATAAAAGATCTGCAAGAAATAACAATTGAAACATAGTTTGGCATGCCCCTAACAGCTTTGCAACAATAATTAGGATGTGATTGTAGTTGTGCTAATGGCAGAAATAAAGGTAAAATGTACCAAAAATGTATTTAATGATTATTTTTATTTTATAATTGACATTGAAATGACTTTTTCTTTATAAACTTTTGAAAATTTATAAACAGTTATGTGGTATATATACACTTTCTTTTATATTTCAGGTGTAGACGTTTGTGAGATCTATTCTGAACATACAGTGAAAGGATTTATGAAAATGAATCACGCCCGAAGTCCATATAGTTTCTCCCTTTGATGAATGCTCTCATTAACAAAACTTGTTCAGTAAGGATTTTTTAAGGTTGTGCTAGTGCAAATTAGCATGATTTTCTCCATTTTTACATGCAAATTACAGTATAGAATTAAGACAATTATTTATTAGGATATCAAATATTGTTGATTAACTTAAAAAAATACTATTGAGAAATGTTCATATATGAAATATTTTTTCAGGGTGTTTTCTCTTAAGCGAAAGATTCCTTTTTAAAGCACCAGTAAACAATTAATTTCATAAAACTGAATTTTTGTTGCTATTTTAAACTTAAGTGTTCTCCCTTATTGTAATGTCTAATATGCATTCGCTAAAGTAACAGACTCTGTCCATTAAATGCGGCTGTATTTCTATTAGTAAGAAACGAAAATTAAATGTATATCTGTGTACTTATTTAATGAAATCTACATAATACAATTACTGTTCTTTTATAAATGTAGTCTTTAAAAAATCCCCTTATTCATCACTTTAACGAACACTTTCCATTTCGTAGCGAAAAGAATATAACTCACACTTTTATTGGTTAATAATCTCTTCTACATGTCAGACGTAAAATAAAGGATAGTATCTCTAAAAATTAATTTTTAATTTGAATCAAGAATGCAATTTGAAAATTTTGCACTAAAACATTTGTACAGAAATTTAGTTTTAATAAAAATCACCTCATCTGGTAAAAAAAAAACATGATTTCACGTGTGATATCTGCTATAAGAGATGTTCTAGCAAATCAGCTTTCAAAAGGCTCTTCTTTCATCGCCTTTTTTGTGAAACGAACCATTTCTCAAAAATGTTTTTAAAATGTCCATCTAGGTTATTCTGAAGTATAGCCTTTTTCTTCAGATGTATCTAAAAATGATATTCTTGAAAACGTAAATGATATAGACAGCCTGGGATTCATACTAATCAAAAACCTTTTACTTGTAAAATGGATATTGAAGAATTTTCTCAAAAAATTAATGTAATGAACAACGAATCGATACCAAAGAAAAATCATCCGCATGTGATGTGTGTAAAAGATGTTTTCTCATAAATCTGCATTAAATATCCATTTGCATGTTCATAGAACAGAGAAATCATTCTTTTGTGAGGTGATTACAAAAAGATTTTCACAAAAATGTCATTTAAATGTTTACCGGTAATTCATACTAAAGAAAGACCTTTCTCTTGTGAGGAGTGCAACAAAGGGTTTTCTCGAAAATCTAGTTTAATTGTCCACCTGCGTGTACATACTAAAGAGAAACCTTTTTCTTGTGAGGTGTGTAACAAAGGATTTTCTCAAAAAGCCGATTTGAATGTCCACCTGCGTGTGCATACCAGAGAGAAACCTTTCTTTTGTGGGGTGTGTAACAAAGGGTTTTCTGTAAAATGTGATTTAATTGTCCACCTTCGTGTTCATACTAAAGAGAAACCTTTCTCTTGTGATGTGTGTAACAAAGGATTTTCTGATAAATCCAATTTAAATTCCCACCTGCGTATTCATACTAATGAGAGACCTTTTACTTGTAAAGTGTGTAACAAAGGGTTTTCTCATAAATCTAATTTGGATAGACACCTGCGTGTTCATACTAATGAGAAACCCTTTTCTTGTGATTTGTGTAACAAAAAGTTTTCTCACTCTCAGCATTTAAATCGCCACCTGGTAGTTCATACTAAAGAGAAACCTTACTCTTGTGAGGTGTGTAACAAAGGATATCCTGATAAATCTAGTTTAATTGTCCACTTGCGTCTGCATACTAAAGAGAGACCTTTCTCTTGTGAAGTATGTAACAAAGGGTTTTCTCATAAATCTAATTTGGATAGACACCTGCGTGTTCATACTAAAGAGAAACCTTTCTCTTGTGAGGTGTGTAACAAAGGATTTTCTGAAAAATCTCATTTAAATAGACATCTGCGTGTGCATACTAAAGAGAAACCTTTCTCTTGCGAAGTGTGTAACAGAAGATTTTCTCATAAATCTGTTTTAAATGTCCACCTGCGTGTTCATAGTAAAGAAAAACCATTCTGTTGTGAGGTGTGTAACAAAAGGTTCTCTTGGAAATATCAATTAAAAAACCACCTATTCGTTCATTTTAAATAAAAAATTTCTATGGTAAGATGCGTAACAAAGGGTTTTCTGGAAAATGTTCTTTAGATGTCTACATGCATGTGCAAACAAAAAAGAAACCTTTCTCTTGTGATTGGTATAACAAAAATTTTTGTTTCTAACATAATTTAAATAAGCATTACCGTATCCATTCCTTACTGTGAGAATTATATAACATATTCCACTTACAGTTATTTCTGCCTATTTTGTTTTTGTTTGAAGAAAATCCTAGAATCCGACATTTTAGCTTTTATATGCCCAATTTAAATTTAAACATGTATAGTCATATTAAAAGAATTTTTGGTACTTACGTATTAACGCCACCGCAACAATAATAAGAATCTATTTATATAAAATCCAAGTCTCTGTGTGTCCCTCACAACTCCGGTTGGACCACCTCATTCATCGCGGCCATGTTAGGATTCCTATGGAGAAATAAGTTTGAGCTCCAACGATGAGTAATTGTTGATAAGTACTAATAGCACCCTCAATAGGTTACCACAACAAAGCCAAATTTTGACCAACTTGGCCAGATATTGCCAAATTTGGCGATAATTTAAAAAAAAATGTTGCCAAAAATGACGCCAACTTGACGGCAACTGGTTAATTTGGCGAAATTCCCATTGAAGCCCACTAGATTTTCATAATCGAGTTCATCGAAATTTAATTTAAACACCGTGCATTTAAGGTTTTTTCAAAATCTATGGGTCAGAATTTAAAGTGTAATATACGAAAATGTACGTCCTTACATCTTCAATCGTATTAAACTCAATAAAACTACTACTAATAAAATGTTTATAATAAAATAACCGCCTCTAGACGGCGCTGTACTATCTGAGCTTCTAACAGTCCGATTTTGATGTGCTTTACATAGACGAATACAGAAATTAAATTCTCGGTTTTTTTCCATTATAGGGGCCTCGGCGAAATAGAGAAAACTGTATATATCTTGATATCTCATTTTCCGTCATTTTTGACGGGCTATCTGTCTAGTAAATATATATAATAATAAGTATATATAGATATATATGTATATATATATATATATATAAGTATATATATATATATAAGTATATATAAGCTGCGGTGTCGTTAATACGTAAGTACCGAATTTTTTTAATTTGTGATGTCTGTAATGTAGTATTTTCCTTAAAAATATATCTGGGTGTTTATTTTGTGTTACTATTTATCATTATGCTGGGATATTGATATAGCAATTACGCTCTGATCTACCTTAAAATTCGCAAAAATCCAACTCTTTTTTTTTTTATATAAAATACTGTTGGCGCTCAATATCGTTTAATGTTCATATAAGCATTCCTTCAATGCTAAACTTCTCTAAAGTCCAAGAGCTGGCGGTAAAAATTACTTGAATGTTGATAAAAGTTGAAACATTCTTTAAATTGTGTTTCTTGCTTATCTGAAATAGGCATGGGTGATTTGTCAGTGGTCATGTTGAGCTATAACACACCCCATTGGGAAATGAAATTTATTGTATCAAAATTGTGAGTGGTAGTAAAAAAGTAATTTTGCAACTACTTTGGCAATTATCACTAATCCGGTTAGTATTTATTTTGTCTTGCAGTAGGCTTGAGCAACATTGCTAAGAATATTTTTAAATCGATGGGCAATCTACTAGGTCATTCATACTCTGTTCACTCTCGAAGAGCAGCAAAATTTTATGAAAAAATAAATTATTTTATTTAGCTATTTTGATATAATAAATACTTCTACAACAAAATATTTGTATTTTTATATGCATAAAGTGTCCAAAAACTTTAGTTGCTTATATGCATACAAGAGATGAGACGAGTTCACCACCACTCTTTATGCACCAGTTTTCAGACTCGAGCTTCCTTTTTCGGAAAATGACAGTCCTATATATTAAAATGAAAGACGAATTAAGTAAGACCACTTTCTCTAACACCAATTTTGAGCCATATGCGCATGCGCGACTAGCTGAATGGGCTTCCGATTCGCTGACGCTGAAAACGTGACCACCTGTGAGCTCCAATGGGAGTTCAGTGACATTCCTGTCTATATACAGATATCGTCACGCGTATTCGCCGATTTCAATAATACGTTAATACGTATTTGCTGTCGTTATATTGTATTAACGGGTTTATAGTTTCTTTGGATTACACCTTATTGGGTATTTTGTTAATTTATTGTTTTTTTTTTTTTTATTTGATTTACGATTCCATTTTTAACTTTTCTTTTGATTTACTTAGATTTAATGTGTCCTTTGTATTTTCCGCCGATTTAACCTAAACACGCTATCGTTATGTAGATATTACGAACCGTTCATTTTCTCTTGAAATATCTCTTAATGTTTTAATATCCAGCATCAGTAATTATTTTAACAGTACCTTATGGCTTCATAGTTGAAAATTTATCTGCTTTACCTTCTTCTTAAAAGGGCAACAGAAATTTCTGAAAACTTTTGTTTACATATCGATTACGATAGAAATGTTTTAATATCCAGCAGTAATGATTTTGACAGTGTATCTTATAGCTTCATAGTTTAATTTTTTTCTACTGAATAACACCTTCTTCTGAAAAGGGTAACAGAAATGATTTTCTGAAAACTTTCGTTTTGATTACATATCGAGTAACAAAAAATGTTCTCTTTAGAAAATGCAACTGAAATGATAATTTTAACAATTGAATCATTAATAAAAAATTATAAGTTAAATTAAGCCTGAAAAACCTAATACTTGGAAAGGCAGAGACAAATATAAATTTTTAAAGCAGATATCTTACAATGAATGTTTAATCACAATGTTTTAACTAAAATAACTTTAAATATTAACAAATTTAAACAAAATAAAGTTCTTAATTCTGATGATTGATTTTTCGCGAAAAAAGGTACTAAAAAACTTAAAACCATTTAGCTAGAAAAGACTAGAATGTTTCTGTTGACAAATAAATGGATTTTTCAATGCTTACATTAAAATAAATTTAAAATTCAATTTCAGAATTACAAATTAATTAAATTGTTTATTGTGGGATCCCCATAACTCAAAAAATATTTGAAAATAAGTTATCACCGTTTTTCATATGTTTGTTGACAGACGATTGCGATTTGTGTTTAAAACCACCAAAGTAACATTCTCTATGCCCTATCATATGATAAAAACAAATAGATTTCTAAACAAGTTTCCACTTGAAAATCTGAAGATCATTAAGATTACTAAATCAAAAGAAAAGTTCATGATTAATTCCCAATAGGTCAGAGTGAATAAATTTCAAAATACGTAATAGGTGTAATCCTATTTTTAAAGTTTTTTCCATAAAGTAGAAATTCATTCACATACACTGACAATAAAATTATCAATGTTTCGGTTGGTGAGAAAACATTTAATGTATTTTATAAGCGCTGTCCAACATGACATGATTGGGTGGGGGAAGATCACAATTTAGTTGAGGGGCAAGATTTACAATACCATGCAGGATTTCATTAATCTTTCAAAAATAGAAAAATGCTGCATAATAAAAAATGCCGTGTGTTGCCCTCATTCAGTTTTTCTACAGACATGTGAATATTCTTCATTTTTTCCTCCCGAGAAAGTGATTTTTATTTTTTGTGCGATTTTGCAAAATTATTTTCTGAATTTCTTCAAATGATGGTAGAAAAATATTGTGAATTTTGCCAGTGGGTCACATATTGAAATGACAAGATTTCCTAATCAACCACAACTACCAATCGACAGATTTTGCGATTTTTTGTAACGACAGTTTGAAGAATTTCTGACAGTTTACCGATGAACTTCACAATATTTTAAAGCAACCGATTAAAGTATTTTGAGCTTTTTCCGATGATCAACTGGCAATCTTTACGATTTTTTCTGAAAATTGAAGGAAGAATGTTGCAACTTTTTCCCCTCAATTGATGAATTTTGCAGTACTGTTTTTTACCGATTGGGTTAATTTTGTGTTTTTTTATGCGACAAATGTCATGTTTTTCCCTTCACAACCAATTGTCGATTTTTCTTTTCCCTCTGCGACTGATTGTTGAATTTTGTGATTTTTTAAACCATAGATGGACAATTTTTTTTTTTCATGACCAACTGAAAAATTTCATGTAACCGACTGGTGAATTTTTTTTTTCCCTTCACAAGAGCGATTTATAAATTTTTGTTCATACATTTATAATGAATGTACAGTAGTCATAGACAAAATTCATGCATTAACAAGATTCCTGTTTGCTGAGGAATTCTGTTCCCATTATTTTCTCTCTTTTTTCATTCCATTAATGCAAAAATATATAATACAGAGAACCCGACTTGAACCTGCAAAATCCATTTCACAGACATGTTATTTTCCGCGGAATTGCGCTTTTTTGGCAGCAAATTTTACTATCCCTTGGATCTATGCATATATGCATTAAAATTTTTTGACATTTTTATGGGGGGGGGGGGGATAACGGAAGAAATACAAGAAAAACGCGAGTACCAACCGTGCCAAATTGAGCAAATTTCTTCAAAAGATCGCTGGAAAATGCAAATTTTTTAAAGGATCGCAAAAAAAAGCTGAACTTTCACAGCCTCACGAATTTTTCATGAAATTCGCATTTTCCGCAACATTTTGAGGAAATTTGCATTTATTCTGCGATCCTTTGACAAAATTAGTGTCAAAGGGTCGTGGAAAAATCGCGATTAATGTTAAAAGGTTGTGAAAAAAAGTGTGATTTTCTTTAAAGGATCGAGGGAAAAATTACATTTCCGTCAAAGGATCCCGGGAAGAAATAAGATTCCCGTCAAAGGATTGCGGAAAAGCGCAATTTTTGTTAAATCACGAAAAAGACACGGCTTTTGTCAAAGGACCGTGTAAAATATACAAATTTCGTCGAAAGATTGCGGGAAAAAACGCGAATTACGTCAAGGAATCGCTAAAAAATGCGAATTTTGTTTAAGGATCGCAGAGAAAACGCAATTTTTGTTAAAGGATCACGAAAACGACACGATTTTCATCAAAGATGCAATTTTTATCAAAGGATCGTGTAAAATATATGAATTTTGTCAAATATCGTGGAAAATGTGCAAATTTCGTCGAAAGATTATGGAAAATATGCAAATTTTGTCGAAAGATCGTGGAATAAAACACAAATTTTGTCAAAGGATTGCAAAAAAACGTGATTTCGTCAAAGGATCGCAGAGTAAACGTGAATTTCATTAAAAGGACTTCAGAAAAAGTGCGATTTTCGTCAAATGGTCGCTGAGCGGAAAACACTAATTTTGTCAAAGGATCGCAGAATAAATGCAAACTTCCTCAAAATGTTGCGGAAAAATGCGAATTTCATGAAAAGTCCGTGAGGCTGTGAAAGTTCAGTCTTTTTTTGCTGAACATGAAAAGTCCGTGAGGCTGTGAAAGTTCAGTCTTTTTTTTTTTTTTTTTTTTTTTTTTTTTTTGCTGAACCTGTACTACGTCCGATTTTAAGTCAACACGACCCGAACCTGCAAAAATAATTTTCAAAATATGAAAAATATTGTCAATATTTTGTTTTTGATGCACACAAAAACACATGTATCATATTTTTGATAGTTTATGTACACATACACATGTTACATGTGTTTAAATTGAGAGATGCCTGCTATTTAAACTTATATAGACGTTCAAATATATAAATTTTAGGAATTAAAAAGTGTTTGCTAAATAGAAATGTCTGCTTTTCGGGAGAAAAGCCATTATAGAAGTCTTATTGTACATAGATCTTTAATCTGAAAAAATACTTTGGCTATCATTTGAAATTCGGGTCGACCCACTAGAGTCAAAACCCAAACCGAAACAATGAAAGTGAACCCCACCTGCAACAAAAAATCTACCATTGATCCGACCCGAACTAAGAGTCGGGTCGGGTAAAAGCAAGTAACCCGACCTGATGCAGGACTCTAATGCAGATATTTTTCAGTTAGTGTAGTACATTTTTGTACATGCATCCTCAATTAGTGTGTGAAGCACAAAACTTATTATGCTATTTTTTTCCCAGCAAGATGGTAATCATTATTCAGCAATTGGTAAGTTTTCTATAAAATAAATTAACCAGTTTGTAGGTATAAAGCAATTAAACTGTAATGCAAATTTTTTTAATCAAGTCGTGTATTTAAAAAAGTACTTTCTGTTAAATAAGCTAACATAATTAAAGAATTGTTGTAATGCAGATTAAAAATTAAGAGAGTTTGTACTGTTTCTTGACTGATTGTTTATATATTTAAAATTTATACATTAATATGCGAGTGCTTTGTGTGTATCAGGTGCTTGCGAGTGCTTTATGTGTTATCAGTATTTTTTTCTGCATTTGCAGAGTGGAACAATACCTAGCCGAAACAGTACTCAGTACAATATTACTCGGAAATAAATTAAAAACATAATAAAATTAAGAAATATTTAAAAATATATATTTTTAAAATATTGCAATCAATAAATATAAAGACATTTGATTTGCATTGTGTAATAAAAAAAAAACTAGTGTATTTATACATTTAAGCATTCGCTGTTTTCTGTGGTAAAAATCTGTATGTATGTACTTCAATGCAAAAAACTTAAAAGCGCTTTTCCATCGATCAGCATAATACCGATATATATTGTACGGTACACTTTTGTTATTATCTAACATTAGTGCACACAGAATGCATTTGTATGCACTACATGCTTTATCATCTACTGCTGCTGATAAGGATTTTATGATCATAGTATATATGGATGTATTTTATATGAAATTAGTACCAAATAATCACAGATTTACTGAAGTTGTTATGTCAGTAAATTATCAACAAAGTACATTGATAAACTGGAGATTTATTTACTCTCGAGTGTTTTTAGTTATGTGGCCAGTTTACCATGTAGCAACGTGTTGGGTGCATTCGTTCGAGAACTTACAGGTTCAGACACTATCAAAAAGTAACAGAACACTGTATGTAGCGTACAAAGAAGAAAATTAATCTGCACTGTTTGTTTTTGAGCATTTTGCATATTACAGGTCATCTCTTTAATCATTGTTTATATTTTTTAAATTTATACTTTAATATATGAGTGCTCTTATGTGTACAGAAGGTTTTTTTTTTATTCTGTATTTGCTGAGTTCATACCACTTGGCCGAAACATTACTCAGAAATAAATTTAAAAATATTTTACCCCTCTGAGCGGTTTGAGCATATTTTTCAGTTTCCCAAAGACAACTTTAATCTGTTGTAGACAAAAATATTTTCAACAGAATTGTATTTCAAGATGTCTATCAAATAAAGTTGCACGAAGTGTACTTTAGAAAAGACAGGGAAAGGAAATTTTAATTAAAATTATTTTTATAAGCCTTTTTATGGAAAGCCCTCAAGACGCTCGGAGGTTTAAAAACAAATTATAAATGCAATCAATAAGTATAAAGACGTTTCATTTACGTTGTGTAATAAAAAAATTAGTCTACATTTATGCATGTAAGCATTCGCTGTGTTCTGTAGTAAAAATCTGTTTGTACTTTAATCAAATAACTTAAAAGCGCTTTTCCATCGATTAGCATGATACTGATATATATTGTACAGTACACATTTGTTATTATCTAACATTAGTGCACACGGAATGCATTTCTATGCACTACCTGCTTTATCATCTACCAATTCTGATAAGGATTTTATGATCATAGTAGATATCAATGTATTTTATATGAAATTAGTACCAAATAATCACAGATTTATTGATGTTGTTATGTCAGTAAATAACATTTTAAAGAGTTAGACTTTTTTGTTAGGTTCCATCGAGTTGTTTGCCGTCAAGTTTTGATGGGTTCCATCTAGTATCTTATTTATAAGAATTCAATAAATAATACAAATCACAAGAATAACAGACATATGAAAAATATTGAAAAAAATTTCTGAAAATAAAAAAAAATTATAGTGAGGAATTTAAATAAGACTTACAATTAACTTAAAAAGTAACTTTATAATTACATTAACACATTTAAAATAGTGATGTAAAGCTAATGTCTTAAAATATATATATATATATCGAAGTAAATCACAAATTAAAAACTTAAAGAAAATAACAATAATAATAAAATAAAATTTTGTGATGTTTTGTCACCATCTTCTTATCTTTGGAGAAAGAAAAATAATAAAATTACCTTTAATTCTGAATTTTTGCAACTTAATATTAAAAAAGCCATCTATATTAATTACATATGTAATTCAAAAAACTACCACAATTTTGAAATCGGAAAAAACAACTGTAGTAAATTAGGTAGTCTTTTTATTTTCCTTAATCATTTTTTGAAACTCATGCATATATGTTTTATGGCGCTATCTATGATCTTTAATTGAAAATAAAAATGAATAAGCATACTGAAATGTCCGAATTACAGAAGTTTCCGGGTCAGACATGTCCGGATTAAAGATGTTATTCTGTATAACTTAAAGCTACTTGTTGGAATGAGTTGTAATTTTGGATTAGAAATTCTTAAAAATTATAGGTATTCAATTCATAGTTTTCTTCGAAAATAATTTTTGACCTATGATTTTTTTAACAAAAAAACTATTTCTAGAAGCTTCAAATTTGTAAATAAAAAATTATTGCCCCTTCCACCATGTAATTTTTGAGTTATGTTTAAAAAACTACCTACATTGCAATCTGTTTTTCAATGATTAAAAAGGAATTTAAAATCACCAAATCCAAAATTTAAGACTTCATAATTTCTGAACTATTTGATTCAATTGCTCCCCTTTGGTATCCGATAGTAAAATTTACGTTTAAGTCCAAATTTACTACGACAATTGGTTGTTCATATTGAAATTTTCAAATTTTGATAAAATTTTGAATCCTTAAGCTTATTGTTCTAATATAAATTGAGAAAAAATAAACACAATCCCTCATTAAATTACTGCTTTTGTTTTGTTTTTCTGTTACAATTTGGTGATTAAAATTAAGGACTGTATCCTTTTTTTAGATCATCAGTCATACATAAAAGTAATATTTCTTATCTTCTTTCTTAATCTTTTCTTGTATCTAAATTTCTGTATTGCTATTGACACCTTTCATACTGACCTCCCCTTCCCCCTATTTTTCCCAAATAGAGTATACATATATCTAATTAGAAATTTTACTTAAACAGAATCAAATAAATACCATATAGAAATGACACATTTTATTAAGTTAATATTATGGTTCAAAATATGTTTATTCGTCTTAAAAAACTTGAAAGTTGAACTTTTTAAATTTGATAAAATTTTAGTATGAACACGACCCCTTAAGCTTATTTTTCTAATAGCAATTGTAGAAAAAACACAAACCCTAATCAGATGGCTGTTTTAATTTTTTTCTGCTACAATTAAGTGATTAAAGTTTGAGGGGTGTATCTTTTTCTTTTGATCATCAATTGCACATAAAATAAACCTTACAGTAGCTAAGTACTGTTTATACCATTTACTCACATATAAATAATTGTTTTCTCTAGATATCAGTGTTTCATGTTTTCTTTTTAAATGATATTTTACTTATCCTTCTAGGTCACGTTTCTTTGATGTGCGTTCCAATAAATCAGCAATATTTACTTCAAGCTTCCAACCAGTTGTAGAGTTTCTGGCAATCCAACTAATACCTGAAGAAGCAAATTTGTTGTAATTGCTGTCAATGATACTCAAGGAAATATCATTGCCTACCTTACATCATACTTGTGTTATTAAATTTATAAAATATCTAATTCAACCTTCAGCCCCAAAGTTAATTTAAAATTTTTATAAAACTTCCATGCTTATCAGTTTTCATAGATTTATTTTATCATGAGTCCGAATGCTATCTGCTTGCTTATAACTCATCCGAGTTCGTTTAACTTTTAGGACTAGTATAAGGTTACAGTAATGTGTAATTATGGTATTTATGCCAATTCACTATGAGATTACTAAAAATAAAAGAAAGAAACTAATGTAAATTTGTAGCAAAGAAATGGTGAAGAAAGATTTCCTTTTGACATCATAACTTTTGTTTTTCTACTGCTCTCCGTCTTAAATGAATTAAGTTTGTTTGATATATTTAATGCTTATTTAAGTTTAATCATGAAGTTTGTTCTGAAGCCCTCATTGGAACATGTGGCTCTCGTTAAAATTGGCATTTTATTGTGGAACCAGAATGATGTTAGGGCTTTGATTTCAAAACGCAGTTGTAGTGATCTGTATGGAAGTGAGTGGGAGAATATCGAGAAAAGAGTGATTGGTAAAGTTCTACAGCTTTCATTACCACAACTGTTAAAAGAGAAGGTGTTTTGTGTTATTAAACCTATTGGCATACAAATTCTTAAATGGATGCAATACTATCTCAAATACGATGCATGGATAGAATCCGAATATGATATAGACCTCGATCTTCCTGCACACCTGCCGGCTGAACTTTGTTGGACCCCAGAAGGCACAGTAGATAGGAAGAGAACAGCAGAACTGTTAGTTGGAGATGAGAATTTGAGTGTATCCAGGCGCTACATATTAGCCTGTGATTATTTCCTGGAGGATGATATTATCCGATTTTGGAATAGACAGCCTGAGTATCTCAAAGATTATGATTGGCACAACTTTCCAGTGATTAGTTTTTGGTCAGATAATATGAAGAGAGGAGGGGCAGGCCACATTTCTTACAAAGATGTATTTTACTCGTCTGTACGTCATAGTAATAAAGTAGCAGCTGAGTACTTCTTACAAAAACTAACCCCACAGGAAAGAGAAGAGTGCTTAAAAGAGCTTCCAATGTATGTAGAAGATTCTGATAGTTTATATTTTTTATTACTTGAGATGGAAGAAGAGGAACAAAAAGAAGTTCTTAAAAATATCCCTCATAGAGTGTTGCAGTGTTTTCTAGAATGGCCTTGGCAGAGCTTCTTTATTGGAGTAGCAAATTGCATGTGGGATTTCCTATCAAAGAACGATTATGATATAATATTAGAAGACATTATCGGTAAAGTGAGAGATGGTTATAAGGACTATAATTATCAAAATCTCTTCAAAGAATTTTGGCAAAAAAGCCCTAGTGCTCTGAAAGATTCGCTTATTGAGGAAATTGATAAAAGTTGTTTACTAGAGTGTTTATTTGTTATTAAAGATAAAGAAATCATCAAATTAGTACTTAAAGATGTGACCACTACAGCAAAAGCGAAACTCATTTACAGTAGTAAAATCGATTGTTATTTTGCAAGTTCTATTCGTCATAATGAATGGGATTTTCTTGAATTCTTTATTCGAGAATGCTTGCCATCAAAAAATGAAATGTTAAAATTTAAAAAGAAATTTGAAATATGTGTCATGCATTCTTACTTTAAAAAGCATTTTGAAACGAAAAAACAGGAATGGGATCAATTGTTTCCCATGTCTGACGTCTCCACTTGTAAGTACGATAAAAGAAGTCTAGAAGAAGGTGAAAGTAGCTCATCTAAGCGATTTCACAGCCTACAGTAACACATGCTTAAAGCAGGGAAAGGAGTTATTCTAAAATTCTTAATGTATTTATAATTGTCTTAAAACATTTTTCTGTTTAAATCATTGTTCTAATTTTTGAAAAAATTGAAGAAATTTCCGCTGTTATCCTTCTGAAAGTAAAAAATAATTAATTTGGATCAAGAATTTAAAAATAAAAAGTAAAAGTTTTATCAACATCTATTTGATGTGTCATTACCCAAAATTTTTAATCTTGCAATTAAAATTTTTTATAGATTTTGAAAATTATTGAGATAATAGAAAATTATAATTGTAAAAGTAATATTAAAAATAAAATTTTATAATTTATTCTTGCTGAGAAAAGCAGTTCATGCTTAGTGAACAATTTTAAGTGAAACATAATCTTTGAACAATGAAAATTTAAGCTATGTACTTTTTATTTCACTTTTCATTAACTCTGTTTCATAATTAAAATCATTTGTATTTATATACAGGGTGTAATATGTTATCTATCGCCGACCTTTAATTTCTTAACCGTTGGTCGTAGACATATAGTTCCAATTACAAAAACGTTTGAAATGAGGTTATTCATGCTGTGACATTATTTAAAGTAAAAAATCAATTTTATAAATATTACGAAAACTAACTTTTTATACGGTATCGCCTAATTGGGGAATCACCAAATAGGATTATTTCATCTAAAAATTTGAGCTAACTTTTATGGGTCGAACAACATTCAAACATACCGACGATACCGGCTAAAGGTGGTTTCGCCGTAAAAGGGACATTGCACCCTGATTTTGATCTCGAATTACTTTGATTCATCTTTTAATTGATCCCTCAATGAAAGACAAAATCATGTTAAAAAATCTCAAACTTTGAACTTAATAACTGTGTCAATTTTTGTAGTACAGATATCAAACTTTTTGTGTTATATCTGTTATGATATGTGTAAACTTTTACTAAATATAACTATAGGGACTGGGGGACCTTATAAAAAGTTAGTTTTAGTAATTTTTATCAAATTGATTTTTTACTTTAAATAATGCCACAGCATGAATATTTACCTCATTTGAAACGTTTTTGTAATTGGAATGATATGTCTACGACGAACGGTTGAGAAATTAAAGGTCGGCGATAGATAACATATTGCACTCTGTATAATGTATAAAGAGAGAGATATAATATGTGTATTTACTGGGTTTGTAATCATTTTAACTTTAAATAGTTATTAGGGGTTTTTTTCAATTGTGTTTTTACTTTAATTAAAGAGTATTTTACTTAAGAGAAAATAAAAACGGAACTTTGTTCAGTAATCAAAATTATAACAAAAGAATAGAATATTTGGCCTCTGTCAATTCTATGCACTTGCTTATCAAATGATTAATTTATCTGAATATGCAAACTTCCTTATTTTCTTATAATATCTCATCTAAAAACTGTGGTATATTTAGCAGTGGAATATACTTTACGATACACAGTTACATCTCAATCTCTTTTCCCACCATATGTCTTTTCTATGTTAATGCTTTAAAAAGAATAAATGTAAGTTGTGTTCTAAAATTTACAAAATTTCACTCCTATCCCTACCTTAAAAATTGTTAAAAGTTCTAAATACACAAAAGACCAACAATACTGAACTAACAAATTTATTGTTCAAACAGGGTAGCCACTGGCGACTATGTTTTATTTAGTCTACCACTACTTCTAAAGGATAATTTTCGTGGTATATATATGCTTGTCATCAAGGTAGATTGTTATTGTTTCAAAATGATAGTCCATAGAATAATGAAACAGTTGCAATGGACAGTCCTGAACCAATGAAACATTCATTTAAAATAATTTAACATTAACCATGTCGAATTAACTAATCCAAGAGAACCAATCGAATTTAGTGAAAAGTTCTGCTTATTGTTGCAAAAGAATTCAGACGTTGGATGAAACTCTATTGTTATGGATGACTGAAATGAAATGATTATTGTTCAAGATATTTTTGTCTCAACATTGTCCTACGAATTAAAAGTCCACGTGTTTGTTATGAATATTGTGCACTTACTAAAGAAAGAGTTCAATCTGTATGAAACTGCGAGAAATTTAAAAGAGAAGCTAATGACATAAAACTTGGTAGAAATACCCCAAGATTTTTTTAAATGGACATATTACAGATGATGCAAATCTATAACATAAACATACTTTTATTACAAATGAAATTAAGGAAATATCCCAAAAAACTCATTTGTACATTTTATAAAAATAAAACTAAAGGCTTATTATCCTTTTCAGTTATTCAATTTTCCATTTCATGCCCGCCCACACAGTTTCTCTAATAAATTATACATTGATCGAATAAATTTGTTGTTATTTTAATTTTAATTTTTATGTAATATTTTTCTATTATTCTGCTTAAGAAAAATTTGATTTTACAACTAAAATATTCCTGTATATATATATATATATATACATATATATTGATGAAACTGTCATTTTCTTGTTAATATTGTTGTTCTGGGAGATGATAGTCTGAATAAAAGTTTGCATTTACGATCTTTGTGATTTTGAATAATATTAATGTATAGTATCGTTCAATATTCAATACAGTTGAGCTTTCTCTTTTTTATATAAAGATGCAATGACTCAATTTTAAAAATAAACTGATTAAAAAATTATAAAGAAAAATATAACTAGAGATTTTCTCTTCCAGAGTTGATATAAAAAAAGTTTAGTAGAAATTAATGCATGAATTAGTGCTAGCAAATCAAATGCTGCTGCATTTGAAAAACTTGAAGAAAATAAACTCAGCTTAACATTTTTTTTATAATTATATTGCTAATTACTACTTACAAATGATTCGAAACAGGGTTAAAAACTTATAGGTTAGGAAAATGTATAACGTAAATGTGCCTGTATTAAGAATGATCTTTTAAAAAACAAACAAAAAACTGTATTTTTCATGTAGATTGAAGGCATGTTTCTTATAACTTGGTCGGCTTATTTCAACAATTAAAGTGAACGTCTTGCAATCTGTTACTGACGAAGGAAGTTTTGGGAATATGCTACACTTCTTTGTGATTTTTTCTAAAGTTTCAAACACAAAAGAGGAATTATTTCAAATAATTGTGTGCAAATTTGATTTTTCTTATTATTCTGATTGTATTTCATTTTGGAGTAAAGTAACTTTTAAAAATATAACCTTAAATAAATTGTTGTAATTTTTTTCTTCTTTTTTTTTTGTAGCATATCTATAAAGTGTTAATATGAATGGTTCTAAGTTCTAAGAACTTTAATTTGAAGCTTATTAAAAGCATTCCTTGAATCATGTGCACCTTTCTGTTTTCAATTTAAACTAGTGAGTATAAATTGTGAACTAGTTTCTCTAATCAGTATTTAAACTAATTTATTGAGTAATTAATAATCTCTAATTTTTGAGTGTTTGTAATTTATTAAAATTCTTTTCAATGTAAAATATCCATGTGTACTGTAAAATAAAAATGCTAATGATTGAATTAAAAAAATTTAAAAGATTAACATATAGTAGAAATAGAAAAATAATTATAATAATAATTAAAGAAAAATAATTAAGGATTTGTTTTATTAAATAGATAATAAACACAGGATTTTTAAAGATCAATGTTAACAGTCCTAAAAAAAACTTAAGTTTGAGAAATTGATACCAGTAATAAGAGCAGTGTTGCGAAGTCACTGAGTGAAAACTCCCCTGTTTAGCTCACTTTCTGTGACCGTTGAGTTCAACTTGACACATTTTCTGATAAATGAGCGTGAGCTGAACGAAAGCTGAAAAAATATGCGAGTTTCAATACAACTCAAACTCCTTTTTTTTCCATAAATTATTTATTTTAATTTCCAGCCATTAAGAACAGACTTTTCCCATTCAAATACCATTTAGAGTCCTACACGGAATCCGGAAGGGTCAAGTCTGATCATCACTTTTTCTAGATCGTGCCTGGGTCATGCTTTCTGTGCAGGATCAGACTTATTTATGGACCTGTGCTTTATTATTTCTAGAAGTCTGCCAAAATTTTCCGGTCGTTGTACAACCTTGCTTGTATGAAAATCACTGATGTGTCCCTGTCTGATCCGTGCAAAAATCTGTTTAAGTAACAACTTCCAATTAACACTATGCAAGCTGTTGATGCATTTTATGCGTCATTTATAAAAACTATCATTAAGAAATTCTAAATTCTTCCCAGAATGTCTGAATAGTTATTTTTCATTTTTATAAGTATAAATATTTCATAAATAAAATAGTAAATTTAATAAAAAAATATATATATGTTTGGTACTCTAAATTTCTGAATAAAAAATCTGCCATATTAAGCAAGACTATTTCTGGCCTGTATAGTGTTATGGTTAAAAACGCTGGGACTTGGCCTTAGAGGTTGACTTCCATTTCAGATTCAGGTCGCTTTCAGATTGGGTTTTCGCTCGTTCACAAAAGTTTGCAAATTTGGACAATAAAGTAATATATTAATATAAAGAGTTTTTAGTGAACTTTACCCTTCCATATATAAGTTTGAGTTGAGCGGATTCATTTGAAAATGTTTGAATTTGAGAGTGAACTTGACTCACTTTTGAGAAATTGAATTTGAGTTTGAATTAGTTAGGGTTTTTTGTGAGTATGCCCAACTCTGAATAAGACAGCTTAGTTTGTTTTTTTTAGTTGATAGGTAGAATATAATTTTGAATTTTTAAATAAATTTCTGTATCTTGTTTTTGATTAAAATTTATTATTTTAACTCTTTGCAGTTTTGAGTAATATGTGCAGTACAAATAAAAAACTATTAAGTAACAAATAACACATTTCTCCTTTTATCAAAAAAAATGTAGTAATTAAGTTTTATGGAAATACATTTATGTAAGATATATAGAAAAGAAAATACCTGTGATTTTTCTTAAAAATTAGATAATAATTAGCAAAATTTGATATGTTAATCCTTGCATCATATAATGCTGAAATGGAAAAAAAATCTACTTTTGCACTTTATATTTATTTTTAATTCAATTTATTAATAAAGCTACTTTAAAAATTTATGTTAAAGGAAATTAATGAAGTTTCTGTGAATTGTTTACAAGCATTAAAAAAATAAATGGAAGCTTATTCGCACTTGAGTTATTCAGTTATTTTCATTCTAACATTGTCTTACTGAAATTTGATAGAATAGAATCTCATAACAATAAATTTTCCAGTTTAACAAATATTATTTTAATTGTTAAAAAAACTCCTATTACCCTTTCATTATAAAAATATTCACTTTAACAAATTTAAGCAGTGTTCCACAGATTCGTTGTAAGGAGATTTTACTGTATATAGATTGAGTAGAATGTTGTATTAAATCTTTGTAATTTCAAGTAATATTTAAATGAAATATAGAACAATATGGAAGGATTGTGCTGTTTTATCTAAAGATGCTATGATTCGTTTTAAAAAGAATCCCACTAAGAAATATTAGGGAAAGCAAAAGTTTTTTTGTGTTAGAACGAGAAATGTAGTAAAAATTAATATTTGAATTGATACTAGCAAATCAAGTAATGCTGCATTTGAGAAACTTAAAGATAATAAGCCTGTTTTAGCATTTATTCTTATAATTATATTGTTAATTAAAAGTTATAAAACAGTTAAATATTTCTTTATTATAAATCCTTTATTCTACTTGAGTAATACTTCAGAGATTCTTCTTTGAAACCAATTCAGATGGCCAATATTTTATCAAATGTATTTATCATGATATGCACTGCAGATGCAATTTCCTGATAATTGTTTTCATCTATAATTTTATAAGAAAATTCACACCCATTGTTGCTAACAGACTATCCACCATTTGTAGTCTTACCACAATTCAACTTCAATTTATTTTTGTAAACTGATGTCAAATAAAAGTCTGCATAAGGTATTTTTTCTTTGTAGTTTTAAGTTTCTTTGTAGTAGTCTTTATTTCTAGTTTAATGCAATCATTTACTATCAGAAAATTATGTTTCCTTTTCTCCCATGTTTAAAGTAGAGTGTAAATTCCTTAATACAGCACAAATTGGTAGATATAACATCCATGTAACATGAAGTTCATCTATACAGCATGTTCATAATTCATCCTAGGAGTTCAATATTATGTGTTATCTACGTAGAAAACACTATCAGATGTCTCTCCATATACATCCATATAACATTTGTTGGGCATCAAAACTTGACATAATATTTATATAATACAGATGTCTATGTCCATATATATCATGTCCTAGACATAGTATTTATGTACATATATATACATCATATCTGCATAATATGGATGTATATAGATGTACATGGATATTGAATATGATGTATATATATGTCCATTACATATGAGCATTAGATATACACAGTGTCGCCACTCTGCTGCTTTTATTTCATTCAAACAACTAGATTCCTACAACTTTTTTGAAATAATGTAATTCACTATACTTAATCTATTGTTAAATTGGGTGAATATTATTACTATTTCAAAAAATGTGGCAATAAAACAATCTAAGTCTGCTATTCTTACATTTTTAATTACCACTTTATCAATTTTCTCTGTCTTCATAGGCCTCCAAGATATAAGATTGAAAATATTTAAAATAGTGTTAAATGAAACATACATTAATTAAGGTATATATTAAAACCTATGAAAATGGAACTTGTCTATAAGGAACCCTGTCAAACAGAAAAAAACAATACCTATTAAAATGAAAACTTTGCTGAAATGGATTAATTTTAGGTGACTAGTGATTGCATTTCCTGTTTCAATTATATAAAATAATGATATTCTATCAAAATAATAACATTAAACGGTAGTCCTAGTTTTGCTTTTATTTTAATCTTAAAATTTTCTTTATGTTCTAAGGGAGAAAAAAATTCAACATCTGATTTGAATTTTAAAAAAAGTAGTAGACTAGCAATACTTAAATGCTGTATATTGTGCATATTGTCACTATATTTGAATATCACTATTTCCAATTAGCAGTCTTTTCTTTATTTAATCGCAGAGATTATTATTTAGAAATATAGGTACTAAAAAATGAAGTCTTGTACATGACACTCAATGCAAAGGATTATATTTTCATGAACACTAAATACAATAGTAATGATGTATAGTTAGAAAAAAAAGGATTTTCTTTTCTAATACAAATCCCAATTACAACTTTTTCATTTGATTATTTTTTGCTCATAAAATATGAAATAAAGAAGTATTTATTTGAAAATAAATATATATAGCAAGCATTTGTCATAAAAACTTTTTCACTAAAAATCAATTTTAAAAAAGTTATTTATCATTATACTTAATTAGCCTTAAAAATATATATACATTCAAGTACAATAACTCTTATAGAATTTGCATATTTCAATTTCAGTGACATTTGCAACAAAGATTCTTTTTCTCAAAAATTGGTGCTTATACTTGGCATAAAAAATACTCAATATCTAAATTGCTGTAGTACTAAAAATCTATTTTCAAGTAAAATTTCAGCTCATTTCCTCCCAAATAGAATTTTAGTTATTCTTTTTAAAAAATAACGAGTTTTAGGGATGATAGTCATTGAAGAGATATATTTCATAAAAGGATTAAAATGTTCCAGCAATCTACTAATCAAATATATAATTCATTTACTTAATGTACTTTAAACAACCTCTTGTTTTAAAATATTATATATTCGCAACTATCCATAAAAACTCTGGAAAAAAATAATATTTAGGTTTATATCAAATGCTACGTAAAATTGATGCTAGTATTTGATTCTATTTGATTACACTGGTCAACAAATTTGAACTTTTGCTCTGTCCTAAAACAGAAATTAGTTTTTTTTTTGTGCTGATTCCGAATCTAGTTTTAGATTTTACTCCAGCACGTCAAGTTTGAGAGATATTTGCATATTTCAATTTATGCAAATTTAGTAAATTTTATACAATTATTTGCAAATTTAAGGTATAAAGCAATACCAGACAGGGGTTTTTTTTGTTTTATGTTATGATTACTACCTAATTTACTTCACAAAAAGGTTGCTTCTGAGATTATACTGACATGTGACTGTGAAATATTGTACCTAGTTTGCATTTTTTTCTAATAATGTTTCTTGACGTTCAAATATTTCTGCCGCACGAGTACGCTAATATGTTTCTAAACAAGTTTTTTGAGCTGATTTCAAATCTTTTATCTCTTTTCTTCTATCACGTTTAGTTTTTGAAAACGTGAAATTTTAGTTTTTGGTCAAAAAAGCCGGAAATAGCTTTTTATGATACTTTGTGTATGATAAATTTCAACTTGTTAGGATAGATTCTACTACTTATTTTTTTCGATTATATAAATTTTTGTTTATGTCTCGGATATGAATCTGACCCAGTTCACCTCATTCATCAATGAATTACACACCCCTAAAAAGCATCTATCAAACCTGTGTTAATGCCGTGCAAAAGTAGAAATTCATCTTACTAAAAAACTAGACATGACATAAGAAAACAGACTGCAGATTTGAAATCAGCATAAAAATCTAGTCTAGAAAAACATTACGTGAATTCTGTGGCAACTATTTTAAAGTTGATAGTGATGTAAACATTACACCATTGAAAAATACGCAAATTAATCTTAATAATTGATAAATAAATGTTAAGAATATGCAAATCGTGACATTTATCTGAAGCAGATAGTCAAGTAGTCATTATCTAGAAAACGTAATTAGATGTGACATATATTGTATCTAAAATTTGCATAAAATAGCACAAAAAAGCTTAAATTTGCATAAATTGAAATATGCAAATTTCTCAAAAGCTGGACCACCTAGAGATAAACAGAAAGCATATTCGGAATCAGCGCCAAAAACTGATCTAGAATCAACTAATTTTAGTTCTAGGACAAAACTACTGTTGTACAGTGTTACAGGCACAACCCCCCAGACTTATTTAGCCTGAAACAAGATAGAAATACCAACTGAGATTTTCTTTTCTTTCCTTCGCTTTGTTAATTAGCTTTGTGTTTATTGTTTTTTCCCCTTACATGTAACATGTTGCAGTCACAATTATATGCAATTACTACATGAAGGAATGCTAAATCAAACATTATATTTAAATGATAAATAAAAGTATTAGGACTGGAAAAAATACTTTGCAGAACTTTAATTATTTAGTATTATTTTTTTTAATTACTGTGCTAGTTGACACAAAATAAAAATGAGATGAAAGAGTAACAAATAAAATAAAATTAGAATCTAAGAAAATGAGGAGACAGAAAAAATGAAAATATATACTAACAAGAAAGAAAAATCATTCGTCCACAAACATTTTTCCCAGTTTGATTATTCTCATCCCTGTATTGAGTGCATAAACTCATAAAACTATTTAAAAAAATCAGAGCTTTGGTTACGCAATTTTCTGTGAACATATAATTCGAAGTATTGCTTATAATATCAATTTTGATGTAATTTACATGGAAAATTTCTTAAAACATACACAGAAAACAATCGTGTTTTATTTACTCAATTATTGGTGTTTTATTTACTCTCGTATGTTTCAATTATTATTTTTTATGTTGTTTTAAGAAGTGGTTTCACTTATATTTTGTTTTACACAATTTTTTTGTAATATTTTATTGTCATCGACATGTAAGTTTGTATATTAAAAATGTTCTTAATAAAATAGCTTAACTCCACATTTTGTTAACTTTTATCCTTCTTTTATTTGATTTTTTTTTGTATTGTTTGCCGTTAAAATTAATTACAGTTTTCAAATCATAATATATAAATAATGTGTTACATTTTTTTATTGTTACTATATTCAATTCTACCGAAATTATTTCGTCTTTAAGGTATCCGAACACCTATAAAATGCAATTTTCGATCAAAATATCGATTTTTCATTTTTGCAATAATATTAAAATTGAATCTTTTATCTATCTAAATCTGCTTAAATTTTGTCTGTATCTAAAATAGAACCCGAGTTACAGCCGTTTAAAATTACATCTATTACGTTATTTACATTACGTTATATCTATCCTAAAAGTTATTTTTAGCTTTTTCTCAAAATGAAGTTTTTCAGATTTTTACTATACGCAAAACATCCTAAAACAAAAAATTATGCATGAAATGCCACGAAATTTTTTGTTCTTCTTTTACAAATGTCATTTGAGGAAATAGACTGCACTCATGATAATATATTAAATAGTTTTTTAGTTACACTGGTATAAATGACAAACTTGACACAAATTTTGCGAATTTTTCATTACATTAGTACTTTAACTGCCATATCATCTGAGATAGAGATGCGATTATAATGTGTATAGTCTAATTCCTAGAGAAAGTTATTCTGTTTGTTATGCAATTTACAAAATGTCAATACATTGTTTTATTTTTGAGTTATCATGTTTTGCGGAAATGTCAATTTTTGGCATAATTTTGACTATTTTTCCCTTTAAAAAATTATTTCTGGGTAGTTGCTAAGATTTTTATATTTTTTTCAAAGTTTTAAAGTAAATGTCATTATAAAAAATGCATAACGACAGAAAATTTCAAAATTTTCAAAAAAACACTTCTAAAGGTGTGCGGATACCTTAAACCAATAAATGCAAAGGTTTTAAACTGGCAAATTTCAACCTATTACATGCCTTGTTCATTCTAATTTAAAGAGCAAAAATTTTTCGGCGACATAAAAATTAATTTTGGAGCTCCTTCACGGGGCAAATCCATAGCTGCCAACGTTTGCTCTTTTATTGTATCCAATGAACCTGTTTTAAACAGCAAATTTTTTGTAATGAAATATTTCTGTTAGTTGTGTCATTTATCTTGATTATTAAGTAAATTTCTGGTTCAAATTTTTTTTTAACTTTGAAAAAAAGTTAAAGTCTTATATATGGCTATTAGTGACTTATTAGTAGTATGGCCTTATATATTCTTCTTTAGATAAAAAAAAAAAGCATATCCAGAAATACGTGAAAAGTCATTCCGTACATTTTAAACATCGATTCAAATGCTAGTGAAGAGAATTTGCTCCTTTCATGGCGTAAAAAGTGAAACTTTGAGACAGAGACGATGACATTTTATGCTAAAAGCTCCCGATGGTATTAATGTATGCTTTTTCGTGTACCATTATGGTACTGTAATTAACATGGTTGTACAGTGGAACCTCGCTTACTCGGACTCCTGTAACTCGAATCTCCGGATAACTCAGAGTAAGTCTGTTCGAGTTTCGAATTTCCAAAACAGCATTTATTCGTTCATTCACATTTTATTTTGAAAATTATTTTGTATCCCAAAACTTTCTAAAGGCTATGATTGCGAGTAAAAAGAAAGAGATATTTCATGTAGTGGGTTTTTCTAGTAGTATTCCTCGAAATGTCGACAAACCATTATTACATTTCTTATGACTAGTGACAATTGGTATTCAGAGATTCTTAACAGGAAATGCTTCTTACCGAAGCTGCTCTTGATCAGCAGAAATAATACACACAGTCGCTTTTCTCTCTAGCCAAAGTCAAGCAACGCCATATTTCTCCTCCCCCATGGAGCAATGAAAGAAGAGGTGTAGACATAAATGAAGTCAGTTGAAGCTATTCCTACTCAACTCTTGCGTCTGCCATATTTAGTCGCGTCTTGCACTGGAGACTTCTGATTGGACGGCTATCGATAAAAGTCGAATATGGCGGACACGGGACAGGGGGATCCTTTTTTGGATTCAAGGCTTTCCACCGTGAAAGGTTCATATGGTCTACTCCTCTCATTTCATAGCTCCATGTTCTCCCCTCACCCATCTCAATTCGTGAAAGAGCAGAGTTCTGCGTTCGCACACATGTGCCGAGACTTCGGTACAGAGAAAGATTGAAGTTCACTTATTGCAAAATATCAGTGAACTCAGTTAGTAATGGCGACTAAACAAAAAAATATTGTTGTGACCTTGGAAAAATAATTGGAAGCGTTCGATAGAATTTAAAAAAGGTTAAAAAAATTGACTTTGATATAGGAGTAGGAACATCAACAGTGCCTTCTGAAAAAAAAAATAGAATAAATATTAAGGCTATTTGCACTAAGTTGATTTCGAATTACAGTTTGGATGATCAAAAGAAAGCTAAAGAGGCTAAACTTGAAACGCAATACGAAGCTTTATTTCTTTGGTTTTATGTGGAGATAGAACGTGTCGTACGAGTTTCAGGGACAATCGTTCAACGAAAACCCTGATTTTAAACAAACCTGAAACTACCTGAGCACGATTTCAATTTTACAGGGAGCAATGTTGGTTAGACAGACCGAAAAAAGACATGGTGTGAATCAACTAAGGGTAGCTGGAGAAAGCCTGTCAGGGGGCAATAACGCAGTGGAAATTTTCAAAAGCAGTTTCATGAATGCATTGAAAAAGATCTTACGGTTGATCACATGCTGATGTATTTAGCTTGGTCCACAGTAAATTGCCCAGTAAAACTTTAGCCTCAAAATTAGAAGATTCAGCGAAAGGATACAAAAAGGGCAAGGATCGCCTCACTATAACGGCTTGCAGCAATGCTTCAGGGAAGCAAAAATTTCCTCTTCTTTTCATAGGAAAATTCAAAAATCCACATGCTCTGAAAAACGTAATTCATGACGCTCCCGGTAATATATCGTGCACAGAAGAATGTTTAGATGAGTAGCGAACTTTTCAAAAAATGGTACTTTGAATATATTATTTCGGCTGTGAGCAAATATTTAAAATCATGCAACATACTCACTAAAGCTTCCCTACTAATAGATAAAGTAACGACGCCTCTTTCAGCTGAAAAATTGTGAAACGTTGACATTACTCTATTGTTTTTACTGCCTCTTGTGACAGCGTTGGTACAGCCAATAGACCAGAGGGTTCTCACGAATATTAAGGAAGTTTACAGATGGCAAATGCTAAGCGAACTTGTAGAGGATACAGGAGAACATGGAGTTGTGGGGATTTTAAAATCAATAAATGTTAAAACCATGATTAATATGTTGGTTACTTGTCTTATTATATCGTAGAAAAAGAAGGCAAAGTTAGCAAGATCAATGAAATGAATGAAATAAATCCCTAAGATTTTGTGGACATGTTTAAAAAAATTGAAGGCTGCACCTACGATGATGTTATGACGATGACGTCAATGACGTTAGCAATTGGTTGCTAGTTGACAATAACAGAGGTTACACACTGACTGATCAAGAGATAATCACCTCCTATTCATCTAAAAAAACTGATTGTGCAGATGACGTAGGAACTGACGATATTTTTACTACTATAAGGCAGCAACACAGCCAGATTAATTGATGGTCTATTTTAAGCGGCAAACCGACACAATACCAAATGATTTTCTTGTTGATCGTGATCGTGCAATTCACAAGCGGTATTCAAAACTATAAGAGCATAAAATCTCGACCTTTTTAGTATTCGGTACTTATATTGTAAAAACGGAACCATTATAATATCCTTCCTCTGTCCGTCCGTCACATTCATTTTACTCGTTAACTATGGAACGTGCGAAGTTCAAATTGACTGAAGTAATAAAGTCTATTGTCCCACATATTTTTATATTATTAACCATTCATAAATATAGTTAGGAAAAATGTAGAGGGCTAATTAAATTACTTGAAAAAAACTTTGTATATCGTGTTAAAGCTTTCGTAACACCGAACTCAAAATACATTCCTTTTAATTTTAGGTATTAAATTTTCAGTAAAAATATCGTCGAAAATGTAATGTAGAAATATGTCTTCCTCTATTTCCAAATCTACTGAAACTAAAATTACGAAAAAAATAGGGGTAGTAAAAGTTAGTTTAAGCTTTGCAGGAAAACAATAACGATTTTCCTAGGTGACATAGTTTTTGATAAAATCACCTTTTTTTCGTTATACACAAATTTTGATTTGCGGCCGTTCAGCAAATAAGTTGAGGAGCGCTGGAGGTACTTATCTTCGCAGAAGAATTGTTGATAATGATTTTCTAAAAAAGTGTCGGCAATTAGCTGAGATATTAACTCTTAAACACACTGCTGGTTTGGACATACATAAAGACACGGGTGGCGTACTCTATTCGCCATCGGCTTTTAAAGCCTAGATAACAGCTTTTAATGATTTATTTGTGTAATGCAGTGCCCAGTTACTAATTAATATATTTATTGTACGGAACCCTTTATACGCGAGTAATACATGCATCTGTCCGGTTATTTAATTCAGATTATATGTTTTCCAATTCTGTAAAACAATCTTTGGACTTTACAATATGCAACGATTTGTGTAATAAAAGGTTGATTTTCCATAAGTATCGATTTTTTTTTTAATTTTTCTTTTACACGATCTCCGGTTAAACCGAATTTTAGATAATTCGGACTGACTTCGGTCCTAATTAGTTTAAGTTAACAAGGTTTAAGTGTATGTTATTTTTTCTTCTTAATGCAATACACCACAATATATCCAGCCGAAACTTGCCGCATGGCAATTAAACAAACAAAAATGTGGGCTAAATGAAATAAACAACCAGACATTTATTTCACCGTTCTTAAAACGTACTCAGCTTTTAAATAGTTTGACTCACATTTTTTATACAGGTCATGGTGATCTCAGCATCCAAATATTAAGGGACAAATTAAAAAAAAATGTTAACTGTTGTAATCTATAGAAGTAATTTTAATTAAAAAGATTGTGAAAAATAGTCAATTGAGCTAAAAGGGTCTAACTGGCTACTATCTAAAAATTTGTTTTTAAAAGTCTATATAGCAGAATACTTTTAAGGATTTTCCAGCAATAATAAACACAAAAGATACATCCCTCGCCCCCCTTTTTTACATCCGACCGAATTTTCGTAAGTAAATATGGAATTTTGTAATGAATTTTTAACCCATTTCCTGGCAGGTTAGAATTAATAATAGAAATACGTATGTAGGTGTATTTCTGATGACAGTACAACATTCTAATATGTTTAGAACTTAATTCTAAATCAGTCCTTTAATTCTAAGGTATTTTTACAATAGCCCACCACAAGTGACAAGTCGCCCAACATTCTCTGGAACTCAAATGAGTAGAAGATAAAACAACAATAGCAGCAATGCACATTTGCCAAAATAGGCCAAACGACTGAAAAACTACAACAATGAAACACTTTAAAGGCCAAAAGTGGAAACTAAATTATAAATAAAAGATAAAGAATGCAGTAATTTAAAACAAATAGGTTTTATGAATTAATAGCCTGATATTAATTAATGTACGATTATAAGTTGAGAAATAGGTTTAGCAATCCAAAAATGATAGTTTAAATAATGTTTACTTTTTTCTTTCCTTATATCTGCTTAAAAAGAAACTGCACAAAATTTTATATATATTTTTAACAAATCCACTTGCTTCCACATTTTAACAAGTGTAAAAAACAGTCAATTTTTCTTAATCGAGTTCAGTGCCCACATCAAATTAATGTACACAAACGGAAAGTTTTGCGAAAAAATAAAAATTGAAAATTTAAACTACAAATCTGAAATATAATTTTTTTTATAAACAGCGAATTTAAATTGAATGATTTCAAGACTAATTTTAGTCAAAAGATCAAACGTGAGTTACAAGATGAACAGTTAATGTTCATAAAAGAGCGTTTTTTTTTAATCGACTTAAAAAATGAGGAGGTTATCAATTCGATGTGTATGTATTTTTTTTATGTATGTTGACCGATCATTTCGAAATTACGGGACCGATTCATGAGATTTTTGATTTAATTGAAAGAGGATTCCCTTGAGTTGGTTTCATTTAAATTTCATCAAAATTGATTCAGTACTTTTTAAAATATAAACTAATAAAATCAATATTTTCCCTCTTCTGTTTTAAATTAGCTGCTTGCAGATCGCTAGGTTAGCTGGATGAGAAGTGCCCGTCGTTTCACAAGCAGCTGATGTGCAGCAGAAATAAGAAAAATCGTTGAAGAACTATATTTTTACGATGGAGGGGTTTGAAAGTTAATACTGCACGAGCCTAAACTCCCTGGCAAATTTTTGAAATAAATATAAAAATAAATAATTGAAGTCGCGGTTTTTTGGTCAAAAAGTTTAAAATTACTTAAACTATTTTTGCAATTATACTTATACTAGCAAACCACGCGGCTTTGCTCGCGTAATATTTGAAATATGCCAAGTGATATTTATATGTCTAATTTTTATTAAAAGGTACTAACTAAATATTTATTTTATTAAAAGGTAATATTTTATTTTATTAAATGATTTTTTTTTATTAAAAGGTACTTATTACTTTTAGGAATAATTCAAAAATTACTATTTAAAACACAGTTTGATTAAACGTCATTATTACACTGCATTAGGCAGAAATGAGACTTAAATTAATAAAATGAAGTAAAACTAAATAAATGATGATTTAAAAAATATTTTGAAACTTTTATGCTCAATTAATACTCTCATTTCAGTATTCATTTGAAGTTTTGAATATTTTAGAAACCATCTTCTTACATCTTAAAATTAACCATCATGTCAAATTCCAAGTCCTACCACCTCTCCCAACATAAAGATCTATGTTGAAACAGGAACTGTCACCCTTAATTTGCCAACATTAATTTTTAATTCGGTTTGTTATTTCCTAATATTCCACAGAAACGTAATTTAAAAAGCTTTTAAAGCCCTTTTTTAGACCGTTTGTTGTTCTTGTGAACCCCAAATGGTAGAATTATCGGCCTAAAATATAGCCTGTGTAGGATCAGAGACTGTTACCATTGATTCGCAACTATTACTTTTATAATCGGTTTATATTCCCTGAAATTGCATAGAACCGTAATTTAGAACTTTTTTAGAATGCTTTTCGCACCTCCCCTTCGCTTCACCCCTTTTTGATTCGAATTTATTTTCGACGTTCCTTCGTGGGCATTTATATTTTATAAGTAACTACCATGCCATATTTAAAGTTTCTAGCCTTTTCAGTATCACAGATATCGCAATTTAGAAAGTTTTTAGCTCCTGCAACCCTCTGGTGGTATAGGAACAGACATAAAATATAGCTTATGTTTGAGCAGATTCTATCACCAAAATTTGTCATCATTATTTTTTTAATCGGTTTGGTAATTTATAAGTTTGCTTAAAAATTGTAATTTATAACGCTTTTCACTCACTTCAGTTTTTTAAATTTGGAATTTTCTTTCGACTGTTCTTAGAAAGCAGTTGCATCTTGTAAGTAAATACCATGCCATACTTCAAAGTGCCCTCAGTTGTGCAAAAAACGCAAATAAGAACATGTTTTGCTTTTGCAACTCTCAGCCTCAGATGGTGGTGACAGCAACATAAAATATAACCTATGTTATAGCAGGGACTGTCACCATTTATTTGCAACCCTTACTTTTGAAATAGCTTTGGTATTTCCTTAGATTGAGTAGGAATCGCAATTTAGAAAGTTTTTAGGACGCTTTTCGCGCATTTTCACCCCTTTTTAAATTTCCATTTTTTCCAAAATAGCGTCTATGTTAGAGCACAGGCTGTCAGCATCAATTTCCTACTATTACGTTTGAAATCAGATTCATTCTTCCTGAGATATTGCCGACAAATGGGCATTTAGAACGTTTTTAGAACGCTTTTCGCGCATTTTGCTCCTGCATCTCCTCTGGGATAGTGGAAACAGAAATAAAATATAGCCTATCTTGGAGCAATATCTGTCACCATCATTTTTACACCATTGTATTTGAAATCAGTTCAGTTCTTCCTGAAATTGCATAGAAATCGCAATTTAGAAAGTTTTTTACAACGCTTTTTGCGCATTTCGCCCCCCTTTTAAATTTCGATTTTTTTAGGAAATGTCCTTAGAGATCATTGATATCTTATAACTAACTACCATTCCAAATTTCACGATTCTAGGCCCTTCCTTAACGCAAAAGCCGCAATTTAGAACGTTTTTCTCCTGCACCCTCTTTGGGGTAGTGGCACCGACATAAAACATCGCCTATGTTGGAGCAAAGGTTGTCACCATCATTTTGCGCCATTATTTTTTAGATCGGTTTGGTATTTCCTGAGATTGTGTAGAAACCACCATTTGAACGTTTTTTAGAGCGCTTTTCGCGCATTTTCACCCCTTTTAAATTTCGAATTGTTTCAGAACTGTTCTTAGAAATCCTTTATATCTAATAAGTAGTTAATATTTCAAATTTCATATTTCTAGGCCCTTCGGTAACGCAAAAATCGCATTTTTAGAACGTTTTTTGCTCCTGCACCCCCTTTCGGGTAGTGGCACCGACATAAAACATAGCCTATGTTGGAGCAAGTGTTGTCACCGTCATTTTGACACCATTATTTTTAAATCGGTTTGGTATTTCCTGAGACTGTGTAGAAACCACCATTTAGAACGTTTTTTAGAACGATTTTCGCGCATTTTCACCTCTCTCAAATTTCGAATTGTTTAAGAACTGTTCTTAGAAATCCTTTATGTCTAATAAGTAGCTAATATTTCAAATTTCATATTTCTAAGCCCTTCAGTAACACATAAATCGCATTTTTAGAACGTTTTTTGCTCCTGCACCACCTTTGGGGTAGTGACACCGACATAAAACATAGCCTATCTTGGAGCGAGCGTTGTCACCATCATTAAGACACCAATATTTTTTAAATCGGTTTGGTATTTCCTGAGATTGTGTAGAAACTACCATTTAGAACGTTTTTTAGAACGCTTTTTGTGCATTTTCACCCCTTTTAAATTTCGAATTTTTTAAGAACTGTACTTAGACATCATTTATATCTTATAAGTAACTAATATTTCAAATTTCATATTTCTAGGCCCTTCAGTAACACATAAATCGCATTTTTAGAACGTTTTTCGCTCCTGCACCCCCTTTGGGGTAGTGACACCGACATAAAACATAGCCTATCTTGAAGCAAGCGTTGTCACCATCATTCTGACACCAATATTTTTTAAATCGGTTTGGTATTTCCTGAGATTGTGTGGAAACTACCATTTAGAACGTTTTTTAGAACGCTTTTTGTGCATTTTCACCCCTTTTAAATTTCGAATTGTTTAAGAACTGTTCTTAGACACCATTTATATCTTATAAGTAACTAATATTCCAAATTTCATATTTCTAGGCCCTTCAGTAACGCAAAAATCGCATTTTTAGAACGTTTTTATCTCCTGCACCCCCTTTGGGGTAGTGGCACCGACATAAGATATAGCCTATGTTCTAAGTTGGACTCACACCATTATTTTGATACCATTACTTTTGGAATCGGTTCGGTAGTTCCAGAGCTTACCTCCGACAAATAAACAATTTTTTCCTCTTTATAATAGGAGTATAGAAGTATAGATAAGTACATTTTTTCCTCTTTTTTATATTGCTATTTAATTTTTTTGTTTCACTGTACATTTTACAGTTTCTTCCGGAGTATTCTGATTTAAAAAAGCTTGATTTTATTTGTGACTAAAATCAGTCTTAAAATCATTCATTTAAATTCACTGTTTATAAAAAAAGTATAGTTAAAATTTATAATTATTAATTAGTCCTATTGTGTAATAAATTTTATATTTCACCTACTATTGCATGTTTTATGTGAAAAGCATGAAAACACGAGAAATCAATCTGTCCTGTCTAAAAATAAAAGTAGCTATCGTGATACTTATGTATTTTAAAAATAAGTATACACAGAAAAACAAATTTAACTTACTAAAATCCAGTTATACAACGTTTAAAAGTCGACTAACTTTAAACTTTGTAGTTTAAAACATGTAAAAATACAGAAAAATTCACCTTTAATTAATTATTTCATTAAAAACAGCTATAAAATTATCTAATTTAGAGTATTTTCCTGTATTATGGTCGTTCAATGGTTAAAATCATGCAATCTATTGTCTTAAGTAAAATAAAATCTTAAAATATACGTTAAGCCAATAAAAATCATTAAAAATCGTCTTTTTTCATTAAACTTCGCTTTTTCCTATCAGCGGACGCTTGGATGGGTCTTGATAAAAATATTTTGAAATAACTTTGTAAAATGTGTCATTAAATGGTATTGTTTGGATTAAGAAATGAATCTGTTTTGTTTAATTATAAATATATTTCGGGGTGTTGGTCATCCAAGACCCAGCAAACACAGAGCTATCGGTAAGCAATCGGCCGACAGCCGCTTGCCACTACCGGCGGTATTGGCACGATACCGGTTGCCGCTACCGGTTCCGTATCTTTTTTGATACGCCGCGCGAATGCTGCCTGATTCATGAGGCACGCAGTCGGTCCGGTACCGGCAGAAAACTATGCCGACAGCACGCCGATTGCTATCCATATGAATGCCGGCCGCAGCCCGACATCAGCATAAATTGAAAAAAATCTGTTTTGATGGCGCCATCTATCAGCCATCGTGTAATGTATATTTGAAAGAACGTGTTTCGGCGCTGGAAGAGGCGGGGCGGGGTTTGATCCGACGTACCCAAGGACAGAAAGCAGACAATTTAACCACTGAGACCTGATCAGGGGAGGATTCAATGAGGTAATAAGAGGAAGGCATATCGATAAGTAATGGTTGTCGTTGAAGGTAAGTGGTAGATGGGAAAATTGGAATTTTGAAGTGCTTTTATTTTATTTTTTATTTATTTATTTGTAGTTTTCTTACGCGCTTGTATTTAAAAGTTAATTTAATATTTAAATGAATGAAATAAATATCTTAGCGAATTTGTAAAAGCAAACGAATTTAAGAATAATTAAAATATAGATATAATTAAGAATAATTAAGAATATATATAAATTTAAGAATAATTAACTATTAAAAAAATTTTTTAGAGGTTTCAGTTAATCAAATTTTCTTTTTAGGATTTATAATGTAATTACATGCGTTGCGTTAATTTATGAAATATATATTTTTAACATGGAAAAATTTATTTTAATAAATAAAAAGTTGGTAATTAATAATTTTTAATTAGAATAGGAATTCATTTTATGTCGTTTTGATGATTTAAAGTAGAACATATATTTAATGTGTATGTTGCAATATTAATTTGTTACTTTCTCAATAGTTTTAACTTAAAAATAAAATAAAAATATTAATTTACATTTTTTTTCTTTTGGAAGATAACTATAAATGGGGGATATTTCTGAATCTTTCTTATAAATTTAAGAATGCTTATTAAATAAAATACGTGAATTTCAGAGGTTTTTCTCTTAATACAATTTTCTCTTTAGGAATTATAATGTAATTAAATGTGTTAATTCAATAAATATATATTTGTAACTTATTTTAATAAGTTGGTAGTTAATTATTTTTAATTAGAATAAGAGTTTATTTTTTTGTCATTTGATGATTTAATGCAGAATATATTTTTAGTGATTATGTAGCAATAATGATTCTTTTACTTATCAACATTTTTTAATCATCAAATAAAATAGAATTATTAATTTATCTTTTTTTTTTTTTTTTTTTTTTTTTTTTTTTTTTTTTTTTTTTTTAAGAAGTGGGAGATTTTGAATCTTTCTTTAAAATTTTAATGCTAAAAAGTTGGGTAGTATTTTTTTATATAGCTTGTAAAATAATTTTAAACACTTTTTTAATATAGCTTGTAAAATAATTTTAAACACTTTTTTAATAATTTGATTTTTAAATAAAATAAGAAACATAGCTATTGCTTTTAAAATGAATATAATAGCTAGAAAATACGTTAAATTGATTTATGAAGTTTTTTCTACGATTAAATTTACAATGAATAATAATTTTAAGGAGTGATTTAAAAGACTCTTTTTATTATTCAAATAATTGTAAGTCCTTTTTAAAATGAATTCAATAACAACTTTTTTGAATAAATAAATATAGGCTATTTTTGACATTTCTTTTTATCAATGTTAGAATTTTATATGAAATACATGCAATATACATATCTTATCAAAACTCAAACTCAAACCAAATTAAGAAAAAGAAAAAAAAAATGTCGCCTAAGACTAAAAATTCCGAATTCGGACCGATGTTGGTAAATTTAATCGGGCCGCTATCAGAAATCATTTATCGGTCCTGCGTCACTTGCCGATGTAAGTCGCTTGCCGATATATAAACATAAGGGGATCGATTATAGGTAACCGGCAGTCGAAAAAGCAGATTCTTAAGTTTCAGTTGCCGACATGCTGCCGACACTTCACCGAAACCACTGTGCCCATGCCGACACTTAACCGACAGTTCCGGCTGCGGTCCGATCGTGTGCCGAAAGGTATGTGTTTGCTGGGGAGTTACAATTATACAATTTATAGTCTTACAGAACAACCAAAGTCAAAACTTCTATAAAAATCAATAAAGTTTCTCTAAGTTCGTCTTTTTTCATTAAAAATCTATATTTTCCCTTCGTTTTGTTTAATTACAGTCGAGTCTCTATATAATGATATCTATTGTTCAGTCGAAAAATTCGTTATATAGAAAAATTCACTGAATAAAGAACGACGCAATTATTTTCATTTAATGAGAAAACTTTGAAAACATTGTTTTTGAACTATTTAAAGTTTGAAAAATTTTACAAGTGCAAAGTTTTAAGATCAAAACAACCAAAATATACATATTTCTTCAACTCAAATAAATGCAAGTTTTCCTTATCTGTTTTCTTTCTATGCTTTCAAATAAACGTTTATTTTCTGTTTTAAAACTGTTTAAAGAAATATAAATAAAATATCAAATTAGCGTTAAACATTTCAAAATCTTAATAATTAACAAGGAATGCATATCTGAATGGGGGGAACACTTTCCTCCATTTGACGTCCTCTCTTTGTAGCATCAAAGGATTTTATCATTTCGCTTCGTGATGGGTTTTGATTTTCTTGTTTTAAGTTTTCACTTTCAAATTCATTGCCTCTTTCATCAGCATTGTTCACAATAGATTAATTTTAACACAATTATTCTAATTGGTAAATAAATCATATCAGATGTAAATTTCCAACTGGGCGAAAAATGTCCGGATTCGAACCAGGGATCTCTTGGTTGAAGCCGCCAATGCTCTACCATCAAAGCTATCCCGGACGAATCTGGTTGAACGTTTTCACCCAGCTAACCTCATTGATTATAGGATTTGGTCTGAAATCTGGTTCAGCTCAACAGAACTAGAACTTTGCCTGCGATTTATTCTCACCTATACTCCCGCGTTTTTTAGTCTACTATTGTCATCGTCAGAATCCGTAGAATCCTCTACTTCAGAAAATTCGGCATTTAAAAAAAATCGTAAATCGTTTGTTCAGTGACATTGAATCACCTAGCTTTATAAAGTTCTTCAATATTCTTTGAAATGTTAATGATGTCTTTAATGGAATCGTTTTTTCCAATAATTATGATCAGTTCTTTAAGAATTACCTTCTTCTAATGCACCTTTAATATTTTTATTGCTCTCAGGTGCAGTGCGGAATTGGATTGTAAAAAAAAAATATTTCGACGTTTTGCAGTTTATTTCTTTCTGTTCTGTGGTTCAGGTGATCATTGTCACTAATCAAAGCATTTTTTCGACATTTTTTCTCATTTGCTTGTCAATCGCTTTCAAGGGCGGATCTGGAGAGTCCTCAAGGGGGGGGGGGCGATTTTAGAAATTTGGAGGCTCCAATCTGATGCGCGGGTCGGGGATTATTTTTTTTTCACTGCGGGTCATGTTACTTCTACTTTTTGCTGCGGGTCGTGTTGGGGTCCGGTTGCCTTCTATTTTTTGCTGCGGGTCGGGTTTGGGACCAGTTGACTTCTTTTTTTGCTTCTGGTCGGGTTAATTTTTACTTTTTGCTGTGGGTCGCGTTTGGATCCGGTTGTCTTTTACTTTTTGCTGCGGATCGGATTTGGGTCCGGTTAACTTCTACTTTTCTGCTGCGGGTCAGGTTGACTTCTACTTTTTAGCTGCGCGTTGGGTTTGGGGCAGATTGACATACATTATTTCGGGTTTGGGTCAGTTTCTGATTGGGTTTTCACTCTTGTGAGAAGGTTTCGGGCTGACCAGAATTTTGAAAAGAAAGTCTAAATATTTTTGAAGATAAAAACTATATACAGTAAAAGCTCCATAAAGGGCACGCCCGAACAAATATTTAATAATACTTATTAATCTTCAGGATTATGTAAAAATACTAATTTGGTATAAGACTGCTTGTCTCTTTATATCTAAGATCAGCTGTAATTCAGTAAAGAATGCTCTGAAACTTATTAAAAAGACATACCGGGTGTCCTAAATAAATGAAATGACTCATTTTAAAATTCAGTAACTTGCAAATGGTGACAGCAATTTTAAAAAATCTTGCAGAGGGTTATGTAACATGTCAGGAGATTTTTTACTCCGATTCTTGATTTTGCTTTACAATAGCAGCAACAGGTGGCGCTGCAAACAATATCGGTTAAACAGGCACCGATTTAGTGCCAATTGCTTGCAGCGCCATCTGTCGTTGCTATTTTAAACTAAAATTAAGAATCGCAGTAATAAAAACTCTTCATCAGTAGTGAATTTCAGTTTTAAAAAAATCTGGAATTCAAAGCAAATTTTCTGAAATGTTACAGCAAAAGGGGGGGCGGAGTATATTCCCTCCTGGCACTAATTATTGTTGTTGCAGGTCGGGTTAGCTGTTTTCGATTCGGGTCGATTTCAGTTGAGTGTAGATTCCTGCAGCTGGGTTTGGGTTAACCCGTTTTCTTCAAAAGTTAGTTCAGTATATTATTTCAGATTAAAGACTATACCTATAACAATAAACCTAAATGTATGTATGTGTGCTGTTTTCTAAAGAGACCACTGTATTTTTCCCACGACTCTTTGATGAAATTCGCGTTTTTCCGCAACTCTTTCACGAAATTCACATGTTTTCGCAACCCTTTGATAAAATTCACGTTTTTCCGTAGCCTTTTGATGAAATTCGCATTTCATCCATTACCATTTGACGAAATTTACGTTTCTTCCGCCAAATTAATGTAATTACCAAACCACCAATTTACCAAAATTAGTGTAATTTTGCAGCCCTTTGATAAAATTCGCGTTTTTTCCTGCGACCCTTTGACAAAATTCCTGTTTTTTCCACGATCTTTTCACGAAATTCGCTTTTTTCCGCTATTCTTTGAAGAATTTTGCGTTTTCTACGAGATCCTTTTATGAAATTTGAGTTTTTTTTCGCGACCGTTTGACGAAATTCACGTTTATTTCGCGATCCTTTAATAAAATTCGCATTTTTTCGCTATCTTTGACAGATTCGTGTTTCCTCTAATCATTTGAAGAATTTCCAGTTTTTTCCGTGGTCCTTTCACCAAATTCGCGTTTTTTCTGCGACCCTTTGACCAAATTCGCGTTTTTTCTGCGACCCTTTGACCAAATTCGCGTTTTTTCTGCGATTTTTTGGCGAAATTGAAGTTATTTTCTGTAAACGATTGACGAAATAGATTTTTAATGGCGACCACTTGTCAAAATTCGCGATTATTTTTACGTCCGAATTTTCGGATTGATGAATTTTTTTAATTTTGGTAACCGAATGCCTTAACCCTGTCGCTGCGTATATATATATATATATATTTTTTATGAAAATAGGTTCAAAAATTGTGCATTTATTATATTACATATTTCAAATCTGCATATATTTTCAAGTTTAAATATGTCCAAAATCTTTGTGAAAGAGTTTCTTTTTTAAATAGAATTAGATCATAAAAAAAAAATTTGCTGCGGAAATTGCGAGTTGCGCAAAATATACCACCTTTACGTTGGCCGTGGAAATCGCGGGTGCGCAGCGAGAGGGTTAAATTTTCGGAAAATTCGGAACAGGACCATCCCTGTTCCTGATCTTACATAACACTCCTTCAAGTATATTTTTTAAATAGCTGTCGCCATTTGCAAGTTGTTGAATTGTAAATCAGTCGTTCCACTTTAGGACACAGCTATGGGATGATGGTTGAAAGAAGCATTTAAAAAATTAAAGCTGGCTTCGATAGGTCAGTTAGAGGTTTACCCGGGCTGAAATTTCCAGGTCCAACCCGCACACACAAAAGAAGTCATTGTCCCGGCCCAGTATAACAGCTAAAAAATCGACTCCAGCCCAGCCTGCATTTTGCAATTTAAAATTATTCATAAAGCACACTTACTTATACGAATTGAATATTTCCAACTGAGCGAAAAAATGCCCAGGCTGGGAATCGAACCCAGATCCTTGGCTTACAAGGCCAATGCTTTTCCATTTTAAGCTAACTGGGCCGACAACCAGCCAGCATATTTCGCTCAGAAAACCTTATTGGTGGGAACATCTGGTCTGTCATGTAGACAGCTCAACAGAATAAACCGCAGGTAAAGGACCTCCATATAAACGATGGATACGTAGATGAACTATTATTTTAACACAATCAAACTGACTGGTAAAGTTATCATACGAATTGAATATTTCCAACTGAGCGAAAAAATGCCCAGGCTGGGAATCGAACCCAGATCCTTGACTTACAAGGCCAATGCTTTTCCATTTTAAGCTAACTGGGCCGACAACCAGCCAGCATATTTCGCTCAGAAAACCTTATTGGTTGGAACATCTGGTCTGTCATGTAGACAGCTCAACAGAATAAACCGCAGGTAAAGGACCTCCATATAAACGATGGATACGTAGATGAACTATTATTTTAACACAATCAAACTGACTGGTAAAGTTATCATACGAATTGAATATTTCCAACTGAGCGAAAAAATGCCCAGGCTGGGAATCGAACCCAGATCCTTGGCTTACAAGGCCAATGCTTTTCCATTTTAAGCTAACTGGGCCGACAACCAGCCAGCATATTTCGCTCAGAAAACCTTATTGGTTGGAACATCTGGTCTGTCATGTAGACAGCTCAACAGAATAAACCGCAGGTAAAGGACCTCCATATAAACGATGGATACGTAGATGAACTATTATTTTAACACAATCAAACTGACTGGTAAAGTTATCATACTGTCATGTAGACAGCTCAGACAGACCAGATGTTCCAACCAATAAGGTTTTCTGAGCGAAATATGCTGGCTGGTTGTCGGCCCAGTTAGCTTAAAATGGAAAAGCATTGGCCTTGTAAGCCAAGGATCTGGGTTCGATTCCCAGCCTGGGCATTTTTTCGCTCAGTTGGAAATATTCAATTCGTATGATAACTTTACCAGTCAGTTTGATTGTGTTAAAATAATAGTTCATCTACGTATCCATCGTTTATATGGAGGTCCTTTACCTGCGCTTTATTCTGTTGAGCTGTCTACATGACAGACCAGATGTTCCAACCAATAAGGTTTTCTGAGCGAAATATGCTGGCTGGTTGTCGGCCCAGTTAGCTTAAAATGGAAAAGCATTGGCCTTGTAAGCCAAGGATCTGGGTTCGATTCCCAGCCTGGGCATTTTTTCGCTCAGTTGGAAATATTCAATTCGTATGATAACTTTACCAGTCAGTTTGATTGTGTTAAAATAATAGTTCATCTACGTATCCATCGTTTATATGGAGGTCCTTTACCTGCGGTTTATTCTGTTGAGCTGTCTACATGACAGACCAGATGTTCCAACCAATAAGGTTTTCTGAGCGAAATATGCTGGCTGGTTGTCGGCCCAGTTAGCTTAAAATGGAAAAGCATTGGCCTTGTAAGCCAAGGATCTGGGTTCGATTCCCAGCCTGGGCATTTTTTCGCTCAGTTGGAAATATTCAATTCGTATGATAACTTTACCAGTCAGTTTGATTGTGTTAAAATAATAGTTCATCTACGTATCCATCGTTTATATGGAGGTCCTTTACCTGCGGTTTATTCTGTTGAGCTGTCTACATGACAGACCAGATGTTCCAACCAATAAGGTTTTCTGAGCGAAATATGCTGGCTGGTTGTCGGCCCAGTTAGCTTAAAATGGAAAAGCATTGGCCTTGTAAGCCAAGGATCTGGGTTCGATTCCCAGCCTGGGCATTTTTTCGCTCAGTTGGAAATATTCAATTCGTATGATAACTTTACCAGTCAGTTTGATTGTGTTAAAATAATAGTTCACACTTACTTATGCTCATATTTCATTTTTGATTATGTTCGAAATACTTGAATACAGAAAAACAACAATATTAATGACTATTTAGGCAATTATGTACGTAAACACTACATAAAAATATGACTTAGGCAATTACATTCAAATGAAAATCCAGTACGATAATCAGTTTAGAATGAAAAAAATGAATGATAAAAGAAAAATCATAATTTTAAAGCTCTACAAAGAAAAAAAGTAGATTTAAAAAAAATGCATCTCTGTAACTTATCAAATCAAATTAAAGTTTCAAAGATTTCGCTAAACAAATGTACAAAACAAATATAATTTTTTATGAATAACAAAAAAGTAAAGGCCAGACCAACTTGGGCTCAGGGAGAAGAATTTAGTGAAGTGCACGGGTCACGGTCGGCCCAATACTGTTTATCATACGGGCTAACACGGACCGAACGTTTAGCTTTTATTCCGGACCGAGCCCCGCCCTGGAAATTTTGGCAAGTGCAGACCTCTAGGAAGAATGAAGTGCTCGAACTGGAAGAAAAAGAAGTCTGGTCCGACCCAAATTTGTAAAAAAATTTAAGATCAGGGCACGGCCAGACTCTAAAAGAGAGAAGATCTTACCCAGACCGAGTCTCGTGGACTTAAACTGGCCCGCCGAGCTCCGCCCCAAGTCATTTCCAATAAGGATGCATAATACCGTTTTTCAAACCCTTTATTTGATCAGGGGGGGGAGATCGCCCCCCCCCCTTAGATCCGCCATTGATCGCTTTTAACCATTTGTCAAGAATTTCAGTGGTTATCCAGGACTTTTTATTAAAATCATAGTACACTTCTAAGGACTTCATTCCTTTAAAACACCGAGGAGATTTACTTTTGCCAGCGACCAGCATCTTTAAGTTTTATTTCCTTGTTATGTTAGCACACAACAGAAAAGTAATCGTTTGATTGCTGTGTTTTGCTGCCGAAACATTTGTCTTCTTTAAACGCTAGAGTTTTTTTCATAGCATCAGTTACTGATTTAGCCAATCTAGCACTAATCAAAGCAGCTAAAAGTTCCATTCTAGGTATAGTTCCACATTTTAAAGGACCTATGCGGGATTTCGCTGCAAGAAGGAATAACTCTACACGATCTTTAGTTGCTATCCTCAAAAATATAACAGCAGCATACGCATACTGACTTGCATCACAAAATGTGTGAAGAGTACAACCTTTTAAATTATCTGGGGTGAACTGAATATATCTAGGAATCTGAATTTCTTGTAAAAAATTTAATTCATGAAACCATTCAATAAATTCATTTTTTATATCACTAGTAACTTCTTCATCCCACGTGATTCCTTCTTTCCATGTTTTCTGTAACATCATCTTGGGACATATCATAACTGGAGCAGTAAAACCAATTGGATCAAAAACTTTATGTGCAACTGATAGCATGATTCTTTTTGTTATTTTTTCTATATTTATATCTTTCATCCAGCTTACGTTAACTTTTAAAACGTCTAGAAGTCTGTTCCATTGTAATCCCAGTACAGCAGTTTCTTCGCTATTTTCGATATTGTTTCTTTCTTCTGTCTGTTCCCATCCTCTCAACTCAAATCCACCTTTAGCCATAAGAGATTTAGAATCAGTTATAAACCTTTCCAATTCTTCCTGTGTGTGGACACTAGCAACGACATTGTCAACATAAAAGCTTCTCAGCAATTGCTGTTTAAGATTGGGGTCGTATTATTCATCGTTTTTAATGTGATATTCTATGACGGAACCGAGAAGAAAAGGAGAGCTTTTGACACCAAACACGACTCTAGTATGTCGAAACATTCTAATATTTCTTTCTTCTGGATTACTCCACCACAAGAAACGCAAATAGTCCCGATCTTCTTTACGAATAGCTATTTGTAAAAATGCTTTCTTGATATCAGCTACAACACCAAATTTATTTTTTCTAAATCGTAAGAGAATGTCAGGAATTAATTCAGTAAGGTTTGGCCCACAATGCAAACATTGATTCAAAGATGGATGGTTCTGCATTCTAGCTGATGCGTCAAACACTGGACGAATGGGAGTTGTACTGCTCTCTTTTATTACTGGTCGATGAGGTAAATAATTTCCATAAAGGTTCATTTCAGCCTGTGGAATTTCCTCTATAATTTGATCATCAAGCCACCCTAAAAGCACTTTTTCATACTTTTGATAAATGTTATCGGAAAGCAGCTTGTTTGTAACGTTACTCAATCTTTTCTTGGCTAAACTTAAATTATCAGGTAAAGGTGGTGTATCTTCTGACCATGGCAAAGAAACTTCATAACGATTATCTTCATTAATTTTTACTGTCTGTAAAAAATGCTCTTTAACCTGACGATCAATCACCATTTTAGATTGTTTTTCAATCGGATCATTTATTCCAAGCAAATCCAATTTCCATAAATCAGCAATCTCTGCTTCCTTTACAAACATAGACGTAACTGACAAAGCTAAATTTTCTTTAGACGCATTATCTTGAGGCACTTTTCCCATTAAGGTCCAACCTAAAAATGTTTCCAGTGCTACTAATCCCGACGAGAGTATTTCTCTACGACCTGTCAGTAATTTTCCCATTACATCAGCTCCAATCAATATTTGAATAGATTCTGGAGTTTCACCAACATCCGTCAAAGTGATGCCTTTCTCCGATAATTCTTTAAACCAGGATCCTTTTCCTACAGGCATAACATTTTCACATATAATGTTTTGATCCAAAACTTCAAAATTACATTTAAAATTTTCTTTCAAATCGCTTAATCTTACTTTGTAGTAATGATGATTATAATCCTTTGTTTTGACCCCGCCAAAAAGGGAATGAGAAAATTTTTCTTCTCGAAGAGGTAAATACTTCATTTCTTCGACTAAATGTATTAAAATATACGATCTCTGAGAACCTGAGTCTAAAATTAGTCTAACATCTTTCTTTTTGTTTTAGGAAAATATTTTTGCCTTGAGCGTCTGAAGAAACACTTTAGGATTTCTATTGAAATTGGCCATATTTACTTCTTTTCCAGACGACTTTTCTGCGTCTTCCTATTTCTTTTCATTCAGCTTATTCTTATCGAGCGTTTGACACATCACAGACGCATGTCTTTTATCACAAAAGAAACACTTCAAGATAGCTCTACATTGCTTTGTTGTGTGACCTGTTGCCAAACATGAAAAACAAAATCTTTTGTCCTTCAATATATTCTGCTTTTCATTAAAACTCATCTTCCGTGCCGAAAAGCATTCTGAACTCAGATGTCTTCCTTTGCAAAAAATGCAATTTTTTCTTAAATCTGGTCTTGAAGAAGTTGTTAATAAAGTAGCAGCAGTTGGTAAATGTTTATTAACATCGTTATAACTTTTGTTTTTTCTAAAGCTCGCGTCATCTTTTCTCGCCAAACCAAAACCTGCCACTGCCAAATTAATTCTTTCATCTCCTTCAACTTCAGATTTGAGAAACGCCATTAAATTATCTAGGCGCTCTTTTGCATCAGAACTAACTGAATTCGTATGTGTTCGATTCCACGCTTTCAAAAATTCAGCAATAAAACAAGATTCTACCACTGGATATAATATTGAAGCACATTTATCCGTTGTGACACCTAACGTCTCAAGAGCTCGTAAATACAACTCAAGTTTATCATACAATGATGTAATAGAAAATTTTCCTTTAGATTGCACAGATATAATTAATTTTAATAATTCTCGCACATACACTTCAACCAAAAGATCTTCCCTACCGAAACGAGCTTTAAGACTCTCTATAGCTTTGGCATAGTTAGCGCCAGTTGGCGGAAAACTATCAACAACTTCTCGCGCTCTAGATCCAGTGACAGTTGCTTGGATAAATACTGGAATTTATTTTCTGGCGCAATATCTTTATCATTGTGAATCTGTTCAAACTGACTCCAAAATGGCAACCATTCCTTTAAATCACCATCAAATTGACGAAATTCTAACTTGGGCAACGTAAATTTCTTTTTAGAATTATTAGTTTCGTAATCATTGGAAATGTACTCACCTTGAATTTGTCCCTGTGACTGAATTTTTGCTAATTCTAATTGATTATTTAATTCCAACCTTTATAACTCTATTTCTTGATCCAATTCTAGCTTTTTAAATTCTTGATCCAATTCTAGCTTTTTAAATTCTTGATCTGACTTCTCCTTTTCTAACTTCTTAGCCTCGTTTTCTTTTTCCTTTCTCTCAGCAGCAGCGTTGGATAAAATTTCTTGTACAAAAGCGGGATCCTGTTTATATTCATTACTATTCAAAATAATTTCCTTTAGTGTCCCGATCGTATAATCTTGCGGAACTGTTTCGCCAAGTTCTTCTAACACGAACTTTAAGTCTACCTTTTTAAAATTTTTTACGGCTTGAAACATTTTGCTTCAAATAAATCTTGTAAAATGTCCTGTCGCGCCGGACGTCACAATGTTAATTAAAGCGTTCAAAAAGGATGTTATTTTAACAACCCAGTTTTCAGAATATAATGCGGACGCCAATTATGTATTTATGAACTTAAAATGTACATAAAGAAGTCAATTAACCTCTTAAAACAAATAATTTATTTACCGGTAAAGCTTTTTACCTTCTTCCATAAAATATTCAAAAACAATAATAAACAATACAATTTCTGATTCACGTTACATCATATATAAAAGGTATCACGAGAATAAAGATGAGAGGATAATAAAAATAAATAATAAACATGGACAATAGATTTAACAGCAACTGCAGTAGCATTCACAATAAATATTTTTACATTGTTATAAGCATTGTTAAAATATCTGTTTAAATTATTGGATCACAACACTAGTAGCAACAATATTTTATCTCTTTTGTTTGTTGTTATTTGTTGAGTTACAACTATAACAATGTATCCTCAGTAAAAACTCTACATTTTGTAACTAATATTTTCGTTTGTGGAAAAAGTATTGTTTCTAAAAAATAAAAAAATACTCCGACTACTGAAGATACCTCGCTATAAAAGAGCTAAGCAGCACTGTACTACTGCAGCTTATTTTAACAGTAGTACTACACCAGTATTATATACCAATACTATACCTCAATATAGAAATAGTTTTTATAAAATTTAAGTTTAATCGGAATTTTTTAAATAAAGTAATCTATATTTTCAATTACAAACTAATCTAATAAACTGAAAATAAATAATTCGAATAAAAGTTCCGACTTCATTTAAAATATATCATATTTTTCTTGTAATTAAGTATTGAAAGATTTTCATTTTTTATTTTAAAAGATATATATTGCCTGCCTCTGTATCAAACGTAAACTAACACTAATCATGAAAAAATATTGTTTTTAATTAACGCTTCTTTAAAAGAAAAGGAATGTTAAAAATATTAATTGCTCTTTAATTTTCAAATCAGTTTATTTTCTAGTTATGTTTTATAAATAAAGTAAATATTTTGTATATAACTAGGTGATCCAACCAAGCTTAACCGTGTTACGGAAATCCGCGAAAATCATTTTTCCCTTGAAATCTCTGATAATTTTTTACATTTAATATATTTTTTAGATTACCCTATAATAACACAAAAAAGTATTTTTTATATAATAGGTATTTATGTTGCATTTAATTAAAGTTTTGGAATTATTAAAAGTAATACTTTTGTATTGTATTTCATATTACTTTCGTATGCAAGCAGATAATATCCGAAGATTTCGCTACGTACAGCAACTATTTCGATTTAAGCGCGTAGTTAAATTATATGTCTGTTAAATTTATGTCTTTATATATTCTTTTATTATATTTCAAATTAAATTTTAATTTAGTTATGGAATATTAGCGGACAAAACTATAATATTTTAAATATGAAATGTAAAAATAAAAGAAAATAATAAAAAAAGCTAAAAACATGCATATTACCTGAATAATTTCTAATGTCTAATTCATAATTTTAATAATTGTCGAAGCGCAGCTCCGGCTTCCCTGCAAAAACGACATTTTTAAGAACACTACTCAGTCCAAAATATTTGTTGCATTGACACAAAAAATGAACTGGATGTTGGTAGTGTCAAAATCTATTAAGGTATTTAAAATAAAAAACATACGTCAACCCTAACACCCTGAAATGTCGGCTCAAGATCTTTGGATTGCCTCATAGAGATGCCATTGCGATCGTTTAAATTGTTAATTAAAACATTAGCTCCACTGTTGTAAATTATGCATTTTAACGTCCTCCGCATCGTTATGACGTCAACATTTGTGACCTGTGATATAGATTGACTTTTAGAAATTTTAAGTCCTAAGTAAATAACGACCGGAGTTTTTTCTTTTTTTAATGCAAACCTTACATTCTCCGTAATGTTCCAAATAGATGCAAATGAGTTTGAATTTTAAATTAAGAGAAAAGAAAAGAAATGGAATATGAATACGGAGAATACGATTCTGGGTATTAACCACATGTCAACGGATGATGATAAAAAAAATCGAGAAAAATATAATGCCATGTATGTATTACTTATAAGTATGCATGCATTCAAGTGTATTTATGTATTAATATGAATGTATGTATTCATATACATGCAAGTATTCTTATGTATGCATATTCGTATTGGGAAATTTCCGTAATCGGGTTCGCAGACAATTGGTATAATTTAATGAGCATTGTTTGACGTGCAAATTTAACAGTTTGGTAGCAGTCCCAATTACAGGGATGAACAGGGATGGGTTTTTTAAATTCACCATAAGTGAATGTGTTGCAACTGGAATGCAAGTGAACATTCTGAAGTGAGTGAGATAAGCAGTTTTTGTCATGATGTACACTTGAAAACGGAAATATGTAGACTACAAGATGAACAAAATCCTATACCGGGGAGGGGGGAAGCAAGCTTCTCTATTCTTGGTTTTAAGATTTTAGCTAATTTTACAGGAAATCACAAAGTTAAAATGCGAAGAATCCGATTAGAGAAGATTCATCAGTACTGAAGTTGAATGGGAATTTCGTCAAATTAGTCATATATACACTAGATTAATTTTAACACGATTATTGTAATTAGTAAATAAATCACATCAAATGTAAATTTCTAACTGGACGAAAAATGTCCGGACCAGGATTCGAACCAAAGATCTCTTGGATGAAGCTGCCAATGCCCTACCATCTGAGCTATCCCGGACGAATCTGGTGGAACTTTGTTACCCTGCTAACCTTATTGATTATAGCATCTGGTCTCAAATTTGGTTAAGCTCAACAGAATAAATCGCAGATAATGGAACTCCAGAAATCGCTGGATACGTAATTACACTAGATTAATTTTAACACAATTATTCTAATTGGTAAATAAATCCTATCAAATGTAAATTTCCAATTGGGCGAAAATTTCACCTGCGATTTATTCTGTTGAGCTGAACCAGATTTCTGACCAGATACTATAATCAATAAGGTTAGCTGGGTGAAAAAGTTCCACCCCATTCGTCCGGATTAGCTCAGATGGCAGCATTGGCGGCTCCAGCCAAGAGATCTCTGGTTCGAATCCTGGTCCGGACATTTTTCGTCCAGTTGGAACTTTACATTTAATAGTCAGATATAGCTTCATTTATGACGTCTTATCTTTGGTCACCAAATTGGGCGATATTTCGTAAAATGTCGCCGAACATGACGATAATATAACGTTAAAGTATATAAGTGTATAGCTTTATGCTTATGATTGGTAAAATGGTTACAACAGTGAAAGATAACCGTTAGAATTGTTTTCGATATACAGCAGCACTTTCAGTGCTGACTTTCTTTCAACATGTCTAAACGAAGTTTTCTGAATTTGAAAAGTAGCTATTTGCGTTTTTCGTGCTCGAAATAGTTTAGAAAGCACATTTCGTGTAAATCACATGAGCATTTTTCGATTTCTAGCAAGCCAAATTTTCAGCGCTGAGTTTGTTTTACTCTGTCAAATCAAATTTTCTGGAAACCTGAACCTATCTGGATCTTTTTCTCCTGCTCGATTTAGTATGGGAGGCAAGTTTAAGGAAAATCGGTCCAGTCGTTTAAGCTATCATCCGTAAACGAGAAATTTGCTTGTTCGTTTAAAGCAGATAAAATAACCGCAATGTCTGGATGTAAACTATAATTTTCTAAAGCTGTTCTATATATTTTAAAAAAAAAGAAGCATATTGTTTTCAGTCAAGCAAATAGTCTTGATTTTACATTCAAAAATGAGTCCAAAAATTTCACGTTGTTGAATGCAGAAGGTTAATTTTTAGAACACCTTTAAAAGTAGCCGCAAAGTACTAAATTTTAAGAAAAGAATAAAATTTTTACTTAAAAAAATATTCCACATCCTAAATAACAAAATGAAGGAAACCACGTGTAAATACCATAATCCGATCATAAGATATAATGCTTTTCATACTGTAATCTACGTGTTTACAGCGACTTCTTACAGGATTTAAACGTATTTATCTCAGAATGTATTTTTTCCTATTTGTAATATTTAAATGTACATTTGAATTTCTATGAAAGAAATTATATGACATTTTATATATTCAATGTTTTCATATATGTATTTATTCTTAAAATTTTCTTAGAGTTCTGAATTTTAATTTATAGTTGAAATTTTGAAAATAGAATTCCCGTAGTAGTACTCATAAAACGAATTTGTTTTTTAAAAAACTTTTAATTTTTTAAAGAAAACATTTTTGCAAACCAGATTACAGGCAAATTAACACATTTATTTTCTCTACTAAAAAAAGTAAAGATTGTGAAGATATAATTATTCTTTCTGAACATAGATCATAGGTTTTGTCTGGTTAAAATTTTAAATAATTTTTGTCGAAAATTAAATTTTAATCTTTTAAAAAGCATTCACATTTGAAAATAGACGGGGCGAAAAGCAGTCGGATTAGGGCATTTGGCGTAAGTTCGACCAGGGATTTTTTGTTACTTGGATAGTGACATCAAACCAATCCTGGCGCGTTTTCAGATGACATTGTTTTGTTTTGCTTCTTAAAAAAGATTAAAACTGATATAACTAATTTAAAATTATTTTACGATTACGAGTTAATTTTTGAGGTATATAAGAATGTGTTGAACTTCATCAATAAAACATAAAAGAAAGAGTAATCTTAAATGTGTGCATCTTCCCTATTTTGTGATTAAATAAGACAAAGTTTTCTATACCTACAAAGTGGTCACTCTGCAACCCATGCAATGAGAACCTCTGATAGAAATTAAGTAATATTTCCTATTATAAATTATACAGTATCAAGATTTAGTGTGTAGCTTTTTTTTAAGTTTTCCTCTAACAGAAACTAATTTTATTTATATACTTCTCTAAATGGTGCAAAATAGGGGTTTTTAGATTTTCACGCTTGAGGCCCATATTTTTTAATTCTTCAAGTCCTGCGGCTTAACATCATAATTCAGTTAAATACCATACACAATAACTGTATACACGCCAAGGTTCCAAGTCCAGAAACGAGATGTACATGGTCCTGTGGAATTTCAGAAGTCTTATTTTCCACATGATTCATAAAGAAGCATTTTATTTGTTTGAAATATTTAATTTTAATTTTTAGAAATGTAACACAGTTACTTGATTTATTAGAAATCTAAGAGTACATAGCGATAATTGGTCAGCTACTACTAAAATAAGCAATAAATGTTAGCATGATCATGTTAATTGCACAATCATAATGCTAGATGAGAATGAATACGCTAATGGCATCGGGTACAGTTAGCATAAAATAGCACTGTGTCATTCTCAGAAAGCATAAAGTTCCTGATTTTTTAAGGCACGAAAGGAGCAAATTCGTTTCACCATCATTTGTGTTGGTGTAGAAGTAAGAATAAATGTACAGAGTAGTTTTTTCCTACTTCTTGATCTTTTTTAAAATCGAAAAAGGAAAATAAATTTTCATAGGTTTTCCAATTTTTAAGCTTTTCACAAAGTTAAAAAACATTTTGAACCAGACATTTACTTAATAAATCGCACATAAGAGCAAGAACTATTTTATTAAATAAATTTTCTGGTTGAAAACAAGTGTATTCGGGGCTAATAAAAGTAAAACAAATTGCCACTAAGGATTATTAGCTAATAAGGGACTTCACAAAAATTTTCATGTCAAGAAAACATTTTGCATTTTATATTCGAAAAAACACGGTGGCCAACTGGTTCGAAATATCTAGTTTGAAAGTACAAAATGTTTGCATTTGTTATACCAAGACAAACATTTCTCAAAAATTTAATAAAAAACATAAAAAAACCATGAAAATATTTTATGCATATATGTATGTAACGAATAAATATCGGGAGCGTTCCCCGGACTTGTATAGCGTAGTCGCAGCCGTTTACTTTCCGGCATGTGTCCGTACAGCCGTCTTTAATATGTAAAGACATCTAGGAGTTGACAGAACTAGTAGATTAAATAACTGGGACTCGGGAACCGCTTGGTGGACCGAACTCTTTTATTTAGCCGCTCCTCTTACAGTCTGAGTCGCGAGTTCGGCCGGGGGCCCCCTCGAGCCACGTACGATGATTTTCAGGAGCTACAATGTTATACGTTTGACAGGCTTCTCAAATCTGTAAGATCTCTCGTTTTTGGCGCGGGTTTTAGCTAATATCTTAGGGTTTAACATATTTTCCAGCAGAGGGCATAGTTGCAAAATTGGGAGGAACATTTCTTTAATTGGTTGATTAGCTTTTGATTGATTGTCCAGGCTCAGATGCAAGACCTGGGCTTGGCCGACGCGGGAATCGGCTAACCACAACTGAATGAGAATATCCCGTACGTCAGCACTTTTACTCTTAAAGATCGTCCGAAAATGATATCTGAAAGTAATAAGATGTATTGCTGGGAAACAAAGTTACAAGGGGTAAAACTGGTTTTAGAAGGAGATTTAAAGTTAGGAGAAAGAAACTTCGGATTTTAATTTAAATTTTTGAAATTTAATTTGGAATTTTGAATTTTAAAGGGTTTTTATCCTTTCATATCCCCCCTCCAAGAAGAGGTCCACCCGGAATTGCCTGCAAATCCGGGGGGGACTCGCACGGAGAATGGCGAATACGAAAACAGATAAGTGCGACCTTACAGATTAGGGTTAAAGTTAAATCTAAAGGTAAATTTAAAGTAAATATAATGGTAAAGTTAAGTTTGCTAAGACGTGAAGGCTGAATTTTACTGCTGGAAAACATATTTTAAAATTTAAATTTTGAGTTGTAAACCTTAAGGAAAAAATTTAAAGATTTTAAATTTTTACGTAAAATATCTTAAATTTAGGATTTGGCTCTTGGGACAACCTGACCGAACTTTACATAATACTTGAAAGACTTAATGACATAAAATATAAGAATACCATAAAATATAAAGGAAAACTGAAAAAACATAAACAATAATAATAATATCAGAAATATATGGGAAAACACAATAATAAAGTAATATAGTTTAAATATTGACCATGATTTTCTTGTTTGCAAGTCCTCTGGCCAATGAGTTTGTGCTTTTTAGTTAAAGTCTTTGAGCACAAACTGTCACATTCTTATATGAAATGAAACTCTAAAAATATAAATTTATACACAACTATAATATTGAAATTAGGCATAAACATAGGAAAACTTTAAAAAAAAGTTCTTTTCCATAATGCTAGAACAAACACAATATAATACAAATATTTGGAAACATGAAAAATTTGAAAACTTTTCCTCATTTATTCTCAAAATATGTAAATAGTATTCAAATGAAAAAATAATGTACAGCAAAATATAAAAATATTGAACTTAGGGAAATAGAAATGTAAACTTATGAAAGAAATTGAAAATTTCTTCACCTTTTATTTCAAAATGTGAAAATATTAAAAATATATTGACATATAAAATTGGTAAATTGTAAATATTAAATAATGTAATAAAAATATTGATATAAATATGAAAATAAAGAAAAATAATATTCTGAAGTCTATTTACATGGAAGCCTACTTGTAAGGTAAGTAGTATTGATCCTAAACCGCTGACGGTTTTAGCAAAATCCTAAACCTTTGAAGGTCTTAGCAATCCTAAACTTCAGGGAGGTTTTAGCAAAAAGAAAAAAGAGCTTGAAGTTTATTTTTTAAGTGAAGATGCAGATGCAATTCACTGGTAACCAAAGGTATTTACTATTTTGCAGACTGGGGTATTTATTTCTCTCAGTGGCATTAATAAATCCAAGTCACAATTTAATAAACTACATCTACATCTCACTGTTAGCTCATAAAAATTTCCTATTTTATGCAAGTAAAATAAAATCAAAGAACATTTTTCCTCAAGATGAAGGCCAGAACGTTCTGAGTTTTCCTGGCTAGTATTTATGCAAATAGTAAAAATCTTTTAATCTTCAAGTGTTTTACTACTGGCAAAGAAAAAAATAAATAAAACAGAAAAGAGAAAAAAAAACTAAATAAAACAAAAAAATTAATAAAATTATAGACCGTGGTTCAAACAAATAGGATTATGACCAAGACTTCTAAGTGCATGGCAACTCGTTGACAAATTTTTGTTAGCTAGCTTTTATTGTCCGGACATTTATTTTATCAACAGTTGCCACATTTGTTCAGATTATACAGGTCACTGAATCCCGTTTGTCTGTAGAGGGGTGTTTTCAGTGGGAGTTAAATAAAAAAAACTGATTTAAAGACTTACTGGGGTGAAACCATGGTCATCTTTAAAAATTGTATGTTTGGGTTTGGACACTATTGGATTTACCACGGTTAAAGTGGAGTTACCAAGGTCATGTCCAAACCAGTGATTGAATCATGGAAAATATTTTGAACAAGGTGAGGGCGGGACCTTCACCTGTTTTCTAAAAGTGACAGGGGTTAAATACCTGCTCATATTTTTTCTGAAATGGTAAGGACGTGACCTTCCATTTTGTCTCTTAAAAGTGGCTGGGGTAGCCAACTCACTGGGGCCCTTTTATGTGATTAAATTTATTATTATAAAAAAATATATATATTGGATATAAATATTAAAAATTAAAAACTCAAATATTAAAATCTAACAATATAAAATATAATATTCAGCTATACACAAAACTCTAAAATGAATAATAATTGGCATAAAATTCTATATATAAAAACAAATACTTGAAAATCAGACTGAGCTTTTCTCATTATGCAGAAAAAGGAACGCTTTTCTACACATAAATGATTAAAATATGGATTAAAATAAAATAACACACAAACTGACATATACTGATATAACTGACTTACTATTTACACACATGTAGAACTTTCCGGATGCTCATCTATTTATAAAAATAATTAATGGAACGGGACACTAAATATTCAATTGAGCGTGTATTATTTGATAATTTTCTGTTTAAAAATAGGTAACTAGTTCAATTTATTCACAATATGACAAAAACATTAAAATCAAATAAATTCACTTATTGGTGATCGCACGTATGCGTCACTTGATGAATAAGAAAACAAAATTACTGTTATTTTCATTTATCAAGATTTTAACGTGCATGTAGAACGTCAATCCCAAATTTTTCCGTAATTTTAATAATAAATCTTAAATCCCACAAAGAATAAAAATCAAGCTGATAAAATTTTTTAAATAATACATTTGAATTTGTTTAAAATCTTTAACATTCCTTTAAAGTGCCCATATTTTAAATTAACTACTTTGACTCCATTTGAACGTATTTGGAGCGTTCCCTGGACTTGTATAGCGTAGTCGCAGCCGTTTACTTTCCGGCATGTGTCCGTACAGCCGTCTTTAATATGTAAAGACATCTAGGAGTTGACAGAACTAGTGGATTAAATAACTGGGACTCGGGAACCGCTTGGTGGACCGAACTCTTTTATTTAGCCGCTCATCTTACAGTCTGAGTCGCGAGTTCGGCCGGGGGCCCTCGAGCCACGTACGATGATTTTCAGGAGCTACATTGTCATACGTTTGACAGGCTTCTCAAATCTGCAAGATCTCTCGTTTTTGGCGCGGGTTTTAGCTAATATCTTATTGTTTATCATATTTTCCAGCAGAGGGCACAGTTGTAAAATTGGGAGGAACATTTCTTTAATTGGTTGATTAGCTTTTGATTGATTGTCCAGGCTCAGATGCAAGACCTGGGCTTGGCCGACCCGGGAATCGGCTAACCACAACTGAATGAGAATGTCCCGTACGTCAGCACTTTTACTCTTAAAGATCGTCCGAAAATGATATCTGGAAGTAATAAGATGTATTGCTGGGAAACAAAGTTACAAGGGGTAAAACTGGTTTTAGAAGGAGATTTAAAGTTAGGAGAAAGAAACTTCAGATTTTAATTTAAATTTTTGAAATTTAATTTTGAATTTTGAATTTTAAAGGGTTTTTATCCTTTCATATATATATGAAAACATTAATTATATAAAATGTCATATAATTTCTTTCATAGAAATTCAAATGTACATTTAAATATGACAAATAGGGAAAAATACTTTCTGTGATAAATACGTTTAAATCCTGCAAGAAGTCGCTGTAAACACGTATACAGTATGAAAAGCATTATATCTTATTATCGGATCATCTTATTTACATGTGGTTTCCTTCATTTTGTTATTTAGACTGTGGAATATTTTTAAAAATAAAAAATGTTAATTTTTTCAAAATTTGGTATCTCGCAGTTATTTTTAAAGATGTTCTGAAAAATCAACCTTCCCCACTGAACAACGCGAAATTTTCTGGCTCACTTTTGAATGTAAAATCAAGACTACTTGCTTCACTGAAAACAATATGCTTCCTTTTCTAAAATTATATAGAATAGCTTTAGAAAATTATAGTTTACATCCAGACATTGTGGTTATTTTATCATTCTATATTAAACGAGCATGCGATTTTCCGATATACGGATGGTATCTTAAACGACCGGATCGATTTTTCACGAAACTTGCCTCCTATACTAAATCGAGCAGGAGAAAAAGATCTAGCTAGGCGCATGGTTCAACAAAATATGATTTGACAAGGTAAAACAAACTCAGCAGTGAAAATTCGGCTTGCTATAAATCGAAAAATGCTCATGCGATTTACCCGAAATGTGCTTTGCATACTAATTCGAGCACGAGAAACACAAGCAGATATGTTTCGAATTCAGAAAAGTTCGCTTAGATAGGTTAAAACAAAGTCAGCACTGAAAATGCTGCTATATATCCAAAACGGTTCTAACGATTATCTTTCATTGTTGTAACCATTTTCCCAATCATAAGCATAAAACTATATGCTTATATACATTATCGTCATATTATCTCCAGGCTTTGCGACAATAGGCAAAATATTGCCAAATTTGGGAACCAAATATAAGTCGCCGTAAATGAAGCTTACTTGGGTATGTCTAACTAATTTGGCGAAATTCCCATTCAAATTCAGTACTGGTGAATCTTCTCTAATCGGATTCTTCGCATTTTAGTTTCATGTTTTCCTGTAAAATTAGCTAAAATCTTAAAAACCAAGAATAGAGAAGCTACCTTTCCACTGGGTATAGGATTTTTTTTTATCTTTTAGTCTACATATTTCCATTTTCAAGTGTACATCATGACAAAAACTGCTTATCTCTTTCACTTCAGAATGTTTACTTGCATTTCAGTTGCAACACCTTCACTTATGGGGAATTAAAAAAAAAATTGAGTTACCTTTTGTAATTGTACCGCTACTAAATGGTTAAATTTGCACGTCAAACAACGCTCACTGAATTATGCCCATTGTCTGCGAATCCCATTACAGAAATTCCCAATACGAATATACGTACATAAGAATACTTTCATGTATATGAATACATGCATACATATTAATACACAAATACATTTGAATACATACATGCTTGTAATTAATAGATACCTGACATTATATATTTCCTGATTTCTTTGATTATCCTCCGTTGTCATGCGGCTAATACCCAAAATCGTATTTTCCGTATTCGTATTCGATTTTTTTTTCTTTTTTCTTAATTTGAAATCCAAACTGAATTGCATAGAATTTGCAGATTCCGGAGAATGAAAGTTTTGCACTAAAAAAAAGAAAAAACACGTGGTCGTTACTTACGTAGGAAGTAAAACTTCTAAAAGTCAATCTATATCACAGGACACAAATGTTGACGTCATAACGATACGGACGATGTTAAAGTGCATAATTTGAAACAATGGAGCTAATGTTTTAATTAATAATTTAAACAATCGCAATGTCATGTCTATGGGAAAATTGAAAGATTTTGAGCCGACGTTTCAGGGCGTTGGGTTTGACGAATACTTATGATTTTTTTTATACCCGACGAGATTTTGGCACTACCGACATTCTGTTCATTTTTTGTGTCGATGCGACAAATATTTTGAACTCTATCGTGTTCACAAAAATGTCATTTTTGCAGGGAAAAAACTGTGCTTCGACAATTATTAAAATCAAGAATTTAAAATTAGAAATTATTCATGTACTATGCACGTTTTTAATTATTTTTGTTCACTTTTACATTTCATATTTATAATATTATACTTTTTTCCGCCTAATATTCCATAACCAAATTAAAATTTAATCTGAAAATAATAAAATGATATAAAAAGACACAACTTTAACAGACATATAATTGAACTACGCGCTTAAATTACTGAAATTATCGTAATCGAAAAGGTTGCTGTACGTAGCGAAATCTTTGGCTATTATCTGCTTGTTAATACAAGCAGGTTAAAGTATTGCTTTTAATAAATTTCAAAATTTTATTTGAATACAATATAAATATCTTTTATATAAAAAATGCTTTTTTGATGTTGTTAGAAGGTAATCTAAAAAAAATATTAAACGTAAAAAATTATCAGAGCCTTCAAGGGAAAAATGGTTTTCGCGTATATCCGTAACCCGGTTAAGCTTGGTTGGATCACCTAGTTATATACAATATATTTACTTTATTTATAAAACATAACTAGAAAATAAACTGGTTTGGATATTAAAGAGCAACTAATATTTTTAACCTCCCTTTTCTTTTAAAAAATCGTTAATTAAAAAACATATTTTTTTCATGATCAGGGTATTTTTCGTTTGATATAGAGGCAGGCAATATATACCTTTTAAAAAAAATGAAAATAATTTAGGTGTAATTCAAAGAAAAATATGATATATATTAAATGAAGTCGGAACTTTTATTCGAATTATTTATTTTCAGTTTATTAGATAAGTTTTTAATAAAAAATGTAGATTAGTTTATTTAAAAAAATTCCGGTTACACTAAAATTTTATAAAGACTATTTCTATATTTAGGTATAGTATTGGTATATAATACTGTTGTAGTACTACTGTTATAATAAGCTGTAGTAGTACAGTACTGTTTAGGTCTTTTATACTGAGGTGTCTAAGGTAATTGGAGTATTTTTTTTTATATTTTTAGCAACAATGCTTTTTCGACAAACAAAAATATTAGTTACAAAATGTATAGTTTTTACTGTTGATACATTGTTATTGTTGTTACTCAACAAATACAAACAAAAGTGATAAAATATTGTTGCTACTACTGTTGTGATCTAATAATTTAAACATATCTATTAACAATGCTTATAACAATGTAAAAATATTTATTGGGAATGCTACTGCCGTTGCAATTAGTGCTACAGTTATCAAACGAATTGTTTGTGTTGTAATTAATGAGATTATAAAACTTATGTAAAAAGTTTTTCTTTTTTAAGTTATTGGAATACTTATAAAAGGTGTTATCTAAGAGGTTGAGAAAACAATTAAGCGTTTTGGATAGAAGATTTAATGGAAAAATAACGTCAACAGTCCAATATATGAAGAATTGATTTCATTTGAAAGAAATTTTTGGCCATGGAACATTTAGATGCGTTGTAAAAATGGAGAACAGTAAGGATGTATCTAGCATAGCTGTGAAAATCATTGATAGGAAACCAGTTGTTTTCGGCGAACTGAATATTTGGCGTACATTAGACCATTCAAATATTTAAAAATTAGTCTCGGCTGAATATATTTCATAAACATGCTCTTTTATTTTTGTTATGCCAATATTTCCAACCACTTTGAAAGATAGATTAATAGAAAAGTCGAATAATATAAAATTTTATGTTACAATCCGATGGTTGAAAAACTTTTGTGATGCTATTTCCTGTTTACACAGCAGAAAACTATGGTACCTTGATTTAAAACCAAATAAAGTTCTGTTAAGCAAGAGTCAGAAGGCTGTTGTTTGCGCGTTTAGATATCTGAATGTTGGAGATAAACCTGTAAACTATCACGGGTCTCCTCGTCTTTATGGACCCCCGGAAGCATATATTGATGAAGTACAATCAAAGGTGAATGGATATAGTTTTGAAGTCTGGAGTATTGGCATGGTTGCCATTCAAATTTTTACACGGATAGTCTTGTTGAATGTAGCTAAAAAATGGCCATATTCATTAACTGATTGTATTTGTATTGTCTATCCTGTGATACAGAGTATTTTCTTTTTCAAATAGATGAAAGGTGAATCAGTCCCTTCAAAAATTAGAAAGGAGATAGATGATGCTTTAAGCTTTATCAAAGCGTGTGCTTACACTTGATACTGGAAAAACGTCCGGACGTTCAAGAGCTTCTGTTATATTTCGAGACAATGTTGTCTCTGCCGTCCCAATCGGCCTAGAAAGGCTTTCTAAAGCAGGACTAAACAAATGCTTTTTTTTTCTAAGCCGTTTGGTTCGGCTGGAAATCGCGTGATCTGACGTAAAGGACTCCATTCTAAGCTGCCGCCCTCACAAACTGGAGATTCCTCAGCCTGTTCGTATACACCGGCAAATGCCCTATATTTAATTTTTAAAACATTTTTACGAAATAGATGTCAAATTTTAAAGCATTTCTTCTTCTTTTTTTCAGAAAATGTTTTATGTTGTTCAGTTAGATTCTGATATTTTCTAAGAAAAAATAGTCATCCTAAATATTTGGCTAGACACGAAAGATATCCTCTGTGTACTTCCTCCCATTACGGATATCGAGGAAATCGAAACACTTGCTAAAGCCCAGTTTACACCGAAACATGGATGACAGATGCAGTGTGTATCTTTTATACAGAGTTTTGGTAAGAATTTTTCTTGCGATATTAACAAAACCAGGTTTTGCTAGTGTTTGCCAAACGAGGAAAAACTGTTCCGATTAAAACAAGATTTTTTGTCGAAATTGCAAACATAAGTGTATGTTTTATTAACAGGAATGTAATTTATTTTTATTTTTATTAATTTTTACTCTAACAATATGTAACTTGAGGGGAGAGTTAATAACAATAATTTTTTTATTTACAATTTATTTTCTACGTTTTAGCTTTTAAAATGATTCAATGGTGCTGTTTTCGTGCCATTTGGCCTGTTTTGGTGAACGTTTATTGGCGCAATATTAAATCCATTGTTCTTTCAACTCACATACAAGTTGTAAGTGTTACAGTGAATATTGATCACCTGTGGCGGTTTTACGGAAAAATGACTTAAAATTATTGTGTTAGATTGCAATTAAGTGCTAAAAAATTTTAAATGTTATATTGCCATGGGAAACATACCTGTGAACGCACTTTTTTGTATAAATCTAGCCTATCGGTAAGTGGGTAAAAATTAGTTACAAAATTCCATCTATACATACCAAAAAACAGGTTGAGTGTAATAAACGAGTTTAAAAAGAAATAAAAAATAAAATGTTTAATATTTAAAAAATATGGTTTAATCATTTAATAGTGTAATATTTATTAATTTACCATTATAAATTGTGAAATCAAGTAAGAAATCCTAAAAGATTAGTTTAAAAATTATTTTTCTTTTTAGTTGTCCAATTTTTAAAAATAAACGGAGAAAATATTATTTCTTAACTAGGGGGCGCAGCCCCCTGCGAACTACTCCCGCTAATCCCCGTTCAGACTTCGCTGCCTCTAAAAACATAGTAATGTGCCCTGTTTAAAGACTATTACCGCGTTATGGATGATTGAATAATATTATCAATTTAACAGCGGTTATCTTCTGTAATCGGGATACCATGCTTTTCTGTTTGAAAGTGGCATTTTTCGGTTACCATGGCCTTATCCATCGCTGTCTTAACAACTGATGATTGTTTTAGGACTAATAAGTAAGATCAATCACACACTTGAAAAACAGCTTGTATAAAATGGTCAGGTGAAAAATGTCGCTACCTTTCTGACTTATAACGACGCTATGGGCATTATTCTTCCTTTGGGTTCGCGGTTAAAAAACTGCGTCTGCTTGGGAGTAGCTTTCAGAACCACGTTACGCTTACATTTTACGTTTTGATCGAGTTTTAGCTATTTTCAGGAACAGGTATATCTTATTCACGAATTCTCTTCGCTATTTTAATACACCATCATGCATATTTTCATGTTATTTTTACAATGTATATTGTTTATATTAATTAATAAGAATATCAGAATTTTCTAATATGCATTTAACAAATAGTAATTTCTACAAAATAAATTGAAAGTATTTTGCGGTTACATTTACTTGTATTTGTGCAGCATCAAGTGATGTAATATATAAACAAATCTGCTAGTTGCATCTACTACTTTTATATCATATCACGTAACATTAAAATTTTCGGGAATGAAAAACGTTTTAAATATATCTTTTTAATATATGACTTAATTTCCTGTATTAGATGCTTTTTTCATGTAATAATTTATTTTATTTAAAAGTTTTTTTCTCTCTTTTAAAATTCACGGGTATATATTAATTTAAAAGTGTTTGAGAATATTTTTTGACCTTTTTAAATAGGACATAATATTCACCATTAAAAGTTTTTCAACTGTAGTAATTTAATTATTTCAGACAATTTAAGTACGACGATATTTAATATTAAGACATTTTACATGTGATGTAATTATCACCTTTAAATGCGTTTCACGTGCAGTAATTTTATTATTTTAAATTCTTCGTAATTTTTTCATATTTACGTGTAAATCCATATTTTCTGCTTTTAACACATGATCATTTAATTCTTATTTTAAAGTTTTCCTTCTGTTTTCAATAGTTTCACTTTTCAGTTTCACTCTGACAACTATAAAGAAATCCAATAATCCCTTTCCTCTCTTTTTTCCCTCACAAAAATGGATTTTTTTTCATGTCAGTGGAAATTATGTCAAAGCGTAAGATGACAAACTATCTTTGATTTTCAAAAGAAACCTGATGTGAAACCTGAAGGTCAAAAGGTGAAAAAAGATTTTATTTTATCAAATTTTCCTGAAAAACATAATTTAATCACAATATTGTCTTCACTACCGATTGAAGTACAAACATTTTGTTAAAACTTTTTTCGTTTCCGGTATATCTGACCCCCCTACCCTATAATGTGTACTTCTGTCGAAAAAAATTTCGATTACAATATTTTCCTCTATTATAGACAGAAGAAAGTAAAAAAAAACTAAGGTTTTCTTGACACGGATATTGTGCCTAATTCTAATATTTTAAAGGCAAACTCCTATTTTGACGTCGTTTTTGTCTTTTGTGATAAATTTAGCCATAGAATACCAAACAGAAGGTCAAATAGTTTAAGAATGTTTTAAGTTAGAGTTTGAAATTTGTAATGTTAATCTCCTTTTAAATCGTTGCAAAACAAATTGCAGTGCAGGTAGTTTCTTAAATGTACCTTAAAATTATTTGCATATATGACGTTTCTAGAAATTCTTTTAATACTTAAAAAAATTTAAGTATATTCCGTTCATATTTTTTAATCATTTTCAAAATATGTATATTTTCGAAATTAATTTAATATCTAAGAATTTTTTAACAAAAAAGGTATTAATTGAAACTTGAAATTTGTGAACCAAAAATTACTGCTCCTTCCGCCAAGTAGTTTTGGAGTTATGTTTAAAAAACTAACTACATTGCAATCTGTTCTCAATGATTAAAAAGGAATTTAGCATAATTGAATCCAAAATTTAAATTTTCATAATTTTTAAGCTATTTGACTCAATAGCTTCCTGTTTCATATCTGAAGGCACACTGTTAAAAAAGGTTACTTAAAAAAAGCAATACTCATTTTTGAGTACTTTCTGGTCTTAAAATAGCTCCGAGTACGCAACTCTTAAATTTGAGAAACACATGCACTCATTTTTTTTTGTTTTCAAAGTTCGTGTAAAAATCCACCAGGCCCCATTCTTCTATTTTCTTTTTCAAGAAATCCACGATGAGATTTTTCTGCGAAAATAGTGGGATGTGAATGTGTACGTATGTACTTATTCCGCCGATGTATACTTCCGTGCTAGGTAACACATTTCTTCAAGATACAGTTCGTAAATTTAAAGTGCGCAATTTAATAATACCTCACGCTATAACGCTCATTATAGCACACACGTTCACTAAGCAATTTCTATTGATATCTTTAATATGCGAATAGAGTAACAAGAGATTACATTAATATTTGTTCACAAGCTTATTGTTTTCAGTCCAGATTGTCACTTATATTTGAAAACATCCTGTACTCATTTCTGAAGCAATTCTACTTTTTAAAAAAACGAGTACATACACGTTCTCATTTTTCAGTAGATTATTTTTAACAGTGTAAAATGTATTTGAAAATCCGGTATGCTATCAAAAATGGGTGTTTCTATTGAAAATTTTAATGGTTCATACTATTTTGGTTTGGAAACAACCCCTTAAGTTTATTTTTTTAATATAAATTGAAAAAACTCAATCCCTAACCTAATGGCTATTTTCATTTTTATTTATGTATTTGTGCTACACTTTAGCATCTAAAGATTATTGGATATATCTTTTTCTTTTTGTCATCATTTCCACATGCACTGAAGAGCCAAAACATTATGACCTTCCCTACATTTTGAAATGAGCTACTCTGGATGACATTGAGGGCACATGATCAGGTATTTAACTGCTGCTGGGAAGTCTGGGGGAATCATTCTTGAGGTTATTTGTGCATGGGATGCGAAAGGCTGTTGATTTAAACAACTTTGATAGAGGGCAGACTCGGAACGTCTATCTTTAAAATTTCACTATTTATCGGTTGTTCGCGACTTGCTGTTGTTAGTGCGTATGAAAAGTGGATGAATGATGGTGAAACCAGCAGTAGACATCAATGGCGTTGGACATCCACGCGTGATGAGAACAAGAGGATGTCGGAGGCTGTCCTACTTGTGAAAGAAAAACAACGCCAGACAGTGGCTCGGCTAAAAGCCCAATACAATTCAAGTCCAAGTAGAATTGTTTCGGAGCACACAGTTCAGCGGATACTGTTGGATATGGGACTTTGCAGCAGACATCCCACTCATGCGCTTCTGTTGACCAAGCGTCATTGCCATCCTCGCCTACACTTAGCCCGGAAACTTCGTGAATGGACCATGGATCTTTGGGAGAGAAATGCCTGGTCGAATGACTCACAATTCATAATTCATCATGTCGATGGTCGTGTCAGGGTAACCTATATTCCAGGCGAACTGTTGCTCCCTCGATGTACAGCAGGTAACACTGATGCAAGTGGTGGCAGTTTTCAGCTTTAGATGACGTTCTCATGAGTGTCTTTGGAACCCGTAGTTGTGGTGCAAAAGACTATGAAAGCGACGGAAAATCTAAACATCACTGCGGAATGTTCAGGTGCACATCATTGCACATTGCACCTTTACATGAAGTCTGTCTTCCCAACTGAAAATGGAGCTTTCCAGCAGGCCAACATTCCATGTCACAAAGCTCGAATTGTGCTCGAGTGGTTTCAGGAACGTAATTCCACTTAATGTCCTAGCCACCGGATCTTAATCCGTTAAAGCTCATTTATGGTGTCATGGAACGGCAACTCAGAGATCAAAAACCACCATGTCGGATTATTCCGGATTTGTGAGACTGCTGCTTGAACCATCTGGTACAATATGTCTCCAGCTATCCTTTAAGGACTTGTGATATCCATGCCAAGGCAGGATGCAGCTGGAAGGTGGGACAATGTGTTATTAACCCAGATAGCATGAACACTAACAGCAAGTTTTATTTTTTTCTGACATTATCTTGCCGTGACAAATTTGAATTGAGAAATTTGCAGCAAATTTGCCGCAAGGTATACCAAAAAATCCCTATGTTGAGAGAATAGACAATCAGCACATACGCAGAAATTGCAGAAATTTTATTCGGTTGGCACCGCTTTTTCTAAACGCTATAATCATCAAATACCAAAAAAGGCACTCATTGAAAAGTACAAATATTATCATAACTTGTTTATGGTGATGAAAATGATGCATGCACCTTCTGACAGTGTGTTCGAATCAATAGACCTGAACAGGTCTATGGACCCCTCCGAAGGGGTTAAACTTACAGTGTAACAGTTGTAAACAGATAGTGGGGCGTGGAAAGATTACTACTTTGCTGTATGTTTGCAGTATTTTTGATTACTTGTCTGTCGTTAATTTGCGATAAATTTGATATAGCATGAATTCAGCTTGCACGACAAGTTAGCTGCAAGTTTAAAGTGTGGTGACTTCGGCATTTGCGTTATCTTGCTGCAGTCTTGTTATGAACTTTCAGTCTTGTCGTGCTGAGCTTGCTGCAACTTTGCAGGTTTTCAAAGCCAGAATGCTGCAGATTTTCCGAAAATTAAAATTGCTATCTGGGAAGTAAGTGGTCATAATGGTTTTGCTCTTCAGTGTATATTTAACATTTCTTATCTTTCTTGCATCTAAATTGCTTAACTAATGTTGACTCCTGTCATTCCAACCAGTTCTTTCCTACTTTTTCTTTTTTTCAAGACAAATATGGGGCATTCACACAATCTTTTGACTTTTATGTCCCTGAATAATAATTGTTATTTTAGTACATGTTCTTGTGTTTTTTTAATTTCATATACTGGGGAACATTCCATTGCATGATTGCGTAACATTATTAACGAGATAAATAAGCTTTGGATGATGTTGGGGGTCCAAATACCAGGAAACCTCCTATACCGTCCAGTGTCTCTGATGCTGATTTTTAAGTTTGGAGCTTTCTGTATAAAATTGCTTCAATAAAAAAAATTCGATGTATATTTTTTCCGAAACTGAAACTATTGTTTTATATAAATATGTAGCAAAAAATTAACCTGCACACATTTTTACGGTTGTTATTATTTTTTAAACTCTGTCCCTTGGTTTTAGATTCCTCCCAACAAACACTCAACTTATGGGCCACTGAAGGCAACGTTTGCCTTGGCCAAAAGTGTCTAATATCGGCCCGCTATCATTGTCCGTAACGACTCTTTAAAAAAAGTGTCACGCCGGACACAATAAGGCCGGAAGGAAATTGGCCGCAAGTACAATAAGTTGCCCACAAACGCACCATTAACGGTCATCTAAAACTGATATTTAGCCGCAAACTGGCCACAGTTATACATTTAATGGCATTCATGAATAAAAGCTTGCCACAGCTATGCCATTAAGGGTCATTTTAAATAAAAGCTAGCCACAAGTCAGACACACTTATGCCATCAATGGGCATAATTAATGAATGCAAGCCGGAAGGTAGCCACATTTGTGCCATCAATGGGCATCATTAATGAATGCAAGCCAGAAACTAGTCACATCTATGCCGCTATTGGTTATCATGGATGAAAACTAGACCGAAGCTGGTCAGAATTATGTTGTTTAACCCCTCTCCCCCCCCCACACACACGCACAAAAGTTCAGTAAATGATTTTTTTTGTGGGGGAGGGGACAGAAAATTTTTCTTCTAAAAAATATTTTGATAAAAATTAGAATCTAAATTTACTGGTTTTGAAATGTTTATCTGAAAACAGTTCATACTATAAACTGTTTTCACATATTATATATTAAATTATATTATGTAAAATTTGGAACAGGTCTAGGAAATTTTATTTTTTTAAATATGTTCACATAACACCATCCTGAATTTTATACATGTTTTACTTTAACATACACTTAAGTTAAAAACAATTTTTATTAAAAATCAAATAATAATTTTAAAAAAATAAATTTTACCGAACAAAATGCATTTAGATCCTAAATTTTATCAAAACATTTAAAAGATAATTCCAATGGAGGCATAACTGAGCGTTATCTGCTCATCCCCTTTGAAGAGAACAAATTTCAAATTTGCTGTTAGTAAATAAACGTTCAACAATATTCAACCTTAAATATTTTTATAGAGACATATTCTCCTAAAAAATATTTCTTTTTTATGGTTGCTTTAGTTTTTATAAATGTTGATATTCCTAAACAGCTGCAAGAACCAAATTTACAGTTAACAAAGAAAATTTGATAACAAACCCTGTTCGGTCGTTTTTATGCTTTGCATTTTTGGCAATAATTTTTATCGTCTGCGTTTGTTTATGTGAGTTTATAGAATGTTTTGTTGTGAGAGAAGTAGCCATGAGTGGCTCTTGTGATATTATTTAATAAAAACAGTGCACTGCAGTTTTGTTATTTTGAGTATTTGTGAGTATTTAATATGAGTTAACATAAAATGGTCCGCCGAGCAACGAAGAAGCAGCCTGGGATTAAATTCAACGAGCTTCTAAAATCAAAATTTAAGTTGAGTGAAACGCCGAGATGAATGATAAGTTCTAAGAGTTCCGTGCTACGAAATTCCTCAAAGGATTATTCGAAAAGTAAGTGAACGTGATTTTTACTGTTATACATATATTAAACAATGTTTAAAGGTGCAAAAAAAGAGGATTTAAGGCTTATAGCCACTGAAATAAATCTAAATGTTAATGAAAAAATGACAATTGCTGATTTAAGCGTTATTATTGAAGACAGTGAAATGTATAAAAATAAACCAGATTTTGTGAAAGATATAGAAAACGATATAATTGAAAATCGTAAACATGAGGAGCAAAAGCAATTTGATCTGGAAAAAATGAAACTTGAAAGATCAAAAAATGAAGTAGAACTAGCTAAAATTAAATCTGAAGCTAAATCTAATATTAGTGAAAGTGAAATAAAAATAGAATCGATAGATCAATTGATAAAAAGTATTCGAACTTTGACTGTAAAAATTCCTATACGTCCTGAAGCATGGGGGTTTTTCTTTTCTTCTTTAGAACGAGCTTTTAAGACTAAAAATGTTCCAGAACAATATAAAGCAGAAATTCTGTTAAATTTATTAGGGGATAAAGCATCTAACATAATAACTTACTTACATGATAGTGATATCGAGAATTATGCAAAAATAAAAGAATTAGTGTTAAAAGAATTTCAACCTACACCTTATTTTTGCTTAGAGCAATTTAGAAAAGCTGTTAAACAACCAAATGAGACTCATGTACAGTTTGCTTCACGTCTAATGACAAACTGGGAATATTATTTAAATTTAAGAAATGTCTCCAATTTCGAGAGTCTAAAACAACTTATAGTATCGGATAAATTATATCAAACATTAGATAGAGAAACAGCTTCCCACATTAGTGTGAGACAAGGAGATAAATGGTTTTTACCAGAAGAGTTGGGACGAGAGATTGATTTATATTTCACATCACGCGGAAAATCTCTTACTGAGAATTTTAGTGTTAATCGTAAATATACTAACTCCAAAAATGTATCTAAAGTATTCTTATCAGATTTTAAAACATTAAGTTGTATTTTTTGCCACGAAAATCACACTCTTTCAAAATGCCCGCAGTATTTAAAATTATCTGTCAATGAAAGGGTGAACGTTATAAAATGTAACAAGTTATGCTTTAATTGTTTAAATTCACATTCAGTTGCAAATTGTCCATCAAAGTACACGTGCTTTTGCAAAAAACGTCATCATAAAACAATACATTTCCCAAAAACAAATAACAACACATACGTGAAAGAATATGTTTCATCGGAACAAAATAAACAAGGAAAAGTAAATGTGGAAGAATGTTCAGATTCTAGGCCAACAAATCATAGCACATCAGTCTTGAACGCTAATGCAGAAGAGTTTGTTCAGAAAACCTTTATTAGTAACTATTCGAATAAAAAGAGCAAAGTTTTACTTTCAACTGTAATATGTTTTCTAATTGATGAATCGGGTTGTAAACATAGAGTAAAGTGTTTATTAGATGTAGGCAGTGAGTCTAATTTTTTATCCCGCCATTTAATAGAGCTAATGCATTTAAAAAAAGAGAGAACAAACATCTTAGTGTCAGGTCTAAATGATGCTACCTTAGTAATAAATCATAAAGTTAATGCATCAATATGCAATAGAGATGAAAGTTTTGTGAAAAATTTAGATTTCTTGGTAGTTCCGAAAATAACTGCAGATTTAACGCCTTCATGTCCAATTGAAATCTCAATACAAGATTTACCTAATGTAAAATTAGCAGATGCTAGTTTCAATATCCCAGAACATGTAGACATGCTCTTAGGAGCAGGAATTTTTTATGAGCTTTTGAGACCGGTACAAATTCGTGTTAATAATTCTGATCTTATTTTGCAAGACACAGTTTTCGGTTTTGTTGTATCGGGAAGTTTTTTGACAGAGAGTGAAAACAAAGTTCATTGTGGGTTTATTAAGAAAGAAACCAACCTAAACAAGACACTTAGGAAATTCTGGGAGATAGAAAATATCGAGGTTGAAAAACCAAAAAGTAAAGAGACTTTAATTTGTGAGAAACATTTCGTAGAAAATTATACACGAGACAAAAGCGGTAAATATGTTGTTAAAATGCCCTTAAAAGAGGATCCAGCTATTTTATGAAACTCAAAACAAATCGCTACGAAAAAATTAAATTCTTTATGGAATCGTCTAGCAAAAGATCCTGAGTACTTAAGATTATATTCAGATTTCTTAAAAGAATATCAACAGTTAGGCCACATGGTTGAAGTTAACGAAAGCGAGGAAGAAAGTGGATACTATTACATTCCCCATCTTGGAGTGTATAGAGGAATAGAAAAAAGTATATCAACGCCTTTGAGAGTTGTATTTAACGCGTCTTCCTTAACAACTAAGGGAAACTCACTTAATTCTATTCAATATAACGGAGGTGTAATACAAGATGATTTATTCTCAATTATGTTGAGATTTAGAAAATATATCGTCGCTTTCACTGCAGACATTCAAAAAATGTATAGAGCAATCTCTATTCATCCAGATCAGAGGAAGCTGCAAAAAGTCTTATGGAAGGAAGGTCTTAACGAGCCAATTAAAAATTTTGAATTAACGACAGTTACTTATGGTACTGTTAGCGCACCTTTTTTGGCCATGAGAACACTACTTCAATTGTCTAAGGATGAAGGAAGCAAGTTTCCTTTAGCAGCACCCGTACTGAGAGAAGACATGTATATGGATGATATTCTATCTGGAGCTGATTCTTTAAGTTATGCATTGGAACTCCAAAATCAATTAATAGAAATTTTAAACAGTGCAGGAATGTTATTACATAAATGGTGCAGTAATGCTCCACAACTTTGTAAAACAAATGTCGAAATATACCCCTTTGGTGATTCAGAAGAATCTAAAGCGTTAGGTGTTTTGTGGAAATCGAAGAAAGATTGTTTAAGTTTCAATGTTACAATTCATAATGATGTAAATGTCACTAAGAGACAAGTGTTATCAACTATATCAAGTATATTCGATCCCTTAGGTTTAGTATCTCCTGTTATAATTAAAGCAAAAATATTTATGCAGAAGTTATGGTTATTACAATTAAATTGGGATGATTTGCTAACCGAGAAAGAGGCTAAGGAATGGAGAGCGTTTTCTGATACCCTACAATTAATTAATAAATTTGAGATTAGTAGGTGTATTTTATTGAAAGATGCAATTATGATCGAGTTGCATGGTTTCAGCGACGCATCTGAAGCAGCCTATGGTGCGGTAATTTACTGCAAATCAGTGACAGAATCAGGTCAAGTGTCTGTAAAATTAGTGACAAGTAAATCTAGAGTTTCTCCCTTAAAGCAATTAACTGTTCCAAAACTTGATCTTTGTGCAGCAGTTTTATTGACAAAGCTTATGAAACGAGTGATTTCTTCGCTCAAAATTAGTGTAAACAAAATCTTCTTGTGGTCCGATTCCATGATAGTATTATCCTGGATTAAAAAAGAACCATATGTTCTAAAAACTTTTGTTGCGAATAGGATTTCTACAATACAAGAACTAACTCAAGGGATGCAGTGGCGACATGTTCCATCTCAGCATAACCCTGCTGACCTTCTAACAAGAGGAGCTAATCCTGATAAACTATTATCAAATGAGTTATGGTGGAGTGGTCCATTGTTCCTAAAGGAAAAAGACTATCCCAATACAAATATTCCTGCAGCAGTTAATTCCAATGACTTTTCAAACGAACTGAAAAATATTAATATAAGTGACTTTAAAAGCATATCTGTTTTTACAGTTTCTATTAATTCTTTTGTGCATGATATAATTGATTTAAGTAATAACTATTGTAAAATAATTCGTATTTTAGGATTTATTTTCAGGTTCCTTAGTAATTGTAAAAAAGAAAAAAAGGAGGGTCCTCTGGACCTTGAAGAGCTCAACAAAGCAGAAAGTTTTTTGTTAAAAAGTGTTCAACGTGAGTTTTTTGACAAGGAAATAAAATCCTTGCAAAAATCAGGTAATATTAATCATGATAGTCAGTTAAAAAGCTTACATCCATTTCTTGATAAAGAAGGTCTTCTAAGAGTAGGAGGTAGATTAGCGAACAGTAACTTAAATGCCAACCAAAAATTTCGAATTTTACTACATAATAAAAGTAAACTTACTCAAAGGATAGTAGAATACTTTCATAAACGGTATTTACATTTAGGTCCACAAGCTTTACTTTTTCAGTTAAGGCAGAAGTTTTGGCCTTTAAATGGTCGTGCAATATGTAGAAAAACAGTTCATAATTGTATTATTTGCTTTAAAGCGAAGCCCATCTCATGTCAACAGTTCATGGGAAATTTACCAAAAGAAAGAGTAACTGAGAACTATCCATTTAATTGTTCAGGTGTTGATTTCACTGGGTCTTTTCTCATAAAGTATAAGTACCAACGTAAAGGAATTTATCATAAAGTATATGTAGCCATATTTATTTGTTTTGTAACACGTGCAATCCATTTAGAGGTTGTTACTGAATTAACTTCGCAAGCTTTCATAGAAGCTTTAAAGAGGTTTTTTGCTAGGAGAGGAAAAATTGCTTGTCTTTTTCTGAGAATGCTCAAAATTTTGTAGGCAGTAATAATAAACTCAAACGGTTACATAATTTAGTTAGAATTCCTGACGATAATTTGTCTGGTTACTTGAACAGTGAGGGTGTTAACTGGAAATTTATTCCACCAAGGGCTCCAAACTTTAGAGGCCTTTGGGAAGCAGGAGTCAAATCCTTCAAATATCATCTGAAGCGTGTGATGGGATATTCAAAATTAACCTACGAGGGCTTTTTGACTGTAATAACACAAATTGAAGGAATCCTAAATTCACGTCCTGTTGTGCCTTTCTCATCTGATCCAGATGATTTGAACGCTTTGACTCCTGGCCACTTTCTTATTGGTAGGCCAATCAATTCTATTGTTGAACCTGAAATAACTAATGTTCATGATTCTAAACTAAAAATATGGGAAAGAACAACAAAAATGATTCAGTGTTTTTGGAAAAAATGGTCCAAAGATTATTTGAGCTCCTTACAACAAAGAGTAAAGTGGATGTTTGAGAAAGAAAATGTTAAAATAAACGATTTAGTAATTATAAAGGAGGACAATGTTGCTATTTGCAATTGGCTTCTAGGTAAAATTTTAGAGTTATTTCCAGGTAATGATGGAATCATTAGAGTGGTAAACATAAAAACACAAAGAGGTGTTTTCAAGAGACCAATTTCAAAAATTTGTCTGTTACACATGGAAAAATGATTATTATCTTTTGTAATTTGTCGATTTATTGTTTACTAGTACATGCTGTATTATTTGTTTAAAATTCAAAGTGTAATAATGTATTATAATTGTGGTTGAATGAAAATCATTCAACGGGGGCCGGTATGTTCGGTCGTTTTTATGCTTTGCATTTTTGGCAATAATTTTTATCGTCTGCGTTTGTTTATGTGAGTTTATAGAATGTTTTGTTGTGAGAGAAGTAGCCATGAGCGGCTCTTGTGATATTATTTAATAAAAACAGTGCACTGCAGTTTTGTTAATTTGAGTATTTCTGAGTATTTAATATGAGTTAACAAACCCTTTAATGTATTTTAAAAAAATGTATAACATATGCTAGCCAAAAGAGCAATTCTTTAACTAGTTTCTTCAAGCTCAATCATAAGGTTTGTCTGCATTTCGATTCAAAATTGTTATATAGCAACTATATCCGACGCTTTTATAGTACCATGTTTTACAGAGAATTTCTTACCTGGATGTTTCTTTTAATTATCCAACTGAAAAATAAAATACAAGACCACAGGAGTTTTATTTTTGTAAACTGAGAAAATGTTAACTTTATTGATCATTAGAATTTAAAACGATTTTTTAAGATAGATTATTTATGTAATTTGGTACTTTAAATCATAGTTGAAAATATGCCACTTCACTACAATCATTTCTTTGGGGTATAATTAATCAATACAAAAACCCTTAACGGGTTAAAAGTTTGTGACGCAGCACTTTATCTTTAGCTCTAAGAATTTTAAATTTGGAACTTAAATATAATGATATCAAATTTTGAGTGACGCAATGCTATTAATTTACCTATACATATATATATATCAAAATTTATTCATTAATGCTTTATCATTTACATCTCATAAATTCGAATTATGAATTTTAAAAGATATGATATGAAAATTTAAGTGACGCCTTGATGTTGCTTAAAACGATTAGTTTTAAAATTCAATTTAAATTTTCTTTTGGCTAAATACATTTACACATCTAAACAATACTTTTCATTTTCAAATGCACTGTTGAATATATTACTTTCATTGAATCTATATAATGCACTGAATTGTATTCATTTGAATAAATTGATTTATCTTTTGTGCCACGCTATACAAAAATCAAAAGTAAAATTTATGTAAATAGTTTTTTGGTCATATTATCCATTTGCATACATTTAACTTAGTTTGGATGCAATGACGCAAAAAACTATTTACATAAATTTTACTTTTGATTTTTGTATAGCGTGGCACAAAAGATAAATATATTAAAACACTAGAACTGAATGCCATTTTGTCACACAATTTTATTTTTCACCAGAAATGTAAAGCAAACAAAAATAATTTTTTAATTTATTTACAAGTTGATCAAATTTATTACAAATACATTACAAGTAAAATTATTCCTATTAGAATCGTGCTATTAGTCAACAAACGTTGATAAAAGAGCTGAAAATCCACAGCCATCTTCTTAAAGAACTTTATTTCCAGATTTTCATATTTTTCTGTAAAACAAAACAAAAAAAAAAGAAATAAAAAATTAGTTTTGCAGAACAAAATGCAAATGTTTTTAAAAAATCATATTGAAAAATCAAATTATGGAGATACACTACTATTTATCACTTATATTTTCTGTTTTCCAGTACTTGAAATAATTCGGTCTTGCAGTTCCACCACAAGGGAGAGCGTGGTTTGAAGCATAATTAACTCAATTGTTTTTGTAACTCATAAATCGTTATAATTATAAAAATTATTTGGTGATTTATTACCTGTACCTGGCTAACAAAAAACTGCTTTTAAAATTATTAAGTTCAAAAAATATAAAAATATTATATTGCCATTGGAAACATGCCTATGTACATTGTTTCTTTAATTTTAGTATATCAGGAAGTGAGGGAAAAATAGAATACAAAATTTCATCTTAATACAGAGATCAAGTTAAATAAAAGAGTGCAAGAAACAATAAAGCTGACACTATCTCAGAATTAAATTTTACTCTAAATACTGTTAATTTAAAAAAATGTGCTGCACTTTATGAACTTGGGGGGGGGGGGGGGTGGAGGCCATTGTTGCAGAGCAAAACCAGAATAGGCAAATGATTAGGAATTTATGCCTAAATATCTTTAAAAAATGTTTAGCGAGCCATTGCCAGACTAATAAATGAACAAAGTTTTAACGATTAGTTTTGAAGACATTCAATATTAAAAACCTAGCCAGTTTTGGGTATCATCTAAAAGTGAAATTAGTTGCATTATAATTCAGATTACATACACATTTTATTAATTACTTTAACACTGAATGTTATTAGCATTAGAAAAATGCTAAATAAATTGCTTAAACATTATAACAAATAGCTGAATAGTGAATAAATATTAATAGTTCTTACAAATTCAATCATTTCTTTTTCAATGACTATGTAAGTTCCTGCTATAGTAACAGCTTAAAACATTTTTTCATACATTTTAATAAATTGCAATTTTAATTGTTTAAAACTAAGTTCATAACTGAAGATTTTTAAGTTTCCTTTTTAAAAAGCAATAGATAAAACAAAAACCAAACCCTATTGAATGTACACATACAGAAATGCACTTCTGATGACAGAGAGCAAAAATTTAATTTCATCTTCTCAGGGTGTCTATTCCAGCTGAGCTACAAATTTCCCTGACTTTTCCAGGTTTTCCATACCAAAAAGAAAAAATTCCAGGTACCGAGATTTAGTAATGTTACTCACAAAAAGTCTAAAAGGTTGTGAATTTGAGAAGAGAACTTTCACAATTGATTCTGAAGCACAAACTATTGGTTTTTTAAAAGATTTTTTGCAAAATGTACAAATTGTCGAATACCAAGATATTTACTTCATGGTTAATGATTGCTTGACATCTCTATATTTCTTACATTTTGCAGCAGGGTTGGTAAAAAACCTGGGGGGTTTTTTCTTCAAAAAAACCAAAAAAACGGGTTTTTTTGGTTTAAACCGGGGTTTTAAAAAAATATATTTTCCTATTACATACACATGCATATTTATTGATAAAAACAAACATTGTTGGATATATAAGTAATATAACTTCATTTTAAAAAAAAATTAAAATTAAATAATTACAATCAATTATGTAGAAAATTGAAATCATTTAGAATTTAAACATTTATGGTAAAAGTCTTATGTTCCATGAATAAAATGTTCTACATAGTGAAACATTGATACCTCGAAAATCTTAATAAACAATCTTTTGATTACTAATACTATAAATAAATATATGGTGTAGTTTCATAAATATAATATGCCATGGCTATTCAAAGTAATTTCTTTGAAATATTTGTCATCTGAGATATCTGATTTTCTGTTAGTCCTACCTGATACTACCTACTAGTTAGTTACTACCTGAATAATTATCTTTTATTGAAAGTAAAGCTTTTTATAAAGAATTCCCGGAATGATTTGAATTTAGCAGTAGAGTCTTTACATGTTTCAAGAAGTATTGTGTATTGCCATTTGACACTTCTCCTGCGAAAATGCCAGGTAAAAAAAGAAAAAAAAGGCAACAGTTAATAAACAGAAATACCTATTTACCAGATTTTTAGACTACTGAAAACATTGATCTTAAAATGGAAAGTATATTTATAAAAGTTGTCATCCACTAACACATTTAAACAGCCATCAGACTTAATACTCAGGCTTTTTTTCTAAGCTAAGTTATAATACATATTACTTTTAAATGTCTAAACTAAAAATTAATAATATATCTTTTTAGGCATTTTTATGAGACTTTTTTCTATTATGTCTCAAGCGAACCTTATCTCGATTGTCCCCCCATTTTTTTTTTGTCAGATCTAAATAGTGGATTGGATTATGCAATAGACGATTTAAATATATGTTATTGCATATTTTAGTTAAAAGTAAACATGTGCTTCGCTAGCACACAATTTTTCAATGTCCTTTTATTCGACTTCATATCTTGAGTTTCTTTTTTATTCTAAGGTTGTTCTCAAATCGGAAAGGGCAGATTTATTGCATAAGTTTTAATTTATTTTTGTTCGGAAATGCATTAAACTAGCAGATGATGTTGTTCAGTAACTATATAATAGAACTGTGCTTTCCGTGTTTTTTTTTTTTGCAAACCAATGGATCTTTACCAGCGTGGTTTAAACCAAACAACCCTGTTTTGCAGACACACACTTTTAGCACCAGGTTCCATCTATTTTGTCCAATCAGAATACTTTTAGCACCAGGTTCCATCTATTTTGTGTAATCAGAATTAAATTCTTTCTCACAGTAGTCACAATTACATAGAAATCGCTCTAACATATATTGTACAAAAAAGACCTTTTTTAAAAGAAATATATCTGCTCTGAAACTAACCCTATTTAAGGATTATAAATATTCAACTATTAAGCTAACAAATGTTCAGTTCTGAAACAAACTTAAGTAAGCAGATTGAATCATCTAATCAATCCTACAAAATTACGTTTCAGTGAAGGTGGTATTGATTGAAACTATGAGTTATAAAGGACTGAAAGGTAGTAGACACAAGAAATTGAATAACAGGTTTAAATACTCTTTACAGTATTTATGAAAAACAAAGTCAGATTTTTATGGTACTGCAATTTCAAATCCTTAGTTTTAAGAAATTTTACTGAATATTTCCCGGAAATTTCAAATTTCCCTGACTTTTCCAGGTTATCCATGTGGCTAGACACCCTGTCTCCTGCACAATTACGCCTAACTCTTGTACAAAATTTATTAAAAAAAAAACTTTTTTTCCACGACAAGTTTTGAAATTTACATATATGAAATATTATTCTAGATATTCATCGAAAAAATGAGGTATTGTTCGGATATCTTAACATAAAAATACTTTAAAAAAATTAGAAAATGCATGTTTTTAACCAAGTTTTTTGTTTAAAATATAAGCATACGGCATTTTCCAAACCACTTTATGCACCTGGTAGTCCTTTACTGCAATTTTTTATGTACCCGTTCGGTTCATTTCCTAGCAAAATATGGCAATTGCCTGTAAGGAAAAAAATTGTGAAGTTTGTCAATCAACCGAGAGGGAAGAAAAAGTGAAATTTGTCGAGGAAGATGCGAAATCCGTTAATAGGTCGCAGGAAAAAAAATGAAATTTGTCGATTGCTCACAAGGAAAAGAGAAATCCGAAATTGGTCAATTCTCAGAAAAACAGACCAAAATTCGTCAAATCATTGAATGGGGGAAAAAAATCACAAAATTTTTCAATTGAATGTTGGAAAAAAATCGTAAATTTTGTCAATCAGTCGCCAGATGAAACAGCAATCCATTCACAAAAAATAATGCAAAATCTGATAAACATGAGGAAAAAAATCCTGAGATATCAGTCAATTGCTGGGAAAAAATTTGCAAATTTAGTCACTTGGTTGTACGTGCTAACTTTGTGTGGGGGGGATATAATGAAATCCGTCTATCAGTTGCCAGAAGATGTTGTGAAATTTGTTCATTGGTTGAAGGAATATATCACAAAATTCAGCAATCGTCCATGAAAGTATCACAGAATTCTACTGATAACAGGAAAACCAGCTCGAAGTATGTTTTTTGAACTGGACACAAAGAGTACCTTTTGAGAACAATGTGCCCTCCCTTATTCTTTTAATTAAATTCCAGGTCAGCAACCATTTTTTTAGTACACTAATGATTGCAAAATACTCACTAGTCTTTAATACATGAACATATAAAAAAAATTACTCAACTATAGAATTATTTTGTTAAAAGTTAAAATTTTGTTACTTAATAATGTTCACTTTCAGTAAACAAAATAAACATTTTTAATAAGCAGATTTATTCAGAAATTAAAATAAATAAAACTTGCAAAGAACCAGCAGATGTTACCTTATAGCACTTATTATACAGATATACTACATAAAAAAAGAAAGTTTGTTTTAATTTTTATGGAAAAAAAAGTATATAGACAAAGTCAAACACAGTATTGAATAATTAACATTAATCAAGAGTAAAACAGAAAAATAGCTTAAAATATGAATTTCCACAATATTATAAAAGCTAAAATATTTTTACAAATGAAATATGTATAATAAAACTGATTAAATAAAAATTATTATGTAATGCGTAAAATTGAATGCTAACTTAAAATATATTCTTCAAATATTTCATTTGTAAAAAAAAAAAAAAAAAAATCTTTAAAATTTTTAAAAAATACATATTTAAATTTATAATGAAATATTTGAAGTAAAAAGTAATGAATAAGAATGAGTATAAAACTAAACCTGTGACTTTATGATCCATTAAGGAGGGTCTACAGTGAGTGCCCATCCCTGTTTACTTGACCCTGGGGCCTAAGAGGCTATACAGCACATGTCCCGGTCAGGTGGACAGACTAATGCAAAAACTTCAGTGTTTAGTTCCAAATAGCTTGGTACTCATTTTATCGGCCGCAAAGGAATGAAAACGCCAAGTTACCTTTGCATGCTGGGAGTCGAACATTCGACCTGTAGCGTGCTGACTAATATGCTATTAGGTTTAATAATGGGTATAACTCAATAAAAATTTAAATATACTTTTAAAAAAAATTGTTAATGTTAAAAATGTTTTTAAAATTGCAACTTTATACATATTTATACATTTGAAACAAATGAATTATAAGAGATAAAACCGACTAATAATAATAATTCTACATATGCACTTTACTGCGTCACAGCTTTTAGGACCCTTAAAAATATTTTTGGGTTTGGTAAATTCTAAAACAATTCTCTGTACAAAGACCCAGAATTGATTTCAGAACTTTTTGTTAACTGTCCAACAATGATTATTCTTATCAACAAATTGCATCTATATGTATGTAATTTCTGGCCTATAATCTGTGGTCAAACAATTATGTTTCTTTCCTGAAATCCCCAGTAGCAGAATTTTCGGTGTCTGTCAGCAGTAAACTAAAATTTATATGCGACCAAACAATGGTGAACCAAGCTACTACCATAAATACTTACAGTAACCCATAATATATGCAAAAGTTGCATTTTACAAAGAAAATGCACTAAGAAACACAACTATAAAAACAAAGTAAATTTTTAGTGAACTTTTAAAGCCAATATTTATTTTTAAGCTGGTAAATTAATCTGCAAGGTCTAAAATAATCTGCAGCACTGCTGCCGTGCTGCACAGTTTCTGCTACAGGGATGAAATCTTATTTTCATAAAATGTAACTTAATGAATCATGATAAATATTTAACTCCAATTATTAAATAAAATTTATGGGTCGAAACATGATTGATTGATCTGCGGATTACAGCTCAGAAATTACGTAATAAGAAATGATATTTAAAAAAAAATAAACAGTTAACTGAAGAAAAACACTACTAGTGTTGACTCTAAGCCAATTTGACAGGGTACAACAGCTGGCAGACCTTTTTTGCTATTTTAAGCGCCCGACGACCCCTTTCAAAACCATGCACCCAATGGTCTGTACCTACTACTCTTTTTGACATATCCTTTTGGTTAATTTCCTCTCAAGATACATCATCGTCCGTAGAAAAAAAAAATGTGAATTTTGTCAATCGGCCAAGATGAAATTTGTCTATTGGTTCTGGAAGGAAAAAAAAAGTTAAAATCCACCAATCTATTATAAAAAAAAAGAAAAAAGGAATTTGTCAATCAGTTGCAAGAGCAAAAGGTAATTAAAAAAAAGGGGGGGGGGACTCATATAGAAGTTGCATAAAAAAAAAGTTTCACCAATAAGCCGCAGAGACAAATCCTGAAACTATGTTGTGAAATTTTCCAGTCGTTTGAGAAAATATCACAAAATTCTACGATAAATTCTAAGCAGATCAATTCAAAATATGTTTTTGAACAGGACAGGATTGCCCCTCCCTTTCTTTTATTAAACTAGGGGGCTCTGCCCCCAAAGAGCTACACTCGCCAACCCCCCGTTTAAACTTCCCAGATTCTAAAAGGACTCTAATTTGATCGGCTTTAAAAAAATTGAATTACAATTTAAAAAAACAGCAGCAATCTTTCTGTGAACGGGTTTCTATTTGTTTTCCATCGATTGCAGATTTTTAAGACCAAATCAACAGCTGTTAAAAGATACAATGGCTGTTTTTGTCTTTGATAAAAAAAAATTAGTTAAAAATTTGAAAATAAGCTAATGTAATGTAATATGACTTAAAGCATAGTAATGAATTTATTTTAAAATTTTCTTTCTCTTTTAAAATTCAAGTGTAAATGTATTCTTATGACCAGAGTTGTATAATATAGACGCACGCACGCACGGAAAATTTTCTGCAAAATTCGAAATTTTGCGGAAATTTTCTTAGAAAAAAAACGTAATTTTTTTTGTATTTTTTTTAAACCAAAAAACTAAAAATGTTCCCCACTTTTATGTACGATTTATTTATTGTTTGCCAGGGCTGATTCTGTTCCGAATTTTCCGAAAATTTTAGGCATTCGGTTTCGAAAATTAAAAAAATCGGCCATCAGTCCGAAAATTCAGGCATAAAAGAATATCACAGAAATATATTGCGGATTTCAAAATATAGTCGCCGAAAATAAACCAATTCCATCAAGCGTTCGCAGAAAAAATAACCACTTTTGTCAAAAAATCGCGGAAAAGACGCGAATTTCGTCAAAGGACCACGGAAGAAACATGAATTTCGGTAAAGATTCGTGGGAAAAAAATAATTTTGGAAAAGAATCGCAGAAAAACCGCGAATTACGTCAAAGAAACGCAGGAAAAAAATGAATTTCGAAAAATCGCGAATTTTGTCAAAGGATCGCGAAAAAGGTGAATTTCGCCAAAGAATCACAGAAAAAGGCAAATTTCGTCCAAAAAGTGCAGGGAAAAACGAATTTCGTGAAAGCATAGCGGAAAAAGCACGAATTTTGTCAAAAGACCGCGAAAAGAATGCAAATTTCGTCAAAGAACTGCGAAAAAAAAACTAATTTCGTCAAAGGATCGCGAAAAAAACGCGAAATAAGTGTGAATTTCGTCAAAGGATAGGAGAAAAAAGGCACATTTTGCCTAAAGATCGCTAAAAAAGCGCAAATTTCGTCAAAGAATCGCGAAAAAAACACAAATTTCGTCAAAAACGGTTATTTCGCCAAATGATCTCGGAAAAAACAAGAATTTCGTCAAAGGGCCGCAATAAAAACTCATCGGTCTCTTTAATGGTGATACCTGTAAATATAGGTGAAAATTGGCGGTCGCCACTCGCCACGTGGCGATTAAAGTTTTAAAAGTGGTGATTAAAAAATCGGCTATCGATCGCCACCCTAGTCGCCTCTCGCCAAGTGACCATAAAAAATCTGTTATCGATCGCCAAGTGAAATATAGCTTTTTTCATAGAAATATGCGTCTCTTCTTTGATTACATCTAATTAGCAAACTGGTTAATTCATTTTCTACCGGATGCAAGCAGATAGATTACAGTGATTTAGCTGTATTTTCAATATTTCGCCTTTTTGCCATTGCCCTTCAGTTGGATTATTTTTTCAAGAAATACAGTTTTATTCTGCAAAATATATTCATCAGCTTTGATTCCACATGCATTTCAAATAATTTATCCTTTTTTTTTTATCACCGGTAGGGCTGGATTATTTATCAATATATCGACAAATATTGATATTTTTTAAATGTTGCAATAACAATATCTAAACCTTGACTCCATTGATATATCAAAATAAAATAATGTTTTGAGCTCACTGGAATTTTGAACATGAGCCTCGAAAAAAGAGCGTAGAATATCTCAAAACCAAATAAAATAATGTTTTGCGCACACCGCCACAGCCCCGAAAAGCATAACCCAATATTCCATTACAATGCTTTCTCCCTCTATCCTCTCCGAAACTGAAAATCTACCTCGATTATCTTTCTTTACGTTGATTATCTCTAGACCTATTCCAATTATTCCAATCTTCCCTCAGTGAACCTGTCTGCGTAATACTGAATAACACATATCGTACTTCTCTTCTCTCGCCCTCTCGCCGTTATGACTGATCCACACACATTGATATAACTACAGCTATTGATATGTCATGAATAACCAAACGAGCTCTGATTATTGCTGAGTTCCAGTTGATACAGAATAGCTGGTTATCATTGAGTACTTAGCCGAACAGCTGGGATGATCCGCTTGCGAGCGACCAATTAGAGTCCGCTAATTGTAAACTTTACTTTTTTTCTCTAGTCAAGTTGGGGGAAAAGTCAAGGACAAAGCAGTCGTTCACTGTGATGATTCGTTGCTTTTAAAAAGAGCTTCTCAGACTCTAATGTCTACTCTGCTACTGAATACAATGCTTATTCTTCATATTGTGTATTGATATTCTTTCTTTAGTGTCGTTTGTTGTATTTTCATTAGGGCGAAGTTTTCTCTCATGAATTTAACATATACTGTCTTGCATTTTAGCTTAAAAGGCATATTTATCAAAAAATAAATTTAAATTAGTATAAAACTATTCCGAAATTTGATTTGAATATTTATATTTAAAAAAAAAAAGGTTTCGATGTTGTTTTCTTGTAGTAAATAGGTAAGAAAATATGAATACAGTGAATGTTTTCGATTAAGAATCCATTCATTCCTTAGAGAAAGATTGAAAAGCAACATGTCTCCTGTATTTATCATTCCCTGAAACCTACTTAATTACAAGCATATTAGCATGATATGTGGCATTAAATTAATTTTAGTTTTTCCCCTGCTTTTACTTATTTTAATTATATTAAAATCGTCACTCCCTAAATTTAAGAATATTTAATTTTAATTTTTTTTTTTTTTTTACAATATTCTCAGTTATACGCAGTATAACTCAGTTATAACTTATTAAATAGTTAAAATGTTATTAATAAATAATCCATAAAGTAGGAAGAGAAGAAAACATACTATTTTTAAAGAAAAATATAATGCAACAAATGGTATAAGTGCAAACAAATATCAAACATTGGTTTCTTCCCCTAAAATATTTCTATTTTGCATAGATAAGTATACATATTTTAATGATGCTGTGTGAACATATATAGGTATAAAACATTGATCGTAGCTTTCTACATCTGTTGGTACTTAAATTGCTGCTACTGTACCATTTTTGTTTCCGAAATTAGCAATATTTCTATTCTTACACAGTTTAAGGTAGTTTAGAGTAACACAGTTTAAGGTAGCACGGGCCGACATTTCCAGGTCCGGGCCAGGCCCGACTCATAAAAAAAATTGACCCAGCCAGACCCGATACAAAAATTAAAAGTTCGGCCCGAGCCCGCCCCGGCCCGAAAAAAAATTTGTCTCATACGAGGAGTTCTGACCAAAAATATTTATCTTAAGGTTTTTTTCGTGTTTATAATCTTCATTTTTAGAGAAGTGCCGCAGGGTGGATATTTATTTTTTAATGAATCTATATTTCGTGTATGCAAATGTGTTAGTTATCATTAATATTGTTAATCCATATTCCATGTATTGAAGTGTTAAAAATCTGAAAAATACTATACAGTAAAATCTTCTAAGACGGAATTGCATAGAAAAAAATGCGCTATAGACAAGTTCCCTTCTTAGCAAGAGTAAATGTTTTATATATTCTTTTCTTACGTATTAGTATATTAATTTTGCATGGATAAACACTTTTTTCAGTTTAAAACAGGGTTTCGACATAGGCAGATTCTTTTTCACAAGTTTTACTATATTTTAATTCAGCTATATTTTAATAAGCAAAGAAATCTACTGTTCTTTAAAAAGAATAAATTTTAATGTTTAAGTGTAAAATAATGGCGATTTAAAAGTGTATACATTTTTTGCAAAAAGTTTTGGGCCAGGCCTAATTTTACTGACCTTTGAATGGACCAGACCACGCTGAGACGATGATTTTCATACGGGCCGGGTCAAAACTAGAAATGGAAATTTCGGACCGTGAAGATTAGGAATGACACCAGTCCCGGCTCTATACAGAAAAAAAGTTAGGCCCAGCCCGTCCCGAGCTTTCAGAAATAGATATGGCCCGGGCCCGGCCCTGCCCAAAAAGAGTGGAGGGAGACCAGGCCCGAGCCTTCAGAGAGAAGTATGGCCCGGGCTCGGCCCAAGTGCCATAAACGAAAATAGGCCCGGTCCACGGGCAGTGCCGGGCTTCGGGCCACGGGCTGGACCATGCAGATCTCTACAGTAGTTATCGCGATATATCAGTAATATCGATATTAACTCGTTGATATATTGCGATATTAAATTTCTGATATCGTCCAGCCCTAATCACCGGATGCAAGCGTGTTTTAAGAACATTGCAGTATTTTCAATATTTCGACTCCTGCCACATGCTCACCAGTTAGATTATTTTTTTTTCAAGAGATATTGTTTAATCCTGTGAAATACACTCACCAGCTTAGATTTCAGCTGTATGTAATTAATGTGTGTATTATGTTAATAACACATTTACTTATTAAATAAAATACAAATAACATTTTATTGTGTTTTATTCGATTATTTTTTTATTGTATACACCTAACTGTTGGAATTTTGATTTAGTTATTTTTTATATAAAGAAAGTAATAGTAATTTGATTGATAATAGTGTTTATGAACATATACAAATAATCTAAAAATATATTCTAAAGAAAATCAATATCATAATAGATTTTGTGGTTTTAATGTGTAATTTTCTTGAATTTCGATTGCTTCCCTATTCTTATCACGAATAGTTGTCTGGTATAAAACTCTGATTTATAGAAAAATGCGTATATATACAACGATTATAGTTTATCTAGATGTCAAGAAAGTTTGAAACATAGTGGCCACCAACTTTAAAAAGTGGCCACTAATGAAACTGAGTCTACCGGCCACTGGTTACTAACTCAATTTCCTAGTTTTCACCTATACCTGTGAATGGACCTCTTCTTACAAAATGTGATTCAGTTGTTTCAGAAGCAATGTCCATTATTTCTGTGAACAGAGTGACTGGCATTTTGTGAGAAGAGGTCACAATATTAAGGATTGGGCTGTTTCTAAATGCATTGGCAAAATAACTGATAAGAATTCACCCTTCTTATCACGGATTTTTAGCTTTATTATTTTTTTAGTCAACATAATTATTCTGTAATTATTACTTTTTAATTTAAATGGTAATTATTTTAAAACTACTGTTTTTTATTCATACCGGCAAAGTTATATAACACGTTATTTTATTAAACATTAAATTAATTTGCAGAAAGTTTTTGATCCAATATTTATGTGCGCGGAAAATTTTTTGGTTTTATACAGTCTGCTTATGACGCAATTTTCAATATTTTCCTGCTTTTAGCACGTAATCATTTTATCCTATTAATATCCACGTGAAAATACCTTTTTTGTAAGAAAGGAAATATTATCTGCACTGTCTTAGAATTTACAACAATACTTGAAAAGATTATATCAAAATATGAAATAAATGTCTCATGCAAATATATTTTTTAATTTAAACTGTTTTGCATTAATATTTGGCCATTTTAAATATGAAGTAATGTTCTCCATTTATGACTTTTAACGCATAATAATGAATTTTTTTATTTTAACATTTTCTTTCTCTTTTAAAATCCAAGTGTAAATATATTTCAATGATATCATTTTCAATATTTTCCTGCTTTTAATACTTAATCATTTAATACTAATTTGAAAGTTTTTTTCTGTTTATAATAGCCATGTGTAAATAAATTTTTAATTTGAAGGAAACATTCTTTCCATGGTTTTTAAAATTTCCAACAATTTAAAATAACACTCATTACTAAAATATGTAGAAAATATTTCTCAAAATGCTAAAAATTGAATTAAAAATGGAAATAAAACCTCAAAAAAGGAATCAAATTAAAAAAAAAATAAATGCAGTCTGCACATTGGGAACTTCTAATGTATAAAATGATCTAAAAATGATTCAATTTCTTATGTATAGTTTTTGCTCCTATAATTTTTTTTAATGGAACGATTTTGACCAACATTAACATTAAATCCGTTTAAGCGTCCTATCCGGGTTTTTCCGTCACGTAACTTTTGGAATCGAAGTCTGATTTAACACAAAATTGATATTAAAGCTAATTTTTTGAAGTGAATAAGATAAATAAATATGCAAGGTTATCAAACAAAAATTCTCATATCAATACTTTGCATAGCTACTATTTTATGAATCGTTATACATGAAAGGGAAATTCTCCAGGACGCTTAAAGGGTTAAATATCTCTTAAAATAATTCCTCGGTTTGAAAACTGTCTGCATCAGCGTGTTTATGAAATATTTCTTTATAATACGACCGATTTCCATATTTTTACATGCAGCATTTTTCATAATGTTAACGAAAAAAGACCTCCGGTTACAAAAAAAAGCAGTGGTGACAGTGTTAGTTACTTTCTAGTAATACAGATATTCCTGCATTGCTGCCCTTTTATTCTAGAGGTAACACTAATTACTGCTTATACACACAAGAAGAAAATTCCCTAATAGTTTCAGAACAATCATCTTGTGAAAGATTTTAAGAAATACTTGGTAAAATTGGGAATCACAGGTAAAAAGCGGTAATATTATATATCAAACATGCAATTTAGCTTTTTTCTCTCCTTTCATATTTTTACTATAATTTCTCAATCTATCTTGGAAATACATAAAATGTCCATCTAAAAAAGTAGCTTTCTGAGAAAATATAGAAAATAACTATGCCTGCCTATGAGAAACTACACAAAACGAATGTTAAAATAAAACCTTTGAACAAAGAACTGACTGCATGTAGAGATAAAAAAAATTGTAACATACATAAACATAGCTTTGTGTTTTGACAATGAAACTGAACTCGTTACTGTAACAATAATAAATATTCCACCTACATTTTAGTATTTTAATATATTTATCCTTATTTAAAGCAAATTTAATTTATAATTTAAGGAAAGAAAAATGAAAGCTTGAGAGAAATTTTGGAAAAGAGTGTAAAGAATAAGTATTCTAACTGTATAAGTGTAAAAAATGGTCAAAAAGTGTACATTTAAATTCAGCAAACATGGTAAAGAGTTCCAAAGTTCACCAATAGCCTGGCGTGTGGAATTTCTAGTAAATCTTACCAGCCACCAAGATGCAACATACAGCTGAAAATTGTTATGTCAAAATTTATGCGGCTGCAAAAATAATTACTGTTACTACAATGCATTTTCATTTTTCTATAAAATTAAGAAATATATACTACAGAGGAAAGTTTAATATAGGATAAAACTTAGTATCATGTTTACATCGCAGTAATTTGGAAAGTTGCAAAATATAGTTAACTAGTAAAAAAAAAAAAGTTTTTGGCATATCTCTATAGGTTGCAGTTTTCAAAGACTAACTAAAAATTCACTCATCCTGTCAGAAAATTCATTTACTGATCATTATGCGCCAGTGGCAACTAAAATGATGAATTTCTCCACCCTTGTTAGCCTATGATATAATACAATAGTGACAGTGCATTTCCATTTTTACATGCAAAAATTTCTATTGACATTATAAATACAGAAAATTGACAAGTATATTTACCTTTGCTTGAATGCCAAAAGAGCTGAGTAAGGTGCACAAGCCTCTCTGAATTGATTTACAATCATTGCACTCCCCTAAAATTATTGAAAATAAAAGTTACAATATTAAGTATTTATCATGTTCAGCTAGGAATTTGAAAAATATAAAATTGGGCATTTATAGCCATAGAATTAGTTTTTTTTTCTTCAATTATTTTGGATTTGAGAAGAACTTTAAACATGCAATAAAAAAAATATTCTTATTTATAATGCTATTGTATTTGCACTTATTTAGAACTTAAATAACCTAAACTTATATAAAATTTATAAGAAAATTAATACTAAGAAATGTTTTAATAGTATACTGAAATTAAGTACAAAGTTGTGCATTAGATTATGTGTTTCACAGGCTTTGCTTTGTATAGTCCTTAAATTGTGATACCACAATTTTCAACTAATAACCCTTGGACTACTTAATAAATTTCAGAACTCACACGTTAAACAATGTCTACTCAAAGAAACTAACTAGATCTATATAACTACTACATCAGCAGGGATCTCTTTAGGAAGAGTGAGCAATAACTCATTACGTAATTTATTTCAATTTGTACCAGTTTTGGCCATCCCTACACCCGTTATGGCCATCTCTATGCACCAGTTTTGGTCATTCCGTTATCATGTAATTTAACAAACATTTTAATTGATAACAAGTAAAAATAAAGCATGCAACATCTCTTTTACCACACATTTATTTGCTGCATTAAGAGAATTTTGCAAATTTCTTGATAAAAACATTAAGTAAAATATACTTATGTTTATTTTAACTGAAAGATTCAATTAAAAAACAAAATATATATTTGAATTTGATTCATAAAAGGGACAACAGTGCCTTATAGGACATAAAGATTAACTATTTAATCAGTTTTATAATTATCCATGAATTGTGGATTGTTTAGAACACTTGAATCTTCATCAAAGAGTTATATAGCAGTCCAGGCAATAGAGACCGTATAGGGGGTCTACCTAGCAAAATTCATGGTCGTTCTGGAAAAAGGCTTACTATATGTTTTTTGGGTCGCTGAATCCAAATTTTTAACTTCCGACCTAAATTTCTCCTGGCAAACCCCCAAATTTTGGTAAAATGCCCCCAAAAAAGGTTTTTATAGAAAAAATAAATTTTTGTATTGTTTTAGGGAAAAAGTATCTAGAAATTCAGAAAGTAGATAAAATTTGAAACAAATAAGATATATGACGTAGGATGAATGGGGAGGGGAGGGATCTGCCTCCGAACATGCGCCGCGGTGCTGCGTGGACTAAGTTGCGCAGTTCCACTTAACAACTCACATCGTTTACATTCGCCCTCCCGTCTCTCCTCTGAACTTTCCCTATAAGGTTTACTTTTTTGGGTCGCTGAATCCGAATTTTTAACTTCCCCCCAAAATTCTCCCCCCACAATCCAATGCAAAATAGTTCTTTTTAAATTAATTTTTTTTATTGTTTTAGGGGAAAAGTATGTAGAAATTCAGAAAGTAGACAAAATTTGCAAATAGGATATATGACATTATGTCGTAGGATAAACGATAAGAGGGAGGGCTGCCTCTGAACATGCACTGCGGCGCTACGTGTACTAAGTTATGCAAATTCAGGCATTTGGGGATTTTACTTGGCAAAGTTAATGCTAGTTTTGGATTTCGACTAACTTTGTTTTTTGGGTCGCTAAATCCAAATTTGTAACTTACCACCAAAATTTCACCCGGCAACCCCCCCCCCCCAAAAAAAAATGATTTTTTGAAAATACTTGGTTTTTGAGAACAGCGCGCGAGGAAAGTTCCGAGGCAGACTCCACCCCCCTCTCCCCGTTTATCCTACGTGATAATTTCATATATCCTATTTGTTGCAAATTTTGTCTACTTTCTGAATTTCTACATACATTTCCCCTAAAACAATAAAAAATTTAATTTAAAAACAACTATTTTGGGGGAATTGCTGGGAGGGGGAGGAGAATTTTGGGGGGAAGTTAAAAATTTGGGTTCAGCAATCCAAAAAACTTAAAGTAAACCTTATAGGGAAAGTTCAGAGGGGAGACGGGAGGGCGAATGTAAACGATGTGAGTACCTTATTAATGTATACTGCTTCTTTGCAAGTTATTTTAGGGTGTGATTTCATAACGAAATCGTACCATTTCATGTCTGGTCTTCCATCTTGAAGGCTACAATTTTCTGAACACAGGGCTTGAATTTCAGGCCCAGAATTTTAAAATCCCTCCCAAAAGAATATCATGGGCGCAAAGTTCCCGACAAAAAATTTCACCCTTTTCTGGAAAGTTTGCATTTTAAAACTACGATCAACTCCCGCAAATGCCTAGCGAATTTCGTGGTATTTTTGAGCGACCGATTGAGACATGTTGTGAATTTTTTACCGCGAAAGATCGTTAAAATTTAAGTTTTTTTTCTGTGACCGATAGATAAATTCCACTATTTTTTCCGCGATATTAGTTGACAAGTTTCACGCTATTTTCCGTGACCAATTGGCGAATTTAGAAGTGATTCTGGTCCAAATTTTCCGAAAATTATGAAAAGTCGGTCATCAGTTCGAAACGCGAATTTCGTCAAAGGATCACGGAAAACAACGTGAATTTCGGCAAAAGATCATGGAAAAAAGCGAATTTCGTCAAAGGATTGCGAAAAAAAATGTGAAATTCATCAAAGGATCGCGAAAAAATGCAAATTTCATCAAAGGATCGTGTTAAAACGCAAATTTTATCATAGGATCGCGTAAAAACGCAAATTTCATCAAAGGATCGCGTAAAAACGCAAATTTCGGCAAAGGATCGTGGAAAATAACTCGAGTTTCGGAAAAGGGATCATACAAAAAAAGCAAATTTCGTCAAAGGATCGCGGAATAAACGTGAATTTAGTCAAAGTTATCCCTATAGCAGGGACGATTCTGAGTAAAAAAAAAAAGAAAAAAAATTCTGAAATTCACAGCAAATTTTATGAAAGGTTAAGGCAGGAGGGGGAGGGGAAATCCCTCCCTGTAGTAATTATGCTTTTTTCCCATTAGTATATAAAATTCTAAGTTTTTCTATTGCTACTCAAACAAAAACATTCAAATTTTGCAAGAAAATAAATAATATATATAAATTAATTAAATGAAGCCAGCTCTTAGCCTCTTCATCATGATTTTGACAGAAAAACAGCAAAACTTTGAAACGTTATTTTCTGCTTCCCGATTGGTTTGATTAAAAGTGTCAACAATAACACAGTTTTATAAAACATGCAAGAGGGAATTGTATACAAAAAAATAATTAAAGCTAAGTATTTATTAGTTATTATTTTATGAACCAAAAACCTCAAGGGGTGCCCATTACTGGCACATCTATCCTATATGTATATATAACACTGCTGCCCGGCTAACCGAAAAGTACCTTTTTTTCACAAGAATAATAAAGTACTATTACTAAACAAAATTTGAATATACTAATTTTCTTATGCAATTCAATTATGTTAGTAGAACATAGCAACTTGCAAGAACAAATTTTCTATTCACAAAACAAAACATTTTATAAGTAGTAAAGTAATATAAGTAATGAAGGAAGTTAACAAACTGAACATTCACTGTTAAAGAAAAAGGGGAAGATAAAAGTATTAAAATATTCTCTTTCCAAAGCCGGGTTGCCAGCTTTTAGCCAAGCCCCAAAAAGCCGGCTGGCTTTTTTTGGTTTTGAGTTTTGACCACTTAAAAAAAGACAGTACTTTAAAAAAAAATCCCTGCCGGCCCGGCCTACAGGCAGAGGTAGATTTCGAAGTTAAGTATACTAATTTCACCAACAAAAGCTAAATCATTATTAGATATAAATCCACTTTAACAGTTTTATCTGTCTGCTTTTGACGAGTTTTAACTCGACCAAGATTTTATGCCCATTGATTTTATGTATCAGTTTGGAAGAGATTGGTGCAGAATTACGAATGCTACCGTGTCCAGAAGAAAGTGATATATATATATATATATATATATATATATATATATATATATATATATATAGATAGATAGATAGATAGATAGATAGATAGATAGATAGATACATAGATAGATAGATATATAAAGTTTTTTACCGAGGGTGGTTTTGGGTTCTAGGGGTCATGATCGGTGTAGATCTGCAAAAAGTTTTCAAAAATTCCAACATAGGAACGATCCTAATAGGTAGTATTTCATACTAAATCTACCTAAAAGTTGGTTTACAGCTAATTCATATTAAATTTGGATTTCAGGATTGGAAAGTTTCTTCCAAAATGGAAAAAAACAACATTTTCTTCAAATTTCAAGCAAGTTTCTTCCAAAATGGAAGAAATTGGTTTCTTCCAAGCGGAAGAAACTGCTATTCTTGCCAAAATCGCACACCTGCCTAAAGCTTTTCAATCATTGGCTGCTTCGAGAAAAGAAATTTGTCCAAAATATACAAAATCAATTAAAAGTTATCCATTTCAATTTAACTAGCATATTTTTTTAATTAATTAGACTTCTGAAACTAATAGTAAATAGTATTTAGATCATTTACCAACAGCAGGCAGAATGAAACTAATAAAAGACAGTGCTTTAATTTACATCAATTTTATTAAGGTAAGTAGTAGACTCACTTAAATCTGCAACCCTAAAAAACCTACAAATGCCTAAAATCCACACATCATTGCAGATGTAAACAATGAAACTTTCAATTCAGATGTAGGGACAAAATTAGGGGAGGCCGGGGGAATGGCGACACCTTAAGGGAATTTAAAACTTTTCACCTATAAAAAATGTTTATTTTTAAACGGTAAAAATTCTAAAGCTGAATCATGATCTTTAGTATCTGTATAAATTTAACCTTAATTATATCTATAACATAAGCACCCATAAAAAAAAACTTCTTTCATCCTCTGCACAGTGGCGGGATTACCCAGGATACTGGGGTAATTCCGCCACTGTATCGGGGTAATGACGCCACTCTTTAATGACATAGTAAATACATTAAATGCATACTAGGAAACACATAACATACTGAAAATATTTAGAAATCAATTTAGAATGCAAAAGTAATATTTCAGTTACAATTTAACTCAAATTGAAAAAGTCACAAATATAAATTTCTGCTGAATTGGCTCCACTACATTCAAATGAGGCCATTTCTCACCCGATATGGTGGCGGCATTACCCCGAGAGGACAATATGGCGGAAATCTTCGAGCAAAGCAGAATCAAACTTGTTCAACACATTGCATCAATATGTCGGCGAATGCATGTAGATTACGGTTAATATTGTCTTAAATACCTAAAGTTACAATAAAAGGTGCTTATCTCTACTCATTGGAATCTCAAAAATAAGAAGCAACTAGAAGAAAACCAAATTTTTCACCAGAACAAACAAACGACGTGTAGGAAAATCACTCTCAATTTAGGCACTGTTTCTATTGTTGGCCGCTATAGTGCAGGCACATTCACTATCACAAACTGCACTTAGTTTTTAAACTAGGCGGGGTGGCGGCGTAACCCCGGGTGGTGCCATTCCCCACGGTCTCCCCTGCACACTTTTTTTATTTTTATATCATTCTGTTCATATTTCAATATGTAATTCTCGTTAATATGACTGAACTCATGCTTTTTTATGATGGAAGTATAAATTTATTTCTGAAATATATATATATATATATATATGAAAGGATAAAAACCCTTTTAAAACTCAAGATTCAAATTACATTTCAAAAATTTAAATTAAAATCCGAAGTTTCTTTCTCCTAACTTTAAATCTCATTCTAAAACCAGTTTCTTCCCTTGTAAGTTTGTTTCCCGGCAATACATCTTATTACTTTCAGATATCATTTTCGGACGATCTTTAAGAGTAAAAATGCTGACGTTCGGAATATTCTCATTCAGTTGTGGTTAGCCGATTCCCGGGCCGGCCAAGCCCAGGTCTTGCATCTGAGCCCGGGCAATCAATCAAAAGCTAATGAACCAATTAAAGAAATGTTCCTCCCAATTTTACAACTCTGCCTTCTGCTGGAAAATATGACAAGCCCCAAGATATTAACTAAAACCCGAGCATAAACGAGAGAATTTGCAGATTTGAGAAGCCTGTCAAACCTACGGCCATGTAGCACTCTTAACATAATCAACGTAACGGGCTCGAGGACCTCCGACCGGACTCACGAAACGGACTGTAAGATGGAGCACCAAATAAATAAGTTCGGTCTACCAAAAGGTTCTCGACTCCATTTATTATACAAGTATGACACCCCAAGATTGACTTACATCTCTGTACGGACACATGCCGCGAAGTGAACAGGCTGCGACTACCCTATACAAGTCCGGAACGCTCGCGCGATATCGTTACATTTTAAAGTTGGTAGGATGAAGGTCACCTGCTTGGAAAATCCCGCTGGCAAGTGAACTGCTCTCGACCCCTTTTACAGCTCCGGTACGCGCGTCTACCACGAAAAAATATGACTACAGCGATAAAAGAAAAGAAGATCCTTCTAAACTTCGAAAGATTCGTGCTCTAAGTTTCAATCAAGTACTGGAAGATCATAAGGTATCAATCGTGCTTTTCCCGGATAGTTTTGTGCTCTGTCCGAATAATCTCTTGAACGAGCGTCAACGAATGGGAAAAATAGGATATTTCCGATGTCGCTTTTCGTAAATGATTAACAGAAGGCTGTAAAGGACTGTTCATATTACGTGCAAATGATAACCGAATCATCGAACGACTGTGAAAAGAAAAGAAATGATCTCAGTGCCGAGAAAAACTATGCACTACGTATCATCGTAGTTTTCAGAAAGACCACAACATCCCAGTCAAATGTATTTTTAATAACCGCATAAACTGTTTTCAAAAAAGAAAAATCTTACTATCTTTGGGAAAAGGAACTTTTATCTCGAACTAAATACTTTTGAGAGATAATCTTTCTAGAATGACTGTGTTAAAGAACTTCATACTTCATTGGAACTGCACACACTGCACTTTTAAAACTTCTATTTAATTACAGCTGTGGTTTCGTGTTTATGCATCCTAAAGGCGATTCAAACTCAAAGTTCTTCATTATTTGGATTTCGTTAATCAGCAGAGTGAAAAACTGGGTCAGAACTTTTCAAGGCCAAAGTTCGCGACTAACTCTTTCGATCTTCGTGTTAGCAAATGACTCACTCATCGTTGGATTGTAGAAACTTATTTATTTTTCCTTTTTCAGCGGATGAATAATTGAGAAACGAGGACCAGAAAAGTGTTTTATTTAGTTCTTTATCGTTAAAAGTTACTTGAAATGAAAAAAAAGTCATTAATCAGTGTTTTATTATTAGAGTTTATTTGTTTTTGTAAAAATTCTTGGGATAATCTAATTCACAGGTATGTTTCTTTTTATTTATTTTTATTTCAGAGTGATGTTTTTAAGTTAAAAGTTGAGGAAAAAAAGAGAAAAAGAGCGTAATTTTTGCATTAAAAGTAATTAAGTAAAACTCCAGATTTCTCTTAGCAGTATTTATTTTATGAAATATTTTCATTATAAGAACTCAGTTGTGTTACCTTAAACAATGTTTTATTTAGTTTTATTATTATATTTTACTTAAAATATCGACGACGAAATTTATTGCCGAAAATGCTAAAGAAGGAATGAAAAAGTTCTTAGTGAGAATTATTTTCGAATGAAAAAGCAAAAAATTACTGTTATCAATGTGTAAATTTTAAAATTTTGACAGCATTCATGAAGTCAAAGTAGTATATTTAAAATATGGGTACTGTATTAAAGGGATTTTAAAGACTTTAAGCAAATTCAAATTTATTATTTTAAAATTTTTATTAGCTTTATTTTCATTTCTTGCGGGATTTAAAGTTGTTATTAAATCTAGGAAAATTTGGGATTGACATTCTAAATGCGCGTTAAAATCGCAAAAAACGAAAATAGCAGTAGTTTTGTTTTCTTATTCAGCAAGTGAAGCATACGTGCGATCACCAAAAAGTAAATTGATTTGATTTTAATGTTTTTGAATACTGTGAATAAGTTAATCGAACTAGTTACATATTTTTAAACAGAAAACTGTCAAATAATAAACGTGAAATTGAATATGTGCGAATATTTAGCGTCCTGTTCCATTAATAATTTTTATAAATAGAGATGAGCATCCTGAAATTTCTACATGTGTGTAAATAGTAAGTTAAGACAGTTTGTGTGTTATTTTATTTTAATCCATATTTTAATCATCTTTGTGTAGATGAGAGTTTTTATTTGTGGATAATGAGAAAAGCTCAGTTGGTTTTGCAAGTATTTCTTTTTATATATAAATTTTATGCACATCATTACTCATTTTATATTTTTTTTGTATAGTTTAATATTACATTTTATATTATGTTATATTTTAATATTTGAATTTTGAATTTTTAGTATTTTTATCCAGTATTTTTTTAATAATAAATCCCATTCCATATTAGAGTCAAGTGAGTTGGCTACCCCAACCACTTTTAAGAGACAAAATGGAAGGTCACGTCCTTACCATTTCAGAAAAAATATGAGCAGGTATTTAACCCCTGTCACTTTTAGAAAACAGGTGAAGGTCCCGTCCCCACCATGTTCAAAATATTTTCTATATTTTCAATCATAGGTTTAGACATGACCGTGGTAACCCCACTTTAACCGTGGTAAATCCAATAGTGTCTAAATCCACATATTCCATTTTTAAAGATGAACATGGTTCCACCCCAGTAAGTCTTTAAACAAAATATTTTTTTAAAGTAACTTCCACCGAAAACAGCCCTCTACAGACAAACGGGATTCAGTGACTTGTGCAATCTGGGCAAAGGTGGCAACTGTTGATAAGACAAATGTCCGGGCAATAAACAAAAGATAAAATACCATTAAAAAATTTGTTAACAGATTGCTATGCGCTTCAAAAGCTATGTCATAGTCCTACTTGTTTGGACCAGGGTCTATTATTTTATTATTTTTTTTGTTTGTTTTACTTATTTTATTTTTCTGTTTTATTTATTAATTTTTTTTCCTTAGCCAGTAGTAAAACACTTAAAAATTAAAAGATTTTTACTATTTGTGTAAAAACTAGCAAGGAAAACTCAAAGCGTTCTGGCCTTAATTTTTAAGGAAAAATGATTTTTGACTTTTACTTGTTTAGAATAGAAAATTTTTATGAGCTAACAGTGAGATGTAGATGTAGTTTATTAAATTATGACTTGGATTTATTAATGCCACTGAGGGAAATAAATACCTCAGTCTGCAAAATAGTAAACATCATTGCTTACAGGTAAACTGCATCTTCACACAAAAAATAAACATAAAGCTCATTTTTCTTTCTTTTAAATTTTTGCTAAAACCTCTCTGAGGTTTAGGATTGCTAAAACCTTCAATGGTTTAGGATTTGCTAAAACCTTCAACGGTTTAGGATAAATACTACTTACCTTGCAAGTAGTCTCCCATGTAAATAGACTTCAATATAGTATTTTTCTTTATTTTCATACTTATTTCAATATTTTTATTTCAACATATTTTTAATATTTTTACATTTTGAAATAAAAAGTGAGGAAATGTTCAACTTTTTCATAGGTTCACATTTGTAAGTATTTCTCTAAGTTGAATATTTTTATATTTTTCTGTACATTATTTTTCTTTTGAATACTATTTGAATATTTTATGCATAAAACATATTTTACCCAGTCATCATGTATCAGTGTACTTTTATATTTTTAATGATATCATTTCAAATATTGTGGAAACATAACAATTCATGTCACAAAAGACTCAATACAGGACTTGTCTTTTAAAAAGACATGAAAAGTACTCATATTGTTTTCTTAATAATTATATAAAAGAAATTTATTTTTAAATTTTTCAAATGTTTATTTGTAATTTCCAATATTATATTTGTGCATAAATTTATATTTTTAAAGAATTTAATTTTATATAAAAATGTGGAATCTTGTGCTTAAAGACTTTAACAAAAAAGCACAAACTCCTTGACCAGAGGACTTCGAAACAAGAAAATTATGGTCAATACTTAAACTATATTATTTTATTATTGTGTTTTCTCATGTATTTCTTATATTATTATTATTGTTATTTTTTTCAGCTTTTCCTTTATATTTTATGGTATTCTTATATTTTATGTCATTAAATTTTTCAAATATTATGTAAAGTTCGGTCAGGTTGTCCCGAGAGCCGTATTCCAAACTTAGATATTTTGGAATAAAAACTTAAAATCCTAAATCTTTTCCTTAAAGTTTACAACTCAAAGTTAAATTTTAAATATGTTTTCCAGCAGCAAAATTCAGCCCTCACGTCTTAGCAAACTTTACTTTAACATTATATTTACTTTACATTTTACTTTAGACTTAACTTTAACGCTAACCTTACTCAGTAGCATTGCACAATTAAATTCTTTCTTATCTAATTTTGTATTCACCATTTTCTGGGTGAGTCCCCCCAGATTTGCAGGCGAATCTGGTGGACCTCTTCTTGGAGGGGGGATATGAAAGGATAAAAACCCTTTTAAAACTCAAAATTCAAATTAAATTTCAAAAATTTAAATTAAAATCCGAAGTTTCCTTCTCCTAACTTTAAATCTTATTCTAAAACCAGTTTCTCCCCTTGTAAGTTTGTTTCCCGGCAATACATCTTATTACTTTCAGATATCATTTTCGGACGATCTTTAAGAGTAAAAATGTTGACGTTCGGAATATTCTCATTCAGTTGTGGTTAGCCGATTCCCGGGCCGGCCAAGCCCATGTCTTGCATCTGAGCCCGGGCAATCAATCAAAAGCTAATGAATCAATTAAAGAAATGTTCCTCCCAATTTTACAACTCTGCCCTCTGCTGGAAAATATGACAAGCCCCAAGATATTAACTAAAACCCGCGCCAAAAACGAGAGAATTTGCAGATTTGAGAAGCCTGTCAAACCTACGGCCATGTAGCACTCTTAGCATGATCAACGTAACGGGCTCGAGGACCTCCGACCGGACTCGCGAAACGGACTGTAAGATGGAGCACCAAATAAATAAGTTCGGTCTACCAAAAGGTTCTCGACTCCATTACAAGTATGACACCATACAAGTATGACACCCCAAGATTGACTTACATCTCTGTACGGACACATGCCGCGAAGTGAATGGGCTGCGACTACCCTATACAAGTCCGGAACGCTCGCGCGATATCGTTACATATATATATCAAGATATTGCTGATATTATGTATTAATCAAGCTTTTTCAGTTATTAAGTCTGGCTAAACCTGAAATAAATCTTCCTTGTTATTTTGAATGTGAATTAGTAGGGTACCTTCATGAGGGAAGTTTCATTCTAATAATGCAAGAAAAATGTATCTCATATATATTATGCATATTTAATTTTATACTATTAATTATTTACTTGATCCTTGCTCTTAATAATTTAATCATTTTAAAAATTATCTTAATTTTTGTTGTTTTAATTTATTACTTTACTTAAATATTTTCATATTTTCATATTGTACGCATTCATTACAATTTTGATTGCATTATTACATTCAAAATAATGCTTAAAAAGTAAACAAAGCATGACCAGAAATCTGTAAAATTCTAAAATCCGCACAACCTGTGGTTTTAATCTGTGCGGATTTGAGAGAGTCTACTGTAATACACAATAATAACTGTATTTAAAAATTTCATTAAAATCCTTATTTTTCTTACTACATTGCAACCTGGTATAACAAAACAAAAGTTTTTTAGCAGTAGGATTAGGTTGCTGCAAATGGTTTCTCAACTTAGAATGGATGAATGCAAAATATGAAAAAATTCTTTCAAGTTTTACAGAACTTAAAGGAGTATTTAAAAGCATTTCAACATACGCACAGACATTTTTAGAAAATTAGCCTTTTAAAATCAGCATTGAGATATGCATGCTAGATGCTGGTATAAATATGTACAAATTCATTTATTTACTGTGCAGCACAGTAAAATAATGTATAAACAAACCCTTTTAAATAACACATTTTTATATGAAAAATAAAGAATTTTACAGAATTGGCATGAATGTAAGATTGTCTGCTTTTTCATTCCCTAACCTGTTGTGCAGCTTAATTTTCAACAGTTGTTCTAGGTAAATATTGTCCCACATCTTTATTGAATGTATATTTAAAAATTCAACTTCAAATGTAAAACTAGGAAATTTTATGTACAATTTTCATAAACATAATACAAAATCTGCAATTCAAATATTTTCAATTAAAAATGGTAGAAGTCTAAGATTTATTTCAATTTTATTTGAATTGAATCTAATTTTTTGGGGTGTTTTAAGTATCATATTGTATGAATTTTGTTTATAATTTTTAATCTTCAATTTGCTTAACTTATTTGTTACAAAATTTAACATTAAATGTAGAACTAATTTAATGAAATATCTTAATATCTGTCTCTTCTCGGGCTTAAGCAATGCAGGCCTATTAAGCCTATTCATGCCGAAAGTTCCTCATCGATACGTGATTGCATTGCTTTAGCTTAAATATAAATCTGTCCCGTAGAATGATGAGAAGTAATTTTAACTAACTGTAATAAACTTATTGAAATAATGTATAAAAATAATCTTACCTTTTATCTTGATGATAAAGCTTTTTACTTCAGAAACATGGCGTTCTCGGCGAAAGACGAGAGGCAGAGCGGAGCGATTCGATTCTTTCACTTGAGAAGGAATGTGAAAGTAAACAAGTTCATAAAATCCCTAGAAGTCCCCACAAACCAAAAGTTGCACGCCTTTCTAAAAAACTATCTTTTAATATAATTGAATTTTCAATACTTTTATAACTCTAAAATTTCATATATAATTTAAAAATAATTTTAAAAGCTGAAGTTTTCAATACAAAGGCGAAAACATTTTTAAATATATCTACGAAAATCCCCGCTGGGGAAAACAATGTGTCAGAAAAGGTAAACCTCGTTTCGTTTTTCCCTAGCTTCCCTAACTTTGGTCCTTGCCGGGTCAGTAAAGGCAGCCTTTGTTATTTTGGATTTTTTTATCTACTTTCAGGGTTTTGAAAAATGTCAAATAACTTATTTTTTGAAACTGACAACTAGTCACAGTCACACACACAGCGAAAAAAAATAATAGTTCGTTTGACTTTAATTTCTTATTATACAGAACATTTTGAAACAAGCATATTTGCACATAGACAACTTTAAAGGCAATGTTTACTTTTTCCCTGCCCCCCTCCTTCTTAAAATCCACAAGGATTTCATGGAACATTTGTGAAACACTTTAACAATAAATATAATCTTGTTTTTGTTTTATGCATTATAATTAGGAATTTAAGGTGTGCTATATATATATTTTAAACATGATTCTCAAAACATTCTATTTTATTTATTTATTTTGTCACATTTTAGATTATAATTTTTCTTTACACAGAAAATTCTGTTTTCAGTATTGTACTTTAGACTGAAAATGTCTCAAAGGATACTGAATAAAATTTTAACATTTCTTTTCAGTACAAGGTTTATTTACATTTAAAAATTTATTTTTTAGAAAAATAGTTTTAAACTAAATAAAAATGTGTAATCTATTTTACTGCTTTAAATATAAATCTTATGACGTATTTATATTTTTACTAAAACCAAGATTTAAAATAATTAAGCTTACATTGAAAGAAATGAAGAGAAAAATACATTTCATCTCTTTAATTAAATATTCGGGTTAGACGATATTAGCCCTCTACTTTCTAGCCGATGACGGACCATTACATTTTTGCCGGTAACCACCCATGTACATTTTGGGGACAATTTTTGATTTTTATAAAATATTTTCAAACTAAATAAAAATATGTAATCTATTTTACTGCTTTTAAATATAAATCTCACGACATATTTATATTTTTACTAAAACCCAGATTTAAAATAATTAAGCTTACTTTGGAAGAAATGAAGAGAAAAATACATTTCCTCTCTTTAATTAAATATTCGGGTTAGGTGATATTAGCCCTCTACTTTCTAGACAATGACGGACCATTACATTTTTGCCGGAAACTGCCCCTTACGAGTTGCCGGGCAAAGTAAATGCAAAAGTTCTCTCAACGCCGAAACATTAGGGGTTCGGCAATAGCTGCCGCAACTAGCGGCGGGTCATTTACGGTACGACATTGTTTGGTTACAAATGGCCTTAACTCCTTTTGGCCGCGATATATACGTCGTTCGGCCATAAGTCGAGTATTACAGAAGACCCAGCAAAGAGAAAATTGCTGGCCAGCAGCAAGATAGTGCTGGCAGGGCCTGATTAATGCACGGGCCTCAAGGTCCTCGGCCCTGAGCCCACCAATTTCAGGGGCCCTCAAATTTGTGTGTATTTTCTCACAATTTAAGTTTTTCCAGTGTTTGCATTTTATATTTTGGTCCCTGACGTAAAAACAAAGTTTTACTGTAACAAAAAACCTTTATAAATAATTTTTCTGTAAAAGTCCTTTTTAATTTGAGAATATCTATAATTTTCAAAACTTGCCATATCCAGAAAATCAAATTTGGGGAAAATGCCAAAAACTGCATACTGTGTCTATTGGTTGTTTGTTGGGAAGACTATTTGATTGAATGAAAACAATATGCTTCCTTTTCTAAAACTATATGGAATAGTTTTAAAAAATTATAGTTTACATCCAGACATTGCGGTTATTTTATGATTCTGTATTAAACGAACAAGCGATTTACCCGTTTACGGATGATAGCTTGATCGACTGGACCGATTTTCACGAAAGTTGCCTCGTACACTAAATCGAGCAAGAGAAAAAAATCTAGCTAGGTGCAGGATTCAAGAAAATTTGATTTGACAGGATAAAACAAACTCAGCGCTGAAAATTCGGCTTGCTAGAAATCGAAAAATGCTCATGAGATTTACACGAAACGTGCTTTCTAAACTATTTCGAGCACGAAAAACGCAAATAGCTACTTTTCAAATTCAGAAAACTTCGTTTAGGCAGGGTAAAAGAAAGTCAGCACTGAAAGTGCTGCTATATATCGAAATCGATTCTAACGGTTATCTTTCACTGTTGTAACCATTTTACCAATCATAAGCATAAAACTATACACTTATATACGTTAACGTTATATTATCGCCATATTCGGCGACATTTTAAGAAATATCGCCCAATTTGGTGACTAAACGTAAGTCGCCATAAATGAAGCTATATCTGACTATTAAATGTAAAGTTCCAACTGGGCGAAAAATGTCCGGACCAGGATTCTAACCAGAGATCTCTTGGCTGGAGCCGCCAATGCTGCCATCTGAGCTAACCCGGACGAATGTGGGGGAACTTTTTCACCCAGCTAATCTTATTGATTATAGTATCTGGTCAGAAATCTGGTTCAGCTCAACAGAATAAATCGCAGGTGAAATTTTCGCCCAGTTGGAAATTTACATTTGATAGGATTTATTTACCAATTAGAATAATTGTGTTAAAATTAATCTAGTGTAATTACATATTCAGCGATTTCTGGAGTTCCATTACCTGCGATTTATTCTGTTGAGCTTAACCAAATTTCAGACCAGATGCTATAATCAATAAGGTTAGCAGGGTAAAAAAGTTCCAGCCGATTCGTCCGGGATAGCTCAGATTGTAGGGCATTGGCGGCTTCATCCAAGAGATCTCTGGTTCGAATCCTGGTCCGGACATTTTTCGTCCAGTTAGAAATTTACATTTGATGTGATTTATTTACTAATTACAATAATTGTGTTAAAATTAATCTAGTGTATACCTGACTAATTTGACGAAATTCCCATTCAAATTCAGTACTGATGAATCTTCTCTAATTGGATTCTTCGCATTTTAACTTTGTGATTTCCTGTAAAATTAGCTAAAATCTTAAAACCAAGAATAGAGAAGCTAGCTTCCCCCCCCCCCCCCGGTATAGGATTTTGTTCATCTTGTAGTCTACATATTTCCGTTTTCAAGTGTACATCATGACAAAAACTGCTATCTCACTCACTTCAGAATATTCACTTACATTTCAGTTGCAACACGTTCACTTATGGTGAATTAAAAAAAAACTGAGTTACCCATCCCTGTTCATCCCTGTAATTGGGACTGCTACCAAACTGTTCAATTTGCACGTCAGACAATGCTCACTAAATTATACCAATTGTCTGCGAACCCGATTACGGAAATTTCCCAATACGAATATGCATAAAAAGAATACTTACATGTATATGAATATATAGATTCATATTAATACATAAATACACTTGAATGCATGCATACTTATAAGTAATACATACCTGACATATTTTTCTCGATTTTTTTTATTATCATCCGTTGCCATGCGGTTAATACCCAGAATCGTATTCTCCGTATTCATATTCGATTTCTTTTCTTTTCTCTTAATTTAAAATTTAAACTCCTTTGCATCTATTTGGAACATTACGGAGAATGTAAGGTTTGCACTAAAAAAAGAAAAAAACACCGGTCGTTATTTACTTATGACTTAAAATTTCTAAAAGTCAATCTATATCACAGGTCACAAATGTTGACGTCGTAACGATGCGGACGAGGTTAAAATGCATTATTTACAACAGTGGAGCTAATATTTTAATTAACAATTTAAACGATAGCAATGGCATCTCTACGGGGCAGTCCAAAGATCTTGAGCCGACATTTCAGGGTGTTAGGGTTGACGTATATTTTTTATTTTAAATACCCTAATAGATTTTGACACTACCAACATCCAGCTCATTTTTTGTGTCAATGAGACAAATATTTTGGTCTGAGTAGTGTTCTTAAAAATGCCGTTTTTGCAGGGAAGCCGGAGCTGCGCTTCGACAATTATTAAAATTGTGAATTAGACATTAGAAATTATTCAGGTAATATGCATTTTTATTATTTTCTTTTATTTTTACATTTCATATTTAAAATATTATAGTTTTGTCCGCTAATATTCCATAACTAAATTAAAATTTAATTTGAAATATAATAAAAGGATATATAAAGACACAAATTTAACAGACATATAATTTAACTACGCGCTTAAATCGAAATAGTTGCTGTACGTAGCGAAATCTTCGGATATTATATTCTTGCATACGAAAGTAATATGAAATACAATACAAAAGTATTACTTTTAATAATTCCAAAACTTTAATTGAATGCAACATAAATACCATTTATATAAAAAATGCCTTTGATGTTATTATAGGGTAATCTAAAAAATATATTAAATGTAAAAAATTATCAGAGATTTCAAGGGAAAAATGGTTTTCGCGGATTTCCGTAACACGGTTAAGCTTGGTTGGATCACCTAGTTATATACAAAATATTTACTTTATTTATAAAACATAACTAGAATATAAACTGGTTTGAAAATTAAAGAGCAACTAATATTTTTAACATTCCTTTTCTTTTAAAGAAGCGTTAATTTAAAAAAAATATTTTTTCCTGATTAGGGTTAGTTTACGTTGGATACAGAGGCAGGCAATATATATCTTTTAAAATAAAAAAAAAATGAAAATCTTTCAGACTTAATTACAAGAAAAATATGATATATTTTAAATGAAGTCGGAACTTTTATTCGAATTATTTATTTTCAGTTTATTAGATTAGTTTGTAATTGAAAATATAGATTACTTTATTTAAAAAAATTCCGATTAAACTTAAATTTTATAAAAACTATTTCTATATTGAGGTATAGTATTGGTATATAATACTGGTGTAGTACTACTGTTAAAATAAGCTGTAGTAGTACAGTGCTGCTTAGCTCTTTTATAGCGAGGTATTTTCAGTAGTCGGAGTATTTTTTTATTTTTTAGCAAAAATGCTTTTTCGACAAACGAAAATATTAGTTACAAAATGTATAGTTTTTACTGTCGATACATTGTTATTGTTGTAACTCAACAAATTACAACAAACAAAATGATAAAATATTGTTGCTACTATTGTTGTGATCTAATAATTTGAACAGATATTTTAACAGTGCTTATAACAATGTAAAAATATTTATTGTGAATGCTACTGCAGTTCCAATCAGTGCATTAGTGCTAAAGTTCTCAAACGAGTTTATAAAACTTATCGAATTTTTTTTTGTAAGTTAATGCATACTTATAAAAGGTGTTATCTAACATGAAGAAAACAATTTAGCGTTTTGGATAGAAGAATTATTGGTAAAATAACTTCAACAGTCCAATATATGAAGAATTGATTTGAAAGAAATTTTGGGCCATGGGACATTTGGATGCGTTTTAAAAATGGAAAACAGTAAGAATAACTCTAGCATAGCTGTGAAAATCTTTGATAGGAAACCAGTTGTTTTCGACGAACTGAATATTTGGCGTACATTAGACCATCAAAATATTTTAAAATTGGTCTCAGCTGAATATATTTCATGTGTAGGCTCTTTTAGTTTTGTTATGCCCGTATTTCCAACCACTTTGAAAGATAGATTATTAGAAAAATTAAATTACAGTCAGTATCGGCTATATGGTCACCCATGCGGTCCTGAAAAATATTACCTTATATGCGGTGTAAGCAGGAATTTTATTTTAGACAATAAAATATCATTAATAAGTTAGTTATATTAGTACAATAATGTACAGCGAAGCTATGAACATATAATTTATAAAACAATAAGTATAAACAACAATTGCTTTTCACTTAAAATTTCGAATTGATGTTGGTACTCATAGTAGTAAAATTAATCTTTTATGCAGGTTTGTTTGCTTTTTATCGTAGTTGTTAAAACTACTTTTTCGTATTTATGAATAGTTTTGAAATGTTCCTCTGTGAATTTGGGATTGGTAAAAAAAAAAAAAATATCTGAATGTATTTAGTGCTTTGCGAAATTCTGCTCGCATTGTCGGTTCAGCTTCGAATTCACTATCATTATCATCGTTTCCATTAGTGTTTATATTTTAAATTTCTGAAACTATTTCCAATAAAAAAGCTTCACCATGGACTTTACCGATGTCACGTCAGCTGTGGATATCTAGGAGAAAAACACCAATAGGCGTGAAGAACATTTTAACACGGCTTCCTTTTCGTCCAATAAGCAGTCTTTTTTGGAAGGTACATACCCGCAAAGGCGTGACTGTTGCCACTAATGGGTAAAGTACATTAGTAGCGATCTCATTGTCAACAATTGCATACGACAGTTCGTCCTGTATTGTGCAAACGGCATTCCGTAGTTCTTGTGGAACTTCAAATAGGGACACATCATTACCATCACATCATTGTCGTTGTCTTCGAACGATAATTCTTCACATTCTGGAAGCTAAGGATGTCAAAAACACTTTTCAATGGTCTTCTTTGATACTATATTCCAACTCTTGTCTACGTAACATATGGCATCTAACACAGTCACACGAAACGTCTTTTTTTTATCAATGGCAGTAATGACATCCTTTAGAAGTAGCTTTCGATATTTTATCTTAATATTTTTAATAATTCCTTGATCTGACTGTTGTGCCATACTGGTTCAGTTTGAAAGCCAGAAAACAAGTTCAATCTGATTTAAATTAGGAATCATGCAATAGGCGGTATAGTTGTCTGCGATTATAGCTACTTGTCTGTGCAAATTTTATCGAAACGCCGAATTTCTTTTCACCAAATGCTTATTGTCATCCAGGCCTTTCGGTTCGCATAGTCAGATACATGCAAAGATTTGCAGTTTTTCAAACAACGAGCCTTGAGAAATTTACCAGCAAGTAACTGAGTCAATTTCTCTGAGCCATCTATTCATAATCGCTGCTAATAAAACGGCCAATATTTTTTTGCTTACATTTCCACCTTCTTAAAAGTAACAGTTTTATCTGGCAAAACATGAAAAAAAAACAGCCCAAGTTTATCAAAATTCAAAACATCACAAGATCTGCACCTATTGAGAATGTAACTTAACAAGTTAACAGCCATTCCTTCGATTCTTTAGCAACAAAATTCGGTTTTCCTAGTTATGCAGCAATTTTCAGAGATTTTTCTTTTACTGTAAACCATGTATTGGAACATTCCGCAATCTGGCACATTTTATCCAAGTGAAAAGATCTTTCTCAACATTCTCAAATGTTGAAACATGTTCTCGCTTTCTCTTTTGGTTGATCATATCTTCTGTTTAACAAGATTTGAACCCTAAGACGTTATTCAGTGTTGCTCTCTCTATTCCATCGGTCTTCGCGAAAGCTGCTTTCCATACATTCTATTTTTCAAAGTTTTCTACCATGGTTTTTTTTCGCAGTTGTCAAATTTTTCGTTTTGCTGACTTCTTGTATTCGCAAATGACAATTAACAAATGAACAAAGACTTTACACGCAGCGACAAATAATGAAAAATACAAAAAACTAAAAATAAGCGATTTAACTTTTCTCTGCACGGAGGACAATTTCATTCGGCCGCAAGGGGTGATGGCATATTTTCCAAGAATCGGTATCTAATGCGACAGTCGAGGGAGAAATCTCCAGAGTTTTTGAAACTCTTACCTACAGAAAAGAGTTTCTCTTATAGGCTTCAGCCGGGAAGAGGAGATCCCCTCCCGCCCTCCCCCGAGTGTCGACGCGCATCTAGTCACATGGTATGCAATGTTATCGCGATCTCTAAGGCTCCCTTTAAAAAGGAGGTCTCCTTCTCATTCTAAAGCTATAAAAATGTCAGTTGGCCTTTCTTTACCATACGGAAGTTCGTACTTGTTGAATTTAGCAAAAGCACGGGAGATTCAACGATAGAAAAAGGGGAAGATTGACTAGAAGGAAAGAAGTTCCTCCTTCAGGATGTCCATTCACTTCTTTCTAAAGCTATTAAAAAGGAAAAGCACCACGTAGCCAATGCAAAGAGGCCGAGAGTTGAAGGTACTTGAAAGTGAATGATACGTCTATTCGGCACTTTACACCCTAAAAAAGGGAAGGAAAAAGCATAAAACTATAAGATATTTTGCAATAAAAATGGAGACAAAAGATGAACATATGACCATATATCCGATAATAGCCATTGGAAACTGACCACATTGGTGGTGTATTTTAACACGTAATACTTATTCAGTCAGTCCGGACTTACAAAAGTGACCTTATAAGCGGGGTGACCATATATCTGGTACTGACTGTATATAAAACTTTATGTTGCAATCCGATGGTTGAAAAACATTTGTGATGCTACTCCTATTTACACAGCAGAAAACTTTGGTACCTTGATTTAAAACCAAGTAACGTTCTGTTAAGCAAGAGTCAGAAGGCTGCTGTTTTCGATTTTGGATATCTGACTGTTAGAGATAAACCTGTAAACTATCACGGGTCTCCTTGTCTTTATGAACCCCCAGAAGCATTGATTGATGAAGTAGAATCAAAGGTGAATGAATATAGTTTTAACGTCTGGCGTATTGTCATGGTTGCCATTCAAATTTTTTACATGAATGGGCTTGTTGAATGTAGCTAAAAAATGGCCATACTCATTAACTGATTGGATTTGTATGGTCTATCCTATGATACAGGTAATTTTAATAAAAGAACAGTTTTTCAAACTGGTGAAATCTGGATTAGTCTCTTCAAAAATTTGAAAAAAGATAGATGATGCTTTAAGCTTTATCAAACCGTGCTTGCACGTGATACTGGAAAAACGAGTGGAAGTTCAAGAGCTCCTGTTACATCGCCTGCTCGGAGGTTGTTTAAACAACATTGAAATTCAGAAGCCTGAAATAGATATATGAAAACAAGAAATGAGTTCTTCCGCACTCAAAAGTATAATTGAGAAATACGAAGCGGACTTTGTAACACAAAGTTATTATGAAAAGTTCGCTTATGACGATCTTGTATTGCCTGGGCCCAAAGTGGCGGAAGGAATCAATTCTTTAGACACACATTCCCGTAATTTGTATAAAGATGCACGGACTGGTGAAGATTTCAACGAAACTCAAAATGAAAAATCGGACATTTCACATAATTTTTGTCTTGACAAGATTTTTGACTCATATGAAGGATTAAAACCCAATTCATCTTGGATTTCAATTATCAGAACGACTTTTTTTCTGATGTAGAAATAGAAAAAGAAATGAAATGGAATCACATGAAATCTCCAGTTTTCAATATGAAACTCTTTCTGGCGAAGTTTCTTTACCTTATGAAAATGAATTATCGCTGCAGTCTTTTAACATAGAGCCACACGATAGTATATACATCGCATCTTTGTAAAACGGGCAGCATTCCAAGCGTTCCGAAGAATTGTTACTTTCCGGACCTCTTGATAAACAAAACAAAAGTTACATCAAAGTTGAAAAATTCAGACAAGCATCCGAAAACAAGCTGTTGCCAAAGGTTACGAACTTGGTGGAAGTGAGATAAATCCGCGTGTTGTCGGATTTTCGCCTGCTGTGCGCCTTGTAGAAAAAAAAGGCAAGAAACTCAACAGCATAAATGAAGATTGATTTAATTGGTAAAATAATTCTTAACTGCAGATTCTATACACCGAAATGACGTCTGCAACGTACCGAAGAATAATGTAAAAAATATTAATTTACAATAAGATGAAAATAGGTACATCGTAATGTAGATAATATATTATTATAATGGAAATATATATGAATTCTAGATTAGAAAAGTTTTCACTGCAAATCTTTTATGAAAAAATAATATTCAAACCATGAAATTAAAGTGTTAAAAAATTTCCTAGTGTAATAAAAAAAATATGCAGTGCATGCTGTTATTTCAATTTGAAATTTTCTAATTAAATGACTGACTTGTCAATAGATAACAAATAGCAATGCTAGGTTTCTTTTTAGCATGCTCTAAAACAAAAACAATCTCGCGAAACTTTTTGCCTCACTTATGGAATCTTTTTTAAACAAAAAATCCTGACACGAGCAGACTGGCTGTTCAAGTGATTTGGAATTGAAAAGGTTTCTTATATTTTTCGATAAATAAATAATATGTTGATTTAAAAGCGAATGTTGTTTCGTGTCTTTAGCAACTTTTTCTCATAGATCGTCTGATTTTATCAGTAAATGGAGAAACTATTATGGGAACAGATGAGTTTGTAGTCCGCAGAATGAACTTGGCGATTTTTCACCAAAAAGCCATTTTTGAAAATGATTACCAATCTAAAACTCTGAGATAAACCAATATGCCGATTACTTTCAAAATTAAAGTGATTTTATCGGCACTTTAAGAAAAGTTAATATTTTAAGGTTTTGAAAGTGATCACCACATTGTAAAAAAAAAAAAAAATCCTCGTTGTTTCGTAATGACGATCAATTTAAATACCATTTTCAGTGCATTAACATACAAAAACAATCCCAAATTAAAGAAATACTAAAAATTACAAAAATAAGTTTCGATTTTAGTAAATTTAGCATTTAAATATTGGAAATCAGGTCATAATATTCCGCTAATAATAAATAATGCAGAATTATTACTTACATTATTAAAAAAATTAATTAAGTTATTTGAAGCTATTTTAATGATTGTGATAAAAACATTTATTCATTTTATTATTTGTTATTTTTATGCGATCAGTATAGAATATATAGACTTATAGTTGGAAAATATAAAAACTATTAATGCAGTTGCAATCTTCAGTTGCTTTAAATACATTTAAATGGTAGAAAAACAACGCTGTTCTCAAATCCATAGGGCAACTTTATGACAAAAGTTTTAATTCATTTTTGTTCGGTAACGGTCGAAACTGGCAGATGTTGTTATTCAGAAACTGCGTACGGAAGACGTTTTCCATTTTTTGTAAACGCTACAAATCTTTCAGAAAATACTGTCAAAGTTGCGTTTTGAATCGAATTTCCCTACGAAAGCATAAAAACCAGACAAAGAAGGGAGAAAAACGTTTTTTTCACGTGATCAAAAACGTTTATAACTCGATTGGTGATTTATTTATCAAAAAATGGGGAAATCATTTCGATTCCAAATCACTTCCATAATCAGGTCTGCCAGTTTTATACCTTTACGTTTAAAAACGTGTACGTCATTGTGTTAGAAAATTTGGCGCTTATTGAGAAGTGAACTTGAGAACAGCCTTAAACTACAATTAAAATAGTTTTTTATGTACAAATAGTGTTTAATTTGACAATTTATTACAAAATTACAAGTTATCTTTAGGTTTTTCACTGTATTCATCACAAGACTTGAATTGGTGTGCTGAATGACAATGATCTTCAAGCGACTTGTCCAGTTTTTTTGGAGGCAATAATTCATCCAATATACTGCAGAAAAAAAACTCTTTACAGAAAAGAAACTGAATGCTTTCTATAGCTATTTCATTTTCGTCATAACAATGGACTTGATTTGGAGTAATTCCAATATTAAGGTTCGTTTCCCCATTCAGCCTTTTTTTCCGCAATGGGTCATCCACAAATGCAAGTTTTTTGGGCTGAAACGGAATACACTCATCAGAACTTTCTTTGGTATCATCATTAAAATCGAATTTATTATTCAACCTGATTTCCTTTTCAATCTTCACAGGCGGCTTATCTGAAGATAATGAAATATCCAAATCAACATTGGCAATTTCACTAACCAACCCTTCATATAACACTAGTCTACACGATATCAGATGATTAAAAACCAATGATTGCCCTTAATGCATTTTTTCATGCATATTACAGAACTGTTCTTAGTTTTCTTCTATCACGTATAGTTTGTTTGCAATCGACCCGAGTTGATTTCAAAGATTCATCGCTGAAAACAAGCATTATGTGGTAGTTACACATAACGTAAATGTACGTCTGGATACTTGCCAACTTATCTAACGACTTTCAGAATAAAGACTGATTGGCATGAACTGCTCGTAAACCCACAAGAAATTTTGCTTCCACCATTACACATCAAATTAGGATTAATGAAGCAATTTGTAAAGGCTCTACCCCAAGATGGGTATTGCTTCAAATACCTTACTATAAAATTTACCTTTATCACACACGAAAAATTAAAAGTTGGACTTTTCGTTGGTCCTCAAATCAAAAAAGTGATGAAGAACAAAGATTTTTAAAAAATGATGAATGAGATAGAAAAAGACTCACAGACCGCCTTTAAATGTGTTACCGAAAACATTTTAGGGAATAAGAAAGATCCAAATTACAGAAATGTTGTTGAAACAATGCTGGGAAATTTCAAGAAGTTGTGCTTAAATATGAGTGTAAAAATGCACTTTCTGCATTCCATATCGACTACATTGCAGAAAATGTGGGATATTACAGTAAACAGCAAAGTGAGCATTTTCACCAGGATATCAAAGAGATGGAAAATAGGTATCGGGGAAGATGGAATGTAAATATGATGGCAGACTACTGTTGGATGTTGAGCAGGGACAAATGATGAAGCAGGATCTACAAGAAGTACAAAAAGGAGAAAGTTTGTTTAATTACATACTTTTTGCTTTTCGTTTTATTAAAGAAATATCATGAACTTACAAGGACATTTTTTACAGTATTTTTAACGTGTTTAATCAAATCTTTGTATGAAATTGTGATAAATTTTTGATTGCATTAATTAAAATATTGAAAGCACAACTTCTTATTTTTTGAAAATCCTGACGTGATAGACAAAAATAGAAGTCATTTCCGGAATCAGCATCAAAAATTGATTCAGGAAAACTTGATCATAAGAAATCATCTCACAAAAAGTTACAAATGCAGGTTGGTGTAATTCATCCACATCAGAATATTCGAAACCTTCACTTGCTGGATAACTAAGGGATCATTCGATATCATTTCATCCAGACCATGTCAACCACCGTCACAGATTTCTATGAAATTGTAAACACAAAAATAATGTCTACTTATGTTGTTACACCAAATTTCAGTTTAAAATAACAAGTTTTTCATCAGTTACAAGCATTTAAAAGTATTGCTCTCAGTCAATTTTTTGCTGCAAATGATCTTCCGTCAAACATGTAATGTTGGGTAAAAATGCTTATATTTCTAAATATTATTAATAAAATTAGATATACAGTCGGACCTCGTTATTCCGACGCCCGGTCACTCCGTTTATCACGTAAGTTTTTCAAAATCCCGATTTTCTGTATATGATTTTAATGTTAGCATGAACTGATAGGTGGGCATTCATATAATGTTTCTGAGAAAATTCTTTCTTATAAATCCCACAAGAGAAAAGTTTCTCTTTAGTATCAATTAGCAGATGTCTAATTATACGAAATTTTTTAGGAAATCCTTTGTTGTACACCTGCATGTGGGAACTTAAATTAGATTTCTGAAAAAAACCTTCGTTTTAAACCTCACAAGCGAAAAGTTTCTCTTTAGTATGAACGAGCAGGTGTCTATTTAAATAGGATTTTTGAGAAAAACTTTTGTTACACACCTCACAAGGAAAAGGTTTCATTTTTGTGTGAATACGCAGGTGTTCACTTAAAACGTGTTTTTGAGAAAATCTTTTGTTACACATCTCACAAGCGAAAGGTTTCTCTTCAGTGTGAACCCGCTGATGGACACTTAAATTAGATTTATAAGAAAATCTTTTGTTACACACTTCACAAGCGTAAGGTTTCTCTTCAGTATGAATACGCAGGTGGACACTTAAATTAGATTTATGTGAAAACCTTTTGTTGCACACACTACAAGCGAAAGGTTTCTCTTTTGTATGAATACGCAGGTGGTCATTTAAAAAACATTTATGAAAAAATCTTTTGTTACACATCTCACAAACGAAAGGTTTCTCTTCAGTATGGACACGCTGGTGGCCACTTAAATTAGATTTACGAGAAAACGTTTTGTTGCACACATTACAAGAAAAAAGTTTCCCTTTAGTATGAACACGAAGATGTTCACTTAAATGAGATTTTTGAGAAAATCTTTTGCTGCATACCTCACAAGAGAAAGGTTTCTCTTTTGCATGTATACGCAGGTGGTAATTTAAAGAATATTTATGAAAAAATCTTTTGTTGCACATCTCACAAGCGAAAGGTTTCTCTTTTGTGTGAATACGCAGGTGGTAATTTAAAGAACATTTATGAAAAAATCTTTTGTCACACATCTCACAAGCGAAAGGTTTCTCTTCAGTATGAGCACGCTGGTGGACACTTAAATTAGATTTATGTGAAAAAGTTTTGTTGCACAACATACAAGAGAAAGGTTTCTCTTTAGTATGAACACGCAGATGTACACTTAAATGAGATTTTTGAGTAAACCTTTTGCTGCACACCTCACAAGAGAAAGGTTTCTCTTTAGCGTGAACACGCAGGTGTTCACTTAAATGAGATTTTTGAGAAAATCTTTTGTTACACATCTCACAAGTGAAAGGTTTTTCTTTAGTATGAACACGCAGGTGGACACGTAAATTAGATTTATGAGAAAACGTTTTGTTGCACACAGTACAGGCAAATGGTTTCTCTTTGGTATGGATGTCCACCCCATCACTTAAATTAGTTTCTTGTGGAAATCCTTTACTACCCATCTCACAGTGAAATGTTTCCTATTAGTTTGGACACAATATATAAATTATGCTTTTGAGAAAATCTTTTGTCAAACGACTCACAAGAAAAGCTTCACTTTAGTATAACAAAAAATAATTAATTTTTCTTTCAAAACCTGTTTGCTACACACCTTACAAGAGAAATGTGATGAAAGAAAATGTTATTTAATGCAGATTTACCAGAAAATCTCTTATTGGAGAACTCACAAGTTAATTGCTTTTCCGTACTATCATTAAGATGATGAATATACAAATTAATTTCTTTTCAGTTGCTTTACTGCAAAACACTCAAGTTCTTGATTCAAAGTTCAATTAGATTTTTAAAGATACTATTTATTTGAGAAGTCTTTGTAAAAGTGGTGTATACAAGATTTTCTAAAGACCTAATCTAAACATTAACTGTACTTGAATTAAACAGATTTTTTTTTTAAATTATCGACAAATATATACATATACAAAATATAAATTGCTTTTCTTTGTAACAAAAGTATAGTTGCATTTAATAAAACAAGCCATTTTCTGTCATGGATATATACATTCCAATAAGGATTTGGCTAAAGAACCTCTTCCATATAGATCGTTGAAGTTATCAAATAAAATTTTAAATATTAACAGTGATGTAGTGCTATAAAAGTAACTTAATTTTTTCTTCATGCTTTAAGATAGGATCTTTCACTTAAGGGAAATCTGCAGAAAATACAAATCATATTTGAACTTTCTCAATAGTAACTTTTTATTTCAACAATTTGTTATCTTTTTATATATCGCAGTCTAAATTCTATCCAATAATTTGCATGTTAAAATAATGAAGAAAATTATGATATTGTGCCCTATCTCAGAAATATACAAAAAAAATCCTTACTGAATAAGTTTATTTTTGTTAGAATTCACAAATTTTAAAAAATGTAGTCTTTAAACACAACATACTTTCACAAGTCCTTTCACTGTATGTTTAGAATAGTCTTCAAAAACATCTGCAGCACCTGACATATAAATGAAAATGTATATAGATTACATAATTGATTATGTATTTTGAAAAGATTAAATAAGAAAGACTATTACAATGCCATTAATCAAATAAAAATATGTACTATAATGTAAATATTTTACTTTATACAGGATGGTTATAATTAAAGTCCCACTTTGAAATGGTCATAAAAGGAAAACTACTGGACCAAATATTATCAAGGAGCTACTTCAGTCACTTAGAAAGACTCACTCGCTAATGCTAATCCTATGGAAGAAATTTTTTAAGGTATTGCATTTTAATATTTTGAACATTAAGGTTTGCATTTTAATATTTTGAAATGATTTTTTTTCATTGGATAGCTGAGATTGATCTCTACATCTGCCCTTTTTTATTTTTTTGATTTTGTTTGCAGATTTTTTTCTTCAAGAGGGAACTTTCACTTTCAAAACTTGTTCCGAAAATGTAAGTGTCGTAATTAAAAATATCTGTAAACATAATCGAAAAAGTAAAAAACGCCCTTTGTACAGATTGTCATTCTCAACAGTAGCTGTTAGCATAACAGGAGGAATGTTACGGACATGTCGATGTATCGCATCTTTCGATTCCGCCAAATTGTTCAGATTATCGCCATACACAGTGCTTTTGAGATAACCCCAGGGCCGTGCGAAGAGAAAACTGCGCCCGGGGCAGCTTGTCAATTTGGCGCCCCCCCACCCCTCCTTCAAAACTGATAAAGGGCAGAAACAGAAATAAATTAGATTGAATAAATATTTTGCGTTTATTTTAGAACTTTAAAAGATTTAATTTTAATTAAAAAATTCCAAACAACTAAATAACAGAAAAGAAAATTGCCCTTATTTGTTAATGAGATCATGATGCTTTGCGACAGATTTTTCTTAACCTTTCTCACGTATTTTTATAGCCATTTTTAATTCTTGTTACTCTTTAAGCTGCAGAAAATGGGTAAAAATCGCTAACAACCAGATTGGAAACAAGCGGTCCCTTCAACCAATAAGTACTAAAAAAGCAAAACAAACAAAAAACCTGCAGAACCTAATGTAATACGAGGGTGAGTCGGAAAATAAGTTTCCCCTGGCAGCTGTGGACAGAGGTGTGTATGAAAGACAAAAAATGTAATGGAACATTAAAGATAAGACGTAACTTTATTTTTCTACATAAGTTCCAAGTGAGTTGAGACATTTGGCATACCCCTTTGTAAGCTTCAAAAAGCGCTCCTTGAAAAAATCAGGGCTCTGCATCATTCTGTTCCCGTTAGATATGGAGAGAAAGTGCGTTGTGAATTCGTGGTCAAAGAGGAAGTGATAGCGGTTGTTGCTAAGAATGGGAACGTGGAGTATCGGGAGCAGATATCCATAACCGCCACATGGGAGTCTATGGGCCAGAAGTGATGTCGAAAAAAATGGTGCGCAGATGGTGCCGCCAATTCAGTGAGGGGCGTCAACAAGTGTTGGACAGACCGAGACATGGACGGACGTGCACGGCCGCTACAGACGAAAGCAATGCTTGACTACTTCTTTGCAAGCAATGCTGAAGTCACACAAGCCGTTCAACGCTTCTTTTGCATGCAGAGCCCTGTTTTTTTCCTGGAGGGCTTTATGAAGCTTATAAAGGGTGTGATAAATGCCTCAACTCACTTGGCACTTAAGTAGAAAATAAAGTTACGTCTTATCTTTCATGTTTCATTGCATTTTTGTCTTTCATGCACACCTCTGTCCACAGTTGCCAGGAGAAACTTATTTTCCGACATCACCCTCGTAGATAAAAATAAATTATAATTTCAGTACATTAATTAAGAAAGATAACTGAAGCAATGTTTTAATTAACCTTTAACTGATGTCACAGAAATTGTCACATAGCTAGTGCGAAGCGATCTGTGAGACCGCTCCATTGAAAGATGAATAAAAGGCACGATTAAATGATAGGATGGTGGTTTTGTACTAAACATTTTGTACAGGACTGTTATAATTTAAATTCACCTATTCAAAAGTCTCTGGTGATAGTACTAAAGTTCCAAACGGAACAAAATTTTGGTAGTGTTTGTAGTTAAACTGAAAATTGCAAGTTAAACTATAAAAATTGAAAAAACCCGCGGTCTGAGAGACCGGTAACATCAGTTAAAGGTTATTCTTTAACTGATGCTACCGGTCTCTCAGACCGCGGCTTTTTTCAATTTTTATAGTTTAAATTGGTTTAACTACAAACACTACCGAAATCTTGTACCGTTTGGAACTTTAGTACTATCAACAGAGAATTTTGAATAGGTGCATTTTAATTATAACAGTCTTGTACAAAAACACCATCCTATGAGTTAATCATGCCTTTTATTTATCTTTCGATGGAGCGGCCTCACAAACCATTTCACACTAGTTATGTGACAATTTCTGTGACATTCTGTGTCAAGGTTAATATAAAATATAATATCAGGCAAATACATTTACTTCCACTTTATTTTTCTTGCATTTAGGGTAACAAAAATCGTTTATTATTTTATGTGTAAAGATTGTGACACGCTGAATTTTATAGAAAGTAAATTCAGGTTGCTTAATCTCTCGACTCATAACAGATCTTAAGTAGTTTTTTACTACTTTATTGTTACTGGAATACTTATAAATTATGTACTCTGTCTCCATGTTTTTGTAATTCTTTGTTTACACAAAGTTAAAATTATGGAGCAACTAAAGGATTTCTAAATGATCCATTTTATAAAAGTTCTTATATAATGGTAGAAATAAGGTTTTCGCATTTAAAACCTCGCTTAACAATTCAAGTCCATTCAAGTCAGCAATACAGGGCAAGGTCCAGGCAATATTAACACAAATTACGATAACTGATTTTAGATTCGCACCCCAGAAACTCAAATTCTTGTTTTACATTTCTCAGTTTCTCAAACCTCCAGTTCAGTTGCACGGTTATAGTGTCTCTACGTAACACGTAATCCATCACATTCATATAAATTTCCACTTTCATCAGAAGCTTCGTAATCAAATTGTTCTGTGAATTTTACGTTTTCTGTTTTGCTCAAATAAGGACTCTAACATTTACAGACATAACCAAATCTTCGCTTTTTTGTTCAAAAATTTCCTCTCTTATTGTCTAAAATGTGTTTTTTAGTGTTTCAATCAGTTTGCTGGCGTCAAAACATTGACAGTTTTTTTTCTTCTCTTTTCTTTCGTGAGAATAATATTAACTTTTTCCATTTCATTTAAAATGCTGTGTCAAACTAGTAGGCCGTAAATTAAGGGGAATTTCCTTATTTGCTTTATTAAGCTTTTTGCTCCTGAGTAAGTTTACTCATTTTACTTCATTTCTATAAGATCTTCCAGAGCTTTAAAAATCTGTGGCAATTGTTTGTAAACTGCAGATATAGCTTTATTTTTTCATGACCATAGAGTATCGCAATGTTTCTTTAAATAAACTGATAAGTGGGACATAAGTATATCCCATCTTTCAGTAGAAGAGAAGAAAAAACAAACACATTTTATGCAGTTTCGGACATTTTTGGACATACACCAGCAGCACGAACTCAAAGTTTAGAGAATGTGCAGAACATGGCAAAAAATAGACGAATTTATTTACTTCGACGATTCGAGCTTACACAACATTATATTGGGAAGCCATATTTGCACCATATCACAACATTGAGCTTTGAAGGGTTGATATTGGTATTGTTTATGACGGCCGATTATCTACAAGTTGGATATAGTAGGCTGAAGTGGGATGGGAGTGACCTCTGTAAGGTCTTTCTAAGGGAACCTAACCCGTATTTACGCAAGGTTCGAAGAAAACTACGGACAATTTCGAATGATTAGACTGACGTGCGTGATTGGGTCGAACTCAGCACCTCCCGTCTACTGTCTTTGAGAACAGAACCTCTCGTGCAGCTGTGAATGTCGAGATTGTCGGACATTAGCTTATTTTAAATTTCTTGTGCTAATTTTTTTTCTTTTTTTTTTTTTGACTTGATGAAGTCAAGAAACCTTTCCACGAATGAAAATTTTCTATTTTCGGTATCTTATAATTTGCGTCATTTGTTCTTTGTGTGGTGTACTGGATTCCTAAACTGGACTGTGTTTAAAATTCAGTAAATTGCAAATGGTTGCAATTATTAAAAGAAATTCTTGCAGGAGAGTTATGTAAGATATTAGAAGTATTTTTACTGCGGTTCTCGGTTTTAGTTCCAAATAGCAGAGATAGATGGCAAGCAATAAGCACTCAATGGAGGTCTAAACTGAAATCCCCAAGCATCATACGAAGGAAGAAGGTTAAATATATAGAATAGGCCCCTAAAAATAAGATTGTATTGGAGAATGAGACCCACTCCCTATATTTAGCCTCCTTTTTTCACATCAGTGTTGGACGATTTCGGTTTTGGCCTTGATTGAGCACCTATGGCGCTAGATGTGCGCTAGATTTATAGTCCTTGTGTGATTATACATTGCTGGCATAATTGTCAATTCAGTATAAACTTGATTGATTTACACGAATATAGTTTAATAAAGTATACTGCTGTAACCTGAATTGACTATAAACCTGTTTAATACTTCCACAAATCATCGATATTTATGTTGTAATGTGAAATTGTAAAACTGCAGCATAAGAATTGAAAAAGTCATTTGTAACGCGAGCAGCTCGTGGATTTGGTCTGCCCCTCGGCATTGCACTATCACTCTAAAGCGTAATCTGAGTTCCCGAGGTAATCATCCCTGCTTGCAGCGCCATCTGTAGTTGCTATTTGGAAGTAAAGTCGGGAATCGAGGTAAAAAAATACTGACATCTTACATTACCTTCTCGCAATTTTGTTTTTTAAATAGCTGTCACCATTTACAAGTTATTGAATTTTAAAAACAGTCAGTCCATTTTAGGACACTCAGTATATGGAGTGCGATCGAACGAAAATGAAAAATACCTTGCTCTATTAATTTCTTCTACAATCATTTTTCTTACTTCATTGGCAAGAAAGTTCATAATTTCATCCTGAATATATTTTGCCATTTGTCTTTTTCACTTTCAATAATTTTCACTTTAGCTCTTTTCAAATTTGCTGTCGATTATATGATTTAATTTTAAACGTCTCTCAAGTTGCTTTTAGCGAATGCATGCATTCCTGTGTTCTAGAGCATTTTTGTGCTCAGGAATTTTAGAATTTAATTTCTTCCACATGAAAAATCCACAATCTGGATTGGCTAACTTTGGAGGGCGATCATGATAATTGGTGAATAGTAAAAAGAGAAAAGAAAATATAGTGATTCCCTTAATTAAGTTTCCAATAAGCCGCAATCACCGTTAATAATTACTCCACTAGGACTAGGTATAATTTTCTTGAACGTTAGTGTGGAAAATCGTAGTCCTTATGCAATCGCAGATTTCATGTAATCAGCATTTTTATCCTGTGCTGGACCTTTTTTAACAGCAAAGTAATGACCGAATGACTATAAGAATGATCCCATAGTGGAATCAGAATAGGTTATCAATTCATATTCACTGAGGGTGGCAGGTGGCAGAAACTTTCGTATACGATGTAAAGGGCCCGCAGAGTGCAAAAGTTTAAGAAAAAATGCAATAAGATATCACAAAAGCATATTATAAAATTGTTGTGACGATTTGGACGTCATAACACACAGGGTCACGCGACAGTAAAATGGTTAGTACAATAGAAACAGTTATCCCGATCTGCGTTGTGAAAAGATCAAATGGGATAATGTTAATTAATAAATTAGGAGAGAAGAAAATTTTGGAATAAAATTAATTTTGACAATAACTCATGGACGCCTTATTTAACGTAGAAATGGAGATATCGAACTTGTAGGTTGCATAGAGAAACGTCCAATTCTAACAATTTCAAAATATTAGTTCTTTAGATACCATAAATTATGAATATTATCTAAAAGGGAATAAGGAAGGAGTTCAAAGGAAAGACATATAAGTATACATACATAAACAAACTTTATTTTCATTTATATAAAATCATGATTCAAATATGATTTGTTATATCACAATAATCTTTTCAGATTAAGACTCAAATTATCCA